>JBAIZL010000002.1:186380541-187085541 GCA_036971475.1 Prosapia bicincta | reverse complement strand
TAAAAAGTTTATTTTTAGAAGTGGTGTACATTCAGTCGTATAGAAGGGCCTTAAATTTTAACACTAACACAGATCATGTGCAATTCCCGGATAATGAATCTATAGAAGTTATCAAACTGGTTTGTCAGTATCTGTGTGTTTATAGTGTCCATAATTTCCAAAGCTTGACGTTTTGCACGTGTCATTAACTTTTGTAAGTTTATGAGTTTTTGTTTTAATTTATGTTTAATTTGTTCATGTTTGTATTGTATATACGTATATAGCAATAAAATACATTTACTAAGTACATTTACATAAATGGATTTTTTATGACTATACCTTCATAACGTTTATATAATTACAATTTTATTTTTAGGTTAGTTTCATATTTAAAATTTATGTTGTTGGTTTTCATACAATATATGTATTGTTGTTATATTGTAGCTACGTGAAGAGGATCATTGGGTCTTTAATAATGGTCGCCATATGAAAGTTTGTAGGCGAGGCTGGACGTGAAGGCATTGCGTACTAAAAACGTTTTAGCCTTGTTCAACCTGGTACTAATTATAAAATACTAAGCCACGGTACTAAATGTATAAAGAAAATAAACACTTTAATCTAATCACGCATACTTAATATACATACAAAATATGTAAATATTCACGGAAAACACACATTTTTTGTATATAAATAATTTAATCATAAGTCGTATCCTACAGATTATAAATATACTCATCTTCATTTCTCCGCGATGTAGTTACTCTGAAATGCGCCAATAAAGGAGAATATTGAAACGTTAGGAATTTGCAGGAAACTGTACTCAAATATATAATCATATCTTACAATTCACCAATTTTTAAAAATCCACTAGTCTAAGAATGTCATTTGAATATTTATTTTGTTTTCTGATTGAATAATTGTATATAATTACATTGTAGACAAAATGTTGGTCTTGAGTTTCATTAAAAGTTTCATCTTGTACTTGGATATAATGTTTACTAATGCACAAAGTAAACTATCAAAAGCGTTAAACACAGCCGCCTTGTTCCGTGCGGCGATGCAAATTCTTATACCAAAATAGAGACCACTTTACTTCCTAACCAGATAGCTTATCTTAGCAAACGTTTTGTGTGTTTTATCGTAGTAATCAAATCTGTTCTAACTAGATACGCTATACTAGTGTGTACTACGTAAGCGCCAAAATAAACAGTATTGTAACTGAATCAACTGTAATCGTCCTCTTAATCAGCTGTGCCATCTTTTGGTTGTTGCCGCGTATTTGTGTTGACGTATTTTATTTGGGGTTAGTTTTTGCTGACCTGCTGCTAACTACTGTAGCAAAAACCTTTATCGTTTTTTACAGGCGAAAGTCCAGTAGGGGTTATTGTCGCCTACACGGTATATCAAATCTTACATCACCTGACGCCTAAGTCTGGGGAATGATGAAGAAGAGTTTCCGTGATGACCAACAACCATCGTCCAAGTACAGGGAAAAAGAACCATGTGTATAACGGGGTTATTGTCGCCTACACGGTATATAAAATCTTACATCACCTGGTGCTAACTACTGTAGCGAAAACCTTTATCGTTTTTTACAGGCGAAAGTCCAGTAGGGGTTATTGTCGCCTACACGGTATATCAAATCTTACATCACCTGACGCCTAAGTCTGGGGAATGATGAAGAAGAGTTTCCGTGATGACCAACAACCATCGTCCAAGTACAGGGAAAAAGAACCATGTGTATAACGGGGTTATTGTCGCCTACACGGTATATAAAATCTTACATCACCTGGTGCTAACTACTGTAGCGAAAACCTTTATCGTTTTTTACAGGCGAAAGTCCAGTAGGGGTTATTGTAGCCTACACGGTATATAAAATCTTACATCACCTGGTGCTAACTACTGTAGCGAAAACCTTTATCGTTTTTTACAGGCGAAAGTCCAGTAGGGGTTATTGTCGCCTACACGGTATATCAAATCTTACATCACCTGACGCCTAAGTCTGGGGAATGATGAAGAAGAGTTTCCGTGATGACCAACCACCATCGTCCAAGTACAGGGAAAAAGAACCATGTGTATAACAGGGTTATTGTCGCCTACACGGTATATCAAATCTTACATCACCTGACGCCTAAGTCTGGAGAATGATGAAGAAGATTTTCCGTGATGACCAACCAGCATCGTCCAAGTACAGGGAAAAAGAACCATGTGTATAACGGGGTTATTGTCGCCTACACGGTATATCAAATCTTACATCACCTGACGCCTAAGTCTGGGGAATGATGAAGAAGAGTTTCCGTGATGACCAACAACCATCGTCCAAGTACAGGGAAAAAGAACCATGTGTATAACGGGGTTATTGTCGCCTACACGGTATATAAAATCTTACATCACCTGGTGCTAACTACTGTAGCGAAAACCTTTATCGTTTTTTACAGGCGAAAGTCCAGTAGGGGTTATTGTCGCCTACACGGTATATCAAATCTTACATCACCTGACGCCTAAGTCTGGGGAATGATGAAGAAGAGTTTCCGTGATGACCAACCACCATCGTCCAAGTACAGGGAAAAAGAACCATGTGTATAACAGGGTTATTGTCGCCTACACGGTATATCAAATCTTACATCACCTGACGCCTAAGTCTGGAGAATGATGAAGAAGATTTTCCGTGATGACCAACCAGCATCGTCCAAGTACAGGGAAAAAGAACCATGTGTATAACGGGGTTATTGTCGCCTACACGGTATATCAAATCTTACATCACCTGACGCCTAAGTCTGGGGAATGATGAAGAAGAGTTTCCGTGATGACCAACAACCATCGTCCAAGTACAGGGAAAAAGAACCATGTGTATAACGGGGTTATTGTCGCCTACACGGTATATAAAATCTTACATCACCTGGTGCTAACTACTGTAGCGAAAACCTTTATCGTTTTTTACAGGCGAAAGTCCAGTAGGGGTTATTGTCGCCTACACGGTATATCAAATCTTACATCACCTGACGCCTAAGTCTGGGGAATGATGAAGAAGAGTTTCCGTGATGACCAACAACCATCGTCCAAGTACAGGGAAAAAGAACCATGTGTATAACGGGGTTATTGTCGCCTACACGGTATATAAAATCTTACATCACCTAGTGCTAACTACTGTAGCGAAAACCTTTACCGTTTTTTACAGGCGAAAGTCCAGTAGGGGTTATTGTAGCCTACACGGTATATAAAATCTTACATCACCTGGTGCTAACTACTGTAGCGAAAACCTTTATCGTTTTTTACAGGCGAAAGTCCAGTAGGGGTTATTGTCGCCTACACGGTATATCAAATCTTACATCACCTGACGCCTAAGTCTGGGGAATGATGAAGAAGAGTTTCCGTGATGACCAACCACCATCGTCCAAGTACAGGGAAAAAGAACCATGTGTATAACAGGGTTATTGTCGCCTACACGGTATATCAAATCTTACATCACCTGACGCCTAAGTCTGGAGAATGATGAAGAAGATTTTCCGTGATGACCAACCAGCATCGTCCAAGTACAGGGAAAAAGAACCATGTGTATAACGGGGTTATTGTCGCCTACACGGTATATCAAATCTTACATCACCTGACGCCTAAGTCTGTGGAATGATGAAGAAGAGTTTCCGTGATGACCAACAACCATCGTCCAAGTACAGGGAAAAAGAACCATGTGTATAACGGGGTTATTTTCGCCTACACGGTATATCAAATCTTACATCACCTGACGCCTAAGTCTGTGGAATGATGAAGAAGAGTTTCCGTGATGACCAACCACCATCGTCCAAGTACAGGGAAAAAGAACCATGTGTATAACGGGGTTATTGTCGCCTACACGGTATATCAAATCTTACATCACCTGACGCCTAAGTCTGTGGAATGATGAAGAAGAGTTTCCGTGATGACCAACCACCAGCGTCCAAGTACAGGGAAAAAGAACCATGTGTATAACGGGGTTATTGTCGCCTACACGGTATATCAAATCTTACATCACCTGACGCCTAAGTCTGGGGAATGATGAAGAAGATTTTCCGTGATGACCAACCACCATCGTCCAAATACAGGGAAAAAGAACCATGTGTATAACGGGGTTATTGTCGCCTACACGGTATATCAAATCTTACATCACCTGACGCCTAAGTCTGGGGAATGATGAAGAAGATTTTCCGTGATGACCAACCACCATCGTCCAAGTACAGGGAAAAAGAACCATGTGTATAACGGGGTTATTGTCGCCTACACGGTATATCAAATCTTACATCACCTGACGCCTAAGTCTGTGGAATGATGAAGAAGATTTTCCGTGATGACCAACCATCATCGTCCAAGTACAGGGAAAAAGAACCATGTGTATAACGGGGTTATTGTCGCCTACACGGTATATCAAATCTTACATCACCTGACGCCTAAGTCTGGGGAATGATGAAGAAGAGTTTCCGTGATGACCAACCACCATCGTCCAAGTACAGGGAAAAGAACCATGTGTATAACGGGGTTATTGTCGCCTACACGGTATATCAAATCTTACATCACCTGACGCCTAAGTCTGGGGAATGATGAAGAATATTTTCCGTGATGACCAACCATCATCGTCCAAGTACAGGGAAAAAGAACCATGTGTATAACGGGGTTTTTGTCGCCTACACGGTATATCAAATCTTACATCACCTGACGCCTAAGTCTGGGGAATGATGAAGAAGATTTTCCGTGATGACCAACCAATATCGTCCAAGTACAGGGAAAAAGAACCATGTGTATAACGGGGTTATTGTCGCCAACACGGTATATCAAATCTTACATCACTTGACGCCTAAGTCTGGGGAATGATGAAGAAGATTTTCCGTGATGACCAACCATCATCTTCCAAGTACAGGGAAAAAGAACCATGTGTATAACGGGGTTATTGTCGCCTACACGGTATATCAAATCTTACATCACCTGACGCCTAAGTCTGTGGAATGATGAAGAAGAGTTTCCGTGATGACCAACCACCATCGTCCAAGTACAGGGAAAAAGAACCATGTGTATAACGGGGTTATTGTCGCCTACACGGTATATCAAATCTTACATCACCTGACACCTAAGTCTGGGGAATGATGAAGAAAATTTTCCGTGATGACCAACCACCATCGTCCAAGTACAGGGAAAAAGAACCATGTGTATAACGGGGTTATTGTCGCCTACACGGTATATCAAATCTTACATCACCTGACGCCTAAGTCTGGGGAATGATGAAGAAGAGTTTCCGTGATGACCAACAACCATCGTCCAAGTACAGGGAAAAAGAACCATGTGTATAACGGGGTTATTGTCGCCTACACGGTATATAAAATCTTACATCACCTGGTGCTAACTACTGTAGCGAAAACCTTTATCGTTTTTTACAGGCGAAAGTCCAGTAGGGGTTATTGTCGCCTACACGGTATATCAAATCTTACATCACCTGACGCCTAAGTCTGGGGAATGATGAAGAAGAGTTTCCGTGATGACCAACAACCATCGTCCAAGTACAGGGAAAAAGAACCATGTGTATAACGGGGTTATTGTCGCCTACACGGTATATAAAATCTTACATCACCTGGTGCTAACTACTGTAGCGAAAACCTTTATCGTTTTTTACAGGCGAAAGTCCAGTAGGGGTTATTGTAGCCTACACGGTATATAAAATCTTACATCACCTGGTGCTAACTACTGTAGCGAAAACCTTTATCGTTTTTTACAGGCGAAAGTCCAGTAGGGGTTATTGTCGCCTACACGGTATATCAAATCTTACATCACCTGACGCCTAAGTCTGGGGAATGATGAAGAAGAGTTTCCGTGATGACCAACCACCATCGTCCAAGTACAGGGAAAAAGAACCATGTGTATAACAGGGTTATTGTCGCCTACACGGTATATCAAATCTTACATCACCTGACGCCTAAGTCTGGAGAATGATGAAGAAGATTTTCCGTGATGACCAACCAGCATCGTCCAAGTACAGGGAAAAAGAACCATGTGTATAACGGGGTTATTGTCGCCTACACGGTATATCAAATCTTACATCACCTGACGCCTAAGTCTGGGGAATGATGAAGAAGAGTTTCCGTGATGACCAACAACCATCGTCCAAGTACAGGGAAAAAGAACCATGTGTATAACGGGGTTATTGTCGCCTACACGGTATATAAAATCTTACATCACCTGGTGCTAACTACTGTAGCGAAAACCTTTATCGTTTTTTACAGGCGAAAGTCCAGTAGGGGTTATTGTCGCCTACACGGTATATCAAATCTTACATCACCTGACGCCTAAGTCTGGGGAATGATGAAGAAGAGTTTCCGTGATGACCAACCACCATCGTCCAAGTACAGGGAAAAAGAACCATGTGTATAACAGGGTTATTGTCGCCTACACGGTATATCAAATCTTACATCACCTGACGCCTAAGTCTGGAGAATGATGAAGAAGATTTTCCGTGATGACCAACCAGCATCGTCCAAGTACAGGGAAAAAGAACCATGTGTATAACGGGGTTATTGTCGCCTACACGGTATATCAAATCTTACATCACCTGACGCCTAAGTCTGGGGAATGATGAAGAAGAGTTTCCGTGATGACCAACAACCATCGTCCAAGTACAGGGAAAAAGAACCATGTGTATAACGGGGTTATTGTCGCCTACACGGTATATAAAATCTTACATCACCTGGTGCTAACTACTGTAGCGAAAACCTTTATCGTTTTTTACAGGCGAAAGTCCAGTAGGGGTTATTGTCGCCTACACGGTATATCAAATCTTACATCACCTGACGCCTAAGTCTGGGGAATGATGAAGAAGAGTTTCCGTGATGACCAACAACCATCGTCCAAGTACAGGGAAAAAGAACCATGTGTATAACGGGGTTATTGTCGCCTACACGGTATATAAAATCTTACATCACCTAGTGCTAACTACTGTAGCGAAAACCTTTACCGTTTTTTACAGGCGAAAGTCCAGTAGGGGTTATTGTAGCCTACACGGTATATAAAATCTTACATCACCTGGTGCTAACTACTGTAGCGAAAACCTTTATCGTTTTTTACAGGCGAAAGTCCAGTAGGGGTTATTGTCGCCTACACGGTATATCAAATCTTACATCACCTGACGCCTAAGTCTGGGGAATGATGAAGAAGAGTTTCCGTGATGACCAACCACCATCGTCCAAGTACAGGGAAAAAGAACCATGTGTATAACAGGGTTATTGTCGCCTACACGGTATATCAAATCTTACATCACCTGACGCCTAAGTCTGGAGAATGATGAAGAAGATTTTCCGTGATGACCAACCAGCATCGTCCAAGTACAGGGAAAAAGAACCATGTGTATAACGGGGTTATTGTCGCCTACACGGTATATCAAATCTTACATCACCTGACGCCTAAGTCTGTGGAATGATGAAGAAGAGTTTCCGTGATGACCAACAACCATCGTCCAAGTACAGGGAAAAAGAACCATGTGTATAACGGGGTTATTTTCGCCTACACGGTATATCAAATCTTACATCACCTGACGCCTAAGTCTGTGGAATGATGAAGAAGAGTTTCCGTGATGACCAACCACCATCGTCCAAGTACAGGGAAAAAGAACCATGTGTATAACGGGGTTATTGTCGCCTACACGGTATATCAAATCTTACATCACCTGACGCCTAAGTCTGTGGAATGATGAAGAAGAGTTTCCGTGATGACCAACCACCAGCGTCCAAGTACAGGGAAAAAGAACCATGTGTATAACGGGGTTATTGTCGCCTACACGGTATATCAAATCTTACATCACCTGACGCCTAAGTCTGGGGAATGATGAAGAAGATTTTCCGTGATGACCAACCACCATCGTCCAAATACAGGGAAAAAGAACCATGTGTATAACGGGGTTATTGTCGCCTACACGGTATATCAAATCTTACATCACCTGACGCCTAAGTCTGGGGAATGATGAAGAAGATTTTCCGTGATGACCAACCACCATCGTCCAAGTACAGGGAAAAAGAACCATGTGTATAACGGGGTTATTGTCGCCTACACGGTATATCAAATCTTACATCACCTGACGCCTAAGTCTGTGGAATGATGAAGAAGATTTTCCGTGATGACCAACCATCATCGTCCAAGTACAGGGAAAAAGAACCATGTGTATAACGGGGTTATTGTCGCCTACACGGTATATCAAATCTTACATCACCTGACGCCTAAGTCTGGGGAATGATGAAGAAGAGTTTCCGTGATGACCAACCACCATCGTCCAAGTACAGGGAAAAGAACCATGTGTATAACGGGGTTATTGTCGCCTACACGGTATATCAAATCTTACATCACCTGACGCCTAAGTCTGGGGAATGATGAAGAATATTTTCCGTGATGACCAACCATCATCGTCCAAGTACAGGGAAAAAGAACCATGTGTATAACGGGGTTTTTGTCGCCTACACGGTATATCAAATCTTACATCACCTGACGCCTAAGTCTGGGGAATGATGAAGAAGATTTTCCGTGATGACCAACCAATATCGTCCAAGTACAGGGAAAAAGAACCATGTGTATAACGGGGTTATTGTCGCCAACACGGTATATCAAATCTTACATCACTTGACGCCTAAGTCTGGGGAATGATGAAGAAGATTTTCCGTGATGACCAACCATCATCTTCCAAGTACAGGGAAAAAGAACCATGTGTATAACGGGGTTATTGTCGCCTACACGGTATATCAAATCTTACATCACCTGACGCCTAAGTCTGTGGAATGATGAAGAAGAGTTTCCGTGATGACCAACCACCATCGTCCAAGTACAGGGAAAAAGAACCATGTGTATAACGGGGTTATTGTCGCCTACACGGTATATCAAATCTTACATCACCTGACACCTAAGTCTGGGGAATGATGAAGAAAATTTTCCGTGATGACCAACCACCATCGTCCAAGTACAGGGAAAAAGAACCATGTGTATAACGGGGTTATTGTCGCCTACACGGTATATCAAATCTTACATCACCTGACGCCTAAGTCTGGGGAATGATGAAGAAGATTTTCCGTGATGACCAACCATCATCGTCCAAGTACAGGGAAAAAGAACCATGTGTATAACGGGGTTATTGTCGCCTACACGGTATATCAAATCTTACATCACCTGACGCCTAAGTCTGTGGAATGATGAAGAAGAGTTTCCGTGATGACCAACCACCATCGTCCAAGTACAGGGAAAAAGAACCATGTGTATAACGGGGTTATTGTCGCCTACACGGTATATCAAATCTTACATCACCTGACGCCTAAGTCTGTGGAATGATGAAGAAGAGTTTCAGTGATGATCAACCACCATCGTCCAAGTACAGGGAAAAAGAACCATGTGTATAACGGGGTTATTGTCGCCTACACGGTATATCAAATCTTACATCACCTGACGCCTAAGTCTGTGGAATGATGAAGAAGAGTTTCCGTGATGACCAACCACCATCGTCCAAGTACAGGGAAAAAGAACCATGTGTATAACGGGGTTATTGTCGCCTACACGGTATATCAAATCTTACATCACCTGACGCCTAAGTCTGTGGAATGATGAAGAAGAGTTTCAGTGATGATCAACCACCATCGTCCAAGTACAGGGAAAAAGAACCATGTGTATAACGGGGTTATTGTCGCCTACACGGTATATCAAATCTTACATCACCTGACGCCTAAGTCTGTGGAATGATGAAGAAGAGTTTCCGTGATGACCAACCACCATCGTCCAAGTACAGGGAAAAAGAACCATGTGTATAACGGGGTTATTGTCGCCTACACGGTATATCAAATCTTACATCACCTGACGCCTAAGTCTGTGGAATGATGAAGAAGAGTTTCCGTGATGACCAACCACCATCGTCCAAGTACAGGGAAAAAGAACCATGTGTATAACGGGGTTATTGTCGCCTACACGGTATATCAAATCTTACATCACCTGACGCCTAAGTCTGTGGAATGATGAAGAAGAGTTTCAGTGATGACCAACCACCATCGTCCAAGTACAGGGAAAAAGAACCATGTGTATAACGAGCATGAAACAATCCCTCTTCGGCAAACTGATGCAAAACCTCCAAGATCGGTACGAGTGTTGCCTTAAATTGAACGTAGGTCATATAGAAGATGTTTATAGCCGAGTCTAACCGATTTAGCTTCTGTTTACTTGTATGTTATTGTACAAGTATACAAATGAAATGAAATAAAATCTTACAACGCTTTCTGTACTGATTATTTTGGCGCATACGGTGTAACACCGATTTCTGGTGTATAGAAAAACCGTTTGGTTTAGAGGTTTTTTTGTCTTGGGGTCAGCAATAAGGGTTATTGTATTCCCGTGGTCTCGTAGGCTGTGGGCAAACTGTTTTGCCTGGAATGCCATTGGTACCTTGTACAAGTATGTTTCTAAGCGGTAGTAACATGATAATATGCTGAGGGTTGTTGCCCGTTAACCTGCCCACGGAGGACACGTGTAGTTATGTAAAACTTTTACCTCACGTTGCCATTGTTGGGCCGGACCATTACGCGCACTTTGCTCCGGTTTACAACGCCTTTACGACAGGCCTTAGGTACGTAGTAGTGCCGGATTTATAGCCAGCTCAATATTTGACCGTACCTCTGAAATGTCAATCTGAACAGAAGAAACATTCACACGAAATATTCGCACGTCTTTAAACCGAGTTCAACTATACAATTATCATCTTTGTCCTTATGAGAAACACACTCTAAATTCACGTCATTCGCAGCAGGAGCAAATTCTAAATTTGCGTATGTATATATATATATATATATATATATATATATATATATATATATATATATATATATATATGTATATATATATATATATTATTTCCATACATGTGTTAAATTACAAAGTACAAAGTAGGTTGGTTTTGCCATTTACGCAGAAAATTACGTTTTTACAGGTGTTTTGTAGAAAGGGTTAGGCACATGATGAAAACAAAAAATTTAAAGACGATGTGAAGATAAACATGTGTTGCTTGGGTTCACCAGATATTTCTTTAGTAAGGTTATGAAGTGTTGGCGCTAACGTATCCAAGTATAAAGTCTCAAGTGCCCGTATCCCATCCTATTCTTAATATAGGTACAAATATAAATAAAGTTAATTTACCAGTGTACGGTTGTGTGTTTGGTAATAGGAAATATCTACCTTAGTCCTGAAACACACACACACACACACACACGCGCGCGCACACACACACACACACACACACACACACACACACACAGACTCACACACACACACACACACACACACTCTCGCACGCGCACGCATACACACGCAGACGCGCACGCAAGCACACACACACACTCGCACGCGCACGCATACACACGCACACGCGCACCCAAGTACACACACACACACACACACACACACACACACACACACTCACGCACGCGTGCGATTCGACTTATGTATGTATGTATATAAACATATTATAACGATTTATATAATATAACAGGGACTCTAAAGAGAACTATAAGTTGAGTTTGTAAAATTAAGACTACAATTACAAGGCCAAACTGGCAGTAGTATTAGTTTAGTGTACCATAAATTCCCAAAAAAGGTTGTCAGTTTTAAGACGCAATGGCGCTCATAAAAACTAGAGAAAAAACTTGGTACCGTTAAGAGAAAGTCAGGTGCAAAAAGACGTTAAATTTCAAAAAAATACGTTGAAAAGTTAAAATTAAGAAATGTGGTTGGTCCAAACTAGGAGAAAAGGTTAAAAAAGTTAGTTAGGAGGAAAATCGAAAGGGGAGGTCATCCGGGAATGGTCGAGGAGAGTGGACGTCGGTCAAGTTACATCCAGTTCGTGCAATTATATTAAGTAAAGCGTCGAAAGCAATGAATATTAGGTAATTTGTCGAAAGTAGTGAATACTAAGTAAATCGTCGAAAGCAATGAATATTAAGTAAATCGTCGAAAGCAGTGAATATTAAGTAAATCGTCGAAAGCAATGCATATTAAGTAATTCGTCGAAAGTAGTGAATACTAAGTAAATCTTCGAAAGCAATGAATATTAAGTAAAGCGTCGAAAGCAATGCATATTAGGTAAATTGTTGAAAGTAGTGAATACTAAGTAAATCGTCGAAAGCAATGAATATTAAGTAAATCGTCGAAAGCAGTGAATATTAAGTAAATCGTCGAAAGCAGTGAATATTAAGTAAATCGTCGAAAGCAGTGAATATTAAGTAAATCGTCAAAAGCAGGAATATTAAGTAAATCGTCGAAAGCAGTGAATATTAAGTAAATCGTCGAAAGCAGTGAATATTAAGTAAATCGTCGAAAGCAGTGAATATTAAGTAAATCGTCGGAAGTGGTGAATATTAAGTAAATCGTCGGAAGTGGATTGTGATTATAGTGCAACGGACGGAACTTCAAGACCACGAGTTACGTACAGGTGACCCTCAAATTACAATAAAGAATATCTTTCTCAATATTTTTGAACATTAAACTTTTTTGTTGATCTGTTAATTACATGACTTGTATTTAATAATCCATAAAAGCAATGTTCATTAAATCAGAACTATAAAATAATATTAAACCTAAGTTTTTCCAAATGCAACCCGAACCTTATACAGCGACTCAGAGATCAAAACAAATTAAGTTAAGTATAAAAAAAAAGAAAATTAAGAGTCTCTTGCAGATTAAATAATTGAGCAAGCCAAATATAAATTATACTAAGAAATTCTCATCGAATAATATTGAAATTTGGATAAAATATTATTAAATTATCTGAACCTGTAAATTGTGTGTTATTTCAGTGTAACCCAGAGATCAATATTATAAATAATAATTTCATTCTTATCAGAGATAAATGGCGCCCAAAACGCCATTAATACGTCCTATTAATTAAAATAATCATTGAATAAATAAAATTATTACATTGAAAGGTGACCAAGAGTGCTAGAGTTTTGGCCCCGCAACGCGTGGCATAAAGCGTTAGAATATATATATATATATATATATATATATATATATATAACACATGTTTGTATAATGTCTTTATTATTCCTAACGATGGTGGTAGGGCTACTGTTTGCCATTGAAAAGCTTTGAATTGTATGAAACAATAAATTATTCTTGTATTTGTATTCTCTCAAGTCTCTCAATGTAGCATTTTTTCCTGAAGCGTATGTATTACAGCACTATTGGCAGTTCGCAATTCGAACACCATTATTTCTGGTTTTTCTACAAATCTTCTTCTACATTTCTTCTATGCATAACTTTTCTAACCTCTTTATACCATGATTTCCTTGGTCTTCCTTTTCCTCTTCGTCTGTTTTGGATACATTTCCAAGTTTTTAAAGACACTCTAAAATGGTACGTCGTTCTTCCTATAAGACCGTACCAGGAAAGCTGCTTTCTCTCTCTATGGTGTCTTTAAGTGATGTCTCTACATTCGTTATTTCTTTAATTATGTGCTTTCTTATGTGATCGTGTAGTGTGTATCTACATCTTCTCTAGAAACAGTTTTCCTTTGCATTTATGCGTTTCTGTATGTTCTTGTTCACTGTCCAGACTCTAGAGCCGCAAGTTTGTGTACTTCCCACCAGTGTTGTAAATAGCTGTCTTTTTGTACTTTACTTTATGTCTATATTCTATAATAATGAATTTAGTTTACTTGTAATACTTCGTCCTCTCCCTTATTGTTTGCAATATGGCTTTTCTATCATTTCTATCTTCAGTCAATGTTACTCCCAGATATGTGTGTTCCTTAGTATTTTCCATTTATTTAGAAAACAAGTAACATGAAAAATATTTTAAAGTCAATTTTGAGGTAAAAAAAGTTATTGTAGTTACTTTTTATTAAATAATTACAATTAATATAAATAAATTAACATAGCCTATTGTTAAACAGCTGTTCTAAATCAGATATCTTATGAAATCATATGTTATCATTTGTTTTAAGAAAAATGGGACGAAATAACTATACTGGATACATTGCTAGTTTTGTGAAGAGTAAAAATAGAATTAATTCATTAAATTTAAGTAATGAATTAATATTTGAAAAACTATATTAATAACAAGTGTCAACCACCATATGTTTTGAAAACATGTATATAAACTTAAATGGATGAATAACAAATATTTTATTAACGAATGAACATTTGAACAAGATGTATATAGGGAGAGTGTGAACTAATAGAAGGAAGTGAATAAAATTAATAATGTGCAGAAAATAGCAAGATCTTAAGCGATAACTTTAAAATTTCATTTTTACAAATTACAATTCTATAAATAGATAGTGAGCTTTCGAGACATCTTTGAAAGTTTGATAGAAACCTTATCATATTTTTCAGAGATTATTTTGGATATAACTTATAGACAGTCCATTCTAACTCGTTACCATCGCCACAGCATGTTACACTAGTTGAGGCCGTTTACTTGCATTGTATCCAGGTATTTATTCACAGCTCTCAGTTTTACTGTCAATTTGTTTTAAGGGGAAACCATTATTCCTAATGAGAGTTCGAGATGTATAAAAACTGACCATTTTAGAGTAATTTTTATGGGATAAAAGATTAAAGGGTAACCCGATTCCATCTAGATTGACTGTAAACCCCCTCGATGCTCATCCATTACTTGGGGTTACATCTCTATGATCTCAGCAGAATTAAAATGGACAGCGTTATGCAACACAGACCAAGCGCCATTTCTTAAAAATAATAATAACTACACATCAGGTGGAGAAACCTGGAAACTATACTACAAAAATTACTCACACTATTCTAAGTTGTTATGAAAAAATAAAGATATACACTGATTTTAAACAGCCTATGAACTTGGAACAGCAGTGTTTTAAAAATAATGGTTGGCTCTTGGTCTAGTGACGCCAAAGCCGTCCAAAAACTATTTCAGAGAAGGTTTTCTGCCAGTTCGATAGATTTCCCGCTTTCTCCCTGTTCCACATCTGCCCTTTCATATTCTACACAAGGGTGTAAATATCAGTGCTGAATCTACCTCTGGGATGCTACACTGCACAAGCGTTTGTTTCTGCCTTTTCCCACTTATAAATAATTCATCGCGCAAACGACAGATCGCGTCGATACGATCTTCTTCTTAGAACAGTATATTTCAAAGCAGGGAAAATTTAAAATTAAAAAAAATTCTAATCAAACTGTTACAAATTTCCTTTTTTAATTCCTATTATGAGTTCAGACTCTCTCTCTCCCCCTCTCTTTCTCTCTCTCTCTCTCTCTCTCTCTCTCTCTCTCTCTCTCTCTCTCTATATATATATATATATATATATATATATATATATATATATATATATATATATATCTTGTTCAAATATTCAATCGTTAAAAAAATACTTTCTATTCATCCACTCAAGTTCAAATATATTTTTTTAAAATTTGTAATGGGTGGCTCTTGATGATAATACAGTTTATTCAAATATTAATTAATTATTTAAATTTAATGAATAATTTTGGTTTTATATGAGAGAAAAACTGTTAACAAAAGGGGCAAGGTATGCAGTATAGTCATTTCGTCTTTTTTGTATATATTACTTATTTTCTTGTTACTTTTGTAATACATTAAAGTCGATCCATGTTTTTTCGAAAGCACAGAGTGTACTTCGAGAATAATTTCAGTATGTGGCATATCTGAGTGTATTACGTATGAGAAACTAGTTCAGTAACACAAAAGTAATACTTTTGATAATCTTCTACTTTTCCGCTAGGATTTATATTCTTATTTTGAGTATCAGAATTGTATGACATTCCTAGCAATTACCTAAGGAGAGTGCTAGGAATGGCAGATAATTATGAAACTCAAAATAACAAAAGAAATATTTAAATAATGAACAAATTGAAAGATATTCGCAACTAAGTCAGTTTACTACAAATCAAAGTGACGTGAATCCAAACCGATACAATGAATCAGCATGTAGGCTTATACGCGTCAATACAATTATGATAGAGGAAGTAGGCTGGCTTACTGTAGTATGATGTGTTAATCTCACATGTGGAATTCTTGTAGTGGAAAAACTGCGTCATCTTCGCGTCTGACGCTGAATTATTCCCCTCTTTAGGGGGATAAATTATTGCCTCTGGCAGGGGGCCTAACAAGTAGCGGTAATATGGATCTCCCGCGGCTTTACCTCTAAATATAGATATCTGATGCTTTTTGACAAATTTCAGTTTTATACGTACACATATTTCACGGTTTAAAGTATATTTTGTGGAAGCATCCTTCATCTCGACGTCCAAGTTCACTTTATGAACATCCATAAGCCCACTTCTAGGTGATTATGAAATCACTATAATGGGAACAAACGGTTGGTTCGGTCACGTTTTTTGAGTTCCTATTCTTCACATTCCTAAACAGCAAGTAAGAGGCGAAAATGCTGAGGTATTGTAAATGGAGGACTATCGAAACACAAAAATTTAGAATTTTGTAGAAAATAACTTGTTTCAAGATAGTATGTTATCTTCATTTTAACCTTTTCTATTGAATCAAATAGGGTCAACTAATCCTCGACCGCCATTAAAGTGTCACAATCCTATCTGATCCTTCTAAGGTGGGAATAGGTGTTCTTAAATATTTACCAATAAATCGTATTTATATGGGCATTCCACTACTAAACGTTTCCTATTTTTGTGTAAAATTTGTAAAAGAAATTGTACTATTTTGTTTCGAGTCCTGCGTAAGTTGTATATTTCTTATAATGCATTAACTCTATTTTGAATTCCTACTTTTAGTTCACGTTCTATTGATATTTCGTTGACATATTCAATCATTAGTAATATACTTTTTATCTATCCACTCAAGTTCAAGCAATTTGTAAAACTTTTAGTGGACGCCACAGGACAATAATACAGTTGTTTTTCAAATATTAATTCATTTAAGTTTTATGCAATACAGTTATTTCGTCTCATTTGACTTAAAATAAGTGATAACATATGATTTCGAAGACAGCTGATTTTATGTTACAGGTTATTTGGTAGAACAGCTGGTTTAACGACCTAAATAGGAATTGACTTGAAAATGTTTTGTTTATATTACTTTTTTCTAGTTTTGTAAGGACATCCTGTTGAAAAACACATTTTAATTACAATGTCAAAATGTACTTTACGTGTCGAAAGCAATATAGGAAAAGCTGGCCTCGTAGTAGCCTAACAAAGAGGAATGTCATGCAACTGTTGGTATGTAGGCCATGTTGGAGGAGCAGACAATAAACTTTGTAACGTAATGCGAGAGCTTGCCTAT
The DNA here is from genome assembly GCA_036971475.1 of Prosapia bicincta. Lineage (NCBI taxonomy): Eukaryota > Metazoa > Arthropoda > Insecta > Hemiptera > Cercopidae > Prosapia > Prosapia bicincta. The sequence continues at coordinate 187,068,288 of JBAIZL010000002.1, read as the reverse complement.
GGAGAAACCTATTGACACTGTGTGGTACTTTGTCTGTTATCTCTTATTTCAAGTCCAATGGGACGAACTACTTGAATATATTGCCACTTTTGTGACAGGATTTTCACAAGTATGAAACTAAAATTAATTCATTAATAAATTTATTTAGTGAATTGATATTTGAAAAAAACTGTATCAACATTGGGGCACACTTTAGGTAAAACAAACTTATTTGAACTTGAGTGAACGAATAAAAGGTATTTCATTAACGATTCAAAATTTTAACATTATTATATATATATATAAGGAGAGTGTAAACCAGTAGAAGGATTGAAAAATGTCCACCTTCGGTCAATCATCTTGCAAAGGATTTGACACAGTTCATGACTTGGAACTGACGATGAATTTTTTCTTGTCCCATCTTATCTCAATTTTTTCCTAAAATCCTTCTAATTTTCTGGTGTCAAATTTGTAGTATACAGTTTAGCGAGTATAAAAATCGTTGTGCTTCAGTGCTGTGACCTTAAACACACCGGTCGTATTACCTCTACCGATACCCCTTGTAACTCTCGAGTACCTAAGTTAAATTAATCTGTATTCCCTCTATCCTTCACCGTGCGTATTCCTGCGTGTGCACTACTCAGAACACACGGCACGTACTGAGCACGTATTCTCAGTGCGTACCTCTTTGTTTCGAATACCAATAGTGCGTTCATATCTGCCATGATTTTCCTCTATCTCCCACACGGGAGGAGACATATTTCCTTTATCCTTCACCGTGCGTATTCCTGCGTGTGCACTACTCAGAACACACGTCACGTACTGAGCACGTATTCTCAGTGCGGACCTCTTTGTTACGAATACCAATAGTGCGTTCATATCTACCATGATTTTCCTCTATCTCCCACACGGGATGAGACGTATTCCCTCTATCCTTCACCGTGCGTATTCCTACGTGTGCACTACTCGCAGAACACACGTCACGTACTGAGCACGTATTCTCAGTGCGGACCTCTTTGTTTCGAATACCAATAGTGCGTTCATATCTACCATGATTTTCCTCTATCTCCCACACGGGAGGAGACATATTTCCTCTATCCTTCACCGTGCGTATTCCTGCGTGTGCACTACTCAGAACACACATAACGTACTGAGCACGTATTCTCAGTGCGTACCTCTTTGTTACGAATACCAATAGTGCGTTCATATCTACCATGATTTTCCTCTATCTCCCACACGGGATGAGACGTATTTCCTCTATTCTTCACCGTGCGTATTCCTACGTGTGCACTACTCGCAGAACACACGTCACGTACTGAGCACGTATTCTCAGTGCGGACCTTTCTGTTTCGAATACCAATAGTGCGTTCATATCTGCCATGATTTTCCTCTATCTCCCACACGGGAGGAGACATATTTCCTCTATCCTTCACCGTGCGTATTCCTGCGTGTGCACTACTCAGAACACACGTCACGTACTGAGCACGTATTCTCAGTGCGTACCTCTTTGTTTCGAATACCAATAGTGCGTTCATATCTGCCATGATTTTCCTCTATCTCCCACACGGGAGGAGACATATTTCCTCTATCCTTCACCGTGCGTATTCCTGCGTGTGCACTACTCAGAACACACGTCACGTACTGAGCACGTATTCTCAGTGCGGACCTCTTTGTTACGAATACCAATAGTGCGTTCATATCTACCATGATTTTCCTCTATCTCCCACACGGGATGAGACGTATTCCCTCTATCCTTCACCGTGCGTATTCCTACGTGTGCACTACTCGCAGAACACACGTCACGTACTGAGCACGTATTCTCAGTGCGGACCTCTTTGTTTCGAATACCAATAGTGCGTTCATATCTACCATGATTTTCCTCTATCTCCCACACGGGAGGAGACATATTTCCTCTATCCTTCACCGTGCGTATTCCTGCGTGTGCACTACTCAGAACACACATAACGTACTGAGCACGTATTCTCAGTGCGTACCTCTTTGTTACGAATACCAATAGTGCGTTCATATCTACCATGATTTTCCTCTATCTCCCACACGGGAGGAGACATATTTCCTCTATCCTTCACCGTGCGTATTCCTGCGTGTGCACTACTCAGAACAAACATAACGTACTGAGCACGTATTCTCAGTGCGTACCTCTTTGTTTCGAATACCAATAGTGCGTTCATATCTGCCATGATTTTCCTTATCTCCCACACGGGATGAGACGTATTCCCTCTATCCTTCACCGTGCGTATTCCTACGTGTGCACTACTCAGAACAAACATAACGTACTGAGCACGTATTCTCAGTGCGTACCTCTTTGTTTCGAATACCAATAGTGCGTTCATATCTGCCATGATTTTCCTTATCTCCCACACGGGATGAGACGTATTCCCTCTATCCTTCACCGTGCGTATTCCTACGTGTGCACTACTCAGAACAAACATAACGTACTGAGCACGTATTCTCAGTGCGTACCTCTTTGTTTCGAATACCAATAGTGCGTTCATATCTGCCATGATTTTCCTTATCTCCCACACGGGATGAGACGTATTCCCTCTATCCTTCACCGTGCGTATTCCTGCGTGTGCACTACTCAGAACAAACATAACGTACTGAGCACGTATTCTCAGTGCGTACCTCTTTGTTTCGAATACCAATAGTGCGTTCATATCTGCCATGATTTTCCTTATCTCCCACACGGGATGAGACGTATTCCCTCTATCCTTCACCGTGCGTATTCCTACGTGTGCACTACTCAGAACACACGTCACGTACTGAGCACGTATTCTCAGTGCACCTCTCTGTTACGAATACCAATAGTGCGTTTATATCTGTCATTCATTCATCTCATCTCCCACACTGGAGGAGACATATTTCCTCTATCCTTCACCGTGCGTATTTCTACGTGTGCACTACTCAGAACACACGTCACGTACTGAGCACGTATTCTCAGTGCACCTCTCTGTTACGAATACCAATAGTGCGTTTATGTCTGTCATGATTTTCCTCTTATCTCCCACACGGGAGGAGACCTATTCTCTCAATCCTTCACCGTGCGTATTCCTGCGTGTGCACTACTCAGAACACACGTCACGTACTGAGCACGTATTCTCAGTGCGGACCTCTTTGTTTCGAATACCAATAGTGCGTTCATATCTACCATGATTTTCCTTTATCTCCCACACGGGAGGAGACATATTTCCTCTGTCCTTCACCGTGCGTATTCCTACGTGTGCACCACTCTCAGTAGACACGTCACGTACTGAGCACGTATTCTCGATGCGTACCTCTCTGTTACGAAAACAAATACTGCGTTCATATCTACCATGATTTTCCTTTATCTCCCACACGGGAGGAGACATATTTCCTCTGTCCTTCGCCGTGCGTATTCCTACGTGTGCACCACTCTCAGTAGACACGTCACGTACTGAGCACGTATTCTCGATGCGTACCTCTCTGTTACGAAAACAAATACTGCGTTCATATCTGCCATGATTTTCCTTTATCTCCCACACGGGATGAGACGTATACCCTCTATCCTTCACCGTGCGTATTCCTACGTGTGCACCACTCTCAGTAGACACGTCACGTACTGAGCACGTATTCTCGATGCGTACCTCTCTGTTACGAAAACAAATACTGCGTTCATATCTGCCATGATTTTCTCCCTATGTCTCACACGGGAGGAGACGTATTCCCTCTATCCTTCGCCGTGCGTATTCTTGCGAATGCACTACTCTCAGAACACACGGCACCTACTGAGCACGTATTCTCAGTGTACCTCTCTGTTATGAATAGCAATAATGCGTTTATATCTGCCATGATTTTCCTCTTACCTCCCACACTGGAGGAGACGTATTCCCTCTATCCTTCACCGTTCGTATTCCTACGTGTGCACCTCTCTCAGTACAAACATCACCTACTGAGCACGTAGTCTCAGTGTGTACCTCATTCACGTTTCAGTGCGTACCTCTCTGTCACGAATACAAAGAATACGGTTATATCTGTCATGATTTTCTCCTATCTCCTAAATGGTAGAAGATTTTCTAAAGATATTTGCATCTCTATGCCTACTCACTATTGTGCTTGGTAGGCCTAATTATCTTTCTCCCACAAGGGAGGAGTAGCCCTCGAGATGTTTGCCCATCCAACTCTCTTTCTCTCTACCTTCGCAGTAATGACGCATATAGGCATGCTTAACTACCGTGTGGGAGAGGAGTCATGACCCATGTAAATTCTCTCCATCTCTCTTTCTCTTTACCTACTCAATAGTGACGCATATAGGCATGAATATCTCCCACATGGGAGTTGCTTCCCATATAAATTCTATCCGACACTCATTCTTTATCTTCTCAATAGTGTCGCATATAGGCATGAGTATCTCCCACATGGGAGTTACTGTCCCATATAAATCCTATCCAACACTCTTTCTCTTTACCTACTCAATTGTGACGCATATAGGCATGAATATCTCCCACATGCGAGTTGCTGTCCCATATAAATCCTATCCAACACTCTTTCTCTTTACCTACTCAATAGTGACGCATATAGGCATGAATATCTCCCACATGGGAGTTACTGTCCCATATAAATCATATCCAACACTCTTTCACTTTATCTTCCCAATAGTGTCGCATATAGGCATGAATATCTTACATATGGGTAAAGATGTCCCATTTAATCTTATCCATCTTTGTATCTTTTTAAGACTTCCCCGTCGTGACGCTAGTAGCAAAGCGGTTTTCCCATATAGGATGGAATGTGCTCACATAAATCCTACCCATGTTTGCACGTTTTTACTAGGGAGTATGTGAAAAACGCATTATTTCCCAGTTTTTTTTAAAATGTAAATGAATCTCTGTTTTATGTAAAGTTGCGAAACGAATACATACGCTCAGCTGTTTATTATTCCTCTGCCTTGACATGTATATACTCTTATTTAAACAGATTAATTCCAGCTCCCGCCAACAGAATGCGTGTGCAACAACACGAAAGTAAAATATAGCCTTGAAGACAGACATGTTGCAGGCCGGCTTCCGCTACACAAGACTTCTTTATACCAGGCGTTTCCCATCTCGACAAAGCGCAGCGAATGGTAGTTAGGGAACTGTGGAGCTCCAGTCGCTCGCGCCTGTAACGAATCTAATCTAGTAATGACGCACACAATTTAGTCCTACACTTTCCTGTCAAGCGTTTCTTTTTAATGTTTGGCAAAGTAATTTACTAGTGAAATTAGATGATTTGTTATTAATTTAATTCCTTCTATCAGTTCACAGTGTCCATATATATATATCTCGCTCAAATTTTCAATCGTTAATAAAATACTTTTTATTAATCCCCTCAAGTGGATACATTTTTAAACACATAAAATATGTCTTCAAATACACATTTGAAAACTTGTAGACTAGTGGATGTCACTTGATGTTAATACGGGGTTGCAATTAAAAATTCAATAAATAAATGAGTTAATTTTAGTTTTGTATAGCAGAAAAACTTTTGACACAAAAGGGGCAATGTATGCAATGTAGTTATATCGTCCCATTTGGCTTAAAATGAGTAATATCAAGATTTCATATTAGCTGATTTTACGTGTTAGGTTACTTAACACACACACGCGCGCGCGCGCACGCACACAAATTTACATATAAATTGAATACATTTCTACCATTTGATATAACTGTACATCAACCTCTCCACTACAAATCTTAAAGCACTGCCAGATATCAAATTAAAACGCTTTTAAAATTTTGAGTTATTTAGATGACTTTAGGCGACCATATATAGCAATCATTTAGTTAAAAAATCGTTTTTTTTTATTTAAGATAAAACCTACAATAGAAGCGTAAATAACCGTCTTGTGACGTGATTTCAATGTTTTGCGGTAACGTTTCGCCTGTTCAAAGGGAGCATTGCTCTCGGCGATGTGGGACAGTTAAACAGTAATTACAATCTTACTTATACAAAGTAAACCCGGATATAATGCGTAGGGCTTAAGTAATGAGATCTTGAAATTGTAATGATGTGTGGCGAGCGTGGAATATAGAACGCATCATTACAGTGACGTGACTTTCTTCGGCCTCTCGATGTAACACACGGATGGTCGATGCAACACGAGCATCCACCACTATGTACAGTGTAATCGCCTTCGTACGCCACCTTAATTTATTTAATCAAAATTTATTTAGTTTCAGTTATTCAAATTTAAGAATTTTTTAATTATAATTTTAGTATTTACCTTTACTTTAAGTAATCGAGTTAAAGCTTCTAGCCCTAAGCTTGTAATAGTTTGGATTTAGATATTACTATTAATTGTAATATTTAGTTTATAAGTATTATTGTCAGTGATAATAACGAAAGACCTTCGTCCATGATTTCGTCTTTTGCTGATTTTAAAAAGTATCTAATCAATTTCCGAGTTTTGTATTTAGTTTAATTTTGTTTGGTGGGGTTTCAATTTCGTTCAGGTTATTTTAAATGACCGGCGCAGGTTTGGTTCCTTCAATTGACCTACTCTCTATCGGGGCTGTAGATAGGGATGGTCATCCGGAGACTTTAACGGCTGGATGGTCATCCGGAGACTTTAACGGCTGGATGGTCATCTAGAGACTGTAACGGCTCTGTATGTGCCAATAACAGGCAGGGCATACAACACTAGTGAAGTGATTCCACATCTCGCTTTTTTCTTTTTTAAAAGGGTCATTTTATTTAAAAATACTCTACTAAAAATTAAGAACAAACTACCGAGTAAGAAATAGCGTCTACTGTACACAACACTGTCACTATCTTGAAACCTGACACAAATCGTCCATTCACACACTACGTAAATGACTAGAACCAGTGACAGCGACAAATCAACCAATTATTACAGCCGCGAAAAAATATAAGTAACCTTTTCGTCAGCGACGACAAAATTTGGCTAATCGCAATAAAGAGAACGCCCTATCCCTTTAGGTCAACAACACTGCACGATGAGCCGAGCTGTGAGAGCAGAGCCAGTGACAGCGACAAATGAACCACGACAGCCGCTGTACCGTATCAGTAACGTTTCATCCAGCGACTGCGACATTTACCCCAGTCACAACAGATACAACAGTTCCGATCGATCCATTGTCACTGGAACTTGCAATTTCCATTTTTTGTCATAGGTACCACTAGCGCCAAGTCACCGTAACAGAAAATATCGTCCACCCGTAGCCGTAGGTAATACCTGTCTAGTGGCTGGGGTAAGGGTAATATATATTGTAGGTGTCGGAGGGAATTCGAATCTTTCCTGATATAGAAAATGGAAGTGACAAAGGCTGACTTATATAGGTTTATATAACTTGATTAGACCTGTTCTTTATCGGGGGTGGGGAATATTATCTGGTCGTAGGAAAAAGACAACCCTAAAGCCTTTACATTGTAGATTTGGCAATGTTAATGTAAACAAACATAAGTTAATTTCAGGGGCGTCAATTGGGTGGAAGAGTTGGATGGTGAAGACAGATACGTTTGTAGAGGTCACTATCTAATGTGTTATATATAAGGTTCTTAAGTGTGAACCCTTGTTCCGTTACAAGCAAATAAACTGTAATTTAGCGCACTTCATACGAAGTAGTAGTAAGAGTTGATGGCTTACTTAAAGTATTTGCGATGCGTCCGAGTGGATTGCGTTGTAAATAATGTACGCGTCGCACAACGCCTGCGTTTCGTAGGACGAGCCTCAGCATCAAACTTTCACGCCCTTCTTCGGATTATAAAAGTAATGTAGGCATACGCAGTCCGTATCCTGTTACTCTTTGAATTGTTGATCAGCTGTCGTAGAGCCGGTTAGTGACGTCGTATACGCCGTTAAGCTGTAGTGTATTCGAGCACTCAACATAATTATCGAATAAATGATAGGCCGGTTGAATATGGAGTCAACAGTTTATTTATTTATTTACTGCGCGTTTCGGAAACTATTTTTTTGTCCTTATCAAGCCTGTAGTGCTATGAAATATAAAGTCCTTACAATTAATGATGAAGTGAATAATGTGAGGAGGCAAAACATCAAACCCACTACACTTTACCAAGAACTTTCTTTGAGCTCAAAAAATAACCATGTGTGTAACGAGCATGAGACAACCTCTCTTCACCAAAACGATGCAAATCCTTCAAGAACGGTACGAGCGTTGTCTCTAATTGTACGGAGGACATATAGAACATATTTATACCCGAGTCTAACCCATTTAGCTTCTTTTTACTTGTATGTGTTTGTAAAACTATGTAAATAAAATAAAATCTTACAACTGTTTCAGTACTGTTTATTTTTGGGCATACGGTAGGTAGGATTTGAATAGCGGCATTAAACCTCGTGACAGATGATATGGGCATGATATTGTGGCATAAAGAGTTGTCACCCGTTGAACCACTTGTATTTATTAAGAAAGGGTAGGAATGATTGAGCAGGATTAAGGAAATGGCTTGATGATATTCCGCTAATAAGAAAGAAGAATATTATAGCAAAGGATGCGGTAGAGTATTATACATGAAGTTGAGTTGCTCTGAACTTACGGTGTGAAAAGAAGTGTGTCCCCGCGACCCGGCGAATGAAACTATCTCTATGTGTAAAATAGTTTCAGAACGGAAAGAATATCTTTTTTATGGTGACACTAGGGAAACAGTCCTCTTTACAACCATATGAAAAAAATGGTTTTTTCTGTTCTTACATAGCTACTCAAAAGCACGTTCTAAAGGCACTTGAAGTGATTTTAATGTCAGTGATTTTAAATGTCGCAAACCAAAAATAGTGATTATATCGCTAATTATAGCATAGACGCATAATCTTACTTTGTAACACGCTCGTTTTTACAGTTATTTTCCAGGATTTAACTGACACGTCGTCGCGACGACGGGAACCACCAAACCGCCTTATTTTCTGAGTCACTGACACTAAAAAGTCCACTGCACGAATTCGGGCTGTTGGCCAGAAGTGCAACGTTGCTACATTGATCGTGGAAGGGCCAAAACAGTCCGTATTTTGTACTATTCTACAAGTCTCATTTACAAGAATATTATATATTAAATGCTTAACATGATTGTTACTTTTAAATAATGTCGATTGTAGTGAAGACGGGGGAGAGACGAGACACGGACATGCTATAGACTGACAGGTAGACGCTCGAACTTGGCAACACTGTTCACTCAGGGTTGCCAATTATTGCTCAGAGGTGAGCGACTTTTCGACAATAACTTGCATAGACGGTTCCATACGTGGCAACAGCGCTTAACAAGCAACCCGCCGCGCGCCGTGCAGTAGGCATTACACCCCGTCCTATACTGACATAAAACTTACTGTTCCACTTCAGTACACTATATAAATCGCCAGGTTTTCAAGGATTTGCTATCTGGCTCTCGCAGTGTATATAGAAGCAATAAAACTGCGCACAATTGCGTCACACGAGGCAAGTGCAATTTCCCCCGCCGCTTTGCTGACACTATTAACCGGAGTATTCCCACTACTATTCCCTCGACGCAGGCAACGCAGCTTTTATCACTTTAAAAACAATATCACGCCCATTTAAACCATTCATTCGTCGGTTTTCTCAATAGTCGCGTCTTTATGTTCTGTTATAAAGTCGGACATGCTGTTAAACTCTCAACCCACAAGCGCTGTCGCTGAAGATCGCTTTAATTGTGAAACAAATAAACAAAAGCTTTATAATATTGTATTGCTATTTGTTAAAATCCTTGAGACACCTATAAAGAGTAGGTATACTCAGGTAGAGATCCTGCGCTCACTTAATCATAATCCTTCGTTTTTACCTTTATCTAAATTGCATCTTTAGTCATTATAATATGCATATCCTTCATGGACGGTAGGCACATGGACGACGATACAAAACGTGACCTATCGTAAAGCAATTCCTACTTAGATCAACAAAGAAAATTTTACTTCAGTTACGTCTCATTAAATAATACAATGATTATAAATAAAGTAACATAACCTATACGTTAAAACAGCTGTTCCGCCACATAACCTATAACATAAAATCAGCTCTTTCATGAAATCATATATCACTTATTTTGAGCCAAATGAGATAAAATAACTATATTGCATACCTTATCCCTCTCGGGAAATGTTTTTCCTTTATAAAATGAATTCATTAAATTTAATTAATGAAATAATATTTTACGAAACTGTACTAACATAAAGTGTCATCTACTATAAATTTAAATATAAATGTATATATATATAAAATACGTTTTCTTGTTTAATAATTTAAAACAACATAGGTGATTCATATACAAGAATATTTATTAATTTATATTCAAAGCTTTTCATTGGTAAACAGTACCAACATCATCAGAAATGAAAATTACAAAGATTGTAATTTTCATTCCTGATGATGTTGGTACTGTTTACCAACGAAAAGCTTTGAATATAAATTAATAAATATTCTTGTATTTGAATAACCTATGTTGTTTTAATATATATATATATTAGCAAAGTACCATTCCTTCGTATGGGGCTGACGTATATTTGTATTGATTTAATTTGTATTTGGGTTGAATACAATATACTGAAATTAAATACCAATAAATGTATCAAACTTTAGTGTAACCAAAGTTTATAAACTTACCGACTATTTTCTTGAATACACACACAAAACACGCGCACGCACACAAAACACACGCACGCGCACACACACACAAAACACACGCACGAGCGCGCGCACACATGCACACACACATACACACACACACACACACACACACACACACAAACACACGCACGCGCGCACACATGCACGCACACACACACACACACACACACACACACACACAAAACACACGCACGCGCGCGCGCGCACGCACACACACACGCGCGCGCGCGAGGTCCGGGCTGTCGCAGGACATCTTGGCTAAAGAACTTACGGCAATGTTATGGAGCCAAGACAGGGACACTTTTTAGAAGAGCAGTGTACAAGGTTCGAATAGGTTTAATGATGATTGCAAACGTTCGATAGGTCACAGCACACACACACACACACACACACACACACACACACACACACACACACACACACACACACACACACACACACACACACACACACACTCACGAGGTCCGGGCCGTCGCAGGACATCTTGGCTAAAGAACTTACGGCAATGTTATGGAGCCAAGACAGGGACACTTTTTAGAAGAGCAGTGTACAAGGTTCGAATAGGTTCAATGATGATTGCAAACGTTCGATAGGTCACAGCACACACACACACACACACACACACACACACACACACACACACACACACACGAGGTCCGGGCCGTCGCAGGACATCTTGGCTAAAGAACTTACGGCAATGTTATGGAGCCAAGACAGGGACACTTTTTAGAAGAGCAGTGTACAAGGTTCGAATAGGTTCAATGATGATTGCAAACGTTCGATAGGTCACAGCACACACACACACACACACACACACACACACACACACACACACACACACACACGAGGTCCGGGCCGTCGCAGGACATCTTGGCTAAAGAACTTACGGCAATGTTATGGAGCCAAGACAGGGACACTTTTTAGAAGAGCAGTGTACAAGGTTCGAATAGGTTCAATGATGATTGCAAACGTTCGATAGGTCACAGCACACACACACACACACACACACACACACACACACACACACACACACACACACACGAGGTCCGGGCCGTCGCAGGACATCTTGGCTAAAGAACTTACGGCAATGTTATGGAGCCAAGACAGGGACACTTTTTAGAAGAGCAGTGTACAAGGTTCGAATAGGTTCAATGATGATTGCAAACGTTCGATAGGTCACAGCACACACACACACACACACACACACACACACACACACACACACACACACACACACACACACACACTCACGAGGTCCGGGCCGTCGCAGGACATCTTGGCTAAAGAACTTACGGCAATGTTATGGAGCCAAGACAAGGACACTTTTTAGAAGAGCAGTGTACAAGGTTCGAATAGGTTTAATGATGATTGTAAACGTTGAATAGGTCACGGCACACTAAGAAGAAGAAGCTAAAGGGATTTGGAGAAATTACAGACGTAAGCGTGTTTTACCGTTACAGCTTTTGGCTCAGCGCGCATTGAAATACGACCCTGCAGGTTAACGTTATTCAAAGACGTCGATATGCGCGATATAAACTCTCTCGCCCTCATATCGTATTCATTCCATATAACTTTAAGTGCAGCATAATCGGCTTTTCCGATACCACAGTAAAACAAGACAAGCAGATTTCATTGTAACAGATCTCGTACTCCCCGACTCGATGTATAATCAGGTCGTTGCTTCCCCTTATGTTTAAAAACCCCAATTCGTTTACAGTAGTACAGATCTACTTATTATATTTAGTGAAACTCTGTCACCAGCTGGTTTATTTTGTCATAGTTTTGTACCCGAAATTAGGATCTGCACTTCATATCAATGTTTCTTTAAAGTGTTGAAATATTCTTGTTACGTATACCATGTACTGTTTGTCTTATAATACATCTTACACCGCAGCTTTCCGGCGTTCGTAGAGTCTTCTTTTCTTTGGAAAACTGTTTGTCAACTCTCTCCAAGGCGTCCTCTCTCTGGTTTTGAATTTACCTCACCTCATGACCTACTTTTACGTTGTTACTTTCTTCTTTTTTCTTCAGCAAGTGGTTTCTTTAAAATTTTAAAAAGCTGTTGCTTTTCCGTCTTATGCTTTTCTTCTCGCAATGAACAAATTATCTTACAATGTTTTAGAGGACAACAGGCTAAGCAGCTATCTTGTTCCTTCTAGTAGCAAGAAGCTACTACTCCTCCTGGCCTAACTAATCCTCAATAAACCTCTTCCTTATGAATCCAATAGAGAAGACGTCAGCCCTCGTCTTCAGTCATGCTTTTCCTCCATTCCTGTTACCTTGGTAAAATAGCATCCTTTCCTACCCATTGTTCTGTAACCCTTACGTCACATGGCGATATAGACGGGATTATATGGCTCCGATATCGAGGAAGTCATTTCATCGAGTGTTTTCTTCAAACTTTTAAAAATCTGTAGTTTTCCTTGCTTTTGATTTTCTTCGCGTAGTTAGTTTATCTTCACTTTTTTAAAGGACAACAGGAACAGTGATAACTGGTATCTTGTTTCTTCTAGTACCAAGAAGCTACTACTCCCCCTGCGTTAATTAGTCTAGGCTCTCCCACAATCATACCCCAAGGGGTTAGAACATCACCCCGTTGACGTTACACTGGCAATATAGCCTGGTACCTTGGAAACTCTGTTTTTGCCTTTCGAATACACACGAAAGTGTAAGGATCATCACCTGCTACTGTTATAAATTACTTACTTACTTACTCTATCCAATGCCAGATCTTGGCATTTCTGCCATTCTCCTCCTAGCCTCCCAGTACAGACAATACTGGTTTCGGTCTTCCACATCTTGCAATGCTGTGCGATTCCGAAGATGTGGAGCGTCCATCTTTTGACAGTTGCACAGAGGGCAAATATCTGAGGCTGCTAATCCTATTATATATAGGTGGGCTTGCAGATAGTCATGGCCCGTAAGCATTCTGAATCTGGCAACAGCTTCCACTCTAGATAGGCTATGTGGTATTAGCACTGTGTGCGCCAGGCTCCTCTATATTTTTCAGCGCTCATTTAATTTTGGCTTTTCCTTGTTTCTTCATTGATTGTATATTCAATCAGGCTTCTTGCTGTCAATAGAGATTTAGGATTGTCATGATATGGCAAGGCGTTACCTTTCTTTGCTAGCTGGTTTTGCGCGTTCATTTCCTTCAGTGCCGACATGGCTAGGGAGCCATTGCAGCAAAATGTACTATAGTTTTTTTAAACATTCCTACCAGGGCCTTTCGTCCATTCATTGTTGGCACACACTGTTATAAACTGTTTCCTTTTTCTTTAATCATTCGCAACTATTTCCCCTTCAACTTCTTTGCTTTTATCTTCATCTGGCTGTTCATATAGTTATTAACCATCCTCATTGTTTATTTCTTCGTTTAATGACAAATAACTAGTGAGCCAGATAGTTCTCTGAGTGGAACTGACATAACCAATTAGGGAAAGAATTAATCACACGTATTTTCTGCAATAATTTTCTCTGCGCTTCTACTTGAACAGCTGATTGTCAGTCAACAGCTGCTACGACTTGAGCCTTGGCTTTACATTTAAATCCAGCGTTTGCAGATAGTGCAACAAATACGTTCCGCGAGTGGGAAATGTGTTCGCAAATTCCCCCTTTCTTTATGAATATTGCCTTGAGCGCAATGGTAGAATTACTTTAGAGCCACGCCGTATGCTATGCATGCGTACCGCGAAAATTACTTCACATTTCTGGGGCTGGTAATGCGCTCAACGACTTGGCCGGGATTTCTGTGGTGTTTTATTTTGACCGAGGCACAAACGTAATGCTTTAGGTATTTTTTATATCGGTTCGGGAAAATAAGGTGTTAAAATTTGACAATTTAAAAACGAGCAATTGTCAAAATTAAAACGTAACTCCGTTAATCGATATAACTATGAAGGTTAACGAATAGGTTAGCCCATCTAGCATCAAGTATCTAATCCGAGGGTTTGGTGATTAGGTAGGGTGAACTAAGAAAGGACAAAGATCCGTTACCAGTAACTAGACCGATCTAATCAGATGGGATATTGAAGGTACGAAAATCCTGGCCTTTTGGAAGGTTTAACTTGTCCTCAGTAGTTCGGGAAAAGGGTCACCAGTCCAGGCCTTAGGGCTCTTGTAGACCGGTACCAGGAGGTTGCGTTCGTTGGATCGTGGTATCACAGGTTTCACTGTAGGTTCTTTCCAACAACGAGAGGCGTCACTCTAGGTCTTCTTCTTTTTTCATCTTATTTATTCTTTTTAAAATTTCCACAAACAGTCTGGCAAACGACTATCGAATAACACGAATAACAGGTACACATGACTTTTTGAACCACACCTCTGACGTACCTAGGTTACTGAGCAGGCGGCCGAGTGCTCTAGTGGTTAGCGCACTTTACTGTATAACGGATCTATTACAATTGTCGCCGCCTCTCTGCGTTCGATTTCCCTTCCTTTGTCATGTGTTAATACCTCTAGGTTTCTTGCAGTCATTGCTTAGTCAATGTCATAACGCCAACTTCTCTTTCTTCACGTCCTCTCTTTGTTTTATCAGGGGGAATCCACTCTAATAACTTTCGGACCCAATTGTCTTCTATCATCCTCTTAACTTGCAAACTATGCTAATTGTCTTCCTTCATCTCCTCACTTATATTTTTGTTCTTATCCATTTCTTTACGTATTTGTTCTTTCTGACTCTTTCAAGTCTCGATTGACTGTTTGTGTGTGTGTGTGCGTGTGCGTGTGTGCGTGAGAGAGAGAGAGAGAGAGAGACAGTGAAGATTAATGGGTTATTTTAACGTAAGTACATAAGCCATTGAAAGACAGACACCTGTAGCCCGCTACCGGGCCAACAAACATCGACGATTTTATTCAAGATTCCTGCGTCCCGCGCCTACAGCATTACGTAATATATTCGAGACAAATGTCCCCACACAACTCCCAATTACACTCGTAATGATTACAAATGTTGATATTACAGCCTCCCAACCGGGCGCATTCATTTATAGCGGGCCACGGAATGGGACTTGCGTAATTTATGTTCGGGCCCGGCTAAACGGTTTCTTGCCAAGTTCGTTACTAAAAGTGTGCAGTAGATGCTGTCAGATGTTTTTAAGTTTTGAAACTAAAAATGAATTGTTGCTTATTCTCGCCTCTCTTTACTTCCTTCCTTCTCTTTATCTACCTCTTTCAGCAAAGGTTTTTCTCCACTCCTGTTACCTTGTTAATATAGCGTCCATCCCTACCCATCGTTCAGTAACCCTTATGTCACAGGGCGATATAGACGATATCCTCTGACGCCTTCATTGTGACCCCGATTAAGAGTAAGTTATCTCCCACTTTCAGCAATCCTTTTATTCTATTCCTGTTACCTTGTTAATATAGCGTCCTTCCTTACCCATCGTTCAGTAACCCTTATGTCACAGGGCGATATAGACGATATCCTCTGACGCCTTCATTGTGACCCCGATTAAGAATAAGTTATCTCCCACTTTCAGCAATGCTCTTATTCTATTCCTGTTACCTTGTTAATATAGCGTCCTTCCTTACCCATCGTTCAGTAACCCTTATGTCACAGGGCGATATAGACGATATCCTCTGACGCCTTCATTGTGACCCCGATTAAGAGTAAGTTATCTCCCACTTTCAGCAATGCTCTTATTCTATTCCTGTTACCTTGTTAATATAGCGTCCATCCCTACCCATCGTTCAGTACCCCTTATGTCACAGGGCGATATAGACAATATCCTATGACTCCTTCATTTTGACCCCGATTAAGAGTAAGTTATCTCCCACTTTCAGCAATGCTTTTATTCTATTCCTGTTACCTTGTTAATATACCATCCTTCCCTACCCATCGTTCAGTAACCCTTATGTCACAGGGCGATATAGACAATATCCTATGACTCCTTCATTTTGACCCCGATTAAGAGTAAGTTATCTCCCACTTTCAGCAATGCTTTTATTCTATTCCTGTTACCTTGTTAATATACCATCCTTCCCTACCCATCGTTCAATAACCCTCGCGTTACAGGGTGATATAGACGGTATCCTATGACTCCTTTACTGTGACCCCGATTGAGAGCAAGTTATCTCCCACTTTCAACAACGCTTTTCTTCTATTCCGGTTACCCTGTTTGTGTAACGTCCTTCCCTACAAATCGATCAGTAACCCTTACGTCACATGGCAGATTAGACGGTACGCTATGACTCCTTTCCTATGTCCCGATAGAGAGCAAATCATCTCCCACTTTCAGCAATGCCTCTACTTCTGTTATCATGTTAGTATACCGTGCAAAGAATCTCAATTAGTCCTACCTTTTTTTGTTTGTTCTACCTATTTTGTTTTGGCATACATTTACCTTAAGGACAATAATTTTGACTTTACAGAGGAACCTGATTTACTTTACTAGGCGCACTTTACCGAGCTGATTCAAATAGTCAATTATCTTTAGTTAAACTTTAGTGCAGTGGTTTTCCGAAGTCCGTTACTCGTGAATGGACGAGCCCGTGTCGCAGTAAAATATATAGTTTTAGTGGAAGCCACTTCACGGACAGCTGGATCGATATGTCCAGTCAAATCCTGCTGACCCAATCCGCGCTACTCGCTGGACCGTATAATTGCTGCACGCTCATACGCGCCTCGTAACTGCTGGCTCATTGGAGTGTACATTGCCTTCAATAAGGGCTGGCTCTGAGGGGGGCTGTTGCATAGTTATTAGTTCTTACAAATTTTACTTAATTTCTTGTTGTAATAGGGTATGACGGATATATTTAAGTGTATGAACATTGAATATTTGTTGATTCATTATTTAATCCCAGCAATACCTGTTAACTAGATTTTCTTCCACTCAACGTGATATCAGCTATTCAACATACCTACCGAGGGATAATAACGTGTTCTCCACCTTTAAAAAATCTAAATTTCAAAATTTATTAATGTGTGAGTGACACCAAGGTGATGTACCTGTATGATAATGGTCCCCTGAGAAGGAGTCAGAAAGGGTTGCTACTGTACGAAGTCATTTCCTTGTTATGCTGTATAAAGATGCACTTTTAAGAAACGAGCTGAAATATTATGTCAGTAAAACTGATATATTGATACTTGACTATTTGCTTTTGGTTTTAACACAGTGTATGTTGAAGCCTGTAGTATTTATATTTCCATGTTTAGGTATTTTCAAGATATTTCCTAGGCCTATCATGTAATAAACATGACCAAACAAGTAAACGTGGTTGAACATGTATAACTACACTCTAGACGCAGACAAGATGGCGTAGTGTCGGTAATGTAATGACAATTGTAACCGTTTAGCTGTGGAAGTAAGCTAAAGACAAGAAGGCGTAATGTCGGCAATGTAATGCCAATGGTAACCGTTTAGCTGTGGAACTAAGCTAAAGACAATAAGGCCTAGTGTCGGTAAATTAATGACAATGGTAACCGTTTAGCTGTGGAAGTAAGCTAAAGACAAGAAGGCGTAGTGTCGGTAATTTAATGACAATGGTAACCGTTTAGCTGTGGAAGTAAGCTAAAGACAAGAAGGCGTAGTGTCGGTAATTTAATGACAATGGTAACCGTTTAGCTGTGGAAGTAAGCTAAAGACAAGATGGCGTAGTGTCGGTAATTTAATGACAATGGTAACCGTTTAGCTGTGGAAGTAAGCTAAAGACAAGATGGCGTAGTGTCGGCAATTTATTGACAATGGTAACCGTTTAGCTGTGGAAGTAAGCTAAAGACAAGAAGGCGTAGTGTCGGTAATTTAATGACAATGGTAACCGTTTAGCTGTGGAAGTAAGCTAAAAACAAGATGGCGTAGTGTCGGCAATTTATTGACAATGGTAACCGTTTAGCTGTGGAAGTAAGCTAAGGACAAGAATGTAAACACGATTCTGAATAATATTGTAATGAAGGAAATTAACACTCGAATTCGGTACGATACCTCTATGTCATGCAGGATGGAGAGATCGCTATACTTGAACCTCCATTCATAGGCTCACTCTTTCCTACCCCTTAGCATAAAGCCAACCTAGTGTCTGAGGGCTTTTGTGTGTCCTATAGAGGGAATTTCCCTCTCACGATCCTTTTCGTCATTTGCTTACCCGACTCTTCACACAACACTTTGATTCAATTTATTCGCTACTTCCTATTATCCATCGTAATAGTTTAATAGTTTGGTATAGTGCGGACCACGTAACCGTGCACTTGGCTTTGAGAAAATTCTCGTGTACTACCACTTCTAAAAACATGTTATATATTCAGAATGGTCTATACATCGACAGCTTCTGCATCCGATATGTCTACACATATTTCAATTTTCTTTATTATTTTATACCGAAACTAATTTATCATCGAAATTATCTAATATCGACCGACTCATGCAAGTCAGTGTTTTGACAGCCTTTATTATGTTTGTAGGAAAGTAGTTAAACTGACCCTCTACCTCCCTCCACGCTTACTGCGATCTCTCAAGGCCAAGTGCATGGTTGCGTGGTCCGGACTATACATCGATAAATAATCAATCATAAATAATTCACTGGTGAAAGGGTATCCTTTCCTCGCAATATGTCCTTAACGTCCAGGGGACTAGGGGGTCCGTATCCGAGTGAGCTGTACTCTACAGCCGAGAGCTGGCACAGAAGTAGTGGAAGCTATTTGACTGACATCTAATCACTCCCCAAACTTTATCCGTTGAGAATCGACCAGGGGCAAACCATTTTAGTGCTATGAAATTAAATTAAAAGTACAATCTCATGCCCGCCAGTAGATATATGGTTGTTTTTAGGGATTTTAAATCAAGATCAAACTGAACAGGAAACGGAAATTGCATAAGTAGATTGCACAAGTGGTACTTTTATGGCGTGGCATTCTGAGTAGAGCGTGCAGTACACTACGGCCAAGGGTTAGAAAAGGTTCCGATAAACCTTAATGAACTCTGTTCTCTGATAAGATGTAGAAACGATGTTTTTGGTGATAATAAAAGAGAGTTCAGTAGATATTACCTAGTTGCTTTGGTTAACAGTTTTCATATTTTTCTGTACGAAAACAGCTTAAACATTTTTTTTTTTTAATTTCCAAAGCTCTGTGTTTTTTAGATTTATTTAGCGCGTAATATATTGCTAAAACTAATATATTAGAGCAGAATACTTCATTATGGCGGTCGGATATAAAGTTATTACATATGGCTGTCATAGGTCGCATTAAGTTTAAGGTATAATATAAAGTATAAAAAGGTTGCAAAGTGGCGTGAAGAATTTTTTGGTCATTGAAGCAAAAAATTAGTGAAATTAAAATACGAGAACATTTTAGACACGGAAAATACACATATACGGAATAAAATATGACCTATATGGACGCCCAAGTGAAAATGATTCCGACAAATACCGCATGAGCCAAAATAAACACTACTGAAACCATTGTAAGATTTTATTTGATTTTATATAATTTTTTTAATATGGTTATACAATGACATACAATTAAAAAGAAGCTAAATCGGTTAGACTCGGTTATAAACATGTTATGTATGACCTCCGTTCAATTTTAAGGAACATCGTACCGTTTTCGTACCACATCAACCCTTGGGGGCTTTATATCACTAAAACTACAGGTGATTTAGTTTTAGTAGTGTTTATTTGGGCGCATTAAACGGTAATTGAAGTTTTGTCGCATTATTATAGTTAAATTTTAATTTAGGTAATTAAAATTGGAAAACATTTTAGAAACGGAAAACAAACACACACACACACA
Source organism: Prosapia bicincta (assembly GCA_036971475.1). Classification (NCBI taxonomy): domain Eukaryota; kingdom Metazoa; phylum Arthropoda; class Insecta; order Hemiptera; family Cercopidae; genus Prosapia; species Prosapia bicincta. The sequence continues at coordinate 187,047,951 of JBAIZL010000002.1, read as the reverse complement.
CACACACACACACGGAATAAAGTAAGACCTATATGGACGTCCGAGTGGGAATGATGGCGATAAATATTCAAACGACTCGCCGACTCCTGTTTGGGAAGCATCTGCACCTGTCTGGACCGATCCCTGAAGCAATTCCTTTTACTAACTTAACGATGAAAACATTGAACCAATGTAAGTAAGTTTCTATAAAATTCGAGGTTTCAGTGCAGCTACAAAATCCGCTTCACGTATTCTCCCTAAGTGGATTAGTTGTGACCTAGAAAGTCTGCTTTCATAATCCTTTTTTATAAAACATAACGGCAAGACTTTTCAAGCGGCAAGTAAACAGTTTAAGTTTAATAAATGGAAGCTAGAAATTCGCGTGTTTTGGTAAACTTGGCATCTTGTCAATGTGTCTTTAAATGGGAAGATGTGGTGGGTGAGGTACCTGGTAGCGCTGTGAGGGAGTATTTACTGTTTAATATAAGAAATAAGTATGCAACGCGCCTGGCCTGGAAGAGTTAGGGCTCGCTCTGACATTAAAAGGGTCTGGAATAAGGGCTAAGGTATAGATGCGTCCAGCTAACTGTGTACTTACTCCCTCTTTCTCGTCTACTACCACTTCTGAAAACATGTTACATTTTCAGAATTTTCTATACATCAAGAGCCTGTGCATTCCATATGTCTACATATATTTCATGGATGTTTGTTACTTCATACCAAAGCTAGTTTATCATCGAATTTATCTAATATCGACCATCTCATGTAAGCCTTCTTATACAGTTCACCAGCTTGTTGCTAGTTTATAAGCCTATATGCACAGTACGCCAAAAAAACCTGACGAGTTTTAAATAAGTAGAATTGCGATATAAACGAACCTTTATATATATATATATTTATTATTTTTTAAGAACTACAATGAATGCCAATGATTTAAAATTTACAACATTTAAATGGTGTCCGTTCCCTACCCTACATTCTTCTAGTCTGACAGTGAAACTGTTAAACACTTTTCCTTACATCTCATGTGAAATCACTTGGCTTATGCCGTCTTTCGGTTCTTGTATTATGCAGGGTTTGCTAGTGTACACTTCGATTTGAGATATCCCCAAAGGAAAAAGTCACAAGCAGGGAGATCAGGCGAACGTGCTGGCCAAGCAATGTCGCCATTGCGAGAAATGACACTGCCACGAAACATTCATTTCAAAAAAGTCACATGACCACATTTGCTGAATGAGCTGTTGCTTCAACTTGTTGAAGCCAAATCTTTTCCAGAGCGAAATGTTTTCTTCTGAGTTCAGGGATGAAGAGGGACAGCTTGTTTTCGAGATGGTCGACGTGGGCTATTCAGTATAGCTTGTCTCGCTCGTTGAACGTTGTCTGGTGTTCTGACTTACCTAGGACGACCTGTAGACTTCCGTTTTAAGGTTGAACCTGTGGTTCTGAAGTTATTCACCCGTAGAATAATTGTGTTACACGATAAAATGCGTCCCTTAGATCCACATTACAAGATTTACGAAATTCATGTTGAGTGACAACACAATAATCGCCATTTTTAAAATACGCCTCAACAACAAACGCTTTGTTTTCACTAGACCACTGACCCATTGCTTCTGAAATGGCATTATGTAGGCTAGAGAACGTGACAGTCGCCACCACCCTCCAGCACTCGAATGGTCAGCTTCGCATGAAACTAAACCGTCACGTTTCTTGCCGGTTCTTTTCTTAGTCTTACCTAATACCATCTATATTATCTTGTCCCCTTCGTATTACAAGGAGATGTTTCGAGTATACACCTCTCTGTGACGCATTTCCAGTATACCATGATCTTATGGTTCTTTTCTTAGTCTTACCTAATACCATCTATCTTATCTTGTCCCCTTCGTATTACAAGGAGATGTTTCGAGTATACACCTCTCTGTGACGTATTTCCAGTATACCATGATCTTAAGGTTCTTTTCTTAGTCTTACCTAATACCATCTATCTTATCTTGTCCCCTTCGTATTACAAGGAGATGTTTCGAGTATACACCTCTCTGTGACGTATTTCCAGTATACCATGATCTTAAGGTTCCTTTCTTAGTCTTACCTAATACCATCTATCTTATCTTGTCCCCTTCGTATTACAAGGAGATGTTTCGAGTATACACCTCTCTGTGACGTATTTCCAGTATACCATGATCTTATGGTTCTTTTCTGAGTCTTAGCTAATACCATCTAACCTTTCTGTACCCTTCTTATAGCAAGGAGATGTATCGGATATACACCTCTCTATGACTTATTTCCAGCATCACATGATCTTAAGGTTCTTTTCTTAGTCTTACCTAATACCATGTAACCTTTCTTGTCACCTTCTTATCACAAGGTGATGTATCGGATATACACCTCTCTATGACTTATTCTTAGTATCAAATGATCTTAAGGTTCTTTTCTTAATCTTACTTAATACCATCTAACCTTTTCTTGTCCCCTTCTTATCACAAGGAGATGTATCGGATATACACCTCTCTATGACTTATTCTTAGTATCAAATGATCTTAAGGTTCTTTTCTTAATCTTACTTAATACCATGTAACCTTCTCTTGTCCCCTTCTTATCACAAGGAGATGTATCGGATATACACCTCTCTATTACTTATTCTCAGTATCAAATGATCATAAGGTTCTTTTCTTAATCTTACCTGGAATGAAGAATGACAAAATGTAAATAGTAACAAGCTGAGGGACATCAAAAATATCGTCTGACCATGGAGGACATCTGTTCGTTCGAATCGTAGGGAGGAAGTGGTGGTTACTCGACTTCGCATCGGCCACTCTTTATTAACGCATGGATGGTTGATGCGACATGAGAATCCACCACTATGTCCGTTTTGTAGAAGTAATATTACAATCAAGCACATCTTGCTTGATTGTGATGAGTTGAACAATTCGTATATACGTTACGATATTCGAGGTAGTTTAAAGGCGTTTTTGAGGGACGATGTCACAACTATCGACCGTGTCATCGCTTTCTTACGCCACCTGAATCTATTAAATGATATTTAAATTATGTATAATTTTAGTTTCTTTAGTTTTAGTTACAATTAGTATTTAACATTTATTTTATTTCATTTTGTTTAGTTTGGTTAGTTTTATTTTTGTAACATTTATTTTAAAATAAAAACTTTAGTTAGGCGATGATAACCATGATAGGTTTTTCGCCTGGAAAAAAATAATAATAAAATTTAAAAAAAAAATAATTTTACCTAATACCACCTAACTTTTCTTGTCCTCTTCTTATCACAAGATGATGTATCGGATATACACCTCTCTATGACTTATTCTCAGTATCAAATGATGTTAAGGTCCTTTTCTTAATCTTACTTAATACCATCTAACCTTCTTGTCCCCTTCTTATCACAAGGAGATTATCGGATATACACCTCTCTATTACTTATTCCCGGTATCACATGATCTTAAGGTTCTTCTCTTAGTCTTACCGAATCCCACTAGTCAAGACACTCACCACTAATTCCTCAGGAATCTTTATGTATTGGGAATTCTATCCTTGAAATTCTACTGATACTGAGATTTCCTGTTCCAGTTCGAATTAGTTACCAAATTCGTAGGACCTCTGAAGTTTTAATGCACGAAGAACCACAGATTTATGACGAAGAGGGCAGAATTAGCGTGTTGGTGTGTTCCTGCACACTGCATGTAGCTCGGAATTAGGGTTAACACTGCATACGGTTAAATATACAGCACCAGGCTTAACTGTGTCATGTCACAATGCAACCATCTGTTTATATTGCCTTTTAATAGATTGCCGCAAACGGGTTCTATCTCTAAAAATAAATTCCATTCACTTTTCAAATAAAAACTCTATTTTCAGAAAAATTACAAATAAACAAAACAATTTTAAAGGAAATTCCTACATAGGCCAACAAAGAAAGTTTTTGTTTTAGTTACTTTCTGTTAAATAGTTACGATAAATTTAAATAAAATAACAGAACCTATGCGTTAAAACAGTTGTTCCACTGCATAACCTATAACATAAAATCAGCTGTTTTATGAAATCATATGTTATCACTTTTAGCCAAATGGTCGAAATAACTATATTGCATACCTTGGCCCTTTTGTGAGAAGCTTTTGTCCCATATAAAACCTAAACTAATTCATTTAATTTAATTAATGATTTAATATTTTAATAAAACTGTTAACATTAAGTATCATCCACTACAATAAAATAAATATTAGAACTTTAGTGAGTAAAAATAAGAAGTATTTTATTAACGATTGAAAATTTGAACAAGATATATATATATATATATATATATATATACATACATACATACATGTTTAAGGAGAGTGAGAACTAATAGAAGGAATTGAGAAAAAAATCAATACAGGCCTGGTATAATTTAGGATAAAGTAATAGGATTTGTTTAAACAGAGTTTTATGTGCATTATTGCATGCAGGATGAACCGTTGAATAAGATATATTAGGCAGTGTAATAATTGTAATATATATTAACCAGTGCAATTAAACAGTATAATAAGCGGTGTACTGTATTGCAAACTGTTTAAAAGATACGGGTGAAACAAATTTTGAAGATGCAACATATGAAGTTGAAAAACTAAAACTAATGATAAAAACTTAAGAAGATCGAGCAGCAAAATTCGTACATTATAATAATAAAATAAAATAAAAATCTTAATAAATAAATGCTTTGGTTTAATATCTAATTTTAACTTGATTCAATTTCTTTTTACGTGTATAAAGAATTATGCATTATTACATACTTGATGAACCGTTGACGAAGTATATTCGTGTGAGCGATTTATCCATAAATTCCACATTGAATCGTGGCATTTGGGTTCAGTTTCTACTTAGTGCCGGAACTTAATTTAACGTTTCCGTCAATTTGTAAGTTTTTTATTACTACGAAAAGTTTATAACTGTGAATTTTTGTTTCAAATATAATAAACAGTTACAAAAATATTGAATCACCCGGAAATATAATTGCAATCATTCAAACTATCCTTATGGAATAATGTTAACCAATAACTTATCAGCATTATTAAACCTTTTAATGTCTTGCCGAAGTTATAAGTAAATTTTTGCAACAGTGTTTGTTACAATTTGTATCTCAGGTTCAACCAATGCTCTTATACTTTATATTCCCATTAGTTTAGAATTTTATTTTCAAGTGACCTAGAGGATTCTCTCCATCTTCAAGCCTTTTTTAATTACGTTGATAAGGCAGATCTCTGTATTACTACATTATAATGTCTCTGTAAAATATGCGGTTAGGTCTGGCGAGGTTCGCAAGAAAATAATGTTTACTAATGCACGAGGGGGACAGTTGAAGCTATAAAAGTGATGTATGACCTCAATGAACCATGTCTCTATATATAAACATATACCAACATGGCTTATCCTAACAAACTTTATTTTTTTTATTATAACCAAATCTATTCTAACCGGGCACTTTGTGGTCCAGGACCTGCTCATCAGGGGAGAAGGAGGGCTCGTTATGGGTTTCCTCTCAAACAGTTTTAGCCATATTCTGGGGTACGGCGTTCCGACACGCCTGTAAGGCACGGCAAGACCCAACCAGTGCTGAAAGGCTTGTCAACCTGTACCATTAACCGCTTGCGGGTAGTGGGACTACGGCCCTGCGACTGTACTGGGCTTCGGTCGGCGCTTAATTGCCTGAAATGGTACAACGAGTTATGTCTTTAGCCCATGAAGGTTCCGTTGTCTGGGTATATGGATTGAGGAGAGGTTTCGTGGGAGGAGTGGGTCCATATGATAGTGTAGACTCTGTACACGTAGAGTGTCCAGCGGGGAGGTTAGGACGAGAATCAGGTACTCTTCAGGGGTCTTCTCAACGATCTTCTTCATTGTCTTCTTCGTCTTCATCCTGTTGTTTCATCTGTGTCTTCTTCTTCTAACATTCTACTACTACTGCTTCTGTAGGAATAATCTAATACAGTATAAAATGGTGCTTTGGTTTGTAAACAAATATAAGTTTTGTGTATGGTGCGAGTTATTTTTGTCTGTTTTTCAAAAGTTGTAAATCTTTGGGACGTCATCGCCGTGTTTTATTTCTTCGCATTTTTAAAGTGTTTCTGAATCATTATTTCTTTTGCCACCGATTTCGTTCAGTTATTTAACGCGACCCATGAAAGATATATCTCGACATATGTCAACATGAAACTGTCTCTAGGTCACTCAACGTTCAGACATGTCGTTGCAAGGGTTTAGGGCTATTTTATTTTTATATTTTTGACGTTTTTTAATCCATGTTTTTAGTATTTATTCACAGATACGCAATTTGGATGATGTCGACGCCAGTGCCACTAGGGTCTAGTGATTGAACTACCTTCAGAACTATTGGTTGCGTTTAAAACCATTGAGTTGACGGTTTGCTTTACGTTTATATCTCTGCGATTTTACTTTTGCAAATTATGATCGTAGTATTTTATCAAGTGTTTCTATTAAATGTCAATATTTTTAAGACTTTTTGTGTAGTTACCAAGCAGTAAATATCTTTAAACTTGATAGTAGTGTCGACCACTTGTGAATGTAGAACCAGTCAACATTGGGCTCTGCCATTTCTTTTAATCTACCCTTAAATCGGTTCGGTGGTTCGACCTGGCTAAATGTCTGCCCGGAGAGTTTCGTAACTAGGTCAGTAGTTTAAATCCATGCAGGACGTTAATCAAAACCCCCGTCTACGGGATTGTCATTTTGTCTCTCCTACCTGTCTTGTTTCCTTCTAGCGAAATCGTCAAAAGATCTATATAGTCGCACTATTGATCATCATTATCGTCTGGAAGGGATAAGACGAACTATATGTACACTTCCGGTAAGGATAAATCTCTTATAAATTAGAATAAAACTTAGAATCATAGCTCGTGTTGACCTTGTGTGACTTCTATTCCATATACAAGGTATTCGATTTTATAGGTAAGGACAATCAACCGGTATTAGCATTGCCGCATATTAGGAAACCCTCTGGACGACAATTAAGGAACGGGATCATGCCTTTGCACAGTCGCGTGCTTGAAGGAAACCTACTCTATCAGGGTTATAAGACGTGTCTACCTGTTATCCCTTCTTGTAAGACTAAGGTTAAAGGTAGATGGTAGGACTAAATTAATTACACATTGATCTATCGGTACTGGTATGAAGGCGATGTATGACACTGTATGCACTCTCACCCACCTACTCTCACGGACCTTACCTCACACTGCCAATCTTTGCCCTTTTCTCTGGCTAACTCTTCTACTCACCTCACCTCGTTGATCTATCCTTATCGCAAGAAAGTAATGGTTTATCCCTTGACTTCGAACCCTGGTTCGAGACCTGTATCTCAAGGAATAAACCTCTCAGGAGAACCGACCCCTGAATTTATTACAAAAACCAATTAACCTCCTATAAGGCTTTTAAGCTCCTTTGGCGGTAGTGGAATCTGAGAGACACTTTTGACCTATAGACTACAATTGGAAATCCAGTGAATTTATTTTACCTTAAATGAAGAAGAACGCTAATTCTAAAATATAAATTTTTTATTTGACGTTTGTATTTTCTATTACCTGCCTTAAAGTTTATGTACTTTTACAGGATTTTGCATCTTATGATTTATCTACCTGAAATTACAGTTAACCTGCCTATCTTGTTTCAGGTTAATAGTGTAGAATATTTCTCCCTATTAAGTCTGGATTATTATTAACACACACACACACACACACACACACACACACACACACACACACACACACACACACACACACACACACACACACACACACACACACACACACACACACACACACACACACACACACACACACACACACACACACACACACACACACACACACACACACACACACACACACACACACACACACACACACACACACACTCAAACACACAAAATTTATTAAAAAGAAAAATATATTGTTTATACAACCTTGTACTCCAAAAAAGAGAAGTATCTTCATAAACTGGTTGGCTCTTGAGCATTGTCCATTTCTTTCTTGAAGCTCTAATGTCTTCACACTGCATGGCGTCTGTGAAATTCTCTAAGTCCGGCGATTAAGCATTTTCTTGGTCAAGATGATGTTATTAGGTTATTTGGGCATCTGCCTAAATAACTTTACACTCCCGTGTCACATTGAAGCACTATTTACTGTTGTATTACAACATATTTGCTCTTCAATGTCGCTTGAGGTTAAAACACGACTGCTCGTTATGGCGGTTGAGACGCTTCTGTTTTGCGTTACCTCGACGAAGGACGCTTCCTTCTCCAAAAACCAAACTCTGTACGTCACACTTCCATCTTGGATTTTCAACCAATGGGAACTCTGTTGTCTTGGTAACAGTCTGTTGATTTATAATCTCGTCCTAATTCTGCTTTATTTGCTTAACTTCTTTCGTCTCGATTTTTAGGAAAGATTTTTATTTAATGCAATGTCCAGATTTAATTTTGTAACTTTCGTTTTAATAATTTATTTGTCTATATTTCTTCAAATTTATTTAATTTACGGTTCTGTTCACGTATAAAATTACGACGGCAGCGCTGTTTACTCAGTGTGGAAAGATCTTATAAACAATCTCTCTCTGTGTTTTTAACCGAGTCAAATATAATTTTATTTCTAACCTAAATTCTAGGCCATACAATTGTAGATTAGGATTAATTTTAGTACATTTTCAGCATTACAGTTTTCTCTAGCTAGGCTTAAGTTAGCCTCCTTAATTGTTTTACTCATATTAACTATTCTTTAATATATTTGGGTAACATGTATGTAATATTAGGCCTTTTGGCCTAGTTCCTTAAACTAAACAATTACCGTCCTTTTGGCACCACTAGTCATTTAGGCTAGCCACTTTTTACAATTACAATTTTTTTCTTTCTATGTCTAAGTTAATCTGTCTACTCCTCTTAGTATATGATTTACTATTCTGCAGTTTGTTTAGTCCAAATTTAATTAACATTAGACATCATTTAATTAACATCATTGGACATGATGAGATCCTATGGTACTGGAAGTAGGGGGAAAAGTACGGCATTGCTCGGACAGGTGTATAGCGCTACTCGGCGTAGAGCTGCTCTAAGCCAAGGTGAAGAGACGTCTACTCGCTACCCTGGCTTACATCGGAGTCAGAGATAGGAGCCTACCCGACACCCCAGGCCACAGATATTCGACCACCGGTTGTGCGTAGAGCCGAAGAGACTAGCGGGACGTATAAATCGTATTACGGCTGAACTTGTATTTAACTTGGGCCTGAGGTATGAAAATAAATTAGAGGTAGGAAACTGTAGTTCATGATTACAGAAGGCGACTTCTGTAATAAATATGTACTGTATGAAACAATATTTTTAAAAAACCGCCATAAAAAGGTATAGACACATTCGATCACCTCTCGAAAAATATTTCGTACATTGCTTTGGCCCGTAGAGCCAGTATTGTGAAATGAACGACTTGAGTTTAATTAAATCGAATTTTTACTGTATTCCTATCTAATGTGTAATCTTTTGCTTTCAGGTAAGTACTATTGTCTCGTCTGTGCTCGATGACAACCTAATCTGTGAGTTTAATAGTAAGTAAATTTAAATTTAATTTACGAAATTTGATTCTTAAGGCTGTAAAAAATTGCAACACACTTTTATTATTAAACTGTACTCTTTATTCTTACACCTCGAACACTAGTTATATAAAGGTTGCATACGTTTATTTCTAAAGGTTAAATTATAAATGCACTCTAAAAATAGAAAATCTTTGTCGGGGTTTGTGGTAAATTCTAATCTGAAATAAATATTTATTCCTTCATTTGTTTGTTTTACTTATGAATAATTGTGGCCCTTTTTTATATCTGTTTTTTGTATATTACATATATATTTTAATGCCTTTATGTCGCTCTTGTATAAGCATTGTTATATGATTTTCCTACTGGTGGTGACGATCAGACGCTTTATTCGCACGATTTCAAGTTTTGCGATGTTGTCAGATTGCATTTACAGTGTTGTCAAAAATCATATAAAGCTCATCAAGAGTAGAAAATACAATCCGACCAGTTGTGTCTAGAACGCGTCCGCTAGTCACAAAACCACTACCAATAAGCCATTCATGTTGCCAATACTTGCACTAAGATCAATTAAAACTTTACGTAAATGGCACTGATAAAACAACCTGTCCAAAGCATTTCGCCAACCAACAATGTTGGTATCTTCAAGAACAGATTTACGTCCCTGCTGCCATATTATCTAAAACACTATACATAGTATTGCACACTGATTTTATTTTCCACCTGTTAAATAGTTTGTAAATAAGTAAATAACTACATACGAACTCACTAAACAATTTAATTTATTTGTCATTCTCGTTTCAATGACTTATGTCATCATCATCAGTGACACTAGTACAAATTTACAGCTACAACTAAATAGTAAAGCTGCAGTTGTAAATTTGTAGTAGGGTAGATAATGATGACATAAGCTATAGAAACGCGTATAATAATAAAGTATATTGTTTTGTGAGTTCGTATGTAGTTATTAATTTATGTATAACCTTAACTCACAAGTCAGCTTCATTATTACTTATAATTATTCTCTTTTTAACTCTATGTGAATAAATTTTTTGTGTTTCACACGTATTAATTTTAAAACTTTAATTATGTGTTATAATTTTTTATTTTTGAAAATACATGTTTATTACATGTGGACACGCTCAGATATGTAGGCCTGAGATTTTCCCCTTCATCTGACATCGGAACAATCACACATAGCCTACAGTCAAATGTTATTTGTGCAGAACTAAATTGTACTTTGACGAACGATTGTGGGTTCTGCCAAGGAACAGGTTACGCAGTGAAAAAGGAAATAGCATTACGATTGGAACGAATTTTGGAGACGCTTATGCTGTCAGTTTGCATTTACATATCTGTAGGCTAACAAAGAATGTTTATCGGTTATATCTCAATTTGAGGGAAGTACATTTCTAAAATAATGTCAAAATTACGTATACATCAAGGATAAATCAGCTGCCTTATGTATGTTAGATTAAATTTCTTCTTGAAAATGCCAACACTGTTAGTTGGCGAAAAGCTTTGAATTGATTTTTTAAATATATAAGTATAATAATCTTGTTTATGAGTGTACTTACTTTTACCCAAAGTACTGCAAACCCCTTTCCTTTCCCCAAAGTACTGATTTCCTTTCCTTTCCCCTTAAGTACTTATACCCCTTTCCTTGATTTTACACTCCACTTATTATTTAGAAAAAACATTAATTTCCCTACGTCTCTACAGAACAGTTTTGATTTAGGTAATACAGTAATTTTCTCTATACATTATTTCTGTCTTCCTCAGACACAACGAGAGAACAATGTCGAATGATGGCAAATATTTTGTTTGGAGTACCACTCTCTGGAATTGAAACTATGATAAAGTGACAAGTGAGGTGGACAAAGTAGATGAAAGAGGCAATGGTTCGGAGGAAGATACCATTATAAGAATTCCAGGCTGACCAGGAAGGCACACGAGTACGGTCATGACATCAGTGGAAGCCAGTATTGCAGCGTTCTATTCAATTCATTCTATTAGTTCACACTCTCCATATATATGTCATGTTCAAATTTTTAATCGGTTATAAAATACTTTTTAACTTGAAGTGGATGACTCTAGATGTTAATACAGTTTAAAAAAATATTTATTCATTTATTTAATTGAATTATTTAATTCTAATTTTATATGGGAGAAACGCAAAAGGTTCAAGGTATGCAATATAGTTATTTCCGCCCATTTGGATAAAAATATGAGATAACATATGATTTCATAAAATAAGTGATTTTATGCTGTATCTTGTGGTAGAACAGCTGTTTTTACGCATACGTTATGTTTCTTTATTTATATTAATAGCGTTTATTTAATTAAAAGTAATTCGAATAAAAGTTTTCATTGTTGGCCTAAGTAGGAATTGATTTAATTTTTTTTTATTTATATTACCTTTTTTTATATTAAGACTAGTTAAGTAGAGGCAGTAGTTGTATGTTGTGGAGATAAACGGATGTAAACGGTAGCTTGAGTAGAATAAATAAAACCTTTCTCGATATAACTAGCTTCCACAAAAGATATATAGTACGTATAAACCAGATATATTTTGAATAATGTGGCTAATAAATATCTCTATTCTGTGTAAAGGAGTCTGTGTGTGATTTTAGTTAAGGGTTCACAGTTATTCAATCAAAGCAGCACTTCTTCAGCCCTGGGATTATGACTTAGGACTTGGAGCTGTTAAGGGGCGTCACTCCTTCGCATTATTGAGTCAGAACAATTCAGGGTTGTATTTAAATTGGAATGCTGAGCTGAATCAGTAAGCAATGGACGTAAAGGCGTTTCCGTTGGCCTTGCTCATGAAACTTTCGCTGCGAACTTGTTTCAAATATGAACTGTTAATGTTCCGTGAAAGCAACAAAGTGGTTGTCTCCAATGAAATGTAATAAAATATAATTTTCTTGTATTAAAACTAAATCAGTGAAACGCTCGATATCACTCCTCACTCCACTCAAAATAGTTGTCCTGTATAAAATACAGGTTAGAAAAGCCAATTGTTTCCTATATCAGTCATCTCCTTATCGTCACCTTTATGATTCATCCTTTATTTGAATCATTCCCTTATCGTCGTTTTTAGAGTCATCCTCTATTTGAATCATTCCCTTATCGTCGTTTTTATGAGTCATCCTCTATTTGAATCATTCCCTTATCGTCGTTTTTATGAGTCATCCTCTATTTGAATCATTCCCTTATCGTCGTTTTTATGAGTCATCCTCTATTTGAATCATTCCCTTATCGTCGTTTTTATGAGTCATCCTCTATTTGAATCATTCCCTTATCGTAGTTTTTATGAGTCATCCTCTATTTGAATCATTCCCTTATCGTCGTTTTTATGAGTCATCCTCTATTTGAATCATTCCCTTATCGTCGTTTTTATGAGTCATCCTCTATTTGAATCATTCCCTTATCGTCGTTTTTATGAGTCATCATCTATTTAAGTCTTCTCCTTATCGTTACCCTTATGATTATCGTCTGTTTGAGTCGTCCTCGTCACCTATGGGGTTTCCTCTCTGAATAGTCCCCTTATAGTCACCTGTAAAATTTATTCCCATATTATGACCTCTATGAGTCATCCTCTATTTGAGTCCTCCTTTATATTTACCTTTATGAATCATCCTCTATTTGAGTCTTCCCCTTATATTCACCTTTCGTCCCCTATTTGAGTTTCCCCTTATCGTCACATTTATGAGTCATCTCCTATTTGAGGCTTCTCATTATATACACCTTTATGAGTTATACCCTTATTACCACTTTTATGAGTCATCACCTTATTGTCATGTATACGAGTAATCCCCTAATTGAACCTTTATGTGTCATCCCCTTTTTTTGCATATATAAGACATCCCCTCACTTTCACATACGAGTCATCCTTTTATCGTCACCTGAATAAGTCATCCCCTTATTGTCGACTTTATGAGTAATCCCCTTATTTTACCTTATTTTACTTATAGTCATATCCTCGTCGTCACCTTTTTTTCTTAACCGCTTATACGGTGATTGAACACTTTAGAAACAATAGTATTATTTCCCGTGAAGCAATGTTTTTTTTGGCAAATCTCGCTCCACACCGGGGACCACGTCTTGTCAAGAGATTTTCTTTTCCGTTTCTGTTAAAGTGGAATTGTCAAAAGATTTATCGGCAGTCATTGTTAAGCAAAGTAACGTGTGAGGGCGGGGGGTGAAGTCCCTACAAGAAACAGTCGGTTGTAAATCACGGACCGAAGGTTAAAATTAGGCAGCTGTTCGCCGTTGCGACTTTTCACTTCCCCCTACTTTTGGGAATTTGCCCAAGTTTTATTCCCCCCACGATTTGGACTCGAATTTTAATCGCTAGCGCCGCTTGGTTGTCGTTGACCGCAATTTATATTAGGGCATATTTAGTTTTAATCCACCTTAACCTACTCGTTCCAGGTTTTGTAATAATATAAGCGTGAAATGAGAGGAATATCGTTTACATTCTAGAGAAAAAATATTAAAAATAATCTTGTATTCAGAATCATCTAAATACTATACGAAACATTTTACCGTCTGTCGCTGTAATTTTTACTTTGGAAGATGAGTCGGGAACTCTTATACAGTGTGCCCCAGCGTTTTACTCGTATTGGTAGGTATGGAATAATAAAAATGCAGTTGTAAGTTATTGCATGTAGTTTTTATTCATTTACAAAATTTATTTATTTAATTTCCGATAACTTAAAATTAGGTTAAATGTTGTATCTTTTCAATTCCTTCTCTCCACATTCTCCTTATGTATATATCCTGTTCAAAGTATCAATCGTTAATAAAATACTTTTTATTCATCCACTCAAGTTCAAATACATTTTTTAAATCTTGTATTGGATGATAGTTAATTCTAATATGTTTTTAAAACAAATAATTCAATAATTAAATTTAATGAATTAATTTCAGTTTTATATGGGAAAACACTTTTAAAATAAAGTGAAAGGTATGCGCCGGTAACCGCCGTAATTGTCTTATAATAAGTGATAACATATTTTATAGTCATAAAACAGCTGATTTTGTGTTATAGGTTATGTGGTGGTACAGCTGTTTTGTCGCATAGGCTATGTTACTTTATTTTTATTAATTGTAATTATTTAATAAAAAGTTACTAAAATAATTTTAAAAAAATCTAATTAGGAATTGCCTTTAAAAAACTTTTATTTATTAGTTGTTTCTCTTAGATTGTTTGGCTCCACGTCAGCATACCTAGTGACAATATAAGCGATGCCTGGTTTTAATTTGCCTGGAAAAATTGTGACTTATATGCAGACGTTTTTTTTACGGAAACCTGGTCATTTTTAAAGAACTTTTTGTAGAGTAGTAGTGTGTTTTTATTTTGTTTTTGTGGAATGAAACTTATGTAAATATCGTGTAGCTGGGGAATGGAAAAGTCATCGTAAAACCTGTGTGGTTTCTTGCTTTCCTTCGTGGAGAGAATAATGCAACCACTTTCAGCAAAGTCTTATTTCAGTATGCAAGAACTAGATGTAACATTAACTGCCCTCTCTCCAGACACCTCGAACACTGACCTATATACTGCATCTGATTGGCACGCACACCCGTCTGGATCGATTAGCTTATTCCGAGACGTCTCTAGACAATACACATCTGCGTTAGAGAGGGTACTACTCGGTATAAGTTATTCATATCATAAGTGCGCTGTTAGCGTAGGCGTGGCTTATATATGGAGCGTGTTACTTTTTATGGCGGAAAGTATGACAGACTTCGAAGTGGTTGCCGCGAATAGATTAATCTTCATATCTACCCACCAGCTTGGGTGACGCGGTACCTGTGCGGATTCTGATTGGCTGAATTTAACAGCAATTTTTTAATAAAATAATTTATTTTATCTGAAGCTCCGTTTATTACAATTACATGCCCTTTATATAACATATTTGGAAATGTCTTGTTATACAATTCCTTCTATTAGCTTTCACTTTCTTTTAAACACATATATATATATATATATAAAGAACTAAGTCAAAATACAAATACAAGAATTATAATTGAATTTACAATTCAATTTTATACATTGTAAATTCAATTATAATTCTTGTATTTGTATTTTGACTTAGTTCTTTATTAATACACAAGAATACATATTGCGATATATATATATATATATATATATATATATATATATATATATATATATATATATATATTTATATTAAATATGATGATGTGTTTTCTTGTAATATAATAATTGAATAAAATATTTCAAATACAAGAAGAGTGTATATATATATATATATATATATATATATATATATATATATATATATATATATATATATATATATATATATATATATATATATATATATATATATGATCAAAGCTTTTCGCCAATAAAATCTTAACTACATATCGTTTAAATTTCAATTGTTAATAAAAATCCTTTTTTTATTCAAACACATTTTTTTAAATTGGTGGTGGTGTAACTTGATCTTAATAGGTTTTGTTTCAAACAATAATTCATTAAATAAATTTAATAATAAATTAATTTTAGTTTTATGTGGGAAGGAAAAGTTTTCACATAAGGGGCAAGGTATGCAATATAGCTACATTTTCCTCTGTGACTTAAATAAATGCTAACATGATTTCATAAAACAACTGATTTTATATTATGGGCTATGTGGCAGAATAGCTGTTTTAACGCATAGGTTATGTTACTTTATTCAATAAAAAGTAACTAAATTAAAATTTTTCTCTAAGTACTAATAACTTTATATTACTTGTTTTCATATAATACGTGTTCTTCCAAATTATATTTTTTACAGATTATTTTTCGCAAACTTATTCTGCTTCAACAAAACCTGTCGCTCAACATACGTATGTAGTGTTTTAGGGCTAACATAAAGTTACATCTTTTGGGGGGTAATACATGAGCTATTGCTTTGTAAACCGCTGAGGTACAAGTGTGGTCACGTTAAATATTTCAGTACTTTTAGCTGATTGATCCAATCGTCAACCTGGTCAATAATTCAGGGGAGGTCAGCTTTAGGGTGTTT
The DNA here is from genome assembly GCA_036971475.1 of Prosapia bicincta. Lineage (NCBI taxonomy): Eukaryota > Metazoa > Arthropoda > Insecta > Hemiptera > Cercopidae > Prosapia > Prosapia bicincta. Next base: position 187,031,350 of record JBAIZL010000002.1, on the reverse strand, counting down.
TCCACGCAGTGGGTTTCCTAATCAAGTCCGTATCATTTGTTGTTTTTTGGTTAGTTACAGTAAACTTTCTAAATGATAGTTCTTTAATTAAGCTTGTCCTAACATAACCTAACCTGATCGTTACGTTTGTCATTTAGGGGTGCTTTATCCTCATTCCAAGCTAGTCAGGCTTACGTGAGCTGTCCAGGTTACAGGTTTGCAGGGGTTGGGGACCATAGGTTTAGTTTTATTTAAACGTGGTAAATGCGCTTTTTAGGTCTTAAACAAGTAGCAATAAAAGTAACAAATCTAGTCAATTCCTACTTAGGTCAACAAAGAAAAGTTTTACCTAAGTTATTATTTTTTTTATATAATTATAATTAATATAAAACTGTAGGATATACATAACAGACTCACACAAAATACTAAGCGGCAAAATAAAAAGCGAATTACCTTGCAATTTTCCATTTCACTCTCTATACAGTATATATGGCCTTCGAATATTATTTGTGTTCGTTTCTATTTATTCGCTTTCTTTTTTTTTAGTTTCTAATTTATAAAGCTATAGGGGCCTATAATTTTTTATTCTATTCATCTCTTGTATAGCTTCATATTTTCAACATACCTTCTTCTAATACATTTTTAAATAATTGTTTTCTAGCTATGGAAAACTTGGCTCAGTGTCAAACTGCTGGATTTAAAAAATCATTTAGTTCGAATCCGACCGAAATTATTTAATGAGTAAATATTTGAATAAAAACTGTATTAAATCAGTTGCCATCCACTACAGGTAAAAAAGCGTATTGACATTGATTGGATGAATAAAAACGTATTTTAATAATGATTGAAAATTTGTATAATATATATAGGCCTATATATATATATTTTTTTTGCGAGTTAACTTTCAAAGATTGACAGTATCTCCATCATCAAGCATCACCCCCCGGTCAGTGATGCTTGATGATGGAGATACTACCTGTCTTTGAAAGTTGATTCGCATAAATACCAAGTAAGATTCTTGTTTAAGTATATAAAGTGAAAGTGATAAGTGAATACAGTAAGAAAACAGTATTGCAAAGCTATATATAAATAAATAAATATATATATATATATATATATATATATATATATATATAGAGAGAGAGAGAGAGAGAGAGAGAGAGAGAGAGAGAGAGAGAGAGAGAGAGAGAGAGAAAGAGCGCAAGTGTGAACTAGTGGGAAAATTGAAAAATATCGAAACCTAGACTAACAATTCTGTTTCATTAAGATATTATTCATGGCAATCATAGATACTTGTGTGAAGTAATGTTTCTTGTCGGCACGCTCTAGCAACATGTTTGCAGCTTAACCAACTAACAGTGTCGGTATCCGTGCCTATCGTCGGTTTACAAAAGTGTATGTGCTATTACACACAAGCCGTGGCCGCCGACTTGTTGGACAAACGTATTATAATATTTCATAAAGAAAGACAAGCCATCACACTATTGCTGTACTAGTATTATTAGTGCATTTGTTTCATCATTACATTTCTACAAAAGTTATTTACCTCTAGAAATGGTTAATCTGCGAGAAGTATTTAAAAAAAAATTCGTGTTTGATCGGAATTACTTTTATTTGTAAGCATGCTTTTTCGTTAATGAAAACTATCAACTCTAAAGCTCGTACGCGTTTATTTGGCTGTCATTCACTCTGATAAAGTAAGCACTATATTAGATAGCAGAGTCGTCCACAACTTGCGGCCCTCGACTTTCTTTTTGCAGCCCTTAGATCACTCTAAACTGTTGCTCTTACAACATTTTCAGCTATATCATAGGAAAATGCATAAGCTAGCACAATATTACTGTACCAGCAGTATTTGTGACAATATTCAAATAAACCTATTGATCTGCAGCACATGATTCAGTTAAAATCAATTGTGTGAAGTTTCATTAATCGGTTTCTATACAAATTAATTACCTCTAGAAATGGTTATTCTGTGAGAAGATTTTTTTTAAAGATCGTTTGGCAGTACTTTTATTTGTGAGTATACTTTTTTTGTTAATTAAACCTATCAAACCTAAAGCTTACTCGTTTATCTGACAGTCAGTGGGAATGAACTTTATAATAACAACCATTGAAATAAAAACTGAACGTTTATCAAAAGAGAAACAGTGTCAAATTTCCCACTAAAATAACCACGTTTCAGACTCAATATTATGTTTGTAACATTTTTAAAATTAAAATTGAATATTATTTTTAATCCTGATGTAATACCAACATTGCAACATTATAAAGATTGGGAATTATTGACATCTGGATACATTGTTACAGACATAGTTGCTATTATATATTATAAAATGGCTGTGTATGTACCCAGTAATCAATATGAAACATAGGTTATAATATTTGAAAATTCAAGCACAACTAACTAAGACGTATTCCAATTCTTGACCCGGTAAGTTCAAGGTCTGCGGCACACCTCGAGAAAATGAGCAATAAATGTTTCACCGTTCCAAGAACGTTGTGCATCCCAAGTACAAATCTAGCGGTAATTTCACCTAGTAAAATCCTAGCCGTTTTCTAACTTGATGATATATTCCAGCTGAATAATAAAATGCGCTTGTTTAATGAAAACATTGTGCTGATTCTCCTGTGTACTACATACCAAGTAGCTTCATTGCTTTATAGTAGAATACCTCCCATTCATCCCCCTGCTAAGTGTCTGTTATTTCAGTGGAATGCTCCCGCTTTCCCGTTAGTTTATGAGTGTTTAAGAATGCCAATGTTACACTGGGCGTTACATTGTTACACGTATACTTTGATTAAATAAAGCGATATTGCAGGAGCTAAATGCGTCTCGGACAGGAATGCAAGCGTTCCAGGAGTCTGCCGGGCGCAATGCAGTTTCCGTTCGGAATACCTGTATTATTAACAATGCTCACGTACATTGAACGGCTGGTCAGGTGCGGCGTCTCCGAATCTCATCGCGTCGCTCACTTTAATTCTTTAAACTTGATGAAACCGATGCAGATGGAGTTTCCCACAATAGTCATCATGAGTTGCTATGGCAATGCAAAGAATGACAAAACCCCGATAGCCGTTATATACCCTGGTCTTAATCCTTCGTTAGTCTCCCCACAACCAACACTACGTCCCGAAGCACCTGGACGGAGGATTGATATGTTTCCTAACTTTTTGCATTCACTTTGCAGTCTACATTGGTTGTAGTGTTTGGGTAGTGTCGAAGTACGTCTGCTGACAGTAAATTGTACTTAGTGTGGCCATTTCGGTCAGCAATTATGTAAGTAAATAATTTAATTTTGGTAAAAGGAAAACATAATATTCTGGGGTTTTGCGAAGCTCCGTAGCTTTTTACTCAACTATTAATAATAGTCTTATAACAATAAAACAGTTTATCAATTTAATTATATACTTGAGTAAGTGCAAAGAATAAGGATTCGTAGCATTATCCCGCAAGAAAACACACTTTGATGCTCCTTTCCAATCGGTTTAAACTCTTTCCCCGCTTCTTTCGCATGATTAAAAAATTGCTATATATAACATTGTATCATTTTTGCATAATATTAGTAATGATGTTTTATACTAGTAATACAGTAAGTTTTATTAAATTCCTTCTATTAGCTCACACTCTCTTGATATAGGCTAAATCTTGTACACATTTTCAATCGTTATTAAAATAAGTTTTTATTTATCCAATCAAGTTCAAATACATTTTTCTAAAACTTATAGTGGATGACAATTGTTTTTAATATAGATTTTCCAAATATTCATTCAATAATAAAATTATAAAAATTTGGGGGTCTTTGTCGGATTCGAACTGTGAATATTCACGAGGGAAGTCTAGCGCGCTATATTACTGCGTCAACTTTCTAATACCAAAAAATAATTATCTCAAAGACGAATATGAATATTTTCCTCGTATTTGGTTTTCGTCGAAAGTTCCATTGTGCAAACTTAAACTTTTGCCATGGTTATTACAAAATAATATAAATAGTGCTGTAGGGTTAAAAATAAATGAAACGAATAAAATTAAAAAAAAAAAACAAACTGAAAATGAGAAAACAATTATGAAATCTTTCTTCCTTGACCTCAGTACGTATTTACTTTTAAAATGTTTGTAATATTGTTAAAGATTCACTCTAAACTGAACGAAGAGAATCCTTGAGTCAGCTTTGTCGCTGTAAATTATCAATTTCCGTACAAGTATTGACGAAGTGAAAACCCGATCGTCTTTCCCTGATTAGATTAAGGATAAGTGGCCGCGTAGGGACGTCGGGCGCCGGAATTGCTTGCAATGCAGAACTGTCATCATGCTTTTGTCCGTACTTCACACTTTAGTTCCATATGTTGGCTTAGTTTTTCTCCCACTGCCGAGGCCTTCGCATCAGCGCATTATTGGAAATACACTTTAACTATTTACCTCACACATAGAACCCAAGAGTCTTATGCAGTGAAGTTGTTCTGGATAGTGATGCAAGTAGGGAATGCAACCTTGTGTTTATCTCCACTCTTACGGAGGCTCATAAGATCAACAGTTTTAAGTTATACTATATTACAATAAAGTGGAAAATTGTCGCGTTATTGTAGATTTAGTCTTAAAAACAAGTAATAATTTTTTTTAAAATTCTACTTAAATCAAAAAAGTAAAATTTTGTTTTAGTTTCTTTTTTTATTTTATAATTACAATTAATAAAAATGTGTTTATACTTATCGGAATAACAATAGCGAATATCCTTGCAGCTTTCTATTTTTCTTTCTATGGATGATGTTGGGTTATTATTTTTGTTTGTTACTATGCATAGCTTTTTGTCCGTTTGTGAAGTAAGGTTCTGCCACGTTATTCTAGTTCTATTTGTTTATTTTATTCTTTTCATTCATTTTTAATCTTTGAGCGGTATATTTATGATATTTTGTGGTAATCATGGCAACAATTTAAGGTTGTACGATGGAGGTTTTGACGACATCCAAATGGTGAAAAAAGAAAGATCCATAGACGTATTTAAGAAGTACATTTCTAGCTATGGAAAGGTTGGTTCGGTGTCGAAATACTAGACTTAATTTAATTTTTGAATAAATATTTGAGAAAAACTGTATTATCATCAGATGTTATCCACTATAGGCCTAAAAAATGTATTTGAACTTGATTGGATTAATAAAATCATATTTAATGAACTATTGAAAATTTGAACAAGATATAAGGAGTGTAAACTAGTGGAAAAAATTGAAAAATACCTTGACCTATACTACAATTCTTTTTGATTCAGATATTATTCTTGGCAATCATTGGTATTTTTGTGTATATACATATGTCAGAATAACAATAATAAGTGGCAAAATAAAAAGCGAATATCCTTGCAATTTTCTTTTTTTTTCTATGGATGCTGTTGGGCTATTATTTTTGTTTGTTACTATTTGTACGCTTTTTTTCATGTCTTGCATTGTGTTGTAATTTCTTTTCGCTTTCCTTTCGCATTATCCGTTTGTGAAGCAAGGTTCGATACCGTTAATCCAGTTTGTTTGTTTATATTGTTCTTTTCAATAATTTTTCATCCTAGAACATTATTTATGATATTGTGTGGTAACCATGGGAACAATTTAAGGTTATACAATATAGGTTTTTGATATAGATCTTTTGTTCGTTTCTAGCTACGAAAAGTTGGCTCAGTGTAAAAAAGAGCTAATCTTCGAATATGATACTTTATTCAAATCCGACCCAAAAGACCCTAAATTTTTATAATTTAATTACATATTGGAAACAAACTGTATTAACATCAATTATCATCCAGTATGGGTAAAAAAATGTATTCTAACTTGATTGTATGAATAAAAGTAATCAAGAGGGTTTAAAATATATTCACTCTGTTCTCTGCCAGCGGGTCTATAATATATCCAGTCTAGTCTCAGCCAGCGGGTTTGTACTCGTAATATATCCATCTAGTCTCTGCCAGCGGATCTATAATATATCAACTCTCGTCTCTGCCAGCGGGTCTATAATATATCAGTCTAGTGTATGCCAGCGGGTTTGTAATATATCCACTCTCGTCTCTGCCAGCGGGTCTATAATATATCCATCTAGTCTCTGCCAGCGGGTTTGTAATACTCCACTATAGTCTCTGCTAGCGGGTTTGTAATATATTCACTCTAGTCTCTGCCAGCGGGTTTGTAATACTCCACTATAGTCTCTGCTAGCGGGTTTGTAATACATTCACTCTTGTCTCTGCCAGCGGGTTTGTAATATATTCACTCTCGTCTCTGCCAGCGGGTCTATAATATATCCATCTAGTCTCTGCCAGCGGGTTTGTAATACTCCACTATAGTCTCTGCTAGCGGGTTTGTAATATATTCACTCTAGTCTCTGCCAGCGGGTTTGTAATACTCCACTATAGTCTCTGCTAGCGGGTTTGTAATATATTCACTCTAGTCTCTGCCAGCGGGTTTGTAATACTCCACTATAGTCTCTGCTAGCGGGTTTGTAATACTCCACTATAGTCTCTGCTAGCGGGTTTGTAATATATTCACTCTAGTCTCTGCCAGCGGGTTTGTAATACTCCACTATAGTCTCTGCTAGCGGGTTTGTAATATATTCACTCTAGTCTCTGCCAGCGGGTTTGTAATACTCCACTATAGTCTCTGCTAGCGGGTTTGTAATATATTCACTCTAGTCTCTGCCAGCGGGTTTGTAATACTCCACTATAGTCTCTGCTAGCGGGTTTGTAATATATTCACTCTAGTCTCTGCCAGCGGGTTTGTAATATATTCACTCTAGTCTCTGCCAGCGGGTTTGTAATATAATCACTCTCGTCTCTGCCAGGGGGTCTGTAATATATCCACTCTAGTCTCTGCCAGCGGGTTTGTAATACTCCACTATAGTCTCTGCTAGCGGGTTTGTAATATATTCACTCTAGTCTCTGCCAGCGGGTCTATAATATATCCATCTAGTCTCTGCCAGCGGGTTTGTAATACTCCACTATAGTCTCTGCTAGCGGGTTTGTAATATATTCACTCTAGTCTCTGCCAGCGGGTTTGTAATATATTCACTCTCGTCTCTGCCAGCGGGTCTATAATATATCCATCTAGTCTCTGCCAGCGGGTTTGTAATACTCCACTATAGTCTCTGCTAGCGGGTTTGTAATATATTCACTCTAGTCTCTGCCAGCGGGTTTGTAATATATTCACTCTCGTCTCTGCCAGCGGGTCTATAATATATCCATCTAGTCTCTGCCAGCGGGTTTGTAATACTCCACTATAGTCTCTGCTAGCGGGTTTGTAATATATTCACTCTAGTCTCTGCCAGCGGGTTTGTAATATATTCACTCTCGTCTCTGCCAGCGGGTCTATAATATATCCATCTAGTCTCTGCCAGCGGGTTTGTAATACTCCACTATAGTCTCTGCTAGCGAGTTTGTAATATATTCACTCTAGTCTCTGCCAGCGGGTTTGTAATATATTCACTCTCGTCTCTGCCAGCGGGTCTATAATATATCCATCTAGTCTCTGCCAGCGGGTTTGTAATACTCCACTATAGTCTCTGCTAGCGGGTTTGTAATATATTCACTCTAGTCTCTGCCAGCGGGTTTGTAATATATTCACTCTCGTCTCTGCCAGCGGGTCTATAATATATCCATCTAGTCTCTGCCAGCGGGTTTGTAATACTCCACTACAGTCTCTGCTAGCGGGTTTGTAATATATTCACTCTAGTCTCTGCCAGCGGGTTTGTAATATATTCACTCTCGTCTCTGCCAGCGGGTCTATAATATATCCATCTAGTCTCTGCCAGCGGGTTTGTAATACTCCACTATAGTCTCTGCTAGCGGGTTTGTAATATATTCACTCTAGTCTCTGCCAGCGAGTTTGTAATATATTCACTCTCGTCTCTGCCAGCGGGTCTATAATATATCCACTCTAGTCTCTGCCAGCGGGTTTGTAATACTCCACTACAGTCTCTGCCAGCGGGTTTGTAATATATTCACTCTCGTCTCTGCCAGCGGGTCTATAATATATCCACTCTAGTCTCTGCCAGCGGGTTTGTAATACTCCACTACAGTCTCTGCTAACGGGTTTGTAATATATTCACTCTAGTCTCTGCCAGCGGGTTTGTAATATATTCACTCTCGTCTCTGCCAGCGGGTCTATAATATATCCACTCTAGTCTCTGCCAGCGGGTTTGTAATACTCCACTACAGTCTCTGCCAGCGGGTTTGTAATATATTCACTCTCGTCTCTGCCAGCGGGTCTATAATATATCCACTCTAGTCTCTGCCAGCGGGTTTGTAATACTCCACTACAGTCTCTGCTAACGGGTTTGTAATATATTCACTCTCGTCTCTGCCAGCGGGTCTATAATATATCCATCTAGTCTCTGCCAGCGGGTTTGTAATACTCCACTATAGTCTCTGCTAGCGGGTTTGTAATATATTCACTCTAGTCTCTGCCAGCGGGTTTGTAATATATTCACTCTAGTCTCTGCCAGCGGGTCTATAATATATCCATCTAGTCTCTGCTAGCGGGTTTGTAATATATTCACTCTAGTCTCTGCCAGCGGGTTTGTACTCGTAATATATCACCTCTAGTCTCTGCCAGCGGGTCTATAATATATCCACTCTAGTCTGTGTCAATGGGTCTGTATCTCTACTTATTTGTCATCATTGCCTTTACTTTGTAGGCGATGAAAACTATAATCACATTCAAATGGAACTCATTATTCAAGAAATAATAATTTGCTTTTTTAAATCTATTTGCTAGACAATAATTTCTTTTGTTTAAAATTATAATAATTTGAATAAGCTTTAATTGTTATATTCTGTTAACAACTACAAAGCACGAAGGTTCAGTTGAGCAAAGTTTCAGCCTAAGCTAGACACCGGCAGTTAATCCATTCCGTAAGAACGTCCATGAATTACTTGTGCGCTTCAAGTCACCTGACTTGGCCTTGGAGTTAAGGGGATTTATTGGGTCAGTGCGTGCCTAACATGTCTGCTGAAACTTCGGCCAAGTGAACGACGTTTGGGGAACATGGAAAGAATAACGTCAACACATGGAATTATCGCCAATTTGTAGGTTAGCTTGTTTTGCAGTAGTAAAAACAATGTCCCTCTAAAGATTAATTCCGAACCACGAGAGATTTCTTGTTGAAAAATTGAGTTTATAAACAGAAAGGTTAGGCTGTATACTGTATTTATAGAGAAATAATTCATTTTAATTTAATAAATTACTTTAATTACTATTTCATGTTTATAAATATTTGTTTTGAATTAATAATAAACCTATGTGTTAGGTGTTTAGTGTAAAATATTACAAAAAAATACATCCACGAAGAAAAATAGGAACTTGATCCAATCCCGTCTATTAGTTCCAATTTTCAATCACTGGTAAAATACATTTTATTCATTCACTCAAATATATAAATAAATAATTTTTTTTCAACATGTAGTGGTTGACATTTGATGTTAATACAGTTTTTCCAAACATTTCATTAAATAAGTTTAATGAATTAATTTGAGTTTTACAAGGGAGAAAACCCTTTCGTAAAATAAACAAGGTTTGAGATATAGTTGTTTCGTCCCTTTTGCGTTAAAATAAGTGACAAGATATGATTTCATAAAACAGCTGATTTTATGTTATAGGTTATGTGGTAGAACAGCTGTTTTAACACCTAGGCTATGGTACTTTATTTATATTAATTGTAATTTTTTAATAAAAAGAAACTACAATAATTTTTTTTGTCGAGGCAAGTAGAAGTTGACATTAATTTTTTAATTGAATTGATTTTTAAATATTTTACTATTTGTTTACTATTTGTATTTTAATATTGTATATATTACTAGTTAGACATGAAAACTGAAATAGGCATTTATTTCATTTGTTTGGCATGCTATCAATGGTTCTTTACAAATTAGGTCAAAATAATAATAAAAGTAATATGTTTGTGAAGAAAGATATATTTAAGATGTTGTTATTGTCTGCTGTTAACTCACTTTAAAAAAAATGTGGGCAGGGCCACTTTGTCCCTGACCGCTCCATTGTACTTTAGTTGTCCACCTGTCAGTACGTAACGAGTGTGCATAAGGTTTGATGCTAAGCTGGTGCCAGGATGGAAGGTCCTGGACATATCAGATGTAACGTAACATAAAGAGAAGCGTCCGGCGAGTGGCCACAATGCGCTTGATTATACACACGCGTTGCTTTGCGCCAAACTTCCTAACGAAGTGCCTTTTGATCCCGAATCGCTAAACAACCAACACCAACAGAAATTTAAACTTACAGAGGCAGGGCGCTGGCGATTTGTCCAAACAAAACTGCTCTGTACTCCGGTGTAGTAAAATTAAATCGTTGCTCATGTCTCTCAGTGGATTAATAAATATTTGACGTATATGTTAAATGTAAGCTTCAAGGCTAAAACAAAATGTAACTAAAACCGTTAAGGGTTTGTATACTTAGGACGTACTTGGTGCATTACAGGCAATCGCGACGCTGTGGCCGTTAGTGTCAGTCCCTTAGACTGGGATTTTTGCAAGCTTTGAAGAGTATAGTCACGGACGAAACGCTGTAGATATAATATAACATAAGACTAGATTTAGTAATAATGTTGCAAAATATCGATACATGTGAGAAAAAGTCTGACGATTATTAGAATAATTCAAATGACCCATTTCAAAGTTGTGTGTGGAATATAAACAGAAAATAAATGATAAGTCTCAGATAAATGCTGTATCATATCAAAACTAATTAATTAGCTGTTGTCTAATAATATATAGATTGGAAAAATACAAAGTCAAAAGAGAAATAAAAAAACGTAGTAATATATAAATATCAGAATGATTACAACGGCTGGCTAGTGCCAACTCAAATTATCTACTGCCTGATTCTGTACGTTTAAATTTCCTGCTATTATATGTTAACATTCCATACTTCTGTATGTTTAAATTCCCTCCTTCTGTATGATTACATTATCTCTTTTTGTATGTATACATTCCCTATTCCTGCATGATTACATTCCCTTGCATCTATATAATTACATTCCTCCTTCTATATTATTACATACCTTCTTTCTGTATGTTGACATTCCCTCCTTCTGTATGATTACATACCCGCTTTCTGTATGTTTACATTCCCTCCATCTGTATGATTAAATACTCTCTTTCTGTAAGTTTACATTTCCTCCTTCTGTATGATTACTTAAACTCTCTATATGTTTACATTCCCTTCTTATGTATGATTACATCCCCTCATTTTGTATGTTTGGATGATCTCTTTCTGAGATGATTACATTCCATTACATCTGTATGATTACATTCCTTCCTTCTGTATGGTTACATACAAACTTTCTGTATGTTTACTTCCCCTCTCTCTGTATGATTACATCCATTACATCTGTATGAATACGTTCCAAACCATCTGTATGATTACACTCCTTCCTGTATGATTCCATTCTCGCTTTCTGTATGATTACATTCCCTCCTTCTGTATGATTACATTTCCTCCCTCTGTATGATTACATTCAATGCTTCTGTATGCTTACATTCCATTGCATTTGTATGATTACATTAAATGCTTCTGTATGATTACATTCCCTCCTTCTGAATGATTATATTCCCTCCTTCCGTATGATTACATTCCATCCTTCCGTATGATTTCATTCTCTCCTTCCGTATGATTACATACCCTCTTTCTGAATGTTTACATTCCCTCTTTTTGTATGATTACATTCCATTGCATCTGTATGGTTACATACCCTTGCTTCTGTATGATTACATTCTCTCCTTCTGTATGTTCCAAACCGATGTATGTCTATATTCCCTGCTGCAGTATGTTCTCTTTCTCTCTCTATGATATTGCAATTGGAGTACCCAGAGAACGTGTCGGCGTAGAGAAGAGACAGGGAAGAGATTTCGGTTGTAGAAGTTGGGCGCTACATTAGGTCCATTGCGAGCAGCGCTTTGCTACCAGTTTAATTAAATACATTCCAACGCTAGTGACGTACGTTTCCTGGCTTTTCATTACTATCGCTCCGTTCTCTATCATCACAGCGCCGCGTTCAACCTTTTATTGTTTCGCCACTACGGTGACAATCATCGCCACTGAGTTTCTAGTGCCCCTTCTCTATTGTCGTTTTACGCAATGTGTTTAGTATTAGATAAATGCCTCCATAACAGTTAAATGTTTTATTTTGCTTTCATTATTTTACTCTGTAGAGCTCTATTTTCTCCAATCACAATATTGACTCGTTTATCTCTATTATTTTATCTCCCTCTTCGTTCCCACGCCTTATTCTACGCTTCCTATTCCCCCCTTTCCCCTCTTCCTATTTCTTCTTCTGCACTGCTTCCCCCTCTCGCTCTTTCAAAGTAATAAGGACGATTTCTTAAGACCAAAACATACAAACCTTCTGGTAGGTGGAATAGGGGAGGAAGGATCATAGTATAACGTGATAAGATTCGCTCTCCTGAAGTATACCCACTCTCCTATTGGGTCGTAAAGAGAGAATCCCTTATAGGTCGATAAGAATAGAAGTGTAAGAAACGAATTTATGGTCTTTTGCATCCGGTTTGAACATGTATATGAGATTAGTTTTAGCTCTTGAAGGCGTACGAAGGTCGTGATAATATCGGGATGTTGCATTGATAGAGAGATTCGACCAAATAATTTTATAAATATTCTTAGTTATGTTAATTAATATACAGGGCCCTGGTCTCCTACTTTTTGTAATCTTCCAAGTAACAGGTGGAAGTTAGACGTATGCGCGACAGGTGGAGCACCGAGCGTTTATTATGTGCATAATTTAATTAGTCTTGCATTTGTTGGGATTCACTTGGTCACGCACACGATTTGTAAATTAATTATAATAATTTTAAAATTCACTTCTCCCCTAAATTTAAATAAATTGATAAAGTAAGAAATACCGTTTTTTCAATTCCTTCCATTATTTCTCCCTATCATATTTATATATATATATATATATATATATATATATATATATATATATATATATATATAACATATGTTTTCTTGTTTAATAATCTAAAGCAACATAGGTTATTCAAATAAAAGAATATTGATTAATTTATATTGTGAATATAAGCCTAAATTAATAAATATTCTTGTTCTTGAATACCCTATGTTGTTTTATATATAAGCCTATATCTTGTTCAAATTCAACGGTAAAATATCTTTTTCAAACTTGTAGCGGATGACAATGGACGGTAATATATATATATATATATATATATATATATATATATATATATGTATGTATGTATGTATATATATTTCAAATAATCAATCATTAATTGAATTTAATAATGAACTAATTTTAGTTTTATATTGAAAAAATCTATGCACAAAGAGGCAAGGTATGCAATATAGTCATTTTCGCCCATTTGGCTTAAAATTAGTGATAACATGAGTTCCTAAAACCGCTAATTTTATGTATAGGTTGTGTGCTAGAATAAATGTGTTTTAACCCATTGTTTATGTTACTTTATTTATATTATTTATAATAATTTAGTAAAAGTAAATATATAAAACTTTTGTTTCTTGACCGAAGTAGGCATAGGCCTTATATATTGTTTTATATTACTGGATTTGTATTTATGCTTCTGCAGGAACAACACGTCTAATTAGCTCTACTGCTTCTCTTTCATATGTTATAAGAGATCCTTTAATTTGTCACTTTATAGATACCATCTCTCTCTACTCCCACACTTCTCATATTTTATTTTTTAAGTTTCTTCAGTAATTTTATATACTCCTCTCTCAACACCATATATATATTATAACTTAACTTTTGTTATAATTAAATTTATATATAAATTTTATTTATTTACCTTACCTATTAATGTCACACCTTCAGGTTTATAAAGAATTAACAATCTTATATCAATTTTTAAACATCACTTGCTTTTATTCTCTTCAATTAACTCTACACATTATTCCAAATTTATGTTAATATTTTGCAGTGACAGGATTGATATCTTAACTAATATTACAATGATAAAAGGTGGACTTCTGAGGCTTTAGATTTCTAGTAAAATAACATAACAAAAAAAAACAGTATTAAAATTTTATTCTTGCTCTCTGGTCGCTATTACGGGAACTTTGCTTTTTAAATTAGAAATGGTGAAACTAGAATAATTTTTATAAATTTTGATTAAATTAAAATTTGTTTTGAACTAAAAGGTAGATGTCTGTTGGCTACACTTATATTCAAATAATACTTATTGTTCTGAAGAGTCCCTGGAATCCTGGCCTTGGTTATTACCTTCTGCACTTACACTTGACACAGAAAAAAACTTACTTTATATTTCAAAAAAAACTTTTACGTCGCACTTTTTAAATTTTACTTATAAAAAACACTTCACTTAATTTAATCAATTTCTCCCTTTACGACACTTCCATCCTGGACCCCACCAATCCGTCTGCCTTTCACTGAGACTCTTTTCAAACTTCCTTTAAACTCCCGATCATTTAGTTTTTATTAAAAATCTAATCTTTCTCCCACTACCAATGTTCTTTGTAAGTTTCCCACAGTTCTACAATTAGCTAAACCTAACGGTACACGGTTATTTTCCCAGGCTATATCGGCCGCTAGATTTCCCGTCTTAACCACTATGGACCCTTCTCTATTGTCTATGGTTGCCGGACTCAAATTATAGCTTTCCTGGAAAGTGTGTGTGTGTGTGTGTGTGTGTGTTTGTGTGTGTGTGTGTGTGTTTGTATGTGTGTGTTTGTGTGTGTGTGTGTGTGTGTGTTTGTGTGTGTGTGTCTGTGCGCGCGCGCGCCTGAGAGTGAGCGCGCGCGCGCGCGTGTGTGTGTGTGTGTGTGTGTGTGAGTGTGTGTGTGTGTGTGTGTGTGTGTGTGTGTTAGGTGGGTGTGAGCGTGCGTGCGTGAGTAATTTCCCACTTCTCTCATTTTAAACAGTTTTTATTAAATTGGTCAACTTGTATACTCTCTCTCTCTCACTCTCTCTCTCCCCCCCTCTCCTTTATAAGTGTATTTCTTATACTGTATTTTATCGAAAATCTATAGAAAGATCGGTCTACACTTTCTCTCCATGCGATTCTCAAATTTTCCCTGACTCCTAGTACCTAAGGACCTTTATTTCAAAAGGATATAACGAATACGCATTTATGTCTTTCTCCTTCTTCTTCTTTCTCTGCTGTATACGTAATTTTGCGTACTTTGTTTATCTTCTCCTCCTCATGACGTCTCAACTTCAATCATGTTAATTTTCAATGGCAGTTATTATGAGTCTTTGTATTTAATCAGGCCTCTTTTTTATCTTTTACTTCATTAGCTATAGTATCGATACACTTTTGCTAGACACCTATCTCTTTCTCTTCTCCCCACTCACTCTTTCATTTAAACATTTTTTTATACGTACCTTGTTTGTCTTCTCTTCTATCTCATAACTTTTCAGCTTCAGTGATGTTAACCTGTCATTCAAAGCAGTTAATTTGACGACTTAATCAGACCCATTTTTTATCTTTTATTTCATTAGCTATAGTATAGTTTAAGTACACTTTTCTGCAAACCTATGTTGTACTTACTTTCTGTAATATTGTAATATTTCAGAAGTAGATACAAAATTATATTTCAAACGCATATCTACATAACGTCTATTTGTTGTCTGTTTTATTCTGAACATTGATAAATGCATTGGGAGCAAGCGTGTGCGTTCCGCCAGACTAGGTAGCGGCGGCAATAAAACCTTGCCCTTGTGTGGGGAGGCTGGGCTGTATTGTGAGAATGCATTATGCATAGGCCTCAGTGGTTATTCCAAACTCTGTCCTGTTTCTGGTGACACGGCTAAACCTTCTTCATTAGAAATATCTGGCCTAAGCTCGTTTCATTTTAAAAACGTTTATTCTTACGTTTAAGTCCCAAGTTTAATTTCGCTCATTTATTTCTTAGTTTAAATTTCCGTGTATTTAAAAACACTACACATTTACGCCCATTTAATCACTTATCACAAATTTTAATCAATTTTTGCTATTTTACCCCTTTGACAAAAATTATTTCATCTTTTATTTAATTCTATTTCTTTATATTTCTATACCACTGTATTCATCGCCTGCATTTAAAAAGGAGCTTTTATTATTTTTGTAAAAACTTTATAAATTTTACATTTTAATGCCACTTCTATCAATTTTAATTCAATATTTCTTCTTGTAAACGATAATCCTTAATTTGAATGATGTTTTTGCGTATTTTTTACTTTTATATACACTTTGATATCTTTACGTATTGGAATATATCTTGTGCATATGCTTCGGTTTCTCTTTGCTTTATAGTGTTGTCGTCCTGTATACGCTTCAAACACACTCTATTCCTTTATTTCTTTTTTATGATATACTAGGAGCTTGTAGAAGCAAATGCCCCAGTTCTTATTGCAAAAAACTTAAAATTTTTATGTCGTTTTTATTTTTTAATATAAATTAAGTATAATTTAATTCAAGTTTTTCAAAACAAAATTCCCTTTTAAACTATATTTTTTGTGAATTCATTTTCAATTTGATTTTTTTGACCAATCCTATTATCAATATGTATCTTTAATCCATCTTGAGATTTTACTCGACCTAGTGCAACTTAAAGCTGACCATATGTAAAAATAGCTTTGATCACTTGAAGCCTTACTTAGTTATTGAAACTGCAAGTCTTAAAAAAAATTGGTTCCTTTTTATTTAATTTGGCATGTCAGGATCTGTTGATATTAAATTAATTCTTGATAAAAATATGTTTCCTTTTCCAGAACCAGTGATAATTTCTAATTTAATACACTTACCAAATATATCTTGTTCAATAAGACGTACTCCATTAACTGAAAATGATTTCAAGTTTATATTTCTGACTAACTTTTAATACCGTTAAAATATTTGTACTCAGCTGTTTTTTATATAATATTTGTACAGCTGCTTCTCAGCGGAAATATTTAAAAATCCTACTCAGCTGTTTTTCGTTGCAATGTATTTCTTATGGAAATTTTTGGTAACTTCAAGTTCCCCAAAGTCCTATAAATGTTGTAAACTGAAAAAAACCTATATTTTTCCCCGTTCCTACATGTCAATACCTTTAATTTGAACAATCTCCCAGCTCTGTACAATCTTCGAAGCTCCCACAATTTTTGTCAAAATTCGGCTTACGAAATTATGTATGTGGACTAGGGGCACATAAGCTTGTAGGGGAAAATGCCCCTATTCATATTGAAACCAATTTTAAACTTTCGTATAATGATTTTCTTTATTTATAATAGAAGTTAATTTAATATGATTCAAATTTTTCATAAAAAAAATTTCTTCATAAATTATATATATTTGTGAAGGTGTTTAAATTTGATTTTTTTGACCAATCGTGTTATCAATATGTATCTTTAGTCCATCCTGAGATTTTAGTGGACTTAGTGCAACATAAACTTGGTCATAAAGTTGACAGGTTTAGTCGATTGAAGCCGTACTTATCGTGTAGTTATTCATGTAAGTCTTCAAGGAAATTTGTTCCTTTTCGTTTGAAATGCCATGTTAGGATCTGTTAATATTAATTTAATTCTTGGTAGAAATATGATGTTTCCTTGTCTAGAACCAGTGATTATTTCTAATTTAATACACTTGTCAAACACATCTAGCACGATAAGACGTACTCTATTAACTAAACCTGATCCTAAGTTCATATTTCTAATTAAACTTTAAGACTGGTAAAATTTTTGTACTCAGCTGTTTTTAATATAATATTTGTACAGCTGTTTCTCAGCTGAAATATTTGAAAATCATACTCAGCAATGTATTTCATTACAGTGTATTTCTGGAGATTTTTGATAAATTTTAATTCCTCAAAACCCTATAAATGTTGTAAATTGACAAAATCCTTTATTTTTCCCCGCTCCTTTGTGTCAATATCTCAAATTTGAGCCATCTCCCAGCTCTGTATGACCTTCAAAGCTCCCACAATTTTTCTCTCAAAATTCGGCTTACGGAATTATATATATGGAGGATGCTTGTATCTCACCTAAGCCTTTAACGACATATAAAAGTAGGTATTATTAATATTTAACATCTGATCTCTTCTGATTCTTCTTAAACGTTGTATTTCGTCTTTTTTATCTTATAGTAAATCATTTCCTACTCATGTTTATATGTTCTTGTATGTTTATACAGTTTTTATTTAGTTGGTTTTAATTAATTTCTTTACTTCATCAATCTCGTCTGGTTTTAATTCACTTGTCTTTACAAATCCTAAAACTCTTTTATTCTCACTATGATTCTGCACTATGATTCTGACACTATGAGCATAAAATTATGGATATGAACGAAAATGGCTACAGTTTGTTATGAGCTCCGTTCCAACAGAAAATGTGAAAATTACCGAATACTGATATAACAAGGTGTTCGGAGCAGAGAGGCTGTCCAAGGAATCATTGTAAACTAATAAAAAACTTGGCGTGCATTTCAGAGCAGCTGAGAACGTGTGTAGGGGATACCCGGATGTCCCCAAGGAAACGACGCCATTAAGACTTCTCTGTATATCCGGCTTTATCTATTCACTTGCGCTGTCCTGTGTCCGGCAATGTAGATACAGTTTTGTATTGCAGGTTAACTGATACGAGTGTTGTTTGCTAACCTTATGCCCAAGTCTCTCTCCAGGAAAGTTCCTACATTTACAGCTCACTAAAGTTGGAACAATTAAAATAGAACTGTTATTGATTCGGTCGGAACTGGTGTCTCCTGAGAACATTTGTAAACGTGAGTTTATGAAACTGCTGTTGCGAAAGAAAACTTGACTATAAAGTTGAGAATAGTGTCTCCATCGCCTCTTCACTTACTCGGAAAAGTAGCGCATCTCTCTCCATTATGTAACACCCGTTTACTTAGCTTTGATTGCTATTTATTGGTGGTGTTTCTTATTACTATAAAAATGTAGAAATATCAAAAACTATTGATTTATTCATTTAGTTTTTCTCTTTATGTCGATTTATATTATATTATAACATGAACAAAAAATGTAATATAACATAGTGGAAAAGAGGCAGACAGAGAGAGGAAGACACAGACAGGTAGAGAGAGAGAGACATTGGCAGAGAAAGGAGCAGCGATAAAGAAGAAGAGAGGCGGATGGAGAAAAACCAGACTTATAGAGAGAAACAGATAGTCGGGGGAAAGAGAGAGAGAGAGAGAGAGAGAGAGAGAGACATACAGAGCAACAAAGAGAGGGGGACACAGAAGATAGAAGAGCAGAGACAGAGACCGACTGAGAAGAAAAGAAACAGCCTCAGACAGAAACGGATAGTCGGAAGAAAGAGAGAGAGACAGACAGAGATAGATGGAGAAATAAAGAGAGCGAGAGAGATAGGGAGGGAAAGAGAGAGGGGGAGGGAGGGAGAGAGAGAGAGAGACGAAGGATATATACTAAAGGTGTAGCTTGAATGTGTGACAGCTACGTTTTTTTATGGCGATTATAAAAAAGTATGTTCTCAGGTAGGCCTACATTACCTGTACACGTAACCCCATGATTTCCTCTACATCTTGTATCAGAATGTTTCATATCTTTGCCTAAATCTTATAATCCCTTGCCCGCCTATAATCATTTCCTAGCCTTCATAATACTAAAAGTAAAACATCTGGAGATTATGATTCAAAAGTTTCATTCATATGAGCTATTGTAATCATAACAATTTTTAATTCATGGATCAAACTAAAAACTTTAATAAAATAAGAAACAATTCACATTAACGAAAACGAATAGAAATGAATGTTACTATGACGAAATGGAACGGTTCCAGATTCAAGTAACAACTTCACGGTATCAGGGTTTTCGCTCACCTGGCTGTGATGCAATCAGACTGCCTACAGACGAATCCTATTTATGGCAAACCTCTGCAGTGGAATTGGACATTCTGAGCAGAACAATGCGGATTCTGCCAAAGAGAAAGATTACGCGCTGAGAAAGAAATAGCATTACAGTGAATGGAACGATTTCCGTAAAGCCTTTCCTTGTTGGCCGCGCTGACATATTCGTATTGAAATCCGTTTATTGGATAGTCGTCTACGTTACCCGTAATGCAGGGAAATTCAAGTGAAGGTTTTGTGATATTTACACGTTTCAAAAGCTGTTGCAAGGTTTTACGAAAATTGTCTATTCTGCTGGTGTACAGTGTTGCCAGCTTGTGTATCTGCAATATTTAAAGTGGTTATTACCAGTTCAAAGTTTCACTGTCTATTGTGGTCTTAATAATACCGTTTTACCGTACGGTAGTCAAGATAAGGTCGGTATAGGGGTTTAACATGCTAATATCACCACTTTGGTAATAATTCGCCTTTCCCCTGAACTTATGTGTTCTCTGGGGCGTTTCCTTCGTCTGTTTTTTCTCTCTTATTTCTCTTATATCATTCTTCACTATTACAAACCGTATCACTAAAGGCTTTAAGGCCTTCCATATATGGGCTATGTAGCGTTCTGGGATGGGTATATCGCATACAGTCTTGTCCCGTCAATGTAAACAGGAGATTAGTAACTTGATGAAAACAGACAAGATGCATACGGGTAGCAACAGTATTTCCAAGAGGAGCTTGAGACGTTACCCTACCATGCGAGCTATGATGTAGCTTCATTCGCCATACACATTTGTTAAGATAGTGTGAATGGAAAAGAGAACCTGTTAGGGACATTTCCCAACCTCGGCAATCCTTCGTAGGGGATAAAAGTAATACTGCCTCATCTCTTTAAAACTACAGAATTGTTTGTAGTTTTAAGACATGCATGTATTGTCATGTTTGAGGATGTTTACTTCGTAATCGAAATGTACTAAGACTAGGATAAAAATATTTTTGGTTAGAGGTTTGTTGTGTGTATTATTTGATATTAATAAATCACAGTAATGTATTCCAAATAATTAGTGGCACACATATATACTAAATATACACATGTATGCCTAAATACAACCGATTCATACTTGAATGTACACATATATACCTAAATACACCCAATAGGAACCCGTGATCAGAAAATCACAACTTTAAGGAACGATTAGATTATAGTAACAAAAATAAATTCCAAATAATTAGTGGCACACATATATACTAAATATACACATGTATGCCTAAATACAACCGATTCATACTTGCATGTACACATATATACCTAAATACACCCAATAGGAACCCGTGATCAGAAAATCACAACTTTAAGGAACGATTAGATTATAGTAACAAAAATAAATTCCAAATTAGGTTTGTTTACATCTTTTTGTGATTTCACTTCCATTAAATGGTCTTAAGCGCAACAAATATTGGATTGTTAAAGTTGGGACTAACGAAGATTTTAGTCCACGTTAATTCTGTGATGTGATGAAGTTTGATTTTAATGTGGCACCATAAAGCGTTATTCGATTGCGAATATTGGGTTTCTGTCAATTGTAACAGCCTTATATACTTTAGCGTACTCAGTTACCGAGTTCCGGTTCCAAGTTTAAAACTGACGTTAAATTGCCTACTCAGCGCCTACTCTATTCTGTTTGAGCCTGCTGTGTATGTATACCAGTTAAGCCACCAATTTATCACTGTTTGTTGATATTCTTCAGTGAATACTTACACAGCACATACGTTTAAAATGTCCACGTTCATGAATATAGTTAATTTTAAATATATATCATATCAAAGCAAATAAAAATTAGTAGAATAGTTTTGAAAAGTGCACCCGTATTTAAAAAGCATGTTTAAAATAAATTTTTTAAAGAACGATGTTTGGATACTTTTCCGGATATGTCAGTCTCCAGAATATTTTGAGAATATAGAATATCTTTTATACTGCCTTCCTTTCTATTATTTGGTATTTTCTACATAAAGTAGTCTCGATTATCCGAGCTGATGGAGTAGGATGATGCCTCGGATAACCAAAACCTGCATAATACGCACTCGAGAGGGAAACGTATGGTAAACTGGAAAAGTGATTGAAAACGAAGTCAAAGATGGGGAAAAGGCATCTACCGTATTATCAGATGAAACAAATTACGTGCAATTATAGACACAAAATAAGGAAACATACATAAATTGAAAATTCGTTTTCACGTCGTCGGTCTGAACACATGGCGATAGCCAATAAATATTACTGTATGCGTAGTGTGTATTTTTTTACTATCCCGGTTAATTTGGAAGTCGGATCATCTATAATTTACTGTTGTTGCTTAGTTAACTCTAACTAACCGTTTTCTTTGTGTTTTCAGGTGAGTATATCGGATTAAACTTAATGTAAATGTCTGCAACTCTGGTAAGTATATGTAGCATGCAACTAATCAGTTTTAACATCAGACCCCAGAGTCTAATTCATTCAGAACTTTAGTCACGGATTTGTAATGCCATTT
Organism: Prosapia bicincta; assembly: GCA_036971475.1. NCBI lineage: Eukaryota > Metazoa > Arthropoda > Insecta > Hemiptera > Cercopidae > Prosapia > Prosapia bicincta. The sequence continues at coordinate 187,009,026 of JBAIZL010000002.1, read as the reverse complement.
TCAACGTGACGTCACAACTTGAAAACAGTTTCTTCTGTTCTGTCTCGGCTTGTAGAAGTTCGTGACCCCGTGACAAGTAAGGTCGTGTCAACTCGGGTGTTTCCGTCCAACGGAGCACAAAGTTAGGTTATACAAGAAACTATTTGCATAACACGATATCCTAACATTGTTTAATCACAACATGATTAAAACGGAGGTTTCGCATCGTAGAAAGAAATTTTCCTAGCACAATATTACCTAATATTTTTAAATACAAAACCATATCTTAAGCGCCAAGATACATATTTCGTTTGAGATTAAATATTCCTGATATGTGTTTTTAAAATAATCAATTATTCAAATTTGACGACTGAGTATTAAACTCATAAATGAACCATGGTTGAAAAATATCTGCTAAAATACAAATTTACTTTATTAAAGTTATAAATTTTTTCTGAAAACTATTAGCTTCAAATACGCAATTTTATTGTTAAATCTATTTATATTTTAGAAGCCTGCCTCAACATTCGATAACCCGTAGCTGGTCAAAGTAGGTGAAGATTTGAAGCTATACATCTATTAATGTTACGCTTTCATATTTTCGATGTGATTTATCTGGATTTTTGTATGCAAAACACTTTGTGTTATATAATTAATTGAGGAGCATTCGTGTCTGACTTACAACTCATTGTCGTGTATTTTGATGTGAATTGTGCTTTATTGTGGAGGATGCTTGTCTGACTTACGATTTATTGTGGAGTATTTTTATGTTACTTGTACTTTATTGTGGAGCATGAATGTCTAAATTACGATTGATTGTGGAGTATTTTGATGTGACTTATGCTTCATTGTGGAGCATGCCTGCTTGACATATAACTCATTGTGGAGTTTTTTTTATGAAACTTATGCTTTATTGTGGAGCATGCGTGTCTGACTTACTATTCATTATGGAGTATTTTGATGTGACTTATGCTTCATTGTGGAGTATGCCTGCCTGACTTATAACTCATTGTGGAGTTTTTTTTATGAAACTTATGCTTTATTGTGGAGCATGCGTGTCTGACTTACTATTCATTGTGGAGTATTTTGATGTTATTTATGATTCAATGTGGAGCCTGGGTGTCTGAGTTACTATTCATTCTGGAGTATTTTGATGTGACCTATGCTTCATTGTGGAGCATGCCTGCCTGACTTATAACTCATTGTGGAGTTTTTTTATGAAACTTATGCTTTATTGTGGAGCATGCGTGTCTGACTTACTATTCATTGTGGAGTATTTTGATGTTATTTATGATTCAATGTGGAGCCTGGGTGTCTGAGTTACTATTCATTCTGGAGTATTTTGATGTGACCTATGCTTCATTGTGGAGCATGCCTGCCTGACTTATAACTCATTGTGGAGTTTTTTTTATGAAACTTATCTTTTATTGTGGAGCATGCGTGTCTGACTTACTATTCATTGTGGAGTATTTTGATGTTATTTATGATTCAATGTGGAGCCTGGGTGTCTGAGTTACGATTCACTGTGGAGTATTTTGATGTTACCTATGCTTCATTGTGGATCATGCGTGTCTGATTTAAATTTTTTGTGGAATATTTTCATGTGACTTATGCTTTATCGTGGAGCATTCGTATCTGTCACATGATTCATTATGAAAAATTCGTGTCTGACTTATATATAATTTATTGTTAATCATTTAGTCGGACATAAATTTTATTGTGGAGCATCTATTCTAAATTATGATTCGTTATTAAGCAGTTTGATGTGACTTATGCTTCATTATGGATAAAATTTGTGTGTCGAGTAATTATTGTGATTCATCTAGTTGCCCTCAAATTCTTAATGTAATTTATGCTTCATTGTGGAGCATTCGTGAGGATGTGCGCTTCGTTGTGGAGGATTTCAGTGTGACTTATGCTTCATTCTGGAGTATTTTGATGTGACTTGTGCTTCATATTTAAACATTCAGCTATAGTTTTGCTTTATTGTGGAGCATCTACTCTGGCCCCTATGATAGTGTATCGCTCGTAATGAACTGCGTCAAGGTCACATGCTGTCGCTGTAACATGGCGTTCTGACGTTTACTGGGAAAGACGCGTTATTAAGGTTTACATAAGCAACGAGATAAAGTAAGTGGAAGCAAAGTTCGTCCCTAAGGCAGTTTCTAACGGAATAACATCCGGCCGTATAACGAAGAAGAAGAATAAGAAGGAAACGCTTTTTAAGAACAGGCTTACAGAGTCCATTAGAGGGCTTATTGCAATTCTTAGCATCGACCGTAAAGAAGACAAACTGGCCTTTTAGTTCGTTTGTTTTTATTACATCTGGTACGTGTGAGTGCGTGTTAATGCGTGGGGAAATGTCTATTAGAGGCGATTGCGGCGCACGGCGCACAGTTGTGAACCAGTTCTCCTAGTCAGATTCACATTGCTTCCGTAACGATTTTATCGCTTCTGTGATCACGTGACGGTACGTACAAATAGAACTCGTTGCTTTGTGATTCTACTTGGAGTTGCGGCGCACGGCGGACAGTTGTGAACCAGTTCTCCTAGTCAGATTCACATTGCTTGCGTAACGATTTTATCGCTTCTGTGATCACGTGACGGTACGTACAAATAAAACACGTTGCTTTGTGATTCTACTTGGAGTTGCGGCGCACGGCGGACAGTTGTGAACCAGTTCTCCTAGTCAGATTCACATTGCTTCCGTAACGATTTTATCGCTTCTGTGATCACGTGACGGTACTTACAAATAAAACTCGTTGCTTTGTGATTCTACTTGGAGTTGCGGCGCACGGCGGACAGTTGTGAACCAGTTCTCCTAGTCAGATTCACATTGCTTACGTAACGATTTTATCGCTTCTGTGATCACGTGACGGTACGTACAAATAAAACACGTTGCTTTGTGATTCTACTTGGAGTTGCGGCGCACGGCGGACAGTTGTGAACCAGTTCTCCTAGTCAGATTCACATTGCTTCCGTAACGATTTTATCGCTTCTGTGATCACGTGACGGTACTTACAAATAAAACACTTTGCTTTGTGATTCTACTTGGAGTTGTGGCGCACGACCAGACTTAACCAGTTCCTAAGTGTACCATATTGCCGTCTTAAGGCTACCGACGGTGTTCTCTATATCCAGTGATGTGTCGACATTTGGAAGGCAGGTAGAGTGCTAGCCAGCTGGGAAAAGAATACCTCCCAGTCATCCAGTCGATAGTTCAGCACTCTCTTCGGGCAGGGCTTTCAATGACCCGTGGATGGGTCATGGGCCGTGGATGGGTCATGGGCCGTGGATGGGTTGGTACCGATATTTAACTGACATTTGTGCCGGCACAGTATATCAAAATTGTGCTAATTTAAATAATAATCTCTTGAAATTTGAAATTCAATTTTTTTAACATGTATATATACGTAATAACTAGGAAGTGTTCACACAGGAATAGACCAGAGAAAATATTTTACTATTGTTCACAAATCATTGTATCTTTTTATTACTTGTATCTTATGGACTATAATAAATACGATGTTAAGAATACTATTTGATCGTTGTTTTTGATAAGTTACAATGATATATATATATATATATATATATATATATATATATATATATATATATATATATATATATATTAAATCAAGCTGCTTTCAATCACCAGTCGTCGTTGTCAGTGATAATCAATCACTGAGGATTATGACATGTCCATTCCTTTCTATGAGGCATTTGTTTTATTTAATTCCTTCTATTAGTTCACCCTCTCCATATATATATATATATATATATCCCGAGATTCTAGGGAAACGTCGGAACTGCGATTTTATGCACTGCAGAATGAACGGATGTACTCCAGATAATAACTATTCATCATATTTTTCCATCCGTGAAGGAATACGTATATATATATATATATATATATATATATATATATATATATATATATATATATATATTAAGACAACATAGGTTAATCAAATACAAGAATATTTATTAATTTATATCCAAAGCTTTTCGTTGGTAAACAGTACCAACATCATAAAGAATGAAAATTACAATAATGTAAGCTATAGGCCTCTTATACAGGCCTATAGCTTACATTATTGTAATTTTCATTCCTGATGATGTTGGTACTGTTTACCAACGAAAAGCTTTGGATATAAATTAATAAATATTCTTGTATTTGAATAACCTATGTTGTTTTAAATTATTAAACAAGAAAACGTATTATATATATATATATATATATATATATATATATATATATATGTATATATATAACCTTTTCCAAATTTTCAGTTGTTAATAAAAGACTTTTAATTCATCCATTGTAGTTCAAATTTATTTTTTTCAACTTGTAGTTAATGACGCTTGATGCTAATACACTTATACAAATATGAATTCAATAATTACATTTAGTAATAAATTAGTTTTAATTTTATATGTGAGAAAAGCTTTTCACAAATGAGAAAAGGTATGCAATATAGGTAATTTCGTCCCATTTGGCTTAAAATAATTGATAACATATGATTTCGTAAAACAAATATGAATTGACTTGAATGTTTTAAAAATATTACTTGTTTTGTTTACTTTGTTTATTGTGAGATAGTGTCCTTTATAAGAAAAGAAAATTTGTATTCTAATTAATAAAATTCAGAAAAAATTGTTGTTTAAATCAAATGCTTGAAATTAGAAAAAATCCTTTGTTTGAAGGTTCTGCAACTTAGGGTGACAAAGTCTACAACATTTTTATTAGTTTTTCTGGAAAAAAGTTTGTTTCTGTAAGATTTATTTAATGGCTGCTATAGTTAATGAAAGCACTACTAATCCTTTTAAAACATATTCGACTGTGTTTGGACAATAAATTGTAGTTTATAAGTTAAGGCTAACAGTGATATTACTTTTACTGTATTGCACTTGGCTTGGCCTTCCTCTGTGTAAATTGTAAACAGCTGATTCTCAGATCGAGTTTCTGCGCATGTCAGTGGCGCATGGTACGATTGTAATTGTTGTGGAAGCAAAATGAATGTGTTGATTTATCCTTTGTGTTTTTTGTTTTTGTAATTGTCTGTTAAAATGTTTTTTTTTTCATTTTAGTAGCTTTTGTGTAGCGAATTAGCTTGTGTATAGTTGAAGTTGCGGAAAATGTACAAGAGGAAAATGATTTTGATAGTTTTGGGGTTTGAAGGTTAGTTTTATTTACGTTACATTGCAAGTTTTTCGTAGAACTTAATATTCGTGGAAATTTCGCGGAATCCTATTAAGATAGAATTTGTTATAAAAATTGAAAATTCGCTTATTATAAATCAAGATTAGTCGCAACGATTTCGATGAAAACACATCGGATCAGAACTTGAGTATCAAAATTTTCAAGTTGGTCAAAATTTTCAATTAAAAATTTAGAATTTTTAACGTGTTATCACAAAACAAATACAGATGCCCGCTCTGATTTTTCTGATACCAGTTCTCCTTTAAATGGTAGCACCTGTTCTCCTTTATATGATACCTGTTTTCCTTTATCTGACACATGTTCTTCTACACATGATTCACAGTTCGTTTTTACCTTCTAAGTGTTTTTTCTTTATGTGATACCTGTTCTTCCGGCATCTGGTATCTGATATAACTATATCTGGTCTTCCTAATCTAATAACTGTAATCTGATATAATATACTGACGTTCTTGGTATGTTTTCCCGTCACTTTAATTTCCTTTCCTCGGTTGAAGTTATCAAATCCTAATCATCTTTTTTAATAGTCTTCCGTCACCTTCAACAGGATGTTCTAGTGCATTAGTTTCGGCTTGTTCCAGTGCTGTTTTCAATGTCTATATCATGCGTCTTCATCATTCACCTTCGCCTGAAGTTCCTAATTTTCGGCGTCTCCTTCTATCATAGTTCATAGATTTTGCGGTACACATTCTAAACACCGTTTTGCTTCATTTTAACTAGTTTTCCAGTGACGGTGTTGATCTCTAGTTTTGCTGTCACATTCCATTGGTTTTTCCAGAGCAGTTTTGTTTCTATAACCACGCCGTCTTTAACCTTCCACAATTGTTTTTATTATATACTCTTCTGAGCCTTCTTCTCTCGACTTCTACCATTTTTCAATTCATTCTGTTAGTTCACATTATAAACACACACACACACGCACATATATATATATGTAATTAATAAATTAAAAATATTTCAAAAACAAGAATACTTTTAATGAATATATTTATTCAAAGCTTTTCGCCGATAAAATAGTACCAGCATCTATAGGAAAATAATTATCTAATAATATATTTTTACATAATGAAGACGCATTTTCTTGAAGATGCTGGTACTATTTTATCGGCGAAAAGCTTTGAATAAATATATTCATTAAAGGTATTCTTGTTTTTGAAATATTTTAAATTTATTAACTATATTACAAGAAAACATATCACCATATTTAATATATTATATATATATATAAAGAACTAAGTCAATATATATATATATATATATATATATATATATACATATATATATATATATATATATATATATATATATATATATATATCGTTAAAATTTTCAATCGTTAATAAAATACGTTTTATGCATCCACTCAAGGCCAAATATATTTTGTAAACTTGTTGTAGCTGACTTGATGTTCATACAGTTTTTTTCAAATATTAATTTATTAATTAAATGTAATATTGAGTTAAACTTAGTTTTAGGTATGCAAGCTATGCAATATTTAGCCTCATCTGGCTTAAAATAATTGATTACGTACGATTACATAAAACAATTGATTTTATGTTATAAGTAATAAAACAGCGGTTTTAATGCGTAATTTATTTATAATAGTTGTAATTATTTAAAATAATAATAGTAATTATTTAAAAAAGAGTAATAAAAAAATTTATTTTACTGTCCCAAATAGTAATTGAATTTGAAAAATTATTGTTTATACTTATTTATTACTTATTTTCTCTGCAATATTTTGAACACTATTTCTTTATTTGTTAATTTTTCTAAACCTTTATTGAAGTCGGTATTTTTATTAAATATAGCTTTTTCAAAAACACTAATGTTTATCATCGTATTATAACTGTACGGTATTTGTTTATCTGTCTCACGTTGGGTATCCGTCTACTAAAACTTTACTATCATTCATGCTAAGCAAAGTCTAAAACAAGGCTTTAAACTGTAGGGGATTTTATAGGTGCCTGAAAGATTGAAATTCCTTGTATAAATAGCAATTAAATGAGATTTCATTTAAAATAATTTCTCGCGAATAAGGACGTACTAAGAATGTAAAATTACTGTGTAATGTAATGACAAATTGATTTAGCTTTATATTTGAAATAAGTTGTATTACACAAAATTTGAGTTGTTCTAAAGTAATAAAAACTACTTGCTGAACTGTCGTGATCATCAAACAAGTCGGATGAGTTTAAGTATAAAATCAATGTCATTCTCTGAGCGGATGTGACGACGGATTGTCATGCAAAGCTTCACTTGACTACTTTGCGGTCGTTCCATCCTCTGTAATCACATACGCCGGCAAACGTAAGCCCAGTCACGTGGAAAATATAGTTTCCCAACACAACTCGCAGCGGCTTTACGACTGTTTTCTTTGCTTTTAGCTTTAAACTATATACGTTATTGGGTATTGGCGCTCTTTCTTTCATTCCGCTCTCTTCCGATTTAAAGCTTGCCGTTTACCTTTAAATGTTTACCTGTTTACCTTTAATAAAACTTGATCTTTATTTTCAGTTTGAGAAAACACGACGTACTAAAGAAGAAGGTAAATAACACTGTTAATATTTCGGGGAAATGAAGGTTTACGTTTAAAGCTTGTGATAAATCACTGGTTAATAGTGAATACATTTACTGTCAGACCTCGACACCAGTTAAATGATCAGTTATTTCTCTTTTCCAACACATTTTCCTATACTTAAACTGTGTTAAACTACAGGAGTACAAACATTATTTAGCTTCCTTCGGCTTCTCGGTTCCAGAAATCATCGTTGCAATCTTACACATGACCAAATAATCTTACGCTAATAGCAAGTAATATACACAAACATTTTTTGAAGTAAATTCGTACTTAAGTCAGCAAAAAAATTATTTGGTTTTTTTTTATTAAATAATTAGAATTAATATAACCAAAGTAACACAAGCTATGCGTTAAAACTGCCATTTTATCACATAACTTATAATATAAAATCAGATGTTCTATGAAATCATATTTTATCACTTATTTTAAGCCAAATGGGACGAAATAACTATATTTCATACCTTACTCCTTTTGTTAAATGTTTTCCATCCATACAAAACTGAAAATTAAATTTTAATGAATTAATTAATATTTGGAAAACAATTTGGTTCTGTCACTCGGGGGAGTCTTGGCAAAAGTGATAACAAAATAGAGCTAATAAATAGTTTCGCAAAAGCTTCAATGAAAATCGCTGAAAATGTGAATCTATACATTTTTTAATACATTTTTACATGTTTATTTGAGGGGTGTATATAATAAAAACTAATATTTATCGTAGTTAATAATAACATAATGTGGGTAACAAAAAACCGTTTATAGATGTTTAATGTATGCAAATTTGTTAACAACAATTCAAATAAGTTCTTTAAAAAGTATAAGACTGGCTTTAACTGTTTTCCTTTCAAAAATAGGATTAAAAATACAAGACTTATTATCGTTATATCGAATTGAGATTTATCAAAATTTAAATAAATTAATGTATTTAATAATTGATCGAAACTATTTAATAATAACCAATGAGTAAAATGGTGGTTCTACAACATAAACTATAACACAAAATATCAGTTACATGATATCATATGTTATAAGGTATATGCTGTAAGGTAAGTACGTTTCAGAAATAGCGTGACGAAAAAGCAATGATTTATCATCAGGCTTCTTTAACCGCGAGTAAAGTAGTTATCACTTAAAAAACTATATTAACATAAAGTGTCATCCACTATAAGTTGCAAAACAACGTATTCGAGCTTGAGTGGATGAATAACAAGTATTATGTTATGGGTTAAGAATTTGAACAAGAGATATAACGAGATTATGAACTAATACAAGGAATTAAATGAGTAGAAATAAGTGATTGTGTCTCCGAATTAAGATGGACGTTTTATCCACTGTAAAAACCAATAAACCGTTTGTCTATAAACTATACGTGTACGAAGTAGGTTCTACCATCTTTTGAATCATCACTCCACAACAATGACACGACACACATACACGGACCGTACAGCCGTTACTCTGATCCCGCTCCAGTTGCGAATTTTCCTGTGACGCCTCGTCTCGGAAGGCTGCTATTTCGTACTTCTAAATCTATTTGAAATTACAATAAAACCTAACGCGGCGATAACCGTAAAGGAAACGCGATTAGAATGGCTTTGGCTTTATCATTGTTATCACATCTAGATTGTCTCTAAGTGGAACTGCGTTGAAAGGTTATTTCCTGTGACAGCTACCTTTCCTGTGATCAGTTTCTAGAGGAAAAAAATTAAAAAATCTAGTAAAGTTTTTATATTTCTAAATTATTTCAAGAAAAAATGAAGACAGCTTGTTTGGAGACTCAGGTTATGAACGTACAGTAGTTGTTTAAAGGCCACACACTAGAGTGCAATATTGTTATTATTTTATATTTCTGGATATCATCGTACTTATTTCATCTTGCTTATGCTGTCACTAGATCTAGTAGAATTGCTTTTTCAGCCTTATACAACAAACATTAGATATACCTAGGAGCGTAGCAGGGGTAATTACCCTCCAAACCGCACACATTCGGCCTACATTTCTTTTCGCTACACCAACGGACAGTAAATAATTTCATAAATTTGTTATATTTGTATTTAGGATTATACAAAGAACACTGTAAACAAATAAATACTGTAATTACAGCTTTCATAAACAAGAGTGGTTTATTTATATTTCGTTATTCTCTTCTCTGAGTAAAAGTTAAGTTTGTTTTTTGAGTAAAGGTTATTGAATGTGGGTGGTTAGATTACTAAAATAGCTCTAATAGCACTAACGATCCAATAAATGTGCAATTTTATATGCCAAATATCATAAAATATGATTTCTAGAGATACGAATGTTCGGAATTTCCCAACGCGGGGTTCCATTTCCTGACCCCCCCTGATCGTGCCCCCCCGTCTTGGCTACGCCCCTGAATGTACAACTCGAAAACGGGTTACTGTCAATATCTAAGTTTTATTACTGAATATTGTGCCCTCTAATTAACCTTGACTTCGAGATTCAATCTAGTGTTGGTTTAGACCTGCTTACATACTGCAATTTTTGTTTAATTGTTTTCAAAAGATAACAGTAAGGGTTGAAAATAGCTTATTCGCTATATTAAAAGTAACTGGAAATGCATTCTCAGAAGACTTACTGCAATTAAAATAGGATATAAACTACAACCATATAAATAATTAAAAGAATAAAAATAGAAATTGCAAAAATTAAAAAATCAAATACAGAAGATTAAGTATTTAATCACGTAAACCTAAACGTGGTGTAGGCCTAAGGATCCAGTGTGTCTAGAGAGTACGTTAAAACTCAAGCCCACTTATCGAGTTAGTCCCTTGGTACATAAGTATAAAGTTGGATCTCTATTGGTCAGATTAGCTGCAATCAACAGGGGAAATTCAGTGTTCGAAGACTCCCAGGTTGGCCAACTTTGTAACTCATTTCTTGTGATTTCGGTAATGTCTCGGTGTGGAATAAGTTTTAATATAGTTTCCTTCGCTTTCACAATTTCAAGAGATCAATGCTTGGTTTATATAGCCTCCACCTTGGCGAACTGCATCAAATAACCAATCCTCGATGAGGATGGTAATGTTTAAACAAACATTTTAAAGTAAGTTCCTACTTGGGTCACAGAGAAAATTGTTATTTTAGTTACTTTTTATTAAGTAAATACAATTAATATAAATAAAGTAACTTAACCTAAGCGTTTAACAGCTGTTTCTACTATGTAACCTGTAACATAAAATCAGCTGTTTTATGAAATCATGTTATCACTTATTTTAGCCAAATAGGGGTATATAACTATATTGCCTACACTAACCCTTTTGTAAAACTTATTCCTCTTATGTAATAATATTAAATTAATTCTCTTAAAATTTAATTACTGAATTAATATTTGAAAAAACTTTATTACCATCTAGTGTCATCCCCGACAAGTTTAAAAAAAATGTATTTGTTCTTGAGAGGATGAATAAAAAGTATTTTAATAACGATTGAATATTTGAACAAGATATATATATATATGGTGTTTCAGAAGGAATGTGCCATACTGCACAAGCTTCCTCTCATCAAAATAATTGAAAAGGTTCATATAAACATGTGTCCGGAATGTCGAGTTATACAGGTCAAAGATTCACCTACAATAACTCCGTTAAATTACCTATAAACAAATAAAAATGTTAAAAACGATTTGTAAAGAATTTTATTTTCAAAAATATAATTTAAATAACGTCAATAAAAATGAAATAGTTATTAAGGAACACACATCTAAAACAATGAAAGTCACGCATTGGTAAGGAAGTAGCCAATAAAACATGTGAATCTTTGGCCCTTTATAACTCGTCAACGAAGCATTTCCGGACCCATGATTATTTGAAAGTTTTTCAATGTTTTGATGAGAGGAATAAGCTTGTGCAGTATGGTAAATCCCTTCTGAAACCCCCTGTATATATATATATATATATATATATATATATATATATATATTGAGTGAGAACTAATTAAAGGAATTGAATAAAAATAGTTCAGTTGAAGATGTCATAATTTTATTTGTGCAGTATAGCTGTGAATTATAAATGCATCAATTATTTATGTCTTATACCTTCATGTCCTGGAAGATGTAACCTGGTTTTCCCCTTTTTAAAGAGTTACCAAACTTTAGGACATCTGCATAATGTTAACCTGCGTGACGGACTCGCCCTTAATGCATTCTTCCTATTCACGTTCTCCTTTATATATCTTTTTCAAATTCCAATCGTTAATAAAATACTATTTATCCATTCAACTTGTAGTGGAAGACAGTTGATGAAAATACTGTTTTTTCCAAATAATAATTCATTAATTAAATTTAGTAATGAATTAATTTTAGTTTTATAATGGAGAAAAACTTTCACAAAAGGGGCAAGGTATGCAATTTAGATACTTTTCCCATTTGGCCTAAAATAAGGAATAATATATTATTTTATAAAACAGATGATTTTCTGTTGTAGGTTATGTGTTAGAACAGCTGTTTTAACGCATATGCTGTTACTTTGTTTATATTAATTGTAGTTATTAAATAAAAATGAACGAAAATAATATTATTTTTGTGCTAAGTAGGAATTGTTTTGTTTTTGCTACTTTTTTCTAGTTTTATGTAATTAATTGTTTTAATATTTTACCCAAATATAGAACTAAAATTTTACGCAATTCCCTGTAATTTAAATAAAACATTTAGAAAACATCGCAATTGTAACATGTAAGAAATTAGTCTCGCTGGCAGTTTATTGAACAAAACGAAAAGCATTTGTTTTGCGAAGTAGGCCTCGTGATCAGATAACTGGTATATGTACCTCCCCCTCAGGTGATGATATAGTGAGAATAACAGGCAATTTACATAGCAGTACAAGGGTCTAATGAACTACAGTAGCAAGTCTATACGCACATAAATTAGGAACTGTTTACAGAGCCCTGTCACCCCCTATATCCTAGAGCACTGCCTCGATTTATTGCCCTTCGGCCCGCGCTCTTCCCTATGTTATCTGCTGTAAAACACTGTCGCCGAATAAATTCCTGTATTAAAGTCGCCTCTAATGTTTAAATTGATAAATGTTTTTTTATAAAACTTTATAACCATTTATTGTTTAATTGGCTTGAAAATCTATACTCGGTTCATATAGTATTTTATATAATTACAGTCTTGTATCATTGAATTTAATCTTGACTGATCAAGAACAAAAAAACAATTTCTTTTGAGAAATTGTACATTATATTTACATGTAATTAAAGAATAAAAATATGATACAACTCACAAATATAACAAGTTTTATTTCATACGCGTTTCAACGACTAATTTGTCGTCATGCTCAGTGAAGATACACAAATCAAATTAACTAAAAAAATATTAAACATAACCTATAAAGTGTTAACACAAGTTATTGTTTTTATTGTACAATAACTTTTGTTTTTACTTTTGTTAAAACTTTATAGATTATGTTTAATATTTTTTTAGTTAATTTGATTTGTGTATCTTCACTGAGGATGACGACAAATTAGTTGTTGAAACGCGTATGAAATAAAAATTTTTATATTTGTGAGTTGTACCATATTTTTGTTCTTTAATTATAACTTTCACTCACAAGCCAGCTCGAATATTATTTATATATTTACATGGTTAATGCCTAACCCACTCAGACAGTATGAAAGATAATATTTTTCAATTCTTTTATTAGTTCACATTCTACTTATACATGATTTGTTCAAATTTTATATTGTTAATAAAATAATTTTTATTCAAGTTCAAATACATTTTTAAAAACTTGTAGTGGCTTACACTTAATGTGTAATACAGGTTTTTCAAATATTATTCATTAATTATATTAATTGAATCAATTTTAGTTTTTGTGTGGAAGGAAAATGTTTTATAAAATGAGCAAGGTATACAATATAGTTACTTCGTTCCATTTGGATTGAAATAGAGGATAACATATGATTTAATTAAACTGGTGTTTTAGGTATTCGATTATGTAGTAGAACAGATATTTTAACGCATTTTGGTATGTTACTTTAATTTTCTAATCCGTGGTCTTCACAGCACACGTTTGCCACACCCCTTTATCCATATTCTAATCCTTGGTCTTCACATCACACTTTTGCCACGCCCCTTTCACCATTTACGTATCCATGGTCTTCACATCACACGTTTGCCACACCACGTTCACCATTTTATAATCCGTGGTCTTCACAGCACGCGTTTGCCACATCCCTTTCACCATATTCTAATCAGTTTTCTTTACAGCAAATGTTTGTCACATCCTTTTCACCATTTTTAATCCATGGTCGTTACAGCACATGTTTGCCACACCCCTTTTACCATTGTCTTATCCATGGTCTTCCCATCACATCGTTGCCACACCCCTTTCCCCATTTTCGTATCCGCGGTCTTTACAGCACAGGTTTGCAACACCCCTTTCTTCATTTTCTAATCCGTGGTCATCGCATCACATCTTTGCCACACCTCTTTCACCATTTTCTAATCCGTGGTCTTCACAGCACATCTTTACCACATCCCTTTCCCCATTTTCTTATCTGCAATATTTAAAGCACAAGTTTTGCCACACCCCGTTCACCATTTTCTAATCCGTGGTCTTCACAGCACACGTTTACCACACCCCTTTCACCATTTTCTAATCCGTGGTCTTCTCAGTATATGTTTACCACACCCCTTTCTCCATTTTCTAATCCGTGGTCATCACATCACATCTTTGCCACACCCCTTTCACCATTTTCTAATCCGTGGTCTTCACAGCACATCTTTACCACACCCCTTTCCCCATTTTCTTATCTGCAATATTTAAAGCACACGTTTACCACACCCCTTTCACCATTTTCTAATCCGTGGTCTTCTCAGTATATGTTTACCACACCCCCTTCACCATTTTCTAATCCGTGGTCTTCTCAGTATATGTTTACCACACCCCTTTCTCCATTTTCTAATCCGTGGTCATCACATCACATCTTTGCCACACCTCTTTCACCATTTTCTAATCCGTGGTCTTCACAGCACATCTTTACCACACCCCTTTCCCCATTTTCTTATCTGCAATATTTAAAGCACAAGTTTTGCCACACCCCGTTCACCATTTTCTAATCCGTGGTCTTCACAGCACACGTTTACCACACCCCTTTCACCATTTTCTAATCCGTGGTCTTCTCAGTATATGTTTACCACACCCCTTTCACAATTTTCTAATTCGTGATCTTCACAGCACATTTTGCCACACCTCTTTTACCATTTTCTTATCCGTGGTTTTCAGAGAACATGTTTGCCACATTCCTTCACCTTTTTTTCATTGAGATTTCTTCGTTTGTTTTTGTTGATCAAAATAAACGTTATATAAAATTTTATTGAACATAAAAAATCCATTTTCGTCCTTGATATCTTTCCAAAATGACAGTTACAAAATGTGGATCAGTTAGGATTTTATAGATAGTTATACAACACAAGTATAACTTTTGTAAAATGAATTAAATATAATATTTTAATATTTTCACACGAATATTCATATTAAATAGGTTTTTCCAACAGACCAATTTTATACACAATTCAAACGTCAAAGAGTTTTAATACAATCGCAGACGTTTCGATGTAACTATGATACCCTCTTCAGGAGATTAGTATGAAAAGCAAATAAAGTATCGAACAATCTCAACAATTCAAAAACATCATTCAATAACGTAGTTATAGATTAATATAAAATCTCAAAATATTTATTATAAATACATCAAGTCCACACAAACTAAAGTGTCTGCTTGTAAAATAAGATTTTCATTTTAGTGGAGTTATTATACTTAGAATAAAGTGGTTTTCTATTAATTTGTTTTACTAAAATTTTACTTTTTTTTAATTTAGTTTATTTACATTTGCTTAAAGCTACTGTGGTATAATATTTTATTTAAATAAAATTTCCTAACCACAATTAAACTATTTTATTTTATATTAAGACAAAGTAAATAAAAGTAAAATTGCATTTAAAGTTAGAACCACCCAACATAATACAGAATAATTTTATTCTCCCAGACGGGCGTATTATACTTACTCATGATGCAAACACACGGGTTTTGCTCTTAAATTGTATTCGGTCCAGATGCAAATGTAAAACCCATCCGTATTTTGTTACTCGCAAGAAGCAGCGCCAATTATTTCAATTTTATAATCTTTGAACAGGTATTGCCAAAAGAGGACTTGCACGAGAGTATGGAGCGCAGGAAGCGAAGGTGAATTTATCGGGGTGGCTGGATCCACGCTTTGATGTCTGGGTTTACGCATCGTTTGGCACGAGGGAAAGTTTCTGCCGACAGCGACCTTTAAAATTAATATTTTCTGTTGCAAATATTTTGTTGAACACAGTGCCTGCTTAGTCCAACTGTATCGTGGGCTTAGATATAGAATCCATTTCCCATCTTGTGGCTCGTGAGTGTTGTTGTTGTGAATAGCTAGTGAGAGAGAGAGGGGGGGGAGAGAGAGAGAGAGAGGAGAGAGAGAGAGGAAGAAACCCGTATGTATAATTGTATGAAATATATATATATATATATATATATATATATATATATATATATATATTCATGGTATACTAAGTAACTGCTTGATTTTTGGAGATATTAAGCTACTGCGATCGGACTAATTCAGTGTTATTGTAAAACCTATACAGTGGCCCTCGAATGTTTAGACGGTGAGTGTATACGCGCGTGTGTGTTTACCCCACTTAAAGAGGCAATCTCTTTATTTGAGGAGGCAGTCTCTCCACTTTAAGAGTCAGTCTCTCCACCTTGAGAGGCAGTCTTTCCACTTAAAGAGGCAGTCTTTCCACTTAAAGAGGCAATCTCTCCATCTTAAGAGGCAGCCTATTCACTTAAGGATGGAGTCTCTCCAATTAAAGGGAAGTCTCTCCTCTTAAAGAGGCATTCTCTTCAATTAAAGATGCAGTCTCCAAATTAATTAAAACAATCTCTTACCACAAATTCAAACAATTTTAATTTTAACTTTATGTACATTTTAATTACATAGTAATCATCTTAAGAGGTATTTTACAAATAACCAGTTATTTGTAAAATAGCTCTGAAGAGGATTACTTTGTAATCGAAATGTACATAAGGTTACAATAAAAACTGTTTGCATTTGTGGTAAGAGGTTGTTTTATTTAATATAAAAATTTACGCTACAGTTGCTTTAAGTTGTTATGCAGTCTCTCCGTTTATAAAAATATTCTCTTCACTCTAAGAATCATTCTCTCCAGTTGAAGAGGAAGTGTTTCCATCTTGAGAGGTTGTCCTTCACTTAAATAGGCATTCTCTTCAATTAAAGAGGAAGTCTCTGCTCTTAAAGAGGCATTCTCTTCAATTAAAGATGCAGTCTCTCCGTTTAAAGAAATATTCCCTTCACTCTAAGAAGCATTGTCTTCAGTTGAAAAGGAAGTCTGTCCATCTTGAGAGGTTGTCTCTCCACTTAAAGAAGCATTATCTGTAATTACAGAGGCAGTCTCTCCTCTTAAAGCGGCATTCTGTTCAATTAAAGAGGCAGTCTCCCCACTTAAAGAGGCAGTCTCTTCAACGTAAGAGACAGCCTCTTCACCTAAAGATGTAGTCTCTCCTCTTAAAGAGACATTATCTTCAATTAAAGATGCAGTCTTTCTTTTCAAAGATATATTCTCTTCACTCTAAGAAACATTCTCTCCAATTAAATAGGCAGTCTTTCTACTTGAGAAGCAGTCTCTTCACTTAAAGATGCAGTCTCTCCTCCTTAAGAGGGATTCTCTTAAATTAAAGAAGCAGTCTCTCCACTTAAAAAGGCAGTCTCTCCACCTTAAAAGGCCGTCTCATTAATCAAGGAAGCAGTTTCTCTACTTAGTGTTTGTAGATCCTTAAAAAAAATCAGCCTTACTTATCGTGAAGTGGATTGTGTCTGTTCATACAATTTTAAAAACGTTACGAAAATATTTCAAATTCCGGTAATTCCGGCGATATATCGAGGTTTACCATCGGTTGAGGGCACCGTATTTGTCATTTTATTTAAACTACGTTTTGATTGTAACCTTTCAACCACTGCTCTCTGAAACTGGTAAAGGATACTGTTTCTCCGAAGTGAAGTGTTTCATTAAATTTAACAAACAATTGTTTCTTTTCATTAGTACTCAAGGTTATATACAAACGAAATCTTTCTATAAGGTATCAGCATATTCTCGTCAAAGGGGATAAAACCGCTTTTAACATATCCTCAAGGATCAGAAAGTCCTGTGGGAGACCGTCTAATAACGTAAAGTGCTTTGCTCTTAATTTCGCAGAATATCTTCCCAGTTCCTTTACAGCCCGTGTTTAGAAGTTTTAGAGGGATTCATTCGATCGAGTTTGGCGCGTAGTGTATAATTTAGTTACCACGTCGTAATGGAGTTGGGTAAGGCGAAGACGGTCGTGTGCGTGCGTGTGTGTATGTGCGCGTGTTGATTACAGCGACAGCCCCGTGAAGTTGGCTTAGTTCCATGTTAGCCTAATAATATTAAGATAAAGTGAATACTGTATCGCTATAACTTCTTATGTCCCTAAAGCAATGTAGGAATAACAAACTTTGACAGTTTTACACTGGAAACAGGACCTTGTATTTAGCAAATCTTCGTTCCCCATAATCGCGAACAATCCTACATCCCCAGCCCCGTATTACGAAGGGTAAACAGCGGTAACACACCCTAATGATTGTTATTTCCTCGTTTGATCCGTCCGTCTTCTCCCCCACAATGCCAAGGGACACACACCTGGGGGCGAACAATGTCGAGGTGTCGCTACCCCTAACGTACACAATAGGGTGGAATTTCTGTTCTTAAACTTCTCGGAATTGTATCATTACAAGGGATGAAGGACGCCAGAGGGCGGTGTACCCTAATCGTGTGAATTGAATTTTTACAAGAATTATCAATTTTAGACCACTTTTGAAAACCGACGTGGTTAATTGGTTAACTTGTATTCACTTTAAATAATGTTGTTTGTTTAGTTTACTTTGGCCGCCATTTTTTTAAACATATCTCATATTGGTTTTAGATTTAATTGTATATGATATAGTATGAGAAGAAATATTTGTTCATACTTGCAAATTATTCCAAAGTTGTGTCTATACTTATTAACTAACTCGATTCAGTAACGTATCAGACTTCTTCAGATTCATTTTGTACGTTTAAAATGATCACACTTATTTGTGTATATAAAAATTATTTTTGTACAGATTGTTGTGCTTTAATGTTCCCGGCGGACTGAGAAAATTCATGAATCAAAGGCAATTTTGAAAATTAAATACCGTATTCGCTATTTTAACTCTTAAAATTAGTCATAACTCTGCGAAATAAGTTATTTAACGTTCTCCTCGATTTAAATACAAGATAGATTTGGAAGAACTAAAAGGCTTTAGCGTTTAAATATGTTGAGTTATTCATCGGCAAGTATAAAAAAATGTTTTTAAAGTCAATACCTATTTAGGCCAACAGAAAAAATTAGTTACTTTTTACTAAATAATTGATATTAATAGAAATAAAGTAACATAACCTAAGCGTTAAAACACCATAATTACTTATTTCAAACTAAATAAGATGAAATTACCATATTGAATTGATGAATGGATATTTTTTAAAAACTGTAACGTCAAGTGTCACTCACTATAAGTTTTAAAATGAGTGTGAACTTGAATGGATAAACAAAATGGAAAATTTGAACAAGATATATTTAAGGAGTGTGAACTAATTTGCATTTCAAAAATTGTATTAAAAATATATAACTTACTATTATCGGTAGATTAAAATATTTTTATTGAGATTTATCAAAACCTAAATAAAAATATATATTTATTAACTGATCGAAACTATTTAATAATAAACGTTTTTCCTTAACAATATCCAATAAATAATGTAACATAACCTACGTGTTAAAGTAGTTGTTTTACTACATAACGCATAACATAAAATCAGCCGATATATGAAATCATATGTTATCTTTTAATTCACTTTGAGGAGCCTCATAGCGTCGCGTGACGGAAATTATACTGACGCGAAATTGTATGTTCATGTCCATCCAACACGTTTTTGTAGGCGTCGCTATAAACGTTTCACTTTACAAAATGCCTTATGATAAAAATAGAACAAGGAATAGACTTACATAAATTAAAAGGTACTTTTACGTCGTTGCCCTATGAGCATGCCGAGAACCGAAATGTACACACGTACTTTATATAGTTTAACTTCGTCGGTTGTCCCGGGAATAGGATAGTTGGTGCTCGGACAATTGGGTACCTACTGTGTATGTATATCTTAATGTTTTTGTATCATTTGCAGACTAAGTCCCAAGTTATAAATAGGCACATACTGCTTTATCATATAGATAAGATGTAGCAACAAGGTTTCAGATGGTAAATAGAAATAATGTATTTTGTTGCAATTAAATGCTCTAAATAAATAGAAATAACGGTTTTAATAAATTTAATTACCGTAATATAAAATATTTGTTCCTCGTCCGCTTGGATTACTGTGGTTTATAATGTTCTTATGGTAATTTTAGCTAAAATCACAGATACAGTTTTGACGAGAAGCAACCAGGTGGAAGTTAACAGGTTGGGTATCTCTGGCGTGTTTTATAGAGACGTAAGAGCACTCTTCCCGGCGTGGCGCCGTTACGCATCTGTCTGTTGCTCACGGCGTCTTCTGGCTGGAAAGAAAACTTCCCGGATTGAATCCATATTGAAATGTTTTCCTACGTGTGTATACGGAAATACATGTACGAGAGAAAAAACTCTGTAAGAACTGTGTAATTGTTCATCGATACACATTGTTTTGTATAATGTTAATCAGGTTTTAAGTGTCACACATACACACACACACACACACAAACACACACTGTTAAATAAATATATATATGTATGTATGTATGTAGGGAGAGAGAGAGAGAGAGAGAGAGAGAGGGAGGGAGGAAGAGAGAGAGAATAACGCACACTCGCACGCACGAACAGATGCACGCTCACATACGCGCGTGTGTACATACACAGAAAAAAAACCTCACACTCGCACAGAGAGAGAAAAAGAGAGCGCATAACGCACATTCACTCGCTTGCACGGATGCACGATCACACAAGTGCGCGTGCACATTCACAGAAAGAAAGAACAACACAGGACGAGAGAGAGAGAGAGAGAGAGCGCGCATCACGCACGCGCAGAAAATGAGAGAGCACCACTCGCACAGAGGGAGAGAGCGCATACCGCACACACGCACAGACGGTCGTTCACACACGCACGTGCGCACATACACTGAGAGAAAGCACCACAACTGCAGAGAGAGAGAGAGAGCACAACGCATGAGCTCACTAAGTTACAAACTCTAGTTAGGTACTAACGATTCCATCTTATTTCCTAGTTTTTTTAAAATTAATATTTGTTTTCGGCAGCCTATTATTTTGTGTCCAGTTTGTCAAAATATAAAAAATTTAAATTGCACTCAAGCTCAATTAATACTGTTACATTTGATTCATTTATTATTCTTCTTGTAAAATATATAATTTTAAATTCAACAGATTTTATCGCAGTCTACATGATGATAATGACGTTTGTAGTAGGCAATTGTTAGAAATGAGGTTTAATAGCTTTTAAGCTTATAAAATCAGTTTCGTAGTGATATATATATATGAATATGTTGCAATATGCTATCATGTAAAATCTTTCTTCTTGCATACAACTGTTGCATCACTAAGTAGCGAATGTTATATAGACTTACAGCGACACCAAGTAGCCACAAATCGAACCAAGTTATTCTTACATTCTTAGCATAAGTACTGTGAGTTGCCTTGAGCTGTTACTGTAGAAGACATTCTCCTATAGACTTGTGCTTAGATACTATATATGTACAATTGTATTCCATATAGGTGTATCTGTAGATATGAACGATCTGTGTTTTCCCCGAATGTCGTTGAACGGTTATAAAAATAACTTGAAAAGAATGTTGCACAAATTGTAAAGCAAGTAGAACACGTGGTAGCGAAATAGCTTAATAATTTAGACAAGGGGGTAAGATTAGGCTATTCCCGTTATTACGAAACGCTGGGGCGGTTTTAAGCAATAAACGGAGATATAAGAAACGGAAAATATAAGAGCGGGGCGGGACCTTAAATTATACACAAAGTTTGTTTAGGACATGTAAGGGCGCTTATTACGCTGCTCCCCCCGGAAAATACTCGCAGACAATGTTTTCAGCAATTCACAATGGGGAGGCACCAGACTTGGCTTTATTAAATACCATACGTATACTTATGCACGTTTGTCTTACTCTTCGGCAAGTAAATAGTTGTGTTTGGGATATTTATTTTATTTCAACGAGCCTTTGGTAAAAGTTCGAAGTTCTCGTGTATGTTAATTTCCCTTTTTGAACTTCTATCTGCTTCATGAATGTTATTTATAAAACTTCAATTTTTCCTTTCCATATATATATATAAAATACGTTTTCTTGTTTAATAATTTAAAAAAACAACATAGGTTATTCAAATACAAGAATATTTATTAATTTAATGAAAATTAATAAATATTCTTGTATTTGAATAACCTATGTTGTTTTAATATATATATATATATATATATATATATATATATATATATATATATATATATATATATATATATATATATATATATATATATATATATATATAGTTCAAATAAGTTATCTCCTTTCATATATGATTTTGAATTTCGATTTTTCGTTTAAATTTATGCTATTGAACTAAGATTTTTTTCATAAATGGTATTTCTTTAGCTTCAATTTGTCCTTCTTATAAATATTTTCATCTCTGATTTTTCCATTTCGTAAATGTTATTAAACTTCGATTTTTCCTTTTCCATTCATGTTATTGAACTTCAAATTTTCTTTTTCATAAATTTTATGTTATTGAACTTTAATCATTCCTTTACATTTATATTACTAGGCTTCAAGGTTTGTTTTCATAAATTTTATTGAACTTTAAATTTTCTTTTTCAAAAATGTTATGTTTTTAACTTAAATCACTCCTTTACATTTATATTACTAGACTTTAATTTTCCGTTTTCATATATTTTATTGAATTTCGATTTTTCGTTTTCATATTAGTTATCTATTGAATTTCTTTTTTTTTTGTTGAATGTTATTCATTGAACTTTAATTTGTCCTTTCCAAATATACATATTTCTGAATATTGTATTTTTACTTTTCATAAAGATTATTGAACTTCTATGTATCGGTTCCTTTTCATTTATCTGGATATATTCTCCAGCTTCGACTAACGATAGATTCTTGAGGTTAAGATGTAATTATATTCTACATACTTTTATAAATCGTATTAATCTATGAATGTGTTTTTGTGAAGAAATATTAGCATTGGGAAGCAGGTCCGAAGCTACTGGATGCGGCCATGGTAACAGCGGCAGTTTGACATTGACGCACGATCGCTCCGTTCACACATTATGCATATCCTATCGCCTATCGTTCATCTCGCCTCATAAACAATTCCGCAGCTAATTTGTACACCCTAACGCGTTCTTTGACGTAGTTGTGCAATTTGAATGGCTCTATGTGAAGTTTGGCAATTATAATGACAGCGGGCAATTATTTATGCATCATCTGTCCATTATAAATGCAAGGTAATTCGTAACAAGTCATTTTTGTGTTACTAAATTCGTGCCAAGGTATTCTATTAAACAATTCTAGTAAAGAATAAAATTTAGTGGTGAAATGATAAAGAAGTATTTTAATGTTTTAAAGATATGAAAAAATAAACTTAAAAATGTAAAATTTAATAATGTTGTCTATCAAGGATGCGTGGAGGTTTCTTCTCGCGAGACTTAGGTGTATAAATGTACATATGCAGGCTAGCCGCAGTATGGATGTAAGCGGTATAACGTTCGACCTCAGGCGAGAGGTAGGCACAGCTGCTACTTGGTACTCAAGCTCGTGCACTTTAATTATAAACAATAAAAACAATAATAAGTCAATTCTCACCTAAATTATCAGACAAATTTTATTTAAGTTACTTTTTATTAAATATTTACATTTATTATAAATAAAGTAACATAACCTATGATTTAAAACAGCTGTTGTGCCACACGACCTATAACAACATAAAATCAGCTGTTTTATGAAATCGTATCTTATTACTTATTTTAAGCCAAATGGGAAATAACAATATTGCTTACCTTGCCCCTTTTGTGAAACGTGTTCTCCAATATAAAACTAATTAATTAAATGAATGAATATTTGAAACAAATTGTATTAATATCAAGTATCATTCACTACAAGTTTTAAAAAATGTATTTGAATCTGTGTGAACTAATAACAATTAATTTATTAACATTTGCAAACTTGAACAAGCTATATGTAAGAGTTTAAACTAATAGAAGTAATTGAAAAATTGAAATAGAGTAATTAAGTTTAGAATATAAACCCACAAACTTCAATAAATAGATACACGAATTTTATGCGTGAGTATGTTTACAATATAGATTGGCAGTATGTCCAGTCAACGCTTAGGCCTACTTGTGTGGCCTCTGTAGAACGTAGTGTTTATATTTTTTTAATTAATTCGAGACTTACCAAAAATTAGTCGCTTACAGTTCGAAATACTTGCGGTGGAAAATGGTTATATTAGCAAGGACTTTGTTGAACCAATTTATCCTTTGGTATCTACAATGTTTACTGAATTTGTGGATATGTGTTATCTGTGTTTTACGTTTGGAGTCTGTATCATTTAGGATTTTGTAAGTCGTGTTAAAAATAGCAAAGAGGCCTTTGAGAAATGTATTCTTTTAAATTGTTTGCTTTTTTTATTAATGCTACAGGCGTGGGGATTGTTTCACTTAAGGAGTTAGAACAAAGGCTGCGTCGGCACATTTTACGGAGTCTGGTGCTCGTTAGAAATTGATCGTTGCCAACGTTGATTTAGCTGATGAAATTAAAGCATCGAGTTCGCCCATAAATCCTGCAAGTCCTGGCCTTAATCCAGGACCAAAGATACGAGACAAGAAATGAATTGTGTACGCTTGCGTTTTACAAACCGTCGATGATTTATCCGGGGATCTAATTAATAGATTGGAGCTGACCAAGCAAATAATCAACTGTAAGTAGGGAGTCAGGTTCCGTTGGGATTTATAGCCACTCGAATTTACTCGAAGAGGAAATATATTGACTGCAGTGGATAAAATAAACTATGCTTGGGCAGTGCCATGCTGATAGACTGCTAGTCACGTTAGACGACATCGCATTACGATCGCCGCACGTTTATACGAATCCTTGATATATCTATAACAACTTTGACGATTTTCAAAGATTTGTATATAACTGTTTTATAATATCAAATCGATAGGGCATAGTGACATTTTTGTGAATCATCATCAACTATTTAATTTCGCTTTATTTACAGGTCGTCAGGTATAGTCTGACTGGTGACCTTGAGTTGATGTGGTGGGGGTACTCTCTGCGGCAGTCTCTAGTAACGTTCGTTTAATGTACAATTTAATAACTGCAGGTCGTCAGGTTTAGTCTGACCAGTGACCTTGAGATGCGCAAAGGCCTTGATGTGTGTTGTGTGGGTATTCACTGAAACATTCTCTTATAAACATTCGGGTAATGTAACTACCGATCGTCACGTTTAGTCTGACAGGTGACCTTAAGATGGTCAGAGGTCTTGATGTGTGTGTCGGGGGTTACTCTCTGAGAGTGTATTGATAACGTTCTTGCTGAGTATTTCTTAATAATTCATTCTATCACGTTTCAATATGTTCAAGCTCTACCAAACACGGTCTCTGTAATTATCAGTATCTAAAATATGTTTATTTTTGCCTAATAATGTTTACAGATTCGAGACATTACATTTAACTGTTATCTCTGCATATGGAACAACGTAGGATTAGGAGAGAGACATAAAGTTCCCTGGAGCAAAACCTGTTGTAGACCTACTCTCTCTCGGTGTGTTGAGAAGAGACAACCTCGTTAAGGAAATAACATGTTAAAATTTCGCTTTACTAATCACAGGCTCTGTAATACTGCTTAATAATGTATACAGATTCGAGACATTGCATTTAATTACGATCTCTACATATGGAACAACGTAAGATTAGGAGAGAGACATAAAGTTCCCTGGTGCAAAGCCTGTTGTGGACTTACTCTATACGTGTTTTGAGGAGAGACAACCTCGTTACATGGGAAAATAACATGTTACGTTTTCGGTTTACTAATCACAGTCTCTGTAATACCGCTTTATAATGCCGTCTCTCCTTAATAATGTGCCCGGATTTGAGACATTGCATTTAACTGCGATCTCTGCATATTGAACAATGTGCTTTTTTATGGGACTCAAAATATAAAAGTAGAGTCAAACGCGGGCGTTTCATCGTTTTTATTGCAAAGATTAAAAGCCGTATTACAGAGAATACAACCTTCATCTCTTCTTAACGAACCGTAAAACTTTATGCGAAAGAAATGTTTTTGTTAGTGGGCAATAGCAAATCAAAGTGAATCGGAAAGTATACTTTTCTTAGAAAAGAGAGTTATAAACCGGTCGCGATAAGTTCGCCTTAGTGTTACGGTTATTGGCGAATCTGCTTTTATTCTCACTCAAGTAGATTTAGAACTGTGTCGATTCAGTTCTCCCGGCTGTTCCGGCATTTCCCGGAATGGAACGAGAAGCGCTGAACGTGTTACTGCTGACTTTCGTTGGATTCCGTCGTCGCGTCGTTTAATTGGTCGACATTTACTTCCCAACTCTTCTCGTGATTTCTTCTGTCAGAGAATGATCTCATGCGTGAGGGCTGTGTGTCAAGTGTGATAGAGAGCAATTTATACATTTTAAAATCTCTTAAAAACCCTATGTCGAAACATTTTTATCTAGTTTTCAACCCATTTCGTGTTTCGAACTTTTCTACAAGATTAATATATTTTATCAAAAAATGTAATTTAAAAGAATATATTTTCACTAAGACAATAGGTGAATAAGTTGTAACAGCAACTAATGGCAGACGTCGTGAAGAGCCCTGCCTCTATTGTCTTCGTTTTGTTTTTATTCACTCTTCAAAGTGCTCAACCTCTTTGTTCTCTCAAGCAACCATTAACAGCTTTCTTTTAATTTTTTTGTTCAGTCACAAGACCTTTATTGTGTTCTGTATGTATGTCAATGTTAAGATACTAAGAATGATGACGTGACAGAAGAATATCGTAGATGGCGAAAACGTTTGCCTAGTCTGTTTCTCGTAATAAAACATTAGGTATTTACATAACATGAATGAGCTACATAGTTTTAAAGAGTGTCCGAACTAGTAACCTGATGATGGTAATAAAATTCGAAACGCGTTAAAAATAAAATTAGAAAGGAAACTACAATTATTTACGTTCGTTTTCATTGGTTACAGAAATAACAACAGGGAACTTAGTGTTTTCAAACTGTATTATTTTAAAATTCCCGAATCGAACAAAAAATAATGTAATGTGACACACCAAATAGCATAGTCAAAACAGCGCCTCTAGACTTTGGAGACTGAATTAAACTTTGCTATGGAGACGGTTTAACTGATTAGTTCGATCGGACAGGGGATTGTGTCAAACTGTTTTGCATAGTCTAGGACTGTATTCTGGTGTTTGTGTTGCTATAGGTCGGCAGTTACCTGTATTTTCTCGTTAATCAGAAGGTAAACCTGCCATACTTTCATCCTGATACGGACTGTTCCTTTAAAATGTCGAGTCTATTAACAGTTCGAATAACTTTTTATTTCGTGTGCTTTATATATCTAACTACATTCCTAAATGTATTTCTTCCAAGGGATTATATATCTAATAACTGTATACTCCTAAACAATATGCATCCCAAGAGTTTACATGTTTGACTATATTCTTGAATAATATATTTTTTCAAGTATAATTAATATGTTTTATGCCTAATTATTTTTCTAAATAATGTATTCCAAGAGTTTTATATTTCTAACTGTATTCTTAAATAATATATTCTAAGGGATATATATGTCTAACTATATTTCTAAATGATATATTCCAAGAGTTTTATATTTCTAACTGTATTCTTAAATAATATATTCTAAGGGATATATATGTCTAACTATATTTCTAAATGATATATTCCAAGAGTTTTATATTTCTAACTGTATTCTTAAATAATATATTCTAAGGGATATATATGTCTAACTATATTTCTAAATGATATATTCCAAGAGTTTTATATTTCTAACTGTATTCTTAAATAATATATTCTAAGGGATATATATGTCTAACTATATTTCTAAATGATATATTCCAAGAGTTTTATATTTCTAACTGTATTCTTAAATAATATATTCTAAGGGATATATATGTCTAACTATATTTCTAAATGATATATTCCAAGAGTTTTATATTTCTAACTGTATTCTTAAATAATATATTCTAAGGGATATATATGTCTAACTATATTTCTAAATGATATATTCCAAGAGTTTTATATTTCTAACTGTATTCTTAAATAATATATTCTAAGGGATATATATGTCTAACTATATTTCTAAATGATATATTCCAAGAGTTTTATATTTCTAACTGTATTCTTAAATAATATATTCTAAGGGATATATATGTCTAACTATATTTCTAAATGATATATTCCAAGAGTTTTATATTTCTAACTGTATTCTTAAATAATATATTCTAAGGGATATATATGTCTAACTATATTTCTAAATGATATATTCCAAGAGTTTTATATTTCTAACTGTATTCTTAAATAATATATTCTAAGGGATATATATGTCTAACTATATTTCTAAATGATATATTCCAAGAGTTTTATATTTCTAACTGTATTCTTAAATAATATATTCTAAGGGATATATAAGTCTAACTATATTTCTAAATGATATATTCCAAGAGTTTTATATTTCTAACTGTATTCTTAAATAATATATTCTAAGGGATATATATGTCTAACTATATTTCTAAATGATATATTCCAAGAGTTTTATATTTCTAACTGTATTCTTAAATAATATATTCTAAGGGATATATATGTCTAACTATATTTCTAAATGATATATTCCAAGAGTTTTATATTTCTAACTGTATTCTTAAATAATATATTCTAAGGGATATATATGTCTAACTATATTTCTAAATGATATATTCCAAGAGTTTTATATTTCTAACTGTATTCTTAAATAATATATTCTAAGGGATATATATGTCTAACTATATTTCTAAATGATATATTCCAAGAGTTTTATATTTCTAACTGTATTCTTAAATAATATATTCTAAGGGATATATATGTCTAACTATATTTCTAAATGATATATTCCAAGAGTTTTATATTTCTAACTGTATTCATAAATATTGCATTACAAGGGTTTATATATCTAACTATATTCTTAAATAATATATTCTAAGGGATATATATGTCTAACTATATTTCTAAATGATATATTCCAAGAGTTTTATATTTCTAACTGTATTCTTAAATAATATATTCTAGGGGATATATATGTCTAACTATATTTCTAAATGATATATTCCAAGAGTTTTATATCTCTAACTGTATTCATAAATATTGCATTACAAGGGTTTATATATCTAACTATATTCTTAAATAAAATATTCTAAGGGGTATATATGTCTAACTATATTTCTAAATAATATATTCCACGGGTTTTATATTTGTAACGTTATTGTTAAATAATATATTCAAACGGTGTGATATGTTACAATGGAATTAAAAACGTATGCCATAGTGAAGTAGACACATTTGCGACGTGTCTTCACTGTAAACTTTGGTGCCTCCTGGACAGTGGGGGCACACTCGTGCTCGTGGGATGGGAAAATGCCGGAACCTAAATAATCTTTAAATAATTAGTGTTAAAATTATAAAAATAAATTTTACTGAAATTAAGTTTGATTAGTGTAATTGGCCACAGAGAAGGAGACAAAAAATATATTTGTGGGGAAGGGAAAGGATGAAAGCTGAAAGAATCCAGGGCTCTGATAGTACACCGGCTGCTCCTGCAAGGTGCGAACGGATTTCAATGTTTTACAGAGCTACTGCTTACCTCCCCGACATTTAAATCCCTCACTATGTAACAATAAAATTCACAACATGCGAAGCACTGCAATTTCAAATGATTGCTTTTATTGCTCTAAATTACCATTTTAATGTTCTTTGCAAATGAACTGTGTTATTTTATAGATTGATTTGTTTGTTTATTTTAGCAATCATTATAATAGTTTTTTTGTTTTTATTGAAATGTTTCAATTCGTGAAGTAGACCAGCGTTGAACGGAACGAAAAGGAGGAAAGCTTTGATGAAAGTCCGTTGAATATTGAGAAGGCTTTACATTTATTATATTATTTTAGCAATCATTGTAACAGTATTTTATTATTTTTTTTCAATTCCTTCTATTAGCCACACTCTCTTTACATATATCTTGTACAAATTTTCAATCGTTAATAAAATACGTTTTTATTCATCCCCTAAAGTTGAAAAACATTTTTAAAATCCTCTATTAGATGACAATTGGTGTTGATACAGTTCAAATATTTTCATGAATTAAATTAAAAATAATTGATGTCTCAGTCGGATTCGAACTGAATGACAAATGTTTGAAATCCAGCACTTTGGCACTAAACCAACTTTCCCTTAGGTAGAAATCTATTACATTAACTTGTATATGAAAGTATAATAGAAAGGTTTCGTGCAATAATGAAACATTACTAGAGAAGGGCGGAGTGGAAAATTTTTTGTAGACTGCCATCAACTTCATACATTAGAAACGAAAAAAATCGAATAAATAGTTGTAATCAAAAATAATAGTACAACACTATATACTGTATAGAGAGGAAAATGAAAAACTGCAAGGAAATTCACTTTCTATTTTGCCACTTAATATTGTGATTCTGTCACATGTATATACATATTTATACTAGTTGTAATTATAAATGAAAAAAGTGTCTAAAATAAAATTTGTGTTTGTTGACCTCAGTAGGAATTGACTTTAAACATTTTTTAACATTACTTGTTTTTATTGAAGTGTTTCAATTTGTAAATTAGACCAGCGTTAAATTATACGAAAAGAAGGAAACCATTGGTGAAACTCCTCTGAATATTGAGACGACTTATATTTATCATAATCTTTTTTGTAATACCTGCATACTTAAGAGCCGTTGTATTTGGTAACCCCCTATTCCTAGCACCAGGAAACAATTGTGCACTTTCCCTAACTTTATTAATTTTATCTACCCTAGTTTTTCCTTTGTTATGTGTAAGCATATCTCTGTGATGGAGAGTAGTATTCTTCGGATACGCGTCCTTACCATGTAGGCCTATAGCTATCGCGTGACATCGTAGGACGAGCATAGGCGGGGGGGAGGGTAAAGGAAGCAATATGGGATATAGTATTTATTTTACAATAATGTAGATTAAACAAGACCGAAAGGTCGCTATAAATATTATTTTATTTGATTTTTCATATTAACTAGAACATTTACACAAGTTTTGAAGACATTTACTTATATAAGTTTTCTAACGACCGTAACTCCTGCAATTTCTTAGCGATGGCCTTTGATGCAACACGCACTACAAAAACCAATGTTTCTAAATAGGGCTAGCTTTTTGTTATCCATTGAGCGACTGCGCGCCAGCTTACAAGAGAACAACTGTAACTCCTAATCTTAGAGGCGAAGACAAGATGGCGGGATGGTTTTACTTCCCTAGCTTAATACTTTCCTTAGTCATACTGATTGAGTGCCTTGAGGCCACAATAATAATAATTTTACGTCACAAAGTAACGTGTTCTACTTGGATAGAAAGACGTGCCTAGGTCAGCTCCCGTAGCCTTGGGCGTCTTTTCAGTCTTAAAGATAAACAAAAGCGACCGAACTGTCAGCCATTATTCCTTTGCTTATTAAATATTTCCTCTTTTCTTCATAAACGTTTTATTCCCCGATTTAGAAAGGGAATTACACAGCGCGGAGGATGGGGGTGAGGGACTGAGCTAATTGCGCCTTGTTATTAGCCGATGCCTGCAGGTTAAACGGTTTGTATTCTTTGCTAAATAGATGGACCACCTAATATGGCCTTTGTCTTAGACCTTTGTTTGGCGACGGGTAATTAGCGACGCTTTGCAGCTATTACTTGCTACAGCTTGTTTTAAGAATTTAAATCATTTTCTATGAGGCTGTATGATTGTTTAATATAAATGAAAATTCTCGTGAAAATTGTAATCCCGATAGACAAACTAGAACCGGGAAAAGCACTATAAATATCTCGTTTGTCTGAAACCTAAACTAGTAATATAAAAAAAATCAGTTCATTTCCTAAACAAGGTCATGAAAGTAAAATTTCGTTAGTTATTTTTTTTTTTTAATTATAAATAATTTAAATATGTATATAAGTGGCAACATAGAAACCAAATTTCGTTGCCATTTTCTATTTTTGTTTGTTACTATTTATTTGCTTTCTTTTTTTCGTTTCTAATTTATGAGGTATGATGGCGATCTATAATTTCTCATTCTATCCACCTCTTGTAATGCTTCATTATTGCAAGGAACCTTTCTCCTATAATTAGGTGTACATTTTTAAGTAATAAATTTCTTGTTATGGGAAAGTTGGCTAAGTGCCAAAGTGCTGGATTTCAAACATGGAATCATTCAGTTCGAATCCGATTGAGACATAATCTTTTTTTAAATTTAATTGACGAATAAATATTCGTAAAAGCTTTATTAACATCAATTGTCATCCACTACAGGTTAAATAAAATGTATTTATACAAGATATAAAAATATTAATAGGGAGAGTGTGAACTAGTAGAAGGCATTGAAAAGTGAAGATGGCCAAGAGGAGGAAGTTACGAGAAACATATATACTTCCTGGAAGAGTCCTAAAGAAGTGTCTACACATTACAACCCCTTTTAAAATAATGATTAGGAGGTAAGGTGGAATAGTGGAAAACTATGACGTCATGAGGTGGAAGGTCAAGATACATATCCCTTTTGCTTACTAGTGTCTCGATTATATCGAATAAACCAAAAGCTCATTTCGCTTGTAATAAACATTTTCCTGTTAACAAGTGCTTTACATTTTGACTTGGCCAACAAGTGGGACTTGTCGACGGGTTTATTTCGGCCACGGCGTTGTGACATCCCGTCACACGCGCGCGCACATACACACTCGGCGGCGAAATATTTTGTCACCCTTCTTACTAAATCTGCCCATTAATTATTCCTCGCCCCACTACAGCAAGGGGTGACTGTAATTAATGGTTTCCCTTTTTGTCGCAGTTTCCTTCCCTGGTCGCCCTATAATGTCAGATGCCGTGATAAGTCGCCATTGTTTTTGCTGGCTTATAGTTTTTCTTTTAGCTACTTTCTCCCGGGGGCGGTCATTTGTTGCCCCAAATCGGATCGTTTTCATTTCCTAACGTCCTCTTCTCTCTTTCAGCGTACTAGCTCACCTCCACAGCTTGTAACAATACAGCTTGTACAATAGCTTGTAGAAACCAAATTAAATCGCTCTTACAACTGAAGAACTTGTTGGTCAAATTCCTCCTCGCACGTGATCGAAAAAAAACCAAGATAAAAGTGATGTGGAATCTGTGGTTCCCCTTTACAGAAACAGAGTGTTTTAACTGATAGCAACAATGTTTTTTCTTGGATTCAAAATCTTATGCAATTTTAACGTAGAATTTCCCTCACCTGGCTAGGTTAATTCTCTCCTAAAACCAATTCGCTAAAAAACCAGAAGGTTACAGTTCTTATTAGTTCATGTCTGTCATTTCTATATGTAGTTAAGTATTAACATATGCATACCTACGCACACACACACACACACACACAACCAAGTCACGCAAGAGAGAGAGAGAGAGAGGGAGAGAGAGAGAAAGAGCCTAGAGAGAGACACAAAGGAAAGAGAGAGAGAGAGAGAGAGAGAGAGAGAGAGGGTGTGTGTGTCTGTGTGTGTGTGCTCACTGTGTGTGTGTGTGTGTGCTGTGTTGTGTGCGTGTGTGTGTGCCTGCGCGCGCGGCTTGCATGCGTGTGAGTTTGACGTATAAGTGGAGGTACTTGTACTTTGTTATCTAAAACTAAATCGTTCCGTTTAAAACAGTAGCCTTAAAAGTTCAAACAAAAAACGAGTTGTTCGGCAATTTAACTTGTCTTTATCCAGCCAGCCGCAGAACTCCCCAGAACATTGGTAGAAATGGGCGCTGTTAATGAAGGTTAGGCTAGCCCTGATGTCAACGAGTGTAAACCTTGGCAACAAAATCCTCTAGGGCCTAGGGAACGCGCCCTATAATCAGTTCGTAGCATAATGTCTTTCTTATGAGACAACAGTTGGCAGCCATTTAATAAACAGCTGTTTACTCTTTAACTTCGATATTTTAAATTTTTTACATATTTTTCGTGTACTTTCAGTTTATCATTTGGAAACTTAGATCTGTCAATTATTTCTTAATAATAATATTGAACTTTTGTTATTAAAAAGTATTGAATAATACCATTTAATGTTAATAATTAATGTAAATGATATGTTTTCTTACTTTCCTGAAGAATCTAAATACTGTTAAATACCAAAATAAATTGTAAACAAATTTATAGTAAATTGTTGGTTTTAAATTGTCGGGTCGAAATTTAAAATTGAGAAATTAAAATAATA
Organism: Prosapia bicincta; assembly: GCA_036971475.1. Taxonomy (NCBI): domain Eukaryota; kingdom Metazoa; phylum Arthropoda; class Insecta; order Hemiptera; family Cercopidae; genus Prosapia; species Prosapia bicincta. The sequence continues at coordinate 186,974,604 of JBAIZL010000002.1, read as the reverse complement.
ATTTTCCTTGGAAATTTGTGTTCGTGAAATTTCTCTGTACTATAGTTTCTTTCGAAGCGGGCATTGGTACGTTTGGCTTTTCTTTTTTCAATTCTTACTATTGGTTTACATTCTCCTATATATATGTATATATATATATATATATATATATATACACACATACATATATCTTATAACTTTCAATTGTATTACAATACTTTTTATCCATCCACTCAAGTTCAAATATATTTTTTTTTACTTGTAGTGGATGACACTTGATGTTATTACAGACGTTTTTCAAATATTAATTCGGTAATTAAATTTAATAAAGAATTTAATAATGAATTAATCTTAGTTTTATATGCGAGAAAAACTTTTCACATAAGGTATGCAATATAGTTATTTCGTCCCCTTTGGCTTAAACTAATTGATAACATGATTTCATAAAATAGCTGGCTTTTTATTATATGTTATGTGGCAGAACAGCTGTTTTAACGCATAGATTATGCTACTTTATTTATATTAATTGTAAATACTTAATGTTGAGTAACACAAATTAAAAAAAAATTTGTTGACGTAAATAGGATTTGACTTTAGATATTTTTGTATGTTTCTTGTTTTAGCTGTTTAATCACTTTTATAAATAACCCGTAATAATATTTAGGGAATAAAACCAATGAATTTCAATAAGTAAAGACCGCAGTGTACATTCTGCTTTGCTAAACATTTCTTGAAGTAAGTGTAATAGACACCACCACGTTTATATTCGACGAAATATTCAATGGGAATTCTTTGCCTTTGCGAATGTACGTCACAGAACATGATTGGAGGAAGCGTGATGTCTACCACTAAGACAGCATTTATGCTTGAGCATCAGAAGTAACTACAAGCTTGCGTGTAGTGTAAACAATTTCTGTTTTGTACATTGAAGGAAATCATTTCACAACACTCCAATGTTGTCTTAAGAATTCAGCGACATCTAGTAGCGAAGCGTTGTATTAAATTATCTCAAGTAATATTGTTACTATATTTTAAACAAAATAATCTTAAGATTTGGATATTCAAAACTTTGTTGGAACTTAAGTTCAATAATGTTTTTTACGAAAACATTTTAACGAGCTAATATTTGTATTGTTTTTTTCTCAGGTAAGTTTCTCTTGCTACAGAGTTCTGATGTGCGCGGTGAGTTAAATAAACACATTTTCTTGTTGCCTTGGTAATAAATTAATATATTACCATATATAATATTATATTTAAATAGGGTACTATAAAATTTATATATAATTAGATAATATTAATAATAATATGGCCCAAACGCTTTTTATAAATATACTGCCTTGTAAGGTCTATAAATAGCCAGTTTGTGGTTATAAGGTCTCAAAGATGTTTTCAAATAGAAAATTATTGGAACCTGAAATATATTTAATATCAAATCATACGTGACGCCTGTCGGTTATCAGTATAATGAAAACGAATTATAATTTTATATTTTATAAATTCACGATTATAAACCATAATAATTTGGAAAGTCTCCTTGTCACCTCGCCTTCCCTCGCCTCAATGTATATCCTACCGTACCTCCTATATTTTCTCCAACACTCTCCCAAATCATTTTCTACTCACGCCAGAACTGTCCAAGATTGACCTCAACCCCCTCTCTCCTAATCCTTAAAATTGGTCCCCTTCCCCACTCTCTCCCTCTATTTTATTTCTACTAGCCTCTCTACATTCTCTTCAATTCAGATTTCTATTCTTATCTCTTCCTCGTGGAATATCTTTCTCACCTCTTCTTTCTTATAAAATTAATATAGCAAACGCTATTTACATTTCCAATGTCGCTGTAACGGCTTCTACTAGCCTTGGCTGTGGCTGGCAAGGCTGGCAGTAGTCTTCCTCCTTAACATCCTATCCATCTATATTTTAACCCTAAGAAACTCTTCGCTTCCACTGAACCTAATCCCTCGGTGTAGCTCCGTGACAATGTCACTGTAACGGCTTCTACCAGCCTAAGGCTTGGATGTGGCTGGCAAGGCTGGCAGTAGTCCTCCTCCACACTAACATCCTATCCATCTATATTTTACCCTAAGGAACTCTTCGCTTCCACTGAACTTATTGCCTCGGTGTAGCTCCATGACTATGTCACTGTAACGGCTTCTACTAGCCTTGGATGTGGCTGGCAAGGCTGGCAGTAGTCTTCCTCCATAACATCCTATCCATCTATATTTTACCCTAAGGAACTCTTCGCTTACACTGAACCTAATCCCTCGGTGTAGCTCCGTGACAATGTCACTGTAACGGCTTCTACCAGCCTAAGGCTTGGATGTGGCTGGCAAGGCTGGCAGTAGTCCTCCTCCACACTAACATCCTATCCATCTATATTTTACCCTAAGGAACTCTTCGCTTCCACTGAACTTATTGCCTCGGTGTAGCTCCATGACTATGTCACTGTAACGGCTTCTACTAGCCTTGGATGTGGCTGGCAAGGCTGGCAGTAGTCTTCCTCCCTAACATCCTATCCATCTATATTTTACCCTAAGGAACTCTTCGCTTACACTGAACCTAATCCCTCGGTGTAGCTCCGTGACTATGTCACTGTAACGGCTTCTACTAGCCTAAGGCGTGGATGTGGCAGGTAAGGCTGGCAGTAGTCCTCCTTCACACTGACATCCTATCCATCTATATTTTACCCTAAGGAACTCTTCGCTTCCACTGAACTTAATGCCTAGGTGTAGCTCCATGACTATGTCACTGTAACGGCTTCTACTAGCCTTGGATGTGGCTGGCAAAGCTGGCAGTAGTCTTCCTCCCTAACATCCTATCCATCTATATTTTACCCTAAGGAACTCTTCGCTTCCACTGAACTTAATGCCTAGGTGTAGCTCCATGACTATGTCACTGTAACGGCTTCTACTAGCCTTGGATGTGGCTGGCAAAGCTGGCAGTAGTCTTCCTCCCTAACATCCTATCCATCTATATTTTACCCTAAGGAACTCTTCGCTTCCACTGAACTTAATGCCTAGGTGTAGCTCCATGACTATGTCACTGTAACGGCTTCTACTAGCCTTGGATGTGGCTGGCAAGGCTGGCAGTAGTCTTCCTCCCTAACATCCTATCCATCTATATTTTACCCTAAGGAACTCTTCGCTTACACTGAACCTAATCCCTCGGTGTAGCTCCGTGACTATGTCACTGTAACGGCTTCTACTAGCCTAAGGCTTGGATGTGGCAGGTAAGGCTGGCAGTAGTCCTCCTTCACACTAACATCCTATCCATCTATATTTTACCCTAAGGAACTCTTCGCTTCCACTGAACTTAATGCCTAGGTGTAGCTCCATGACTATGTCACTGTAACGGCTTCTACTAGCCTTGGATGTGGCAGGTAAGGCTGGCAGTAGTCCTCCTCCACACTAACATCCTGTCCATCTATATTTTACCCTAAGGAACTCTTCGCTTCCACTGAACTTAATGCCTAGGTGTAGCTCCATGACTATGTCACTGTAACGGCTTCTACTAGCCTTGGATGTGGCAGGTAAGGCTGGCAGTAGTCCTCCTCCCTAACATCCTATCCATCTATATTTTACCATAAGGAACTTTTCGCTTCCACTGAACTTAATGCCTAGGTGTAGCTCCATGACTATGTCACTGTAACGGCTTCTACTAGCCTTGGATGTGGCAGGTAAGGCTGGCAGTAGTCCTCCTCCACACTAACATCCTGTCCATCTATATTTTACCCTTAGGAACTCTTCGCTTCCACTGAACTTAATGCCTAGGTGTAGCTCCATGACTATGTCACTGTAACGGCTTCTACTAGCCTTGGATGTGGCTGGCAAGGCTGGCAGTAGTCTTCCTCCCTAACATCCTATCCATCTATATTTTACCCTAAGGAACTCTTCGCTTACACTGAACCTAATCCCTCGGTGTAGCTCCGTGACTATGTCACTGTAACGGCTTCTACTAGCCTAAGGCTTGGATGTGGCAGGTAAGGCTGGCAGTAGTCCTCCTTCACACTGACATCCTATCCATCTATATTTTACCCTAAGGAACTCTTCGCTTCCACTGAACTTAATGCCTAGGTGTAGCTCCATGACTATGTCACTGTAACGGCTTCTACTAGCCTTGGATGTGGCTGGCAAGGCTGGCAGTAGTCTTCCTCCCTAACATCCTATCCATCTATATTTTACCCTAAGGAACTCTTCGCTTCCACTGAACTTAATGCCTAGGTGTAGCTGCGTGACAATGTCACTGTAACGGCTTCTACCAGCCTAAGGCTTGGATGTGGCTGGCAAGGCTGGCAGTAGTCTTCCTCCCTAACATCCTATCCATCTATATTTTACCCTAAGGAATTCTTCGCTTCCACTGAACTTATTGCTTCGGTGTAGCTCCGTGACGATGTCACTGTAACGGCTTCTACTAACCTAAGGCTTGGATGTGGCTGGCAAGGCTGGCAGTAGTTCTCCTCCTTAACATCCTATTCATCTATATTTTACCCTAAGGAACTCTTCGCTTCCACAGAACTTATTGTCTGGGTGTAGCTCCGTGACAATGTCACTGTAACGGTTTTTACTAGCCTAAGGCTTGGATGTGGCTGGCAAGGCTGGCAGTAGTCTTCCTCCCTAACATCCTATCCATCTATATTTTACCCTAAGGAATTCTTCGCTTCCACTGAACTTATTGCTTCGGTGTAGCTCCGTGACGATGTCACTGTAACGGCTTCTACTAACCTAAGGCTTGGATGTGGCTGGCAAGGCTGGCAGTAGTTCTCCTCCTTAACATCCTATTCATCTATATTTTACCCTAAGGAACTCTTCGCTTCCACTGAACTTATTGCCTGGGTGTAGCTCCGTGACGATGTCACTTTAACGGCTTCTACTAGCCTTGGATGTGACTGGCAAGGCTGGCAGTAGTCTTCCTCCCTAACATCCTATCCAACTATATCTTATCCTAAGGAACTCTTCGCTTCCACTGAACTTAATGCCTCGGTGTAGCTCCGTGACTATGTCACTGTAACGGCTTCTACTAGCCTTGGATGTGGCTGGCAAGGCTGGCAGTAGTCTTCTTCCCTAACATCCTATCCATCTTTATTTTACCCTAAGGAACTCTTCGCTTCCACTGAACTTATTGCTTCGGTGTAGCTCCGTGACAATGTCACTGTAACGGCTTCTACCAGCCTAAGGCTTGGATGTGGCTGTCAAGGCTGGCAGTAGTCCTCCTCCACACTAACATCCTGTCCATCTATATTTTACCCTAAGGAACTTTTCGCTTCCACTGAACTTAATGCCTAGGTGTAGCTCCGTGACAATGTCACTGTAACGGCTTCTACCAGCCTAAGGCTTGGATGTGGCAGGTAAGGCTGGCAGTAGTCCTCCTCCACACTAACATCCTATCCATCTATATTTTATCCTGAGGAACTCTTCGCTTCCACTGAACTTAATGCCTAGGTGTAGCTCCGAGGTGATGTCACTGTAACGGCTTCTACTAGCCTAAGGCTTGGATGTGGCAGGTAAGGCTGGCAGTAGTCCCCCTTCACACTGACATCCTATCCATCTATATTTTATCCTGAGGAACTCTTCGCTTCCACTGAACTTAATGCCTAGGTGTAGCTCCGAGGTGATGTCACTGTAACGGCTTCTACTAGCCTAAGGCTTGGATGTGGCAGGCAAGGCTGGCAGTAGTCCTCCTCCACACTAACATCCTATCCATCTATATTTTACCCTAAGGAACTTTTCGCTTCCACTGAACTTAATGCCTAGGTGTAGCTCCGTGACAATGTCACTGTAACGGCTTCTACCTGCCTAAGGCTTGGATGTGGCAGGTAAGGCTGGCAGTAGTCCTCCTCCACACTAACATCCTGTCCATCTATATTTTATCCTGAGGAACTCTTCGCTTCCACTGAACTTAATGCCTAGGTGTAGCTCCGAGGTGATGTCACTGTAACGGCTTCTACTAGCCTAAGGCTTGGATGTGGCAGGTAAGGCTGGCAGTAGTCCTCCTTCACACTGACATCCTATCCATCTATATTTTATCCTGAGGAACTCTTCGCTTCCACTGAACTTAATGCCTAGGTGTAGCTCCGAGGTGATGTCACTGTAACGGCTTCTACTAGCCTAAGGCGTGGATGTGGCAGGTAAGGCTGGCAGTAGTCCTCCTTCACACTGACATCCTATCCATCTATATTTTACCCTAAGGAACTCTTCGCTTCCACTGAACTTAATGCCTAGGTGTAGCTCCATGACTATGTCACTGTAACGGCTTCTACTAGCCTTGGATGTGGCTGGCAAAGCTGGCAGTAGTCTTCCTCCCTAACATCCTATCCATCTATATTTTACCCTAAGGAACTCTTCGCTTCCACTGAACTTAATGCCTAGGTGTAGCTCCATGACTATGTCACTGTAACGGCTTCTACTAGCCTTGGATGTGGCTGGCAAAGCTGGCAGTAGTCTTCCTCCCTAACATCCTATCCATCTATATTTTACCCTAAGGAACTCTTCGCTTCCACTGAACTTAATGCCTAGGTGTAGCTCCATGACTATGTCACTGTAACGGCTTCTACTAGCCTTGGATGTGGCTGGCAAGGCTGGCAGTAGTCTTCCTCCCTAACATCCTATCCATCTATATTTTACCCTAAGGAACTCTTCGCTTACACTGAACCTAATCCCTCGGTGTAGCTCCGTGACTATGTCACTGTAACGGCTTCTACTAGCCTAAGGCTTGGATGTGGCAGGTAAGGCTGGCAGTAGTCCTCCTTCACACTAACATCCTATCCATCTATATTTTACCCTAAGGAACTCTTCGCTTCCACTGAACTTAATGCCTAGGTGTAGCTCCATGACTATGTCACTGTAACGGCTTCTACTAGCCTTGGATGTGGCAGGTAAGGCTGGCAGTAGTCCTCCTCCACACTAACATCCTGTCCATCTATATTTTACCCTAAGGAACTCTTCGCTTCCACTGAACTTAATGCCTAGGTGTAGCTCCATGACTATGTCACTGTAACGGCTTCTACTAGCCTTGGATGTGGCAGGTAAGGCTGGCAGTAGTCCTCCTCCCTAACATCCTATCCATCTATATTTTACCATAAGGAACTTTTCGCTTCCACTGAACTTAATGCCTAGGTGTAGCTCCATGACTATGTCACTGTAACGGCTTCTACTAGCCTTGGATGTGGCAGGTAAGGCTGGCAGTAGTCCTCCTCCACACTAACATCCTGTCCATCTATATTTTACCCTTAGGAACTCTTCGCTTCCACTGAACTTAATGCCTAGGTGTAGCTCCATGACTATGTCACTGTAACGGCTTCTACTAGCCTTGGATGTGGCTGGCAAGGCTGGCAGTAGTCTTCCTCCCTAACATCCTATCCATCTATATTTTACCCTAAGGAACTCTTCGCTTACACTGAACCTAATCCCACGGTGTAGCTCCGTGACTATGTCACTGTAACGGCTTCTACTAGCCTAAGGCTTGGATGTGGCAGGTAAGGCTGGCAGTAGTCCTCCTTCACACTGACATCCTATCCATCTATATTTTACCCTAAGGAACTCTTCGCTTCCACTGAACTTAATGCCTAGGTGTAGCTCCATGACTATGTCACTGTAACGGCTTCTACTAGCCTTGGATGTGGCTGGCAAGGCTGGCAGTAGTCTTCCTCCCTAACATCCTATCCATCTATATTTTACCCTAAGGAACTCTTCGCTTCCACTGAACTTAATGCCTAGGTGTAGCTGCGTGACAATGTCACTGTAACGGCTTCTACCAGCCTAAGGCTTGGATGTGGCTGGCAAGGCTGGCAGTAGTCTTCCTCCCTAACATCCTATCCATCTATATTTTACCCTAAGGAATTCTTCGCTTCCACTGAACTTATTGCTTCGGTGTAGCTCCGTGACGATGTCACTGTAACGGCTTCGACTAACCTAAGGCTTGGATGTGGCTGGCAAGGCTGGCAGTAGTTCTCCTCCTTAACATCCTATTCATCTATATTTTACCCTAAGGAACTCTTCGCTTCCACAGAACTTATTGTCTGGGTGTAGCTCCGTGACAATGTCACTGTAACGGTTTTTACTAGCCTAAGGCTTGGATGTGGCTGGCAAGGCTGGCAGTAGTCTTCCTCCCTAACATCCTATCCATCTATATTTTACCCTAAGGAATTCTTCGCTTCCACTGAACTTATTGCTTCGGTGTAGCTCCGTGACGATGTCACTGTAACGGCTTCTACTAACCTAAGGCTTGGATGTGGCTGGCAAGGCTGGCAGTAGTTCTCCTCCTTAACATCCTATTCATCTATATTTTACCCTAAGGAACTCTTCGCTTCCACTGAACTTATTGCCTGGGTGTAGCTCCGTGACGATGTCACTTTAACGGCTTCTACTAGCCTTGGATGTGACTGGCAAGGCTGGCAGTAGTCTTCCTCCCTAACATCCTATCCAACTATATCTTATCCTAAGGAACTCTTCGCTTCCACTGAACTTAATGCCTCGGTGTAGCTCCGTGACTATGTCACTGTAACGGCTTCTACTAGCCTTGGATGTGGCTGGCAAGGCTGGCAGTAGTCTTCTTCCCTAACATCCTATCCATCTTTATTTTACCCTAAGGAACTCTTCGCTTCCACTGAACTTATTGCTTCGGTGTAGCTCCGTGACAATGTCACTGTAACGGCTTCTACCAGCCTAAGGCTTGGATGTGGCTGTCAAGGCTGGCAGTAGTCCTCCTCCACACTAACATCCTGTCCATCTATATTTTACCCTAAGGAACTTTTCGCTTCCACTGAACTTAATGCCTAGGTGTAGCTCCGTGACAATGTCACTGTAACGGCTTCTACCAGCCTAAGGCTTGGATGTGGCAGGTAAGGCTGGCAGTAGTCCTCCTCCACACTAACATCCTATCCATCTATATTTTATCCTGAGGAACTCTTCGCTTCCACTGAACTTAATGCCTAGGTGTAGCTCCGAGGTGATGTCACTGTAACGGCTTCTACTAGCCTAAGGCTTGGATGTGGCAGGTAAGGCTGGCAGTAGTCCCCCTTCACACTGACATCCTATCCATCTATATTTTATCCTGAGGAACTCTTCGCTTCCACTGAACTTAATGCCTAGGTGTAGCTCCGAGGTGATGTCACTGTAACGGCTTCTACTAGCCTAAGGCTTGGATGTGGCAGGCAAGGCTGGCAGTAGTCCTCCTCCACACTAACATCCTATCCATCTATATTTTACCCTAAGGAACTTTTCGCTTCCACTGAACTTAATGCCTAGGTGTAGCTCCGTGACAATGTCACTGTAACGGCTTCTACCTGCCTAAGGCTTGGATGTGGCAGGTAAGGCTGGCAGTAGTCCTCCTCCACACTAACATCCTGTCCATCTATATTTTATCCTGAGGAACTCTTCGCTTCCACTGAACTTAATGCCTAGGTGTAGCTCCGAGGTGATGTCACTGTAACGGCTTCTACTAGCCTAAGGCTTGGATGTGGCAGGTAAGGCTGGCAGTAGTCCTCCTTCACACTGACATCCTATCCATCTATATTTTATCCTGAGGAACTCTTCGCTTCCACTGAACTTAATTAATGCCTAGGTGTAGCTCCGAGGTGATGTCACTGTAACGGCTTCTACTAGCCTAAGGCTTGGATGTGGCAGGTAAGGCTGGCAGTAGTCCTCCTTCACACTGACATCCTATCCATCTATATTTTATCCTGAGGAACTCTTCGCTTCCACTGAACTTAATGCCTAGGTGTAGCTCCGAGGTGATGTCACTGTAACGGCTTCTACTAGCCTAAGGCTTGGGTGTGGCAGGCAAGGCTGGCAGTAGTCCTCCTCCACACTAACATCCTATCCATCTATATTTTACCCTAAGGAACTCTTCGCTTCCACTGAACTTATTGCCTCGGTGTAGCTCCGTGACAATGTCACTGTAACGGCTTCTACTAGCCTAAGGCTTGGATGTGGCAGGCAAGGCTGGTAGTAGTCCTCCTCCACACTAACATCCTATCCATCTATATTTTACCCTAAGGAAATCTTCGCTTCCACTGAATTTATTGCCTCGGTGTAGCTCCGTGACAATGTCACTGTAACGGCTTCTACCAGCCTAAGGCTTGGATGTGGCGGGTAAGGCTGGCAGTAGTCCTCCTCCACACTAACATCCTATCCATCTATATTTTACCCTAAGGAACTTTTCGCTTCCACTGAACTTATTGCCTAGGTGTAGCTCCGTGACAATGTCACTGTAACGGCTTCTACTAGCCTTAGGCTTGGATGTGGCAGGTAAGGCTGGTAGTAGTCCTCCTCCACACTAACATCCTATCCATCTATATTTTACCCTAAGGAACTTTTCGCTTCCACTGAACTTATTGCCTAGGTGTAGCTCCGTGACAATGTCACTGTAACGGCTTCTACTAGCCTTAGCCTTGGATGTGGCTGGCAAGGCTGACAGTAGTCCTCCTCCTCACTAACATCCTATCCATCTATATTTTACCCTAAGGAACTTTTCGCTTCCACTGAACTTATTGCCTAGGTGTAGCTCCGTGACAATGTCACTGTAACGGCTTCTACTAGCCTTAGGCTTGGATGTGGCAGGTAAGGCTGGCAGTAGTCCTCCTCCACACTAACATCCTATCCATCTATATTTTATCCTGAGGAACTCTTCGCTTCCACTGAACTTAATGCCTAGGTGTAGCTCCGAGGTGATGTCATTGTAACGGCTTCAACTAGCCTAAGGCTTGAATGTGGCAGGTAAGGCTGGCAGTAGTCCTCCTTCACACTGACATCCTATCCATCTATATTTTATCCTGGGGAACTCTTCGCTTCCACTGAACTTAATGCCTAGGTGTAGCTCCGAGGTGATGTCACTGTAACGGCTTCTACTAGCCTAAGGCTTGGATGTGGCAGTTAAGGCTGCAGTAGTCCTCCTTCACACTGACATCCTATCCATCTATATTTTATCCTAAGGAACTCTTCGCTTCCACTGAACTTAATGCCTAGGTGTAGCTCCGAGGTGATGTCACTGTAACGGCTTCTACTAGCCTAAGGCTTGGATGTGGCAGGTAAGGCTGGCAGTAGTCCTCCTTCACACTGACATCCTATCCATCTATATTTTATCCTGAGGAACTCTTCGCTTCCACTGAACTTATTGCCTCGGTGTAGCTCCGTGACAATGTCACTGTAACGGCTTCTACCAGCCTAAGGCTTGGATGTGGCTGGCAAGGCTGGCAGTAGTCCTCCTCCACACTAACATCCTATCCATCTATATTTTACCCTGAGGAACTCTTCGCTTCCACTGAACTTATTGCCTCGGTGTAGCTCCGTGACAATGTCACTGTAACGGCTTCTACCAGCCTAAGGCTTGGATGTGGCTGGCAAGGCTGGCAGTAGTCCTCCTCCACACTAACATCCTATCCATCTATATTTTACCCTAAGGAACTCTTCGCTTCCACTGAACTTAATGCCTAGGTGTAGCTCCGAGGTGATGGCACTGTAACGGCTTCTACTAGCCTAAGGCTTGGATGTGGCAGGCAAGGCTGGCAGTAGTCCTCCTCCACACTAACATCCTATCCATCTATATTTTACCCTAAGGAACTCTTCGCTTCCACTGAACTTATTGCCTCGGTGTAGCTCCGTGACAATGTCACTGTAACGGCTTCTACTAGCCTAAGGCTTGGATGAGGCAGGTAAGGCTGGCAGTAGTCTTCCTCCACACTAACATCCTATCCATCTATATTTTATCCTGAGGAACTCTTCGCTTCCACTGAACTTATTGCCTCGGTGTAGCTCCGTGACAATGTCACTGTAACGGCTTCTACTAGCCTTGGATGTGGCAGGCAAGGCTGGCAGTAGTCCTCCTCCACACTAACATCCTATCCATCTATATTTTATCCTGAGGAACTCTTCGCTTCCACTGAACTTATTGTCTCGGTGTAGCTCCGTGACAATGTCACTGTAACGGCTTCTACTAGCCTAAGGCTTGGATGTGGCAGGTAAGGCTGGCAGTAGTCTTCCTCCACACTAACATCCTATCCATCTATATTTTACCCTAAGGAACTCTTCGCTTCCACTGAACTTAATGCCTAGGTGTAGCTCCGAGGTTATGTCACTGTAACGGCTTCTACTAGCCTAAGGCTTGGATGTGGCAGGTAAGGCTGGCAGTAGTCCTCCTTCACACTGACATCCTATCCATCTATATTTTATCCTGAGGAACTCTTCGCTTCCACTGAACTTAATGCCTAGGTGTAGCTCCGAGGTGATGTCACTGTACGGCTTCTACTAGCCTAAGGCTTGGATGTGGCAGTTAAGGCTGCAGTAGTCCTCCTTCACACTGACATCCTATCCATCTATATTTTACCCTAAGGAACTCTTCGCTTCAACTGAACTTAATGCCTAGGTGTAGCTCCGTGACAATGTCACTGTAACGGCTTCTTCTAGCCTAAGGCTTGGATGTGGCAGGTAAGGCTGGCAGTAGTCCTCCTTCACACTGACATCCTATCCATCTATATTTTACCCTAAGGAACTCTTCGCTTCCACTGAACTTAATGCCTAGGTGTAGCTCCATGACTATGTCACTGTAACGGCTTCTACTAGCCTTGGATGTGGCTGGCAAGGCTGGCAGTAGTCTTCCTCCCTAACATCCTATCCATCTATATTTTACCCTAAGGAACTCTTCGCTTCCACTGAACTTAATGCCTAGGTGTAGCTGCGTGACAATGTCACTGTAACGGCTTCTACCAGCCTAAGGCTTGGATGTGGCTGGCAAGGCTGGCAGTAGTCTTCCTCCCTAACATCCTATCCATCTATATTTTACCCTAAGGAATTCTTCGCTTCCACTGAACTTATTGCTTCGGTGTAGCTCCGTGACGATGTCACTGTAACGGCTTCTACTAACCTAAGGCTTGGATGTGGCTGGCAAGGCTGGCAGTAGTTCTCCTCCTTAACATCCTATTCATCTATATTTTACCCTAAGGAACTCTTCGCTTCCACAGAACTTATTGCCTGGGTGTAGCTCCGTGACAATGTCACTGTAACGGTTTTTACTAGCCTAAGGCTTGGATGTGGCTGGCAAGGCTGGCAGTAGTCTTCTTCCCTAACATCCTATCCATCTATATTTTACCCTAAGGAATTCTTCGCTTCCACTGAACTTATTGCTTCGGTGTAGCTCCGTGACGATGTCACTGTAACGGCTTCTACTAACCTAAGGCTTGGATGTGGCTGGCAAGGCTGGCAGTAGTTCTCCTCCTTAACATCCTATTCATCTATATTTTACCCTAAGGAACTCTTCGCTTCCACTGAACTTATTGCCTGGGTGTAGCTCCGTGACGATGTCACTTTAACGGCTTCTACTAGCCTTATATGTGACTGGCAAGGCTGGCAGTAGTCTTCCTCCCTAACATCCTATCCATCTATATCTTATCCTAAGGAACTCTTCGCTTCCACTGAACTTAATGCCTCGGTGTAGCTCCGTGACTATGTCACTGTAACGGCTTCTACTAGCCTTGGATGTGGCTGGCAAGGCTGGCAGTAGTCTTCTTCCCTAACATCCTATCCATCTTTATTTTACCCTAAGGAACTCTTCGCTTCCACTGAACTTATTGCTTCGGTGTAGCTCCGTGACAATGTCACTGTAACGGCTTCTACCAGCCTAAGGCTTGGATGTGGCTGTCAAGGCTGGCAGTAGTCCTCCTCCACACTAACATCCTGTCCATCTATATTTTACCCTAAGGAACTTTTCGCTTCCACTGAACTTAATGCCTAGGTGTAGCTCCGTGACAATGTCACTGTAACGGCTTCTACCAGCCTAAGGCTTGGATGTGGCAGGTAAGGCTGGCAGTAGTCCTCCTCCACACTAACATCCTATCCATCTATATTTTATCCTGAGGAACTCTTCGCTTCCACTGAACTTAATGCCTAGGTGTAGCTCCGAGGTGATGTCACTGTAACGGCTTCTACTAGCCTAAGGCTTGGATGTGGCAGGTAAGGCTGGCAGTAGTCCTCCTTCACACTGACATCCTATCCATCTATATTTTATCCTGAGGAACTCTTCGCTTCCACTGAACTTAATGCCTAGGTGTAGCTCCGAGGTGATGTCACTGTAACGGCTTCTACTAGCCTAAGGCTTGGATGTGGCAGGCAAGGCTGGCAGTAGTCCTCCTCCACACTAACATCCTATCCATCTATATTTTACCCTAAGGAACTTTTCGCTTCCACTGAACTTAATGCCTAGGTGTAGCTCCGTGACAATGTCACTGTAACGGCTTCTACCTGCCTAAGGCTTGGATGTGGCAGGTAAGGCTGGCAGTAGTCCTCCTCCACACTAACATCCTATCCATCTATATTTTATCCTGAGGAACTCTTCGCTTCCACTGAACTTAATGCCTAGGTGTAGCTCCGAGGTGATGTCACTGTAACGGCTTCTACTAGCCTAAGGCTTGGATGTGGCAGGTAAGGCTGGCAGTAGTCCTCCTTCACACTGACATCCTATCCATCTATATTTTATCCTGAGGAACTCTTCGCTTCCACTGAACTTAATGCCTAGGTGTAGCTCCGAGGTGATGTCACTGTAACGGCTTCTACTAGCCTAAGGCTTGGATGTGGCAGGCAAGGCTGGCAGTAGTCCTCCTCCACACTAACATCCTATCCATCTATATTTTACCCTAAGGAACTCTTCGCTTCCACTGAACTTATTGCCTCGGTGTAGCTCCGTGACAATGTCACTGTAACGGCTTCTACTAGCCTAAGGCTTGGATGTGGCAGGCAAGGCTGGCAGTAGTCCTCCTCCACACTAACATCCTATCCATCTATATTTTACCCTAAGGAACTTTTCGCTTCCACTGAACTTAATGCCTAGGTGTAGCTCCGTGACAATGTCACTGTAACGGCTTCTACCAGCCTAAGGCTTGGATGTGGCGGGTAAGGCTGGCAGTAGTCCTCCTCCACACTAACATCCTATCCATCTATATTTTACCCTAAGGAACTTTTCGCTTCCACTGAACTTATTGCCTAGGTGTAGCTCCGTGACAATGTCACTGTAACGGCTTCTACTAGCCTTAGGCTTGGATGTGGCAGGTAAGGCTGGTAGTAGTCCTCCTCCACACTAACAGCCTATCCATCTATATTTTATCCTGAGGAACTCTTCGCTTCCACTGAACTTAATGCCTAGGTGTAGCTCCGAGGTGATGTCACTGTAACGGCTTCAACTAGCCTAAGGCTTGGATGTGGCAGGTAAGGCTGGCAGTAGTCCTCCTTCACACTGACATCCTATCCATCTATATTTTATCCTGGGGAACTCTTCGCTTCCACTGAACTTAATGCCTAGGTGTAGCTCCGAGGTGATGTCACTGTAACGGCTTCTACTAGCCTAAGGCTTGGATGTGGCAGTTAAGGCTGCAGTAGTCCTCCTTCACACTGACATCCTATCCATCTATATTTTATCCTAAGGAACTCTTCGCTTCCACTGAACTTAATGCCTAGGTGTAGCTCCGAGGTGATGTCACTGTAACGGCTTCTACTAGCCTAAGGCTTGGATGTGGCAGGTAAGGCTGGCAGTAGTCCTCCTTCACACTGACATCCTATCCATCTATATTTTATCCTGAGGAACTCTTCGCTTCCACTGAACTTATTGCCTCGGTGTAGCTCCGTGACAATGTCACTGTAACGGCTTCTACCAGCCTAAGGCTTGGATGTGGCTGGCAAGGCTGGCAGTAGTCCTCCTCCACACTAACATCCTATCCATCTATATTTTACCCTAAGGAACTCTTCGCTTCCACTGAACTTATTGCCTCGGTGTAGCTCCGTGACAATGTCACTGTAACGGCTTCTACCAGCCTAAGGCTTGGATGTGGCTGGCAAGGCTGGCAGTAGTCCTCCTCCACACTAACATCCTATCCATCTATATTTTACCCTAAGGAACTCTTCGCTTCCACTGAACTTAATGCCTAGGTGTAGCTCCGAGGTGATGGCACTGTAACGGCTTCTACTAGCCTAAGGCTTGGATGTGGCAGGCAAGGCTGGCAGTAGTCCTCCTCCACACTAACATCCTATCCATCTATATTTTACCCTAAGGAACTCTTCGCTTCCACTGAACTTATTGCCTCGGTGTAGCTCCGTGACAATGTCACTGTAACGGCTTCTACTAGCCTAAGGCTTGGATGAGGCAGGTAAGGCTGGCAGTAGTCTTCCTCCACACTAACATCCTATCCATCTATATTTTATCCTGAGGAACTCTTCGCTTCCACTGAACTTATTGCCTCGGTGTAGCTCCGTGACAATGTCACTGTAACGGCTTCTACTAGCCTTGGATGTGGCAGGCAAGGCTGGCAGTAGTCCTCCTCCACACTAACATCCTATCCATCTATATTTTATCCTGAGGAACTCTTCGCTTCCACTGAACTTATTGTCTCGGTGTAGCTCCGTGACAATGTCACTGTAACGGCTTCTACTAGCCTAAGGCTTGGATGTGGCAGGTAAGGCTGGCAGTAGTCTTCCTCCACACTAACATCCTATCCATCTATATTTTACCCTAAGGAACTCTTCGCTTCCACTGAACTTAATGCCTAGGTGTAGCTCCGAGGTTATGTCACTGTAACGGCTTCTACTAGCCTAAGGCTTGGATGTGGCAGGTAAGGCTGGCAGTAGTCCTCCTTCACACTGACATCCTATCCATCTATATTTTATCCTGAGGAACTCTTCGCTTCCACTGAACTTAATGCCTAGGTGTAGCTCCGAGGTGATGTCACTGTACGGCTTCTACTAGCCTAAGGCTTGGATGTGGCAGTTAAGGCTGCAGTAGTCCTCCTTCACACTGACATCCTATCCATCTATATTTTACCCTAAGGAACTCTTCGCTTCAACTGAACTTAATGCCTAGGTGTAGCTCCGTGACAATGTCACTGTAACAGCTTCTACTAGCCTAAGGCTTGGATGTGGCAGGTAATTCTGGCAGTAGTCCTCCTTCACACTGACATCCTATCCATCTATATTTTACCCTAAGGAACTCTTCGCTTCAACTGAACTTAATGCCTAGGTGTAGCTCCGAGGTGATGTCACTGTAACGGCTTCTACTAGCCTAAGGCTTGGATGTGGCAGGTAAGGCTGGCAGTAGTCCTCCTTCACACTGACATCCTATCCATCTATATTTTATCCTGAGGAACTCTTCGCTTCCACTGAACTTATTGCCCCGGTGTAGCTCCGTGACAATGTCACTGTAACGGCTTCTACCAGCCTAAGGCTTGGATGTGGCTGGCAAGGCTGGCAGTAGTCCTCCTCCACACTAACATCCTATCCATCTATATTTTACCCTAAGGAACTCTTCGCTTCCACTGAACTTATTGCCTCGGTGTAGCTCCGTGACAATGTCACTGTAACGGCTTCTACCAGCCTAAGGCTTGGATGTGGCTGGCAAGGCTGGCAGTAGTCCTCCTCCACACTAACATCCTGTCCATCTATATTTTACCCTAAGGAACTCTTCGCTTCCACTGAACTTAATGCCTAGGTGTAGCTCCATGACTATGTCACTGTAACGGCTTCTACTAGCCTTGGATGTGGCAGGTAAGGCTGGCAGTAGTCCTCCTCCCTAACATCCTATCCATCTATATTTTACCATAAGGAACTTTTCGCTTCCACTGAACTTAATGCCTAGGTGTAGCTCCATGACTATGTCACTGTAACGGCTTCTACTAGCCTTGGATGTGGCAGGTAAGGCTGGCAGTAGTCCTCCTCCACACTAACATCCTGTCCATCTATATTTTACCCTAAGGAAATCTTCGCTTCCACTGAACTTAATGCCTAGGTGCAGCTCCATGACTATGTCACTGTAACGGCTTCTACTAGCCTTGGATGTGGCTGGCAAGGCTGGCAGTAGTCTTCCTCCCTAACATCCTATCCATCTATATTTTACCCTAAGGAACTCTTCGCTTACACTGAACCTAATCCCTCGGTGTAGCTCCGTGACTATGTCACTGTAACGGCTTCTACTAGCCTAAGGCTTGGATGTGGCAGGTAAGGCTGGCAGTAGTCCTCCTTCACACTGACATCCTATCCATCTATATTTTACCCTAAGGAACTCTTCGCTTCCACTGAACTTAATGCCTAGGTGTAGCTCCATGACTATGTCACTGTAACGGCTTCTACTAGCCTTGGATGTGGCTGGCAAGGCTGGCAAGGCTGGCAGTAGTCTTCCTCCCTAACATCCTATCCATCTATATTTTACCCTAAGGAACTCTTCGCTTCCACTGAACTTAATGCCTAGGTGTAGCTGCGTGACAATGTCACTGTAACGGCTTCTACCAGCCTAAGGCTTGGATGTGGCTGGCAAGGCTGGCAGTAGTCTTCCTCCCTAACATCCTATCCATCTATATTTTACCCTAAGGAATTCTTCGCTTCCACTGAACTTATTGCTTCGGTGTAGCTCCGTGACGATGTCACTGTAACGGCTTCTACTAACCTAAGGCTTGGATGTGGCTGGCAAGGCTGGCAGTAGTTCACCTCCTTAACATCCTATTCATCTATATTTTACCCTAAGGAACTCTTCGCTTCCACTGAACTTATTGCCTGGGTGTAGCTCCGTGACAATGTCACTGTAACGGTTTTCACTAGCCTAAGGCTTGGATGTGGCTGGCAAGGCTGGCAGTAGTCTTCCTCCCTAACATCCTATCCATCTATATTTTACCCTAAGGAATTCTTCGCTTCCACTGAACTTATTGCTTCGGTGTAGCTCCGTGACGATGTCACTGTAACGGCTTCTACTAACCTAAGGCTTGGATGTGGCTGGCAAGGCTGGCAGTAGTTCTCCTCCTTAACATCCTATTCATCTATATTTTACCCTAAGGAACTCTTCGCTTCCACTGAACTTATTGCCTGGGTGTAGCTCCGTGACGATGTCACTTTAACGGCTTCTACTAGCCTTGGATGTGACTGGCAAGGCTGGCAGTAGTCTTCCTCCCTAACATCCTATCCATCTATATCTTATCCTAAGGAACTCTTCGCTTCCACTGAACTTAATGCCTCGGTGTAGCTCCGTGACTATGTCACTGTAACGGCTTCTACTAGCCTTGGATGTGGCTGGCAAGGCTGGCAGTAGTCTTCCTCCCTAACATCCTATCCATCTTTATTTTACCCTAAGGAACTCTTCGCTTCCACTGAACTTATTGCCTCGGTGTAGCTCCGTGACAATGTCACTGTAACGGCTTCTACCAGCCTAAGGCTTGGATGTGGCTGTCAAGGCTGGCAGTAGTCCTCCTCCACACTAACATCCTGTCCATCTATATTTTACCCTAAGGAACTTTTCGCTTCCACTGAACTTAATGCCTAGGTGTAGCTCCGTGACAATGTCACTGTAACGGCTTCTACCAGCCTAAGGCTTGGATGTGGCAGGTAAGGCTGGCAGTAGTCCTCCTCCACACTAACATCCTATCCATCTATATTTTATCCTGAGGAACTCTTCGCTTCCACTGAACTTAATGCCTAGGTGTAGCTCCGAGGTGATGTCACTGTAACGGCTTCTACTAGCCTAAGGCTTGGATGTGGCAGGTAAGGCTGGCAGTAGTCCTCCTTCACACTGACATCCTATCCATCTATATTTTATCCTGAGGAACTCTTCGCTTCCACTGAACTTAATGCCTAGGTGTAGCTCCGAGGTGATGTCACTGTAACGGCTTCTACTAGCCTAAGGCTTGGATGTGGCAGGCAAGGCTGGCAGTAGTCCTCCTCCACACTAACATCCTATCCATCTATATTTTACCCTAAGGAACTTTTCGCTTCCACTGAACTTAATGCCTAGGTGTAGCTCCGTGACAATGTCACTGTAACGGCTTCTACCTGCCTAAGGCTTGGATGAGGCAGGTAAGGCTGGCAGTAGTCCTCCTCCACACTAACATCCTATCCATCTATATTTTATCCTGAGGAACTCTTCGCTTCCACTGAACTTAATGCCTAGGTGTAGCTCCGAGGTGATGTCACTGTAACGGCTTCTACTAGCCTAAGGCTTGGATGTGGCAGGTAAGGCTGGCAGTAGTCCTCCTTCACACTGACATCCTATCCATCTATATTTTACCCTAAGGAACTTTTCGCTTCCACTGAACTTAATGCCTAGGTGTAGCTCCGTGACAATGTCACTGTAACGGCTTCTACCTGCCTAAGGCTTGGATGAGGCAGGTAAGGCTGGCAGTAGTCCTCCTCCACACTAACATCCTATCCATCTATATTTTATCCTGAGGAACTCTTCGCTTCCACTGAACTTAATGCCTAGGTGTAGCTCCGAGGTGATGTCACTGTAACGGCTTCTACTAGCCTAAGGCTTGGATGTGGCAGGTAAGGCTGGCAGTAGTCCTCCTTCACACTGACATCCTATCCATCTATATTTTATCCTGAGGAACTCTTCGCTTCCACTGAACTTAACGCCTAGGTGTAGCTCCGTGACAATGTCACTGTAACGGCTTCTACCAGCCTAAGGCTTGGATGTGGCGGGTAAGGCTGGCAGTAGTCCTCCTCCACACTAACATCCTATCCATCTATATTTTACCCTAAGGAACTTTTCGCTTCCACTGAACTTATTGCCTAGGTGTAGCTCCGTGACAATGTCACTGTAACGGCTTCTACTATCCTTAGGCTTGGATGTGGCAGGTAAGGCTGGTAGTAGTCCTCCTCCACACTAACATCCTATCCATCTATATTTTATCCTGAGGAACTCTTCGCTTCCACTGAACTTAATGCCTAGGTGTAGCTCCGAGGTGATGTCACTGTAACGGCTTCAACTAGCCTAAGGCTTGGATGTGGCAGGTAAGGCTGGCAGTAGTCCTCCTTCACACTGACATCCTATCCATCTATATTTTATCCTGGGGAACTCTTCGCTTCCACTGAACTTAATGCCTAGGTGTAGCTCCGAGGTGATGTCACTGTAACGGCTTCTACTAGCCTAAGGCTTGGATGTGGCAGTTAAGGCTGCAGTAGTCCTCCTTCACACTGACATGCTATCCATCTATATTTTATCCTAAGGAACTCTTCGCTTCCACTGAACTTAATGCCTAGGTGTAGCTCCGAGGTGATATCACTGTAACGGCTTCTACTAGCCTAAGGCTTGGATGTGGCAGGTAAGGCTGGCAGTAGTCCTCCTTCACACTGACATCCTATCCATCTATATTTTATCCTGAGGAACTCTTCGCTTCCACTGAACTTATTGCCTCGGTGTAGCTCCGTGACAATGTCACTGTAACGGCTTCTACCAGCCTAAGGCTTGGATGTGGCTGGCAAGGCTGGCAGTAGTCCTCCTCCACACTAACATCCTATCCATCTATATTTTACCCTAAGGAACTCTTCGCTTCCACTGAACTTATTGCCTCGGTGTAGCTCCGTGACAATGTCACTGTAACGGCTTCTACCAGCCTAAGGCTTGGATGTGGCTGGCAAGGCTGGCAGTAGTCCTCCTCCACACTAACATCCTATCCATCTATATTTTACCCTAAGGAACTCTTCGCTTCCACTGAACTTAATGCCTAGGTGTAGCTCCGAGGTGATGTCACTGTAACGGCTTCTACTAGCCTAAGTCTTGGATGTGGCAGGCAAGGCTGGCAGTAGTCCTCCTCCACACTAACATCCTATCCATCTATATTTTACCCTAAGGAACTCTTCGCTTCCACTGAACTTATTGCCTCGGTGTAGCTCCGTGACAATGTCACTGTAACGGCTTCTACTAGCCTAAGGCTTGGATGTGGCAGGTAAGGCTGGCAGTAGTCTTCCTCCACACTAACATCCTATCCATCTATATTTTATCCTGAGGAACTCTTCGCTTCCACTGAACTTATTGCCTCGGTGTAGCTCCGTGACAATGTCACTGTAACGGCTTCTACTAGCCTTTTATGTGGCAGGCAAGGCTGGCAGTAGTCCTCCTCCACACTAACATCCTATCCATCTATATTTTATCCTGAGGAACTCTTCGCTTCCACTGAACTTATTGTCTCGGTGTAGCTCCGTGACAATGTCACTGTAACGGCTTCTACTAGCCTAAGGCTTGGATGTGGCAGGTAAGGCTGGCAGTAGTCTTCCTCCACACTAACATCCTATCCATCTATATTTTACCCTAAGGAACTCTTCGCTTCCACTGAACTTAATGCCTAGGTGTAGCTCCGAGGTGATGTCACTGTAACGGCTTCTACTAGCCTAAGGCTTGGATGTGGCAGGTAAGGCTGGCAGTAGTCCTCCTTCACACTGACATCCTATCCATCTATATTTTATCCTGAGGAACTCTTCGCTTCCACTGAACTTAATGCCTAGGTGTAGCTCCGAGGTGATGTCACTGTAACGGCTTCTACTAGCCTAAGGCTTGGATGTGGCAGTTAAGGCTGCAGTAGTCCTTCTTCACACTGACATCCTATCCATCTATATTTTACCCTAAGGAACTCTTCGCTTCAACTGAACTTAATGCCTAGGTGTAGCTCCGTGACAATGTCACTGTAACGGCTTCTACTAGCCTAAGGCTTGGATGTGGCACGTAAGGCTGGCAGTAGTCCTCCTTCACACTGACATCCTATCCATCTATATTTTACCCTAAGGAACTCTTCGCTTCAACTGAACTTAATGCCTAGGTGTAGCTCCGTGACAATGTCACTGTAACGGCTTCTACTAGCCTAAGGCTTGGATGTGGCAGGTAAGGCTGGCAGTAGTCCTCCTACACACTGACATCCTATCCATCTATATTTTACCCTAAGGAACTCTTCGCTTCAACTGAACTTAATGCCTAGGTGTAGCTCCGAGGTGATGTCACTGTAACGGCTTCTACTAGCCTAAGGCTTGGATGTGGCAGGTAAGGCTGGCAGTAGTCCTCCTTCACACTGACATCCTATCCATCTATATTTTATCCTGAGGAACTCTTCGCTTCCACTGAACTTATTGCCCCGGTGTAGCTCCGTGACAATGTCACTGTAACGGCTTCTACCAGCCTAAGGCTTGGATGTGGCTGGCAAGGCTGGCAGTAGTCCTCCTCCACACTAACATCCTATCCATCTATATTTTACCCTAAGGAACTCTTCGCTTCCACTGAACTTATTGCCTCGGTGTAGCTCCGTGACAATGTCACTGTAACGGCTTCTACCAGCCTAAGGCTTGGATGTGGCTGGCAAGGCTGGCAGTAGTCCTCCTCCACACTAACATCCTGTCCATCTATATTTTACCCTAAGGAACTCTTCGCTTCCACTGAACTTACTGCCTAGGTGTAGCTCCATGACTATGTCACTGTAACGGCTTCTACTAGCCTTGGATGTGGCAGGTAAGGCTGGCAGTAGTCCTCCTCCCTAACATCCTATCCATCTATATTTTACCATAAGGAACTTTTCGCTTCCACTGAACTTAATGCCTAGGTGTAGCTCCATGACTATGTCACTGTAACGGCTTCTACTAGCCTTGGATGTGGCAGGTAAGGCTGGCAGTAGTCCTCCTCCACACTAACATCCTGTCCATCTATATTTTACCCTAAGGAAATCTTCGCTTCCACTGAACTTAATGCCTAGGTGTAGCTCCATGACTATGTCACTGTAACGGCTTCTACTAGCCTTGGATGTGGCTGGCAAGGCTGGCAGTAGTCTTCCTCCCTAACATCCTATCCATCTATATTTTACCCTAAGGAACTCTTCGCTTACACTGAACCTAATCGCTCGGTGTAGCTCCGTGACTATGTCACTGTAACGGCTTCTACTAGCCTAAGGCTTGGATGTGGCAGGTAAGGCTGGCAGTAGTCCTCCTTCACACTGACATCCTATCCATCTATATTTTACCCTAAGGAACTCTTCGCTTCCACTGAACTTAATGCCTAGGTGTAGCTCCATGACTATGTCACTGTAACGGCTTCTACTAGCCTTGGATGTGGCTGGCAAGGCTGGCAGTAGTCTTCCTCCCTAACATCCTATCCATCTATATTTTACCCTAAGGAACTCTTCGCTTCCACTGAACTTAATGCCTAGGTGTAGCTGCGTGACAATGTCACTGTAACGGCTTCTACCAGCCTAAGGCTTGGATGTGGCTGGCAAGGCTGGCAGTAGTCTTCCTCCCTAACATCCTATCCATCTATATTTTACCCTAAGGAATTCTTCGCTTCCACTGAACTTATTGCTTCGGTGTAGCTCCGTGACGATGTCACTGTAACGGCTTCTACTAACCTAAGGCTTGGATGTGGCTGGCAAGGCTGGCAGTAGTTCTCCTCCTTAACATCCTATTCATCTATATTTTACCCTAAGGAACTCTTCGCTTCCACTGAACTTATTGCCTGGGTGTAGCTCCGTGACAATGTCACTGTAACGGTTTTCACTAGCCTAAGGCTTGGATGTGGCTGGCAAGGCTGGCAGTAGTCTTCCTCCCTAACATCCTATCCATCTATATTTTACCCTAAGGAATTCTTCGCTTCCACTGAACTTATTGCTTCGGTGTAGCTCCGTGACGATGTCACTGTAACGGCTTCTACTAACCTAAGGCTTGGATGTGGCTGGCAAGGCTGGCAGTAGTTCTCCTCCTTAACATCCTATTCATCTATATTTTACCCTAAGGAACTCTTCGCTTCCACTGAACTTATTGCCTGGGTGTAGCTCCGTGACGATGTCACTTTAACGGCTTCTACTAGCCTTGGATGTGACTGGCAAGGCTGGCAGTAGTCTTCCTCCCTAACATCCTATCCATCTATATCTTATCCTAAGGAACTCTTCGCTTCCACTGAACTTAATGCCTCGGTGTAGCTCCGTGACTATGTCACTGTAACGGCTTCTGCTAGCCTTGGATGTGGCTGGCAAGGCTGGCAGTAGTCTTCCTCCCTAACATCCTATCCATCTTTATTTTACCCTAAGGAACTCTTCGCTTCCACTGAACTTATTGCCTCGGTGTAGCTCCGTGACAATGTCACTGTAACGGCTTCTACCAGCCTAAGGCTTGGATGTGGCTGTCAAGGCTGGCAGTAGTCCTCCTCCACACTAACATCCTGTCCATCTATATTTTACCCTAAGGAACTTTTCGCTTCCACTGAACTTAATGCCTAGGTGTAGCTCCGTGACAATGTCACTGTAACGGCTTCTACCAGCCTAAGGCTTGGATGTGGCAGGTAAGGCTGGCAGTAGTCCTCCTCCACACTAACATCCTATCCATCTATATTTTATCCAGAGGAACTCTTCGCTTCCACTGAACTTAATGCCTAGGTGTAGCTCCGAGGTGATGTCACTGTAACGGCTTCTACTAGCCTAAGGCTTGGATGTGGCAGGTAAGGCTGGCAGTAGTCCTCCTTCACACTGACATCCTATCCATCTATATTTTATCCTGAGGAACTCTTCGCTTCCACTGAACTTAATGCCTCGGTGTAGCTCCGTGACTATGTCACTGTAACGGCTTCTACTAGCCTTGGATGTGGCTGGCAAGGCTGGCAGTAGTCTTCCTCCCTAACAACCTATCCATCTTCATTTTACCCTAAGGAACTCTTCGCTTCCACTGAACTTAATGCCTAGGTGTAGCTCCGTGACAATGTCACTGTAACGGCTTCTACCAGCCTAAGGCTTGGATGTGGCAGGTAAGGCTGGCAGTAGTCCTCCTCCACACTAACATCCTATCCATCTATATTTTATCCTGAGGAACTCTTCGCTTCCACTGAACTTAATGCCTAGGTGTAGCTCCGAGGTGATGTCACTGTAACGGCTTCTACTAGCCTAAGGTTTGGATGTGGCAGGTAAGGCTGGCAGTAGTCCTCCTTCACACTGACATCCTATCCATCTATATTTTATCCTGAGGAACTCTTCGCTTCCACTGAACTTAATGCCTAGGTGTAGCTCCGAGGTGATGTCACTGTAACGGCTTCTACTAGCCTAAGGCTTGGATGTGGCAGGCAAGGCTGGCAGTAGTCCTCCTCCACACTAACATCCTATCCATCTATATTTTACCCTAAGGAACTCTTCGCTTCCACTGAACTTATTGCCTCGGTGTAGCTCCGTGACAATGTCACTGTAACGGCTTCTACTAGCCTAAGGCTTGGATGTGGCAGGCAAGGCTGGTAGTAGTCCTCCTCCACACTAACATCCTATCCATCTATATTTTACCCTAAGGAAATCTTCGCTTCCACTGAACTTATTGCCTCGGTGTAGCTCCGTGACAATGTCACTGTAACGGCTTCTACCAGCCTAAGGCTTGGATGTGGCAGGTAAGGCTGGCAGTAGTCCTCCTCCACACTAACATCCTATCCATCTATATTTTACCCTAAGGAACTTTTCGCTTCCACTGAACTTATTGCCTAGGTGTAGCTCCGTGACAATGTCACTGTAACGGCTTCTACTAGCCTTAGGCTTGGATGTGGCAGGTAAGGCTGGTAGTAGTCCTCCTCCACACTAACATCCTATCCATCTATATTTTATCCTGAGGAACTCTTCGCTTCCACTGAACTTAATGCCTAGGTGTAGCTCCGAGGTGATGTCACTGTAACGGCTTCAACTAGCCTAAGGCTTGGATGTGGCAGGTAAGGCTGGCAGTAGTCCTCCTTCACACTGACATCCTATCCATCTATATTTTATCCTGAGGAACTCTTCGCTTCCACTGAACTTAATGCCTAGGTGTAGCTCCGAGGTGATGTCACTGTAACGGCTTCTACTAGCCTAAGGCTTAGATGTGGCAGTTAAGGCTGCAGTAGTCCTCCTTCACACTGACATCCTATCCATCTATATTTTATCCTAAGGAACTCTTCGCTTCCACTGAACTTAATGCCTAGGTGTAGCTCCGAGGTGATGTCACTGTAACGGCTTCTACTAGCCTAAGGCTTGGATGTGGCAGGTAAGGCTGGCAGTAGTCCTCCTTCACACTGACATCCTATCCATCTATATTTTATCCTGAGGAACTCTTCGCTTCCACTGAACTTATTGCCTCGGTGTAGCTCCGTGACAATGTCACTGTAACGGCTTCTACCAGCCTAAGGCTTGGATGTGGCTGGCAAGGCTGGCAGTAGTCCTCCTCCACACTAACATCCTATCCATCTATATTTTACCCTAAGGAACTCTTCGCTTCCACTGAACTTATTGCCTCGGTGTAGCTCCGTGACAATGTCACTGTAACGGCTTCTACTAGCCTAAGGCTTGGATGTGGCAGGTAACCCTGGCAGTAGTCTTCCTCCACACTAACATCCTATCCATCTATATTTTACCCTGAGGAACTCTTCGCTTCCACTGAACTTAATGCCTAGGTGTAGCTCCGAGGTGATGTCACTGTAACGGCTTCTACTAGCCTAAGGCTTGGATGTGGCAGGTAAGGCTGGCAGTAGTCCTCCTTCACACTGACATCCTATCCATCTATATTTTATCCTGAGGAACTCTTCGCTTCCACTGAACTTAATGCCTAGGTGTAGCTCCGAGGTGATGTCACTGTAACGGCTTCTACTAGCCTAAGGCTTGGATGTGGCAGTTAAGGCTGCAGTAGTCCTCCTTCACACTGACATCCTATCCATCTATATTTTACCCTAAGGAACTCTTCGCTTCAACTGAACTTAATGCCTAGGTGTAGCTCCGTGACAATGTCACTGTAACGGCTTCTACTAGCCTAAGGCTTGGATGTGGCAGGTAAGGCTGGCAGTAGTCCTCCTTCACACTGACATCCTATCCATCTATATTTTACCCTAAGGAACTCTTCGCTTCAACTGAACTTAATGCCTAGGTGTAGCTCCGTGACAATGTCACTGTAACGGCTTCTACTAGCCTAAGGCTTGGATGTGGCAGGTAAGGCTGGCAGTAGTCCTCCTTCACACTGACATCCTATCCATCTATATTTTACCCTAAGGAACTCTTCGCTTCCACTGAACTTAACGCCTAGGTGTAGCTCTATGACGATGTCACTGTAACGGCTTCTACTAGCCTTGGATGTGGCTGGCAGTAGTCCTCCTTCACACTGACATCCTATCCATCTATATTTTACCCTAAGGAACTCTTCGCTTCAACTGAACTTAACGCCTAGGTGTAGCTCCGTGACAATGTTACTGTAACGGCTTCTACTAGCCTAAGGTAGTCCTCCTTCACACTGACATCCTATCCATCTATATTTTACCCTAAGGAACTCTTCGCTTCAACTGAACTTAACGCCTAGGTGTAGCTCCGTGACAATGTTACTGTAACGGCTTCTACTAGCCTAAGGCTTGGATGTGGCAGGTAAGGCTGGCAGTAGTCTTCCTCCACACTAACATCCTATCCATCTATATTTTACCCTGAGGAACTCTTCGCTTCCACTGAACTTAATGCCTAGGTGTAGCTCCGAGGTGATGTCACTGTAACGGCTTCTACTAGCCTAAGGCTTGGATGTGGCAGGTAAGGCTGGCAGTAGTCCTCCTTCACACTGACATCCTATCCATCTATATTTTATCCTGAGGAACTCTTCGCTTCCACTGAACTTAATGCCTAGGTGTAGCTCCGAGGTGATGTCACTGTAACGGCTTCTACTAGCCTAAGGCTTGGATGTGGCAGTTAAGGCTGCAGTAGTCCTCCTTCACACTGACATCCTATCCATCTATATTTTACCCTAAGGAACTCTTCGCTTCAACTGAACTTAATGCCTAGGTGTAGCTCCGTGACAATGTCACTGTAACGGCTTCTACTAGCCTAAGGCTTGGATGTGGCAGGTAAGGCTGGCAGTAGTCCTCCTTCACACTGACATCCTATCCATCTATATTTTACCCTAAGGAACTCTTCGCTTCAACTGAACTTAATGCCTAGGTGTAGCTCCGTGACAATGTCACTGTAACGGCTTCTACTAGCCTAAGGCTTGGATGTGGCAGGTAAGGCTGGCAGTAGTCCTCCTTCACACTGACATCCTATCCATCTATATTTTACCCTAAGGAACTCTTCGCTTCCACTGAACTTAACGCCTAGGTGTAGCTCCGTGACGATGTCACTGTAACGGCTTCTACTAGCCTTGGATGTGGCTGGCAGTAGTCCTCCTTCACACTGACATCCTATCCATCTATATTTTACCCTAAGGAACTCTTCGCTTCAACTGAACTTAACGCCTAGGTGTAGCTCCGTGACAATGTTACTGTAACGGCTTCTACTAGCCTAAGGCTTGGATGTGGCAGGTAAGGCTGGCAGTAGTCCTCCTCCACACTAACATCCTATCCATCTATATTTTACCCTAAGGAACTCTTCGCTTCAACTGAACTTAACGCCTAGGTGTAGCTCCGTGACAATGTTACTGTAACGGCTTCTACTAGCCTAAGGCTTGGATGTGGCAGGTAAGGCTGGCAGTAGTCCTCCTTCACACTGACATCCTATCCATCTATATTTTACCCTAAGGAACTCTTCGCTTCAACTGAACTTAACGCCTAGGTGTAGCTCCGTGACGATGTCACTGTAACGGCTTCTACTAGCCTTGGATGTGGCTGGCAGTAGTCCTCCTTCACACTGACATCCTATCCATCTATATTTTACCCTAAGGAACTCTTCGCTTCAACTGAACTTAACGCCTAGGTGTAGCTCCGTGACAATGTTACTGTAACGGCTTCTACTAGCCTAAGGCTTGGATGTGGCAGGTAAGGCTGGCAGTAGTCTTCCTCCACACTAACATCCTATCCATCTATATTTTACCCTGAGGAACTCTTCGCTTCCACTGAACTTAATGCCTAGGTGTAGCTCCGAGGTGATGTCACTGTAACGGCTT
Organism: Prosapia bicincta; assembly: GCA_036971475.1. Classification (NCBI taxonomy): domain Eukaryota; kingdom Metazoa; phylum Arthropoda; class Insecta; order Hemiptera; family Cercopidae; genus Prosapia; species Prosapia bicincta. The sequence goes on along the minus strand of JBAIZL010000002.1, from coordinate 186,945,019 downwards.
CTACTAGCCTAAGGCTTGGATGTGGCAGGTAAGGCTGGCAGTAGTCCTCCTTCACACTGACATCCTATCCATCTATATTTTATCCTGAGGAACTCTTCGCTTCCACTGAACTTAATGCCTAGGTGTAGCTCCGAGGTGATGTCACTGTAACGGCTTCTACTAGCCTAAGGCTTGGATGTGGCAGTTAAGGCTGCAGTAGTCCTCCTTCACACTGACATCCTATCCATCTATATTTTACCCTAAGGAACTCTTCGCTTCAACTGAACTTAATGCCTAGGTGTAGCTCCGTGACAATGTCACTGTAACGGCTTCTACTAGCCTAAGGCTTGGATGTGGCAGGTAAGGCTGGCAGTAGTCCTCCTTCACACTGACATCCTATCCATCTATATTTTACCCTAAGGAACTCTTCGCTTCAACTGAACTTAATGCCTAGGTGTAGCTCCGTGACAATGTCACTGTAACGGCTTCTACTAGCCTAAGGCTTGGATGTGGCAGGTAAGGCTGGCAGTAGTCCTCCTTCACACTGACATCCTATCCATCTATATTTTACCCTAAGGAACTCTTCGCTTCCACTGAACTTAACGCCTAGGTGTAGCTCTATGACGATGTCACTGTAACGGCTTCTACTAGCCTTGGATGTGGCTGGCAGTAGTCCTCCTTCACACTGACATCCTATCCATCTATATTTTACCCTAAGGAACTCTTCGCTTCAACTGAACTTAACGCCTAGGTGTAGCTCCGTGACAATGTTACTGTAACGGCTTCTACTAGCCTAAGGCTTGGATGTGGCAGGTAAGGCTGGCAGTAGTCTTCCTCCACACTAACATCCTATCCATCTATATTTTACCCTGAGGAACTCTTCGCTTCCACTGAACTTAATGCCTAGGTGTAGCTCCGAGGTGATGTCACTGTAACGGCTTCTACTAGCCTAAGGCTTGGATGTGGCAGGTAAGGCTGGCAGTAGTCCTCCTTCACACTGACATCCTATCCATCTATATTTTATCCTGAGGAACTCTTCGCTTCCACTGAACTTAATGCCTAGGTGTAGCTCCGAGGTGATGTCACTGTAACGGCTTCTACTAGCCTAAGGCTTGGATGTGGCAGTTAAGGCTGCAGTAGTCCTCCTTCACACTGACATCCTATCCATCTATATTTTACCCTAAGGAACTCTTCGCTTCAACTGAACTTAATGCCTAGGTGTAGCTCCGTGACAATGTCACTGTAACGGCTTCTACTAGCCTAAGGCTTGGATGTGGCAGGTAAGGCTGGCAGTAGTCCTCCTTCACACTGACATCCTATCCATCTATATTTTACCCTAAGGAACTCTTCGCTTCAACTGAACTTAATGCCTAGGTGTAGCTCCGTGACAATGTCACTGTAACGGCTTCTACTAGCCTAAGGCTTGGATGTGGCAGGTAAGGCTGGCAGTAGTCCTCCTTCACACTGACATCCTATCCATCTATATTTTACCCTAAGGAACTCTTCGCTTCCACTGAACTTAACGCCTAGGTGTAGCTCCGTGACGATGTCACTGTAACGGCTTCTACTAGCCTTGGATGTGGCTGGCAGTAGTCCTCCTTCACACTGACATCCTATCCATCTATATTTTACCCTAAGGAACTCTTCGCTTCAACTGAACTTAACGCCTAGGTGTAGCTCCGTGACAATGTTACTGTAACGGCTTCTACTAGCCTAAGGCTTGGATGTGGCAGGTAAGGCTGGCAGTAGTCCTCCTCCACACTAACATCCTATCCATCTATATTTTACCCTAAGGAACTCTTCGCTTCAACTGAACTTAACGCCTAGGTGTAGCTCCGTGACAATGTTACTGTAACGGCTTCTACTAGCCTAAGGCTTGGATGTGGCAGGTAAGGCTGGCAGTAGTCCTCCTTCACACTGACATCCTATCCATCTATATTTTACCCTAAGGAACTCTTCGCTTCAACTGAACTTAACGCCTAGGTGTAGCTCCGTGACGATGTCACTGTAACGGCTTCTACTAGCCTTGGATGTGGCTGGCAGTAGTCCTCCTTCACACTGACATCCTATCCATCTATATTTTACCCTAAGGAACTCTTCGCTTCAACTGAACTTAACGCCTAGGTGTAGCTCCGTGACAATGTTACTGTAACGGCTTCTACTAGCCTAAGGCTTGGATGTGGCAGGTAAGGCTGGCAGTAGTCCTCCTTCACACTAACATCCTATCCATCTATATTTTATCCTGAGGAACTTTTCGCTTCCACTGAACTTAATGTTTAGTTCTAGTTCCTTGCGTTTAACTAGACAAGTTATGTGTTGTTGGTGATAACCATTTCTATAAGAATCAAATAATTTCACTTGCTTTTGTGTATTTAATTAGTTGGAGAAACTTTACCAGTCTCTGAGAAACTTTTCCTTGGTATTGTGTTTTCTGAAATGCAAAGTGGAGATAAGTTCGACCACCCTTCCCTAAGTTTCATCCCTTACTAAAGCAAAGTGTTAATTTATAAACTTGAAGCACTACGACGTTACGCCGACTTGTTATCATCCCTTGGCAACCCTTTCACCATTTGCGGGAGAATTCTGGTGTTTAAACCGTAAAAGGAAAGACAAAATATTCCGCTGTCTCTATAAATCCGGGAAGACTTTTCACTCGATCGTGTCCTTAAAGAAGTCGTATACACCTTATTTGATAAGGCGTACATGTTTTATATTATTTAATTTGCCACCAAATTTCATTTCGGCATTACTCTTGTACAGCGATGGGGGTTGTGGATGTTGGTATTAAACACGCCAGCTATAATTGTACCGTACTTCTAGAAAGAGAACACAGATCTGATCCATGTAACAGCTCTCTTCCGTTACCCAACAGGAAGCATTAGGAATGTGATGTAGAGATCTCTGCCTTAATATTTCATCCACATTCATATGAGATAATATTCCACAAATAATAGAATTAGCTATTATTAAAATCAAACTGTTCTGATTTGTGTTCATTTCAACGTCATTGTATTGTTATTTTTCGGTTTAACAGCTATGATCTTCGACAGACATTTCTTTCTTGTTTATACTGTTTTTTTCAAATGCATCTCTTAAGTTTGATTGCGGGTTATGGAACTTCGTGTTAGATTTTATTTCATCGTTATTTTAAGGTTATTTTTGTTTTAACAGGTATGATTTTCGTTAGGTATTTCTTTCCTGTTTTTATTATATTTTTGGAAATACATCTCTTGCTATTGTTTGCAGGTTATGTAAGTTCTTTTTTGTTTTTCATTTCAAGATCATTTTATTGTTATTTTTGTTTTAACAGCTATGGTCTTCGTTGGACATTCTGTTTTTCCAGATGTATCTCTTATAATTGTTTGCAGGTTATGGATGTTCTTTTTTGTTTTAAATTTCAACGTTATTCTATTGTTATTTTTTGTTTTAACAGCTATGATCTTTTTTGGGCATTTGCTTCCTGTTTATATTCTATTTTTGGAAATACATCTCTTGCTATTGTTTGCAGGTTATGCAAGTTCTTTTTTGTTATTTAATTTCAACGTCATTTTATTGCTATTTCTGTTTTAACAGCTATGATCCTCGTACATTTCTTTCATGTTTATATTTTGTGTTGGCAAATGCATCTCTTGTGGTTGTTTGCAGGATATGGAAGTTCTATTCTATTTTTTAATTTCATCGTCATTTTATTGCTATTTCTGTTTTAACAGCTATGATCTTCGTACATTTCTTTCATGTTTATATTTTGTGTTGGCAAATGCATCTCTTGTGGTTGTTTGCAGGATATGGAAGTTCTATTCTATTTTTTAATTTCAACGTCATTTTATTGCTATTTCTGTTTTAACAGCTATGGTCTTCGTACATTTCTTTCATGTTTATATTTTGTGTTGGCAAATGCATCTCTTGTGGTTGTTTTCAGGATATGGAAGTTCTATTCTATTTTTTAATTTCAACGTCATTTTATTGCTATTTCTGTTTTAACAGCTATGATCTTCGTACATTTCTTTCATGTTTATATTTTGTGTTGGCAAATGCATCTCTTGTGGTTGTTTGCAGGATATGGAAGTTCTATTCTATTTTTTAATTTCAACGTCATTTTATTGCTATTTCTGTTTTAACAGCTATGGTCTTCGTACATTTCTTTCATGTTTATATTTTGTGTTGGCAAATGCATCTCTTGTGGTTGTTTGCAGGATATGGAAGTTCTATTCTATTTTTTAATTTCATCGTCATTTTATTGCTATTTCTGTTTTAACAGCTATGATCTTCGTACATTTCTTTCATGTTTATATTTTGTGTTGGCAAATTGAAAGTTCGTATTTGTCGTTATTTAAAAGTAATGTATTAGCTATTTTTATTTTAATAAAGTAACGGATTTTCCATTAGCGAGAACACGAGTTACATTTTCTCGAGTGGGATTGTCCGCTTCTGGCAACGAGGTTTTTACTTTCTGTGCAAACCCTCTTCCCGGATGATCAATACCTCCCCGTCGTATATCTACATTAACTATCCCATTATGTGACGTCGTTACCCAGTTAGATCGTCATCAGATGTTCCACTACTAATGTTATTGTTATTGTCCCTAGTTTATGACGACGTGCGAGTTTACGACGCGTTTATGACTGAATAGGAAAGATCTATTTGGTTTTTTATGGCAGCTGTAATTGTTCATGTCTGTGTTATGATGTATTTAATCTAAAAAAGATACGGCTTGTCTCGAGTATGCGGATTTGCTTTAAAATTTTGTAGACTTTATAAAGTTGTAATTCTATATAAAGTTAAATTAATTTTTATTGTTTGTAATTCCACCTTAGGGTATAACTGCATTTCACTACTACTTTCCCACTTTGCGCGAGTTTTATTTATTAGTGAGAATTTTAGCGAAAACACATTATTCTGGCTGTTATCTTATAAACAATTATATGTGCACAATTGCTGTAATAGCATTGAAAAGTAAATGTTTCAAACTCATATTACTACAACCAAGGTGCAGATCCTGGTAGAGTACTTACGAATGCTTACGCGTGTACCTAGCTGTTTTAGGTAGATTTGTATCTAGCATAAGGCATCAGTTGGTTTTTAAATTTCTCTCATTTCACTCTGTTGAACCACCTCTAGGTCGTCAGGTATAGCCTGACCGGATGAGTTTGATATGCGCAGAGTTGTGTGTAGGGGGTATCCGCTGAGACAGTTTCTCGTCACCTTGTATCGCTTCATACAGTAGTGCGTGTAATGATCACCAAACTCACGCACCCTTCACTATTCACTTATTGTGCTGACATGTTTTATTGTAACAAACATAACGCGCTCGGAACAAAGCCGTCCACCCTTTATCCCTGTCACTCTACATTAACATCCAATGCAGTCAAGTTCTACGCCATGCCGTCCCGGTGCATTTTCCCTTTGCCCTTCACTTTGCTTTTAACGTTTCCACTTTTATGTACACTAGTTAATGGCTGTAGTTTTTGTACACACCCGGCTCTTGTTGCAACAATTGCACTAAATGGTAAATTGCACAGCCCATGAACAATCGGCAATTTGTATGTTTTTGTTTTATTGTTGAAACAATTATACGAATACAAAATACGTCCAACCTAAAGTAGCCCCATACCTGTCCTTACTCACAGCCCGCATTCCGCTCCAGATTAGACGCTTCTCTTGAAGAGACTGTACCTAACCTTACCTTCAAACATTAGCGCCCCGACTTAGATTGTTTAATTAACTGAAGACTCCATTCATTAAGACCCATTCTCCCCCCCCCTATTGTGTTATCTCCCCGTTTCAGTATTATAATTATTGTAATTTTATTAAACGCGAAATGCAAAGAGCTTTTAGTTGTACCTTTAATCATTTATAATTACGCTTTGTTATTGGCACTTTAAAGGAAAGGAAATAAATTGGCAGAGCGGAACGTCTGGTGTTTCTAGAATTTAAAGGCCTTTGAGTCATTATTTAAATGGTAAGAGTATTAATGTTCCTTTGCCTATTATGGGGAAAAGTACATTTTGGCTACTATCCACTCATGCAATTATGGGTTTGGTGGAAGCTGGAGACACGCTGCGCTGTAGTTGTGAGAAAATTCTCCGTAATCTAATAGCAGATGTTTATATAAGAATAATAATTACCAGGGATTTATCAATCTTGGTTTTTAAATTTTTGTGTATATTTCAAATGGTTTTGATTTCATACATAACCCGGCCTCGAAGCATTACAAAGTAGGCGTGCGTTGAAATAAAACGTCTACTTCAGCACCATTGTGTTTTACATTAATCTGAGTGCAGACTACAGGTCTATAGGCGCACCGGGGTCTCATGGGAAACCCTGTCAGGGCTTCATCCACTCAAAATCTTTTCACTCAAAAAATTATATCACTAACACTTTATACGCTTATGTTGCATTCGATATTGACATTAAAATGTATAAAATGTCAACTTTCTGACAGAAATATTTTGTTTAAAACAACTGGTAGCTTCAAGCACTTTGTAAACGTAATCTAAAGGCTAGTCTACACTAGCAGATTTGTTGCGCTCTTTCGGTGCCAGGCACGTGTCTCAGGATGTCTATGTAGAGATGTCTATAGACCAGACCACGTTTACGGGCCTATTGGGAGACCACAAATCGCTGATCTAAAGTCTCCCGAATGCGGAACGGGCGACCGCATGCAACGTTAGATATGTTGTGCAACATTTCCACAGAGTAGAGGGCACTGGGGACGAAATGAGCGATGAAATTCGTAATTTTGTGCTGGACTGTACCAATCCATAAATGTTTTCCATTGATCTATATTGGTTTTGTTATTGATTTTGCGTCTAATTTTATATTGGTTTTAGTATTAAAAATTGATAACTCATAATTTTCTAATTAAAATAAATATTAAATTAAATAATTTATTTCATACATAAATACGTATTGTTAAATTCCTTCTATTAGCTCACCTCTCCTGATATATATCTTGTACAAATTTTCAATCTTTAATAAAATAAGTTTTTTTTTCATGCAATCAAAATCAAGTACATTTTTTTTTAAAACCTTTGGTGGATGGCAATTGATGTTAATACAGTAATACAGTTATATTATAGGCCTCATATAATTAATATTCTAAAACTGCCAGAAAGTAATCTTGACACGACCCAACTCTGTCATAACTGTCAATTTAAAGAATCACCAATTCTGATAGAATGAAAAATCAAATCCATTGTTTTTAACCGAACCTAACTTGTAACCCCTCCATCACATCCTCTCCCCCCCCCCCCGGCTGCTGCTGGCGCTCGGTCCGGTTCCTGCTTTTTGACAGAGGGTCATAAACCTCCGCTGACTCATCGCTTTCCTGTAAACTCATGGCACCTTATAGTCTTAATTTATTTAATAATCTATGCCCGAACCTAGGCTCTTCTGCTAGAACTTCGTACATGCACCACCGTTTAACTTTTCGCGTTCTTTCACTTGTTATTAGCACTAAACAAAAATTGATTCCGCACAAAACAATGTCATGGTAAACTACGAAAATAAGACTGAAAAATTCACATCGTGGTGTGTACGCTATACGAGACAAAGAGCGGCGTCTATAGACAGAGTGACGAGGCCGTCTCTAGACTGCCTATAGTCGAATAGCGCAACATGGTCTACTAGTGTTAATAGATCCTACAACACTAAACTAGTAGGGAAACTGACATTTAATGCACATCTTTGATGTAGCCCTCACTTGCTCTTCGCAATGCAACGAACTATCACCGCCCGCATTCAGCTTTTAATACCCATAACAGTCGTAGCATTTCTCTTTCTTATTATTAGATGTACTTGTTTCGATAGCGAAATTATTTTCCCTTTGTCATTCCAAGTTACCTAATAAATGGTAAAATAATGTAAATTTCTGACGCGTGTGTATTAAATGTAAATTTTTGCGACGGCGACATACGAAAACTACAAGGACTTAATTTTTCACTTCCTACTTTTAGTTCACACTCTCCTTCTATATCTTTTTCAAATTTTCAATTTTTAATAAAATACTTCGTATTCATTCACTCAAGTTAAAAAATATATTTTTTTAACCTGTAGTGGATGACGGGTGAAACCTTTTAATTTTAGTTTTATACGGGAGAAAAAGTTTTCACAAAAGGGGCGAGATATGCAATATAGTTATTCCGTCACATTTGGCTAAACATAAGTCATAACATATGATTTCATAAAACACCTGATTTTTTGTTATTGGTTATGTGGTAGAACAGTTGTTATAACACGTAGGCTATGTTACTTTATTAATTGTAGTTAGTTAATAAAAAGGAACTAAATAAAACTCTTCTTTATTGTCTCAAGTAGGAGTTGACATTTATTATTTTTTGTTTCTATTACTGATTTTAATGTTATTACAATTAATGAAACGCGGATGTTTCTTACTTATTGGCACTGTTAGTTTTATAACGTAAGGGTTTCGATTCAGCCTCGTCAATTTTGCTTTAAACTGTGGAGAGAATCACCTCTTTTTGGAAGGGACGAGTGAACTACAGTGAAGCGTCTGGGGTAAGCAGGAAGCAAAGTTAAGGCAAATGTCGACCATTTGGAAAGTAAAGACGTGCAGAGACGTTCTGTTGGCAGTACTGTAGATCATCGATACTGTACAATGCGTGTTCTATGTTGGTAGAACTGATTATTATTAATAAGGATTTAGTTCGCTCCACAGGACATCAATTGGGCAAGCTGTTAAACTAAGGTAATTCGGAGCAATTGTTCTGGCCTATTGACAATTAATTATAAACCAGCTCGAGCACTGTTGGTTCGGTAGAACAGGGCAGTGTTAATTAAGGTTAGGTTAACCAAGCCGGACATCGGTTTAATATATAACATTAAAACTATTACCAAACTTCTCAATATTCGTGCGAGGTTGGTAGAACTTCATATTGTTAATAAGGATTTGGTTTTACAGATTATTAATATTACAAAGTGCAATATTCGTGCGAGGTTGTTAGAACTGCATATTGTTAATAAGGATTTGGTTTTACAGATTATTAATATTACAAAGTGCAATATTCGTGCGAGGTTGTTAGAACTGCATATTGTTAATAAGGATTTGGTTTTACAGATTATTAATATTACAAAGTGCAATATTCGTGCGAGGTTGGTAGAACTGAATTTTGTTAATAAGGATTTGGTTTTACAGATTATTAATATTACAAAGTGCAATATTCGTGCGAGGTTGGTAGAAATGCATATTGTTAATAAGGATTTGGTTTTACAGATTATTAATATTACAAAGTGCAATATTCGTGCGAGGTTGGTAGAACTGAATTTTGTTAATAAGGATTTGGTTTTACAGATTATTAATATTATAAAGTGCAATATTCGTGCGAGGTTGGTAGAAATGCATATTGTTAATAAGGATTTGGTTTTACAGATTATTAATATTACAAAGAACAATATTCTTGAGAGGTTAGTGAACTGCATGTTGTTAACAAGGATTTGGTATTGTTATCCGGATATGGGTAAAATTAATCCGAGGTGGGAAGTTAAACAGTCCAGAGGTTTTAGTTTATTAATGTATTATAAAACATGTAAGTCTCTATAAGATTTGTTAAAACTCTAATGTGTATCCATTAAGGTTAGTTGTTTTGGTCAGATATTTATTATATTGGCAAAATGCACAATATTCTTGTGACGTTGGCAGCACTGAATGCGATCATAGTTCCGTAACACCGCATCGTGTAAAGAGCAGCTGTATTGTCTATCAAACGACAAGTTTCTTCATAAGGTTGTTGGATCGGTGTGGCGCGACGCTAAAATAGGTTAGGTTTAACCTGTCGGACACGAAACGCTATTGTCTAGTGAACGGCATCCGTTGTTAATAGATAGCGCTGCAATTGACAACTGTCAGCTGGCTTCAACACAGATTATTGGATATCACTTGTGGTGACATTACCGAATTTGATGTATTGATTGGAGATATATTAATGCAATTGGAACTTGAGCTTTTCAATTACATTGCCCCTATTATATGTTGAATAATAATATTGTTTGCTATTATCTTTCGTAAATATTATTTTGTTGTAAATGTTCTGGTAAAATAGTTCCAGGTTCATACTTAGGTATTATACGCAGGCCACTATTATACAACACTCTGCGGTGGTTATGTCAGGTTAATAAACACGTTACTACTAGTTTTCGTGTTACAATATGACGAGTTACCGCTCGTCACCACCTAAAGTAGGGATGGTCGATTCAGTGACTTAACGGATCGGTGATTTTAGTGACAGCGCCAGGTTTGGATCAGTGACTTTTACCGGTGATAAGGGTTACTGAGACTGCTCTTTATGTACTAATAACAGGGAACCATACCACACTGGTGAAATGATTCCACACCACGCTTTTTTTCGAAGGCTCATTTTATTAAAAAATAAGCTCCTACGAAATTAAGAAGAAACTACGGAGTGCGAAATAGCGTCTACTGTACACAAAATTGTCACTATCTTGAAACTTGACACAAATCTACCACCTACACATGACGTAAATGAGTAGAACCAGTGACAGCGACAAATCAACCCATGATAGCCGTAGGAAAATAGCAGTAACTTTTGAGTCGCGAGGGCGACATTTTGCCCAATCATAACGGAGACAAACCCCCACCCCTTTCTCCGCTTCAGTCAACGACACTGCACAATAATCGGCTCTGTTAGCAGAACGGTGAGAGCAGAGTGACAGCGACAAATCAACCACTGACAGCCGTTTCATCCAGTGATTGCGAATTTCTGCCCAATCTCAAAAGAGGCAACTTCCGATCGATCCATAGTTACTGGAACGCCTTTTCCATATTTTGAACGAATATCAGTGACAAGTTACCGTGACAGAAAATATCGTTCATCCCTAACCTAGAGTCCTATTTGGCACTATATATTTGGGGATCGGGGGTGGCACATCGATGGCGGCACATACTGGCGGCGCATCGATGCCTTGAAGTCAACTTTCGCTGATATTGCTTCCTTTTAGGAGGCAGAAAACAAGGACATCTCGTCATAATGACATGTAATTATACGCTTTACTTTAAATAAAGTATGTTATGAATAAATATATAATTTTTTACGTCCCTGACAATAAACCTCTAAAAATAGTGGCCTTCGTATAATACCTTTGTATCTAATTTTACTTGTATTTGTATATTATACTAATTGTTATCCGTAGCATAAACATAATGGGTTTAATAACATTTTGTGACACTCAGGCTTCCATAGCCACCCAAGCCCAGGCTAGACCTCAGATCAGTATGTTACCATCAAGCCTAAACTAGGTATCCGTTCCTGGTGCCCACACCTCGATTCTTTACGAACTTCCCTCCGACAAGCTCTCTATTTCTAACCGAGTGCGGTACGAAGATAAGCTCTGTAGAAGGTGTGGACACATTGTTCCGTTTCCATTGCTTGTTCACAAACTTTGTAAAGTGTTCATTGATAAACTTTCAGGTTAGAAGTCTGCTTCAGGGCGATCTAGCTGAGGCGGAGTGAGGCGGCGGAGGTAAACAGCTCTACTTTAAACGTTTGGAGTGAGTAAAATTCTCAAGTCGCTGAACGGAAACGGCTTTTTGCTTTTCACAGACTGCGAATGGTAATAGAGCGTAGACATTCGTATGTGTTTCAAGCATAAACCAAGTTTGTTCCTGTCTATGCAAGATACGGCTCTCTCTTCATTTAACTTATCCCGCTCACGATATAGGTGTGCTGGGGCTAGCCACTCTTCCAAGCCTCAGATAGTATCTTGAACCACCCTGGAGGGATAGGAAATAGTAGGGTTAAGTTATGGATATAAAATTTGCTTGAAGACGGTAAAGGGGGTGGATGATAGAGAGAGGATCGTGACGCCTCGTGGGCAGAGTTGCTTATCTGAAATAGACATTCTCTCAGACCTTTCAATAGTTTTCCTACCTCTAAGTCATCGATAAGAGGGGTATGATGGATTTAGGAAGGACGTAACTATCTCTGGTACTAGGAATAGCTGAAACTACTGCCTATAGTGGTCGTTAAGAGATACCTATCCCTTACAACTTGTAGGACGAACAATAAGAGAGGATAGATGAAATTACGTAGGAATAAGATATAGTGCGGTCAATGTAACTGTGCACTTGGCCTTAAAAGATCGCTCACGATTTTTCGAGTACTATCACTTCTAAAAACATGTTACATTTTCAGAATGTTCTATACATCGACAGCTTCTGCTTTCGATATCCCTACAGACATTTCAAAATTGTTTGTTATTTCATGCCGAATCTAATTTATCATCGATTATTTGTAATATCGACCGCCTCGTGCAAGTCAGTGTTTTGACAGTCCTTATGTTTGTAGGAAAGTATTTATACTGAATCAACGCAGCCCTTCAATCCCCCAAGGCGTTTTGTGATCTCTCAAGGCCAAGTGTTCGGTTAAATGGTTTACACTATACTGCCGCACCCATTTAACCGTCCACTTGGCCTTGAGAGATCGCAATAGGCAAGACGGGAGATAAAGAGATGCGTTTTGTCAGTATAAATACTTTCCTACAAACACGATAAGGACTGTCAAAACACTCATGGTTAGTAATTACAAAACTACTACAGTCTCCTCCTGATCCTAGTCTTCTGTAATATGTATGATTATAGGCAAATATCTGTTTGGTGAACTGTATAAAACGATTGCCACGAGACGGTCGATACTAGATAAATTCGATGATAAATTAGCTTCGGTATGAATTAACAAACAATCTTATGGTTGAAATATGTATAGTTATATCGGTTGCAGAAGCTGTTGATGTGTAGAACATTCTGAAAATGTAACATTGTAGTACACGAGACAGCGGGAGTGAGCAAATGCACGGTTACAGGTCAAGTTTTATAAGCTCTCACTTAGCTCTTAAGGAAGAAATTGTGTATTTGTCGTCTAGAAAACATCAGGCACTATCGTCATTCCGTATAAATCGCGGCCTACCCGTCCTAACCACAGAGCACTTAATACAAATAGAGATATCATGCCTAAACGCTCTGTGAAGTAGGCTTCCCTAGCCAAGATGGCGGCCCCCTTCCACTTTTCTACCCAGTACACTGAAGTCCCGAGCGTCAAGTCAAGCCCCGAGTGTCTAGTAATGTTTTTCATTTAATATTACTACCACAAAATTATAAAACATAGTGAGTTTTTACAAACAAACGGTACCAGTTAGCTGACACAAACTCTCTCACATTAATACAAAACATTGTATATTTTTAATATTGTTTTTGCTTGAAAGAGAACTTAGTTAAATTTTAAAAAAAATCACCCCCGTCCATCTATAAGAGACCAGTGCACATAAACGTAGCGAATATTTTCCGCGGATCATTATTTTTTAACATTTTGGTTTAGTTTTAGTTTTTAGTAGTTTTTGGTTTAACCATCGATTATTTTTATTATATTTAAACATTTCAAAATTACTTTTCCGTTTCTAAACAGATTAGAGATAAATGTTCCAAATTTCACCAAAATGAGACCAGTAGATTTTGTTGTAGGTCGGGATTCAGACACACATACCTATACATTCATACATACATTTTGGATAAGGAGACCTCGAAATTTATATTTTTCACACTCTTATTTTATCTCAATAATTTTTCTGCATTTTAGTATATGCCAGAAAGTAACAGACCTTGTAATATAATGCCGCCGTCGTACAAATAAATCTTCAGCATCTTCTTACAATATTTATAAAAATAAATAATTTTAATAGAGAAACATCAAATTACCTAGTTAGATACATTTCAATTTGATGGTAATTATTTACATAGGTTAAAATTATTTTATTGAAGAAATACTTCGAAATATATATGCATACATGAACAAAAGCCGCGATCTACGTACGAGCATAGGCCTGTAGTAGAGATTTAAATCTTTTCCAACAGTGTTAGGAAATGTTCGCAGTATGTTTCGGCACTTTGCTGAAATTATCGAGTGGTGTCGTGGGAGTTCGCTGCCAGAAATGAATTAAAAGCGTCATTAAACGATGCCTGCTGCAGCTAACTAAAACGGGATTGAACTGGGATATTTCTTTAAAAAAAAACACACAATCTTCTCAGTTTATAATTTACATATAAAACAAATACTATACCTAAACAGTTCTTTAGTATTAAATCTTGTTGGTATTTTAACTGAAGCTAATGATGGACAGCTGGGAATGTAGGTGGAAAATATAATAATAGAGGTAAATTGAACGAATTTGTTTGGTAGAGGTAAAACTAAACGGAGATATTGTATTAGAAGTGTATCGTAAATATAGGAAGTGCATCAAACTCGTTAGCTGTCTCTTCCCGTGTTCCTTTAAAATTGCATTTACCCGTGGGATCCGGAAAGGGAAGAGAGGATTGGGGTCAGGTCAAGCAAGGAGGTGTGCTTGGACTTGGTGATTAACCCTGCATTAATGGTCGAACAGGGGTGAATTATTTATTTATATGGCTCAAGGAGGTAGGGTGCATGGAATAAAGTGTACGGGCATTCTGATAATACCGAGGATCTGTTGTAAAGCTGTACACCCGGTCATGTCGTTCAACATCCGCTCGGTCGTTTGAGTTATTCAGTTTTTTGTTAAGAGAAACACCTTTAACTCATGATTGAAGCAGAATTTAACCAATGGCTTTTTTAATGTTTTTTTTACAGCATTACTTTTTCACATAGTTACAGTTTGATAAGAAACAAGATAAAACAGTTTTCAACCGTATATAAGGTGTATGCATTTTTCTTTGTTTTGGTTACCCTATTGGCTATTCTCACTGACTGAAAGCACGTCTACTTCAAGTAAGCAAGCCTGCCCCGGCCTATGCGATGCTAGAATGTCCGTTGTTCTATAACCCTTCCTTATTTCATTTATCCTTTTCTTCTTGCAAGAGGGCGTAACAGGTGGGCGCCTCTTTAATACCCCGACAGACTGTAGGTATGTTGTGATATGCAACCTAAATTAGGCCCACAGGATGCCTAGATATCCTAAGCGTACTGCAGCTGTACGGGATGGTTGTAACCCCAAAGGGGCTGATCATAGTGGATGTATAGTGTGAATTACATGTATCTGAGGCGAGTACGGCAGAGGCCACACCTTGTTCATAGGTTTCTCCATAGCTTGCCTAGTTTAAAAAACCAAGAGATCTTAGGCTACTACAACTGTACGGGATGTTTGAATCTCCAAAGGGGCTCCTTATAAGGGACGTATAGTTGTGAAATAGTGGAGATTTACAAGGAGTATTTAAGTAGAGTACGGAGGACCTCTTCCATTGGTTTATGGAAGAAGCTCGTTCCTAGCTGGAAGATTCCAAGACAACTCAGCGCTTCGACAGCTATGGAGTGGCAGCGAAGATGGGAGAGTGCAGAAGGGAGGGTGGACAAGAGAATGGTGGGGGGATGTGAGAGCAAGACTGGAGTGTGTCTTCCCGGGTCCCCGTGTGTCTCAGGTTCTGAGCGGCCATGGGGCCCTCGGGGAGTTCTTGCATCGTTGGAGGATCGCGGATGTGGATAGGACGTGGAAATGGGGGGGGGGAGAGGGGGTTGAAAACTGTGGAACATGTGCTACGGGAATGTAGGACATAGAGGGAATTAAGATCAGACATGGTGAGAATCTGGTGGGAAGGGGAATTGCCTAAGAGAATGAACGCAAGTCTGGATGTTAAGCAGGAGTACAAGATGTTTCGTGGAGATAGTGATGTGTGAAAAAATATCGTTTGTTGGGGGGGGGGGTGAATGAGCCATGTCGAGGACCAGTGAGTGAATGAGATTTTAAGGGAGGGCACAAAAAGAATGTATTGAGAAAGGAGGAGTGACTGGATAGAGCAAAATGAAAAAGGGTACGTCATCCCGCTACGTCTTTAACTCCCAGCCGGTGGTGGAGGGCGTAGCAGACTGTAGTGGTCCTACTACTCGTTATGAGGTGTTAGATAGCGTACCATTCCGTGCTCCGGGGCTTAGTTACCAAAAATGGTACCACGGGTCATGTTCTCAGCCCACGGAGGTTCTGTCCTCCGGGTACATGAATTAAGGAAAGGTTTCATGGGGGTAGTGGTTTCACAAGCTAGTGTAGACTCAGCTTAATATGGATGTAGAGTTTCTGGCGAGGAGGTAAAGTCAGAAGTCAGGTACTCCTCGCCAAATATTCATCTTCAATCATCTCTCTCATCATCTTCTTCATTGTCATTGACCTCATCTTCTCTCTCTCTCTCTCTCTCTCGCTCTCTCTACTACTTTTGTACGAGATGTTTGTAACCCCATGGAGGCCCCTTATGGTAGACGTATAGCGGCAATATATCCGGAGTTGTATATACTGCGTAGAATGTAGTATTAGTTTGTGTATCAATGTTTAATTTCAGGAGATTGTTGTAATGGTACTCACATGAGCGATTCCTAATAACTCAATTTTGTAAAAAATATTTCGATAGATTGATGCTTGTCATAACTATAACTGCAATTCATAGTTTGCAAATAGTCGATCGTCTTGCGCAATTTTCCATACAGGATCAGTTTATTGTGTTATTGAGTATATGAGTTTATTTCGTTTATAGTGTTTTTTGTTGTTAATGCGCTCCAGTTTATTAATTAGATGAGTTTCGGCAAACCGCAAATACCACCTCTGTTAGAACTGACAAAGTAGGAGTTTTCTATTGTATCTCTATTTTGAAACAGCACCCGGTAAAGGGTTTAATGAATTTATATTTCATTTCCTCCTCTCGTTTCTTACTATAGTATTATTTTATAAAAAAAAAAAAAAAACAAATAAAAGCAAACTTGTTAAGCGTAACTCTAGAGGAATTATTGAATGCGCAATGACTAGGTTTAATATCTCGGCACGAAATATTTTCTTTAGATAAACACTTATTGCTTGGATATCAGAGGAGATTTCATGAGGCCTTTAATTTAAGGTCATTTAAACATGGGCATATTGGTGAGCGCTTGTGTTACAATGCCGGGTGTGCTCCTTACATTTTTTATAATTATCAGTGAAAAGACATTCACTGCGGGGAAAGTTCAAAGAGAGCGGGAATTCCCTGGGGCTGTCGTGGTTTGATCTTGGTGATTAACCTTATGAGTGGCAGAGGGCAAAACTGCGTCGCGTCGTCGCCAATTCCCGCTGTATTCGCAAACACTAGTGCGCTCTCTTGCTTATGTTAGGCAGTTTTCTTTTAAATAGGTGTTACGCTCTATTTATGTAAAGGTCACACACACACACACACACACACACACACACACACACACACACACACACACACAAACACAAACACACACACACACGCGCGCGCGCACGCTCAATCTCTCTCTCTCTCTCTCTCTCTCTTTCTATATATATATATATATATATATATATATATATATATATATATATATATATATATCACACAACCACACACCGTCTCTATCTCACACACAGACACACACACACACACACACACACACACACACACACACACACACACACAAATGTATGGTTTGGTGCAGCAGTTCCCCATCAGGGGATCGCACCCAATACTGGGTCGCGGAAGGATTTCAGGTGGGTGTCGTCTCTGTCCTAAAACCAAAAAATAAATTATCAGAAACCATCAGAAAATCTAAGGAAATTTAATTGTATTCTTCTAGATATATTTTTAAGCTATAGTTTCCTCAAGCAATAAAATAAAACGCAGAAACTAACATTTAAAACAAACTCAGATAGACTTTAGAAATAACTTGAAGCACTGGGTTGTGTGAAGGTAGAGGAACGCGGGCGAACGCTTGTAGGGAGACTGGTTCCTTGGTATTAGAGGTAGTGGAGGTAGAACTTGTGCAGGGCCGATCACCTGAAGAAGATTCCGGCAGGTAATGAAATGCGTTCACGCTAAATTGTGTAAGTTCTAATAGAAAATTTTTGATATTTAAATCTGTGCTTAATATAATAATTATGAACCGCGCGTTACGTGACAACAAATTATATATATATATATATATATATATATATATATATATATATATATATATACACCGTATATAATATATAAATATATAAGTGATACGATATTTCTTTTTTACACCACCATGGACCATTGAACCGAGGAGATATTCCGATATAGAAAGGTGGGTCGCCAGCTGGAAAAGGTTGGGCACCACTGTCCTACGGATTACTGACGATGATTTATTTACAACAAAGGCGTATAATATGTTTTCTCAAGTCTATTTATGAAGTTTCTCAACTACCACTTACTGAGTATAATATATACTTACTAAAGATATAATATATAGCATTAGGGTTGGACTCTAAACTCCTTCAGAGGGGTACAGAAAAGGTTTTATATTGTCTGTTGGTTATATGTCGTGTCGGTAGAGTCGTGCTCCCTACGTGTGTCTGTAAGGAATTGTCTACTCTAAAGGTTTCTTGTTTCCTATTCCATGAGCATTTTTTTCGTACGACAATGAAGCCGCCATGTTCTTACCGAATTATGAACAATTTGAAGTATAGGCCTAGATCATAGTTGGCGTGGTTGCGCTATGGAGGATATGAGTTTATTAATGAAAAGCTAAGAGGACGGGGAGAGGGTGCGAATCACTGTATTATTGTATAGTTGTATCAGGGCCCACTTAGTGTTTAGGATAACCGAAGACACTGTTCCCCCATCCAGCCTATTGATAACGTGAATACTAGATTTTTGCGTGGTATAATCTCACAATTCCTCTTCTCCTTCAGTAACTTCTCTCTCTCTCTCTCTCTCTCACTCTCTCTTCACATTCATCTCTTTCTTAATCCTCTCTTTTTTTCAACCCTACTCTCTTTTCGTCCCTGTCTTTCCTCCTTTTCCTTCTCTCCTCTCCCTTTCTTCCTTTGTTTTCTCCTACGGAATGTTTAAATAGTTAAAATATGAAACGTATAAGTAGCTTTCGTTCTCTTCTCTAATCCCTAATCTTTACTTTTTCCCCTCCCTACCAGTACCTTCTCAATCACGCACTCTCTATTCACTTTTGTCTCTTTCTTCATCCTCTCTTTCTTCCCAACCTCCTCTCTTTCCATCTCTCTCCCCTCCCTTCCTCTCTTTGTTTTGACGTCCGGAATGTTTAAATACAGTAGTCAAAATAGTAAACGTAAAATAACTTTATTCGCTCTCTTTTCTCATCCCTAGTCACACCATTCCGTCTCTCTTTCTATACTTTCTGACTTCATAGCCTCTCTCTTCACATTTATGTCTTTCTTCATCCTCTTTATCTTAGTAATCCTCTCCCCTTTCCGTCCCTTCTAATTTTCCGCATCCTACCTCTTCCCATCCATTTCTTTCAAACTGTTCTAGGCCGATACGTTTCTACTAAGACGTTCCATTTTGACCTATGTCTCCGTGTTATTGAATAGAAAATATTAGTAGATTGCAATAAAATTACTTTTTGTTCATATTGTGTTATTTAGTTACTTAATTACTTAAAATATTACCGTCAATTAATTTTATCCCCTTTCCCCACTCCACAACGAATCCTCTAAACTCTGAAATATTACAAAAGCCATAAACGGTTGCTTTTGTATGGAATTAATTAACAAAGTAGCTGTTTATTCAGCGCACACACTATTAACAGACTATAGTAATTGTTACCAATTATTTAAAGTGTAAACAATACTTATTGTTTATACGTGTGTTGTGAGTGTATTCTCGTACTGGCTAATTAATCGTGATGGAAGCACTCAAAACCCACTCAGGTTATTATATTTCCACTACTAGTTCACTAAGTAGTTCCTACACAATTCTACTATATTTCCTATACATACTTATACATCTTGTACACATTTTTAATTGTTAATAGAATACATTTTTATTCATCCAATCAAGTTCAAATACATTTTTTAAAACCTGTAGTGGATGACAAGTGATGTCAATACAGTTTTTTTTCAAATATTAATTCAATAATTAAATTTAAAAAAGTTGTTGTCTCGGTCGGATTCGAACTGAGTAACTACTTGTTTGAAATACAGCATTTTGTCGCTGAGCCAAGTATTCCATAACTAAAAATCAATAACCTAAAAGATGTATATGAAATTATAAGAGAAAGGTTCTTTGCAATGATGAATAGATTAATAGAATCAGAAATTATAGACCACCATCAGCCTCATAGAATAGACACTAAAAAAAAGAAAGCGAATAAATAGTAACAAATAAAAATAACAGTCCAACACCATATACTGAATAGAAAGAGAAATGGAAAATTTAAAAAAAAATTAGCTCTACTTTCACACCCAAATTGCGAATACCTCATAGGCCTATGCATAATACATATGTATATTAATTGTAATTATAAAATAAAATGTAACTAAAATAAAATTTTCCGTTGTTAACATCAGGTAGGAATTGACTTTAAACATTTTTTTTTGTAATTCGTGTGTTTCATCCAAATATAGTTTTCAAACAAAACTTCTATACTAAATGGAACAAGTATTTTTCTAGGTTAAAATACTTATACTTAACGTGGTTACGGGGAACCACGTTGGCATATCGATTACAGGCTGGTAGTTTTGTAAAACTTTTTTCGTTGATGGAAAAACTTTTAAAAATTTTCCAGATGAAACTCCAGAATAAACTGAAGGAAAAATACAAGTCTATCACTTATTTATTCATAGAACAAATCCTATATCACTTATTTTTCCTGAAGATGTTAATACATTAATTAGCGAAATGCTTTGACAAATTTATAAATTTAAAACAACTCTCGTACTTGTAATATTTTATTCATTTATAATAAAAATTATTTTATTCTATACCGGTTGTTTATGATATTCAGGCTTTTTGTGATATCCATGTTTTTTAAGCTATACAGATTTGTATATGATTAAACATTTGGAGTGACGGGATTTTTATGGTACTGCTTTTGCCGTCGCCAGATCTCAGCACTAGTCAGGCCAACTATCCTGAACATATTGTCGTCTACTACTGGGTTACACAGATCATTCATTCGAACTGTTATGACGTATGTACCGTACAACGAAGCGTGTGACGTAGGCCTACTGATATTATTGTGAATATATACGCGTGGGAAGAAATCTGCGTAGATTCAGGGAGTAGATGTACTGCTTGAGGAAGTAATAGGAAAGTGTTTGCTTGTTACTGTCTAGATTGAGGACAAGGAATGAAAGTTATTGACCAGGAGGATGTGAAGTAGGTGATATTTCCTATATACTTCTTGAAATATATGCCGGGAAATTATTCGTAAGGAGTTGGATACTTTTACAAGGTATCCATTACCATAGCCTTGAATGGTGGTTAACAGTTGCCCTGAAGGTTATTTCAGATACAGAGTTTTAAAATCCACTGCAAAGACCTACGAAAGACCTAATCCCAAAGCTGTACAAATAGCCAATACCCGTATAAAATAGATAGGAAGAAGAGTGATGGTGAATCACAAAGATTGTAGACGTAGTTAACTTAGATGCAGTCCTCTTGTACGTTCAGTTTCATGATGGCGCCCTTAATTTGTTACTGCTGTTTCGTTAGATTAAAAGTTATCTCGGCAACATCCACTCTAACTAAACACATAACTATTTTACACGGCTATAAAACGTTATATTGATTTCTATATGGTCCCATTTAGAATTTATTTTCAGCTAAAATATTGAATAGTGTTGTTTTAATTCAGAAACAGTAACGTTGCAGAAAAGTGAAGTAGAATTAAATCTTATCAAAAGTAGTTTTTTTCCATGAAGATATTGTTATGGACTGGTAATATGTAATTTGGTTCTAGACATTTATCGCCCGATAACAGCCCCTTCAAGGGTGTCTTCCACATCCTCTAGCCAGCTTCAGTCCCGACACAGAAGTACCGTGTGGCAGAGTCTGCATCCAGAAGCCCCGTCAAGGGTGTCTTTCTATATCCTCTAGACATAGCCAGCTTCAGTCCTGAGGCAGAAGTACGGTGTGCCGGAGTCTGCATCCAGAAGCCCCGTCAAGGGTGTCTTTCCACATCCTCTAGACATAGCCAGCTTCAGTCCCGAGGCAGAAGTACGGTGTGGCTGAGTCTACATCCAGAAGCCCCGACAAGGGTGGCTTTCCACATCCTCTAGACATACTTCAGTCTCGAGGCAGAAGTACGGTGCGGTGGGGTCTGCATCCAGCAGCCCGATGAAGGATTTCTTTCCACATCCTCTAGACAAAAACAACTTCAGTCGCGAGGTAGAGGTACGTTGTGGCGAAGTCTGCATCCAGCAGCCTCGTCAAGCGTGGCTTTCCACATCCTCTAGACATACTTCAGTCTCGAGGCAGAAGCACGGTGCGGTGAAGTCTGCATCCAGCAGCTCCGTCGTGTTGTTCTACATCCTCTAGACATATCTAGCTTCAGTTCCGAGACTGAGGTTGGTGCGGCGGTAGCCTGCATCAAGCAGCCATCAATCTACACACATTCCTCGAGACAGAAATGTCTGAGAGAAAATCGCTCAACATTTTTAATTGTTTGTTAGCGATGAACATTCGGAAGTGGAAAGAACAGGCTTTCTATTCGCAACGAATTATTCTTCCGACAAGCAGGCAAGTAGAAACGTCTCAAGTAAAAACAGTTATGAATGATTATTACGTTCCCTTAAGGCGTTATTCTCTACGTCGGTGTTGAAGCGAGCCTCTGTTTAGGCGTTACAAATGTCGTCGATAAATAACCTTAATACACACGCATTTCGAGCCGAGAAGGCAATTTTAAATGAACAAGAAGGTTATGATGTATACCTTCGCTTGTGTTAGGAGGCAAACCTTGGGGTTAGGTTTATTATCGGTTGTTCGTCTTCATTTCCCAGCGAAACCTAGTTTACCCGCTCGCAAAGTTTCTGTTTGGCGGCCAAATTGAATCTGCAAAAGCACAGCACTGCAGCCGCAAACAGTGTTTAGCCTGTGTGTGTGATTTACTTCTTTACGGTGATTTAGTGAATGTTTTCCGAGGATTTTGTATGTGTTAATAAAACTATCTCAGCTTCTGTAATTAGAACTGAACATTAATAATTTCAAGGTTAGAATAATTTTTTAAACTACTACGTACTTTCCGGTACTGACAGTATATTTTATAGCGTTATTGTGTGAATCACACGCTATGTGTGGCGAAAGGGAATTTGTATAAGGTTTTACAAGTATTAGGTGACAGGATTAAGGGAGGTATAAAACTACCATGTCGTACTTCATCGCATAACAAAAAAAAAAAAAAATTAGAAACTAAATAACGGCACAGTTTAATATGAATCACGTAGGATTGCATACAACGACATAGTTTATGTGAGTATCCTGTGACACGTCTGCCTTAGGGGGCTAAATCCGCATGAGTACTGAACAAATTTAAATATAACTCCCGAGATATAGCAAGGGACTTGAAGTGGAGGTGGAAAGGCAGGTAGTATAATGGCACAGTGGTTGCGCGGACCGATACGTATAGCAATGAGGCTCGACAAACACTAAAACACCGAGCTCCTTCATCACTCTAAATGTCAAGTGATCTAGTCTCTTGCTATAGCTCGCGACTTAAACAATAGGGCTAATAAAAATCTCAAGAAAAATGTACTTTACAACAGGAAAGTGAAAATGTGATGAGAGTAAATCTGTATTACGTGACGTCACCACTTTAAGAATTTCTTGAATAATGCATTACAATCAAGAAATCAACGAATTAACAAGAAGAATTTCCGGAAGAAAACAAATTCACTAGGTTTACTTTGTTAGCTATTTGTATCTACTTAAAGATTATTTGTAGGTTATAATTAAATGGTTTTAATTATTAATGCAGCTTCCTGTATATTTAGAAATGTTGTATATTTGATGAAATTGTGAGATTAGTTGTCATTTCATACGACATATAGTTTAATTAAGACTATTATAAAGCTATTCTACTCTATATAAGCGAAATTATTTGTTCCAAGACCGACATCGGTTTTCCTGGATATCTTCTCTTTCATATAACAAAACTGTTTAGTATTTTCCTTTTAGAGAACTCTTTAGTAGGGATTTACTGTTACTCCCTTTCTATTTTTAAAATGTGTGCAGGTATCAAAAACGTTTTTGATTTTTTTACAGTTTAACTTGACCTATAAGAATAAAATCATTTGATCCTGGAAATGTTCCACTTTCTCTCTCCTCCACTTTCTTTCTCCCCCTCTTTCTCTTCCCCTCTCTCCCCCTCCCTACCCTCTCTCTGTCAATGAATTACACTTATCTTATGTCTGTATTTGCTTTGTTCTGGTACAAGACAAAAGGAGAGAGGACGCCTCGGGCCTAAACTGCTATAAAAATGATGATGTACAAATATATGTTGCAACAAACCATAAAATAAATAATTACATTCGAATTTTGTGAAAGTCCAGTGGTGTAGACAAGCGGTAAACGTCAAAAGTGTTACGATAAAGTACTCAAACACAGCGCTTTATCGAGAGGAAACTGGCTGAGGTTTTGCTGAAATATTTCAACCACCTTCTTATAAAGCCTTCGCGCATAAATTCACCCCATTAATTATTGCCAGCCCTAACGCCGAAGGCATCAAACCAAACCGAGAGGGTGATCAAATTAATTAATGTCCCCCTTTTTGTCGCCATTTCCTCGCTTCGATCGGGCATGATAGACGCGGCCGTTTTGTTGGCTTGTAGTTTATTATCACGACTTTTACACAGCCACATAAATCTGTATAGTTTTAGACATATTATAGTGACGGATTATTGCAGAGGCTTGATAAAGGACCTATAGAATTGTTTATTGCTTCTTTAATTCCGAAAGATACAATATATATTTTAATTTACAGAACTATTGGTTTAAATTTAAATACAGTATTATCGATACAGATTGCCTGTAAATTGAATTTATATCCTACGTATGGGCTCCCCCTTTGGGGTTAAAATCGTCCCGTACAGCTGTAGTAGCACTAGGATCTCATGGCTTCTTTAAGCAATCCACTATATTAGAGCCACTTTGGAGTAAAGTAAGCTGTAGTAGCGCTAGAATCCCATGGCTTCTTCAGGCAATCCACTATATATAGCTACTTTGGAGTCTCGTACAGCTGTAGTAGCGCTAGAATAGCATGGCTTCTTCAAGCAATTCACTATATAGAGCGACTTTGGAGTCCCGTGCAGCTGTAGTAGCGCTAGAATCTCATGGCCTCTTCAATCAATCAATTATATAGAGCCACTTTGGAGTCCCGTACAGCTGTAGTAGCGCTAGAATCTCATGGCTTCTTCTAGCAATCCACTATATAGAGCCACTTTGGAGTCCCGTACAGCTGTAGTAGCGCTAGAATCTCATGGCCTCTTCAATCAATCAATTATATAGAGCCACTTTGGAGTCCCGTACAGCTGTAGTAGCGCTAGAATCTCATGGCCTCTTCAATCAATCAATTATATAGAGCCACTTTGGAGTCCCGTACAGCTTTAGTAGCGCTAGAATATCATGAATTCTCCAAGCGATCCTCTATATAGACCCACTTTGGAGTTCCGTACAGAATCGCATGGCTTCTTCAAGGAATCCACTATACCTATAGAGCTACTTTGTAGTCCCGTATAGCTGTAGTAGCGCTAGAATCTCATGACTTCTCCAAGATATCATCTATATAGACCCACTTTGGAGTTCAATATAGCTGTAGTAGCGCTAGAACCCCATGGCCTCTTCAAGCAATCCACTATATAGAGCCACTTTGGAGTTCCGTACAGCTGTAGTAGCGCTAGAATCTCATGGCTTCTTCTAGCAATCCACTATATAGCGCCACTTTGGAGTTCCGTACAGCTGTAGTAGCGCTAGAATTTCATGGCTTTTTCAAGCAACCCACTATATAGAACCACTTTGGAGTTCCGTACAGCTGTAGTAGCGCTAGAATTTCATGGCTTTTTCAAGCAACCCACTATATAGAACCACTTTGGAGTTCCGTACAGCTGTAGTAGCGCTAGAATCTCATGACTTCTCCAAGATATCATCTATATAGACCCACTTTGGAGTTCAATATAGCTGTAGTAACGCTAGAACCCCATGGCTTCTTCTAGCAATCCACTATATAGAGCCACTTTGGAGTCCCGTACAGCTGTAGTAGCGCTAGAATCTCATGGCTTCTTCAAGCAACCAACTATATAGAGCCACTTTGGAGTCTCGTACAGCTGTAGTAGCGCTAGAATCTCATGGCTTCTTCTAGCAATCCACTATATAGAGCCACTTTGGAGTCCCGTACAGCTGTAGTAGCGCTAGAATCTCATGGCCTCTTCAATCAATCAATTATATAGAGCCACTTTGGAGTCCCGTACAGCTGTAGTAGCGCTAGAATCTCATGGCCTCTTCAATCAATCAATTATATAGAGCCACTTTGGAGTCCCGTACAGCATTAGTAGCGCTAGAATATCATGAATTCTCCAAGCGATCCTCTATATAGACCCACTTTGGAGTTCCGTACAGAATCGCATGGCTTCTTCAAGGAATCCACTATACCTATAGAGCTACTTTGTAGTCCCGTATAGCTGTAGTAGCGCTAGAATCTCATGACTTCTCCAAGATATCATCTATATAGACCCACTTTGGAGTTCAATATAGCTGTAGTAGCGCTAGAACCCCATGGCCTCTTCAAGCAATCCACTATATAGAGCCACTTTGGAGTTCCGTACAGCTGTAGTAGCGCTAGAATCTCATGGCTTCTTCTAGCAATCCACTATATAGCGCCACTTTGGAGTTCCGTACAGCTGTAGTAGCGCTAGAATTTCATGGCTTTTTCAAGCAACCCACTATATAGAACCACTTTGGAGTTCCGTACAGCTGTAGTAGCGCTAGAATCTCATAACTTCTTCAAGCAATCCACTATATAGAGCGACTTTGGAGTTCCGTACATCAGTAGTAGCGCTAGAATCTCATGGCTTCTTCAAGCAATCTACTATATAGAGCCAGTTTGGAGTCCCGTGCAGCTGTAGTAGCGCTAGAATCTCATGGCTTCTTCAAGCAAACCACTATATAGAACCACTTTGGAGTCCCGTGCAGCTGTAGTAGCGCTAGAATCTCATGGCTTCTTCAAGCAATCCACTATATAGAGCCACTTTGGAGTCCCGTGCAGCTGTAGTAGCGCTAGAATCTCATGGCTTCTTCAAGCAATTCACTATATAGAACCACTTTGGAGTTCCGTACAGCTGTAGTAGCGCTAGAATCTCATGGCTTCTTCTAGCAATCCACTATATAGCGCCACTTTGGAGTTCCGTACAGCTGTAGTAGCGCTAGAATTTCATGGCTTCTTCAAGCAAACCACTATATAGAACCACTTTGAAGTCCCGTGCAGCTGTAGTAGCGCTAGAATCTCATGGCTTCTTCAAGCAATCCACTATATAGAGCGACTTTGGAGTCCCGTGCAGCTGTAGTAGCCCTATAATGTCATGGCTTCTTCAAGCAACCAACTATATAGAGCCACTTTGGAGTCTCGTACAGCTGTAGTAGCGCTAGAATCTCATGACTTCTCCAAGATATCATCTATATAGACCCACTTTGGAGTTCAATATAGCTGTAGTAGCGCTAGAACCCCATGGCCTCTTCAAGCAATCCACTATATAGAGCCACTTTGGAGTTCCGTACAGCTGTAGTAGCGCTAGAATCTCATGGCTTCTTCTAGCAATCCACTATATAGCGCCACTTTGGAGTTCCGTACAGCTGTAGTAGCGCTAGAATTTCATGGCTTTTTCAAGCAACCCACTATATAGAACCACTTTGGAGTTCCGTACAGCTGTAGTAGCGCTAGAATCTCATAACTTCTTCAAGCAATCCACTATATAGAGCGACTTTGGAGTTCCGTACATCAGTAGTAGCGCTAGAATCTCATGGCTTCTTCAAGCAATCTACTATATAGAGCCAGTTTGGAGTCCCGTGCAGCTGTAGTAGCGCTAGAATCTCATGGCTTCTTCAAGCAAACCACTATATAGAA
Organism: Prosapia bicincta; assembly: GCA_036971475.1. Taxonomy (NCBI): domain Eukaryota; kingdom Metazoa; phylum Arthropoda; class Insecta; order Hemiptera; family Cercopidae; genus Prosapia; species Prosapia bicincta. The sequence goes on along the minus strand of JBAIZL010000002.1, from coordinate 186,917,198 downwards.
CCACTTTGGAGTCCCGTGCAGCTGTAGTAGCGCTAGAATCTCATGGCTTCTTCAAGCAATCCACTATATAGAGCCACTTTGGAGTCCCGTGCAGCTGTAGTAGCGCTAGAATCTCATGGCTTCTTCAAGCAATTCACTATATAGAACCACTTTGGAGTTCCGTACAGCTGTAGTAGCGCTAGAATCTCATGGCTTCTTCTAGCAATCCACTATATAGCGCCACTTTGGAGTTCCGTACAGCTGTAGTAGCGCTAGAATTTCATGGCTTCTTCAAGCAAACCACTATATAGAACCACTTTGAAGTCCCGTGCAGCTGTAGTAGCGCTAGAATCTCATGGCTTCTTCAAGCAATCCACTATATAGAGCGACTTTGGAGTCCCGTGCAGCTGTAGTAGCCCTATAATGTCATGGCTTCTTCAAGCAACCAACTATATAGAGCCACTTTGGAGTCTCGTACAGCTGTAGTAGCGCTAGAATCTCATGGCTTCTTCTAGCAATCCACTATATAGCGCCACTTTGGAGTTCCGTACAGCTGTAGTAGCGCTAGAATCTCATGGCTTCTTCAAGCAAACCACTATATAGAACTACTTTGGAGTCCCGTGCAGCTGTAGTAGCGCTAGAATCTCATGGCTTCTTCAAGCAATCCACTATATAGAGCGACTGTGGAGTTCCGTACATCAGTAGTAGCGCTAGAATCTCATGGCTTCTTCAAGCAATCCACTATATAGAGCCAGTTTGGAGTCCCGTGCAGCTGTAGTAGCGCTAGAATCTCATGGCTTCTTCAAGCAATTCACTATATAGAACCACTTTGGAGTCCCGTGCAGCTGTAGTAGCGCTAGAATCTCATGGCTTCTTCAAGCAATCCACTATATAGAGCCACTTTGGAGTCCCGTGCAGCTGTAGTAGCGCTAGAATCTCATGGCTTCTTCAAGCAATTCACTATATAGAACCACTTTGGAGTTCCGTACAGCTGTAGTAGCGCTAGAATCTCATAACTTCTTCAAGCAATCCACTATATAGAGCGACTTTGGAGTCCCGTGCAGCTGTAGTAGCCCTATAATGTCATGGCTTCTTCAAGCAACCAACTATATAGAGCCACTTTGGAGTCTCGTACAGCTGTAGTAGCGCTAGAATATCATGGTTTCTTCGAGCAATCCACTATATAAAGCCACTTTGGAGTCCCGTACAACTGTAGCGCCCGTAGGCTTCTTCGATCTAGGGAGGAGCTTCCTCCATTAAACTATGGAGAAGGTATTGGCCCATGCCGTATTCTACTTAAATAGTCCTTGTAAATCTTTGTAATTAACAAATATACACCCACTATATGGAGCTCTTTGTGAGTACAATAGTTTCGTACAGATGTAGTACCCGTAGAATGTATTGCCATCTTGTGGGTCTTATTTAGTTAGATATCTTGGCTTTTCAAGCTAATATATAGTTGTTTTTGTATTTTCAGTGTTTTCTTTTAACTTGTCAAATAATGGTTTATTTCCGTTGATCGATGGTAGTTTGATTACGCGTGAAGTGCATCGGGCATATGTGTAATATTTGTTTAGAGTAATAGTATCGCGTTGTACATGCGTCACTTTATATTGGTTTAGTAAATAAAATAGCCATTTACCGTAGTTTCTGGTGTGTCGCAAGTTGTTACTGTAATGGAAAGCTTTGAGTTGCATTCCCGCTTCATAAAGTACACAAATTGTTTTCATCCAATTTCTTCCGCGTCAGATCTTAAAGTTAGTGGCAAAGAAATCTGTTCGCACTAAAGGTTCAAAGACCTGTCAAAGGAATTGACATCCGTCAGCCTGACTAACCTGAAAGGGCTCGTTAAGTTGCTCGTACTGTCGAGAATTTCACGGCACAAGCCAGGCTTAATACAAGCCGGTCTGGGGTTCGGTTTTACTGTGTGCATTGTATAAAGAACGAACGAAAAATAATACAGCCATTTTTTATTATATTCAATTGCAATAGTTAATAAAGGCTGTTCATGTATTGCATTAGCATTAATTAATTATTAAGCCAAAATACACATCATTAGAAAGACGACGTAGATGTAACGGACTGTCAGCGAAATGCTACATCAGCAAAAACAAGTAATATAAACAGATATAATTAAAGTCAATTCCTACGTAAGTTAAGTATCACTTATTTAAAGCCAAGTGGGACGAAATAACTATATTGCATAGCTTGCCCTTTTTGTGAAAAGTTTTTTTCTCCCATATAAAACTAAAATTAGTTCTTTAATAATTTCAACTAATGAATTAATATTTGATAAACTGGATTAACATTACGTATCTTCCGCTACAAGTTTTAAAAATGTATTTGAACTTGAGTGGATGAATAAAAAGTATTTTTATTAAAGATTGAAAATTTGAACAACACACACACACACACATACACACACACACACACACACACACACACACACACACACACACACACACACACATATATATATATATATATATATATATATATATAGCAGAGTGTGAACTAACATTAAAAGTTGAAAAAACCGTTACCTGTGGTTTGTGTTTTCAACCCGGATTCGGCCATTGGAAACTAATTTGTCGAGACGGACACCTTCCTTCAACCCACCATCAGATTTCGCTTGCAGTGCACTGTTCTTAAACCTATAACTTGTCATCCTCTCTTAAAATTAATGTTTATACTATTACCCTTCCCAGCTACTAGTCAGCTCCCATCCCAGGAAATGTTACACAAACAGACCTTAATCCATACTTCCATACAGAGTATCGATTTTGAAATGTCTTTTCTTCAAAGAACTAATTTTGTAATTACAATTGTTATATATATATATATATATATATATATATATATACATATAAATTTTTATTATTTATTTTTTCCTGTTTCTAACAACGTTTTAAGGTTAAAAATCGTGTAGAACATGAAGCTAAAATATTTATGATGATAAGACGTACTGTAATTCTTCCAATGCCAGATCTTGGCATCCCTGCCACTGTGTGCTTAGGCTCCTAGTATAGACTATGATGACTTCTCGCGCTCTTCCACGTTTTGTAAAGCTGTGCAATTCTGAAGGTGTGGGCCGTCTATCTTGTGACGGTGCCACAGAGGGCAAATTTCCGACGCTACATAAGTGGGCTTGCAGATACTCAAGGTCCGTAAGCTTTTCGAATTTGGCAATAGCTTCCACCCTTGCTAGGTTTTGTGGTATCAGCACTAAGCCTTCCCATTTCTATCCGGGACTCGTTTCTTTTTGGCTTTCCTTGGTTTTTTTCGTTGATAGTTGACTCAATCAGGCTTCTGGTTGTTAGTAGGGACATGATAAAACGTTAATATATTAACACGTACATAATTTCAATTTGTATGTGTTGTTTTTACAGTTACATATATTAATTAATTATGTGTAATTTATAGATTTTAAGTGTATTTATGTGTATTTGCTGGAAATATTTAGTGTCAGAAAAGCAGTATTAAACGTATACATGCACTGCAGACTCAAAAAGACTAGACGGCGCTGTTTAGGCAATTTAACGTCAGTGTTATCCATGGAACCGTGATTAGGTAACGGAAGTAATTTTTTTTTTAATATAAAATTATAAAAAATTCTAAAATTATGACAAAATTAATTTGTTAAAACAACTTAATATTTGTTATTGCTTCACAGAATTACAAAATCGTAAAAATATTTATTGAATTTAATTATAAATTTGTGGCAATAAAATGCTAGGTGTAATTATTGTAACAGTTAAACCTAGGAAGCTAATAAAGCACACATTATTATTTCAACAGATTACACAGTACTGTTTAATTGCTGAGTAACTTAAATCGTCATTTTGTGTAAATTTAATCTGTACGCGATTAACTTGCTGCGACCTCCCTAAACCAGTAGTGTATCCAACGAACAACCAAACAAACCCTTGTCTAATATTCTCGGTGTATGTTTGCTTAGGTATTGTTTTACACTCGTCTTACTTATCGCTCAAACAAACATATTTCTTCCTTCTATTAGGTCACATTTTCCCTTTTCAGTAGTTAATATAATACCTTTCATTCATCCCCTCCAGTCCAATCACATTTTTTTTAAACTTGTAGGGGATGACAATTGACGTTGATATAGTTTTATTCAAATGTTTATTCATTAATTAAATTTTAAAATGAAATAATTATATTTTTATAAGAACAACTTTTTCACAAAAGGGGTAAGGTATGCAATATAGTTATTCCGTCTCAATTGGCTTAAAATAGGTGATAACTTATGATTTCATCAAACAGCTGATTTTATGTTATATGTTATACGGTAGAACAGATGTTTCAACGCATAAGTTATGTTACTTTATTTATATTAAATATAAATGTTTAATAAAGATAGCTATAATATTTTGTTTGCCTAAGTAAGAATTGACTTTAAAAAACTTTAAAACATATTTGTTTATATTTCTTATACTTTTGTAAAATAAATCTTTAGTAAACCCTAAACCGAACAATGTTTATCTTCGATTCATTGGATAAGAAATAATGAACGGAAAATATACTTCTTTCAAAACCTTCTATTAGTTGACACTCCTCTTATGTAGGCCTACCTCTTGTTCAAATTTTCAATCGTTAATAAAATAATTTTTATTCATCCACTGAAATTGAGATACGCCCTTTAAACCTGTAGTGGATGACACTTGATGTTAATAAAGTTTTTATAATAATTTACTAATTAAATTTAATTATATTATTTTAACTTTGTATACGAGGAAAACGCTTCACAAAGGGGCAAGATATGCAATATAGTTATTTCGCAACATTCAGTTTAAAATACGTGTTAACATATGATTTCATAAAACAGTTGATTTTGTGTATTTTGTAATAGAACAGCTAATTTAACTCGTGGAATTTGTTACTTTATTTATATTAATTGTAGTTATTTAATGAAAAGTAACGGAAATAATTTTTTTTTTGACTCAAGTAGGAATTGATTTTAAATTTTTTGTTCATAATATTTGATGTTTTGATAAATACATTTACGGCAACAATTGCCAAGAAGGCGACGAACGTACGATCAACAAAGGTTGATGTTGTAAGTAATATATCTTTCATTTAGAGCCGAGGTTGATGTATCGCCTAATTAAACACCTGTAAGCAGTCAGGTAAAACATTTGGACGTGTATAGCGGAGTGCGGGGTGGCGCGGGGGAGGGGATGCTCAGAAAGCTTATTAATTACTGGCAAGAATTAGTCAGTGTTTCATGAAATTCGTTTATTAATTGCTTTCACATCTGCGAAGTGTGCTTTGCTAAAATTTTTTTAAAATATATAAAATGGTGGCGGGTTGTTACATTGAATCAGCCTCGGCTTAACCTTAATTTAGTGGGTACGGGAGTAAATTAATTGTTAGAAATTGGATAATTTAATTGGAGTTTACGGTGTTTGATTTCATTAAATGCGAAGTAATTTAGAAAAAAATTTGAAAAAATAATTTGCGCACAGGAAGATTAAAGGGTTGCAGAATATTATTTTGCTAATTTAAAGATTCGGTGACTTTCGGAAAATGCAAATTATTTTAGATAAATAATTTAATTAGCATGTGATAGCTCCATTAATGATGGTGCTAACTTACGTGAGCGTTTGCCTGCTTGGGGACAGGCTAGACCTAACGGCTTACGTGAGCGTTTGCCTGCTTAGGGACAGGCTAGATCTAACAGCTTACGTGAGCGTTTGCCTGCTTGGGGACAGGCTAGACCTAACGGCTTACGTGAACGTTTGAATGCTTGGGACAGGCTAGACCTAACGGCTTACGTGAGCGTTTGCCTGCTTGGGGACAGGCTAGACCTAACGGCTTACGTGAGCGTTTGCCTGTTTGGGGACAGGCTAGATCTAACAGCTTACGTGAGCGTTTGAATGCTTGGGACAGGCTAGACCTAACGGCTTACGTGAGCGTTTCCCTGCTTGGGGACAGGCTAGACCTAACGGCTTACGTGAGCGTTTGCCTGCTTGGGGACAGGCTAGACCTAACGGCTTACGTGAGCGTTTGCCTGCTTGGGGACAGGCTAGACCTAACGGCTTACGTGAGCGTTTGCCTGCTTGGGGACAGGCTAGACCTAACGGCTTACGTCAGGGTTTGAATGCTTGGGGACAGGCTAGACCTAACGGCTTACGTGAGCGTTTCCCTGCTTGGGGACAGGCTGGTCCTAACGGCTTACGTGAGCGTTTGCCTGCTTGGGGACAGGCTAGACCTAACGGCTTACGTGAGCGTTTGCCTGCTTGGGGACAGGCTAGACCTAACGGCTTACGTGAGCGTTTGCCTGCTTAGGGACAGGCTAGACCTAACGGCTTACGTGAGCGTTTGCCTGCTTGGGGACAGGCTAGACCTAACGGCTTACGTGAGGGTTTGAATGCTTGGGGACAGGCTAGACCTAATGGCTTACGTGAGCGTTTGCCTGTTTGGGGACAGGCTAGACCTAACGGCTTACGTGAGCGTTCGCCTGCTTGGGGACAGGCTAGACCTAACGACTTACGTTAGTGTTTGCCTGCTTGGGGACAGGCTAGACCTAACGGCTTATGTGAGCGTTCGCCTGCTAGGGGACAGGCTAGATTTAACGGCTTTCGTGAGCGTTTGCCTGCTTGTGGACAGGCTAGACCTAACGGCTTACGTGAGCGTTTGCCTGCTTGGGGACAGGCTAGACCTAACGACTTACGTGAGCGTTTGCCTGCTTGGGGACAGGCTAGACCTAACGGCTTACGTGAGCGTTTGCCTGCTTGGGGACAGGCTAGACCTAACGGCTTACGTGAGCGTTTTGCCTGCTTGGGGACAGTCTAGACCTAACGGCTTATGTGAGCGTTTGCCTGCTAGGGGACAGGCTAGATTTAACGGTTTTCGTGAGTGTTTGCCTGCTTGTGGACAGGCTAGACCTAACGGCTTACGTGAGCGTTTGCCTGCTTGGGGACAGGCTAGACCTAACGACTTACGTTAGTGTTTGCCTGCTTGGGGACAGGCTAGACCTAACGGCTTACGTGAGCGTTTGCCTGCTTGGGGACAGTCTAGACCTAACGGCTTTGGTGAGCGTTTGCCTGCTTGGGGACAGGCTAGACCTAACGGCTTACGTGAGCGTTTGCCTGCTTGGGGACAGGCTAGGCCTAATGGCTTACGTGAGCGTTTGCCTGCTTGGGGACAGGCTAGACCTAACGGCATACGTGAGCGTTTGCCTGCTTGGGGACAGGCTAGACCTAACGGCTTACGTTAGCGTTTGCCTGCTTGGGTACAGGCTAGACCTAACGGCTTACGTGAGCGTTTGCCTGCTTGGGGACAGGCTCGACCTAACGGCTTACGTGAGCGTTCGCCTGCTTGGGGACAGGCTAGACCTAACGGCTTTCGTGAGCGTTTGCCTGCTTGTGGACAGGCTAGACCTAACGGCTTACGTGAGCGTTTGCCTGCTTGGGGACAGGCTAGACCTAACGGCTTACGTGAGCGTTTGCCTGCTTGGGGACAGGCTAGACCTAACGGCTTACGTGTGCGTTTGCCTGCTTGGGGACAGGCTAGACCTAACGGCTTACGTGAGCGTTTGCCTGCTTGGGGACAGGCTAGACCTAACGGCTTACGTTATTATGTTTACATAACAAGCCCACCGAGGCAGGGAAAAAGTTGAAAACAACTACTTTAATGTATTGATTCAACCAGGCTGACAGTAGTAACAACTGGTCGTCAACGACTGAACATTTGAAGTTATCTCAACATGTATAGTGGAATACTTACAAGCAAGAGGTGCGCTACATTTGGTAGGGGAGTGAGGAAATGTAGTAGCTGTCTTTACATTAATAATGTATCCCTGGTAGATAGTGGAATACTTAGAAGCAAGAAGTGCGCTACAGTTGGTAGGGGAGTGGGAAAATATAGTAACTGTCTTTACATCAATAATGTGTCCCTGGTAGGAAATTATCCTACCGCGTATTGTGGAATACTTAGAAGCAAGAGGTGCGCTACAGTTGGTAGGGGAGTGGGAAAATATAGTAATTGTCTATTATGAATAATGTGTCCCTGGTAGGAAATCTTCCTACCGCGTACAGTGGAGTACTTGGTAGCTACAGGTAAACTGCAGTTAGTAGGGGAGTAGGAAAATGTAACAGCTGTCTTACCGTCAACAATGTGTCCCTGGTAGAAAAGCATCCTACCGCGTGTAGTGGAGTACTTAGAAACAGCAGGTGCGCTACAGTCAATAGAAGGGTGGGGAATGTAGTAACAGTCTTTACATTAATAAAGTGTCCCTGGTAGAAAAGCATCCTACCGCGTGTAGTGGAGTACTTAGAAGCAGCAGGTGCTCTACAGTCAGTAGAAGGGTGGGGAATGTAGTAACAGTCTTTACATTAATAAAGTGTCCCTGGTAGAAAAGCATCCTACCGCGTGTAGTGGAGTACTTAGAAGCAGCAGGTGCGCTACAGTCAGTAGAAGGGTGGGGAATGTAGTAACAGTCTTTACATTAATAAAGTGTCCCTGGTAGAAAAGCATCCTACCGCGTGTAGTGGAGTACTTAGAAGCAGCAGTTGCGCTACAGTCAGTAGAAGGGTGGGGAATGTAGTAACAGTCTTTACATTAATAAAGTGTCCCTGGTAGAAAAGCATCCTACCGCGTGTAGTGGAGTACTTAGAAGCAGCAGGTGCTCTACAGTCAGTAGAAGGGTGGGGAATGTAGTAACAGTCTTTACATTAATAAAGTGTCCCTGGTAGAAAAGCATCCTACCGCGTGTAGTGGAGTACTTAGAAGCAGTAGGTGCTCTACAGTCAGTAGAAGGGTGGGGAATGTAGTAACAGTCTTTACATTAATAAAGTGTCCCTGGTAGAAAAGCATCCTACCGCGTGTAGTGGAGTACTTAGAAGCAGCAGGTGCGCTACAGTCAATAGAAGGGTGGGGAATGTAGTAACAGTCTTTACATTAATAAAGTGTCCCTGGTAGAAAAGCATCCTACCGCGTGTAGTGGAGTACTTAGAAGCAGCAGGTGCGCTACAGTCAATAGAAGGGTGGGGAATGTAGTAACAGTCGTTACATTAATAAAGTGTCCCTGGTAGAAAAGCATCCTACCGCGTGTAGTGGAGTACTTAGAAGCAGCAGGTGCGCTACAGTCAATAGAAGGGTGGGGAATGTAGTAACAGTCTTTACATTAATAAAGTATCCCTGGTAGAAAAGCATCCTACCGCGTGTAGTGGAGTACTTAGAAGCAGCAGGTGCGCTACAGTCAGTAGAAGGGTGGGGAATGTAGTAACAGTCTTTACATTAATAAAGTGTCCCTGGTAGAAAAGCATCCTACCGCGTGTAGTGGAGTACTTAGAAGCAGCAGGTGCTCTACAGTCAGTAGAAGGGTGGGGAATGTAGTAACAGTCTTTACATTAATAAAGTGTCCCTGGTAGAAAAGCATCCTACCGCGTGTAGTGGAGTACTTAGAAGCAGCAGTTGCGATACAGTCAGTAGAAGGGTGGGGAATGTAGTAACAGTCTTTACATTAATAAAGTGTCCCTGGTAGAAAAGCATCCTACCGCGTGTAGTGGAGTACTTAGAAGCAGCAGGTGCGCTACAGTCAATAGAAGGGTGGGGAATGTAGTAACAGTCTTTACATTAATAAAGTGTCCCTGGTAGAAAAGCATCCTACCGCGTGTAGTGGAGTACTTAGAAGCAGCAGGTGCTCTACAGTCAGTAGAAGGGTGGGGAATGTAGTAACAGTCTTTACATTAATAAAGTGTCCCTGGTAGAAAAGCATCCTACCGCGTGTAGTGGAGTACTTAGAAGCAGCAGGTGCTCTACAGTCAGTAGAAGGGTGGGGAATGTAGTAACAGTCTTTACATTAATAAAGTGTCCCTGGTAGAAAAGCATCCTACCGCGTGTAGTGGAGTACTTAGAAGCAGCAGTTGCGCTACAGTCAGTAGAAGGGTGGGGAATGTAGTAACAGTCTTTACATTAATAAAGTGTCCCTGGTAGAAAAGCATCCTACCGCGTGTAGTGGAGTACTTAGAAGCAGCAGGTGCTCTACAGTCAGTAGAAGGGTGGGGAATGTAGTAACAGTCTTTACATTAATAAAGTGTCCCTGGTAGAAAAGCATCCTACCGCGTGTAGTGGAGTACTTAGAAGCAGCTGTTGCGCTACAGTCAGTAGAAGGGTGGGGAATGTAGTAACAGTCTTTACATTAATAAAGTGTCCCTGGTAGAAAAGCATCCTACCGCGTGTAGTGGAGTACTTAGAAGCAGCAGGTGCGCTACAGTCAGTAGAAGGGTGGGGAATGTAGTAACAGTCTTTACATTAATAAAGTGTCCCTGGTAGAAAAGCATCCTACCGCGTGTAGTGGAGTACTTAGAAGCAGCAGTTGCGCTACAGTCAGTAGAAGGGTGGGGAATGTAGTAACAGTCTTTACATTAATAAAGTGTCCCTGGTAGAAAAGCATCCTACCGCGTGTAGTGGAGTACTTAGAAGCAGCAGGTGCGCTACAGTCAATAGAAGGGTGGGGAATGTAGTAACAGTCTTTACATTAATAAAGTGTCCCTGGTAGAAAAGCATCCTACCGCGTGTAGTGGAGTACTTAGAAGCAGCAGGTGCGCTACAGTCAGTAGAAGGGTGGGGAATGTAGTAACAGTCTTTACATTAATAAAGTGTCCCTGGTAGAAAAGCATCCTACCGCGTGTAGTGGAGTACTTAGAAGCAGCAGTTGCGCTACAGTCAGTAGAAGGGTGGGGAATGTAGTAACAGTCTTTACATTAATAAAGTGTCCCTGGTAGAAAAGCATCCTACCGCGTGTAGTGGAGTACTTAGAAGCAGCAGGTGCGCTACAGTCAATAGAAGGGTGGGGAATGTAGTAACAGTCTTTACATTAATAAAGTGTCCCTGGTAGAAAAGCATCCTACCGCGTGTAGTGGAGTACTTAGAAGCAGCAGGTGCGCTACAGTCAGTAGAAGGGTGGGGAATGTAGTAACAGTCTTTACATTAATAAAGTGTCCCTGGTAGAAAAGCATCCTACCGCGTGTAGTGGAGTACTTAGAAGCAGCAGGTGCGCTACAGTCAGTAGAAGGGTGGGGAATGTAGTAACAGTCTTTACATTAATAAAGTGTCCCTGGTAGAAAAGCATCCTACCGCGTGTTGTGGAGTACTTAGAAGCAGCAGGTGCGCTACAGTCAGTAGAAGGGTGGGGAATGTAGTAACAGTCTTTACATTAATAAAGTGTCCCTGGTAGAAAAGCATCCTACCGCGTGTTGTGGAGTACTTAGAAGCAGCAGGTGCGCTACAGTCAGTAGAAGGGTGGGGAATGTAGTAACAGTCTTTACATTAATAAAGTGTCCCTGGTAGAAAAGCATCCTACCGCGTGTAGTGGAGTACTTAGAAGCAGCAGGTGCGCTACAGTCAGTAGAAGGGTGGGGAATGTAGTAACAGTCTTTACATTAATAAAGTGTCCCTGGTAGAAAAGCATCCTACCGCGTGTTGTGGAGTACTTAGAAGCAGCAGGTGCGCTACAGTCAGTAGAAGGGTGGGGAATGTAGTAACAGTCTTTACATTAATAAAGTGTCCCTGGTAGAAAAGCATCCTACCGCGTGTAGTGGAGTACTTAGAATCAGCAGGTGCTCTACAGTCAGTAGAAGGGTGGGGAATGTAGTAACAGTCTTTACATTAATAAAGTGTCCCTGGTAGAAAAGCATCCTACCGCGTGTAGTGGAGTACTTAGAAGCAGCAGGTGCGCTACAGTCAGTAGAAGGGTGGGGAATGTAGTAACAGTCTTTACATTAATAAAGTGTCCCTGGTAGAAAAGCATCCTACCGCGTGTAGTGGAGTACTTAGAAGCAGCAGGTGCTCTACAGTCAGTAGAAGGGTGGGGAATGTAGTAACAGTCTTTACATTAATAAAGTGTCCCTGGTAGAAAAGCATCCTACCGCGTGTAGTGGAGTACTTAGAAGCAGCAGGTGCGCTACAGTCAGTAGAAGGGTGGGGAATGTAGTAACAGTCTTTACATTAATAAAGTGTCCCTGGTAGAAAAGCATCCTACCGCGTGTAGTGGAGTACTTAGAAGCAGCAGGTGCTCTACAGTCAGTAGAAGGGTGGGGAATGTAGTAACAGTCTTTACATTAATAAAGTGTCCCTGGTAGAAAAGCATCCTACCGCGTGTAGTGGAGTACTTAGAAGCAGCAGGTGCGCTACAGTCAGTAGAAGGGTGGGGAATGTAGTAACAGTCTTTACATTAATAAAGTGTCCCTGGTAGAAAAGCATCCTACCGCGTGTAGTGGAGTACTTAGAAGCAGCAGGTGCTCTACAGTCAGTAGAAGGGTGGGGAATGTAGTAACAGTCTTTACATTAATAAAGTGTCCCTGGTAGAAAAGCATCCTACCGCGTGTAGTGGAGTACTTAGAAGCAGCAGTTGCGCTACAGTCAGTAGAAGGGTGGGGAATGTAGTAACAGTCTTTACATTAATAAAGTGTCCCTGGTAGAAAAGCATCCTACCGCGTGTAGTGGAGTACTTAGAAGCAGCAGGTGCTCTACAGTCAGTAGAAGGGTGGGGAATGTAGTAACAGTCTTCACATTAATAAAGTGTCCCTGGTAGAAAAGCATCCTACCGCGTGTAGTGGAGTACTTAGAAGCAGCAGGTGCTCTACAGTCAGTAGAAGGGTGGGGAATGTAGTAACAGTCTTTACATTAATAAAGTGTCCCTGGTAGAAAAGCATCCTACCGCGTGTAGTGGAGTACTTAGAAGCAGCAGGTGCGCTACAGTCAGTAGAAGGGTGGGGAATGTAGTAACAGTGTTTACATTAATAAAGTGTCCCTGGTAGAAAAGCATCCTACCGCGTGTAGTGGAGTACTTAGAAGCAGCAGGTGCTCTACAGTCAGTAGAAGGGTGGGGAATGTAGTAACAGTCTTTACATTAATAAAGTGTCCCTGGTAGAAAAGCATCCTACCGCGTGTAGTGGAGTACTTAGAAGCAGCAGGTGCGCTACAGTCAGTAGAAGGGTGGGGAATGTAGTAACAGTCTTTACATTAATAAAGTGTCCCTGGTAGAAAAGCATCCTACCGCGTGTAGTGGAGTACTTAGAAGCAGCAGGTGCTCTACAGTCAGTAGAAGGGTGGGGAATGTAGTAACAGTCTTTACATTAATAAAGTGTCCCTGGTAGAAAAGCATCCTACCGCGTGTAGTGGAGTACTTAGAAGCAGCAGGTGCGCTACAGTCAGTAGAAGGGTGGGGAATGTAGTAACAGTCTTTACATTAATAAAGTGTCCCTGGTAGAAAAGCATCCTACCGCGTGTAGTGGAGTACTTAGAAGCAGCAGGTGCTCTACAGTCAGTAGAAGGGTGGGGAATGTAGTAACAGTCTTTACATTAATAAAGTGTCCCTGGTAGAAAAGCATCCTACCGCGTGTAGTGGAGTACTTAGAAGCAGCAGTTGCGCTACAGTCAGTAGAAGGGTGGGGAATGTAGTAACAGTCTTTACATTAATAAAGTGTCCCTGGTAGAAAAGCATCCTACCGCGTGTAGTGGAGTACTTAGAAGCAGCAGGTGCTCTACAGTCAGTAGAAGGGTGGGGAATGTAGTAACAGTCTTTACATTAATAAAGTGTCCCTGGTAGAAAAGCATCCTACCGCGTGTAGTGGAGTACTTAGAAGCAGCAGGTGCGCTACAGTCAGTAGAAGGGTGGGGAATGTAGTAACAGTCTTTACATTAATAAAGTGTCCCTGGTAGAAAAGCATCCTACCGCGTGTAGTGGAGTACTTAGAAGCAGCAGGTGCGCTACAGTCAGTAGAAGGGTGGGGAATGTAGTAACAGTCTTTACATTAATAAAGTGTCCCTGGTAGAAAAGCATCCTACCGCGTGTAGTGGAGTACTTAGAAGCAGCAGGTGCTCTACAGTCAGTAGAAGGGTGGGGAATGTAGTAACAGTCTTTACATTAATAAAGTGTCCCTGGTAGAAAAGCATCCTACCGCGTGTAGTGGAGTACTTAGAAGCAGCAGGTGCGCTACAGTCAGTAGAAGGGTGGGGAATGTAGTAACAGTCTTTACAATAATAAAGTGTCCCTGGTAGAAAAGCATCCTACCGCGTGTAGTGGAGTACTTAGAAGCAGCAGGTGCGCTACAGTCAGTAGAAGGGTGGGGAATGTAGTAACAGTCTTTACATTAATAAAGTGTCCCTGGTAGAAAAGCATCCTACCGCGTGTAGTGGAGTACTTAGAAGCAGCAGGTGCTCTACAGTCAGTAGAAGGGTGGGGAATGTAGTAACAGTCTTTACATTAATAAAGTGTCCCTGGTAGAAAAGCATCCTACCGCGTGTAGTGGAGTACTTAGAAGCAGCAGGTGCGCTACAGTCAGTAGAAGGGTGGGGAATGTAGTAACAGTCTTTACATTAATAAAGTGTCCCTGGTAGAAAAGCATCCTACCGCGTGTAGTGGAGTACTTAGAAGCAGCAGGTGCTCTACAGTCAGTAGAAGGGTGGGGAATGTAGTAACAGTCTTTACATTAATAAAGTGTCCGTGGTAGAAAAGCATCCTACCGCGTGTAGTGGAGTACTTAGAAGCAGCAGGTGCGCTACAGTCAGTAGAAGGGTGGGGAATGTAGTAACAGTGTTTACATTAATAAAGTGTCCCTGGTAGAAAAGCATCCTACCGCGTGTAGTGGAGTACTTAGAAGCAGCAGGTGCTCTACAGTCAGTAGAAGGGTGGGGAATGTAGTAACAGTCTTTACATTAATAAAGTGTCCCTGGTAGAAAAGCATCCTACCGCGTGTAGTGGAGTACTTAGAAGCAGCAGGTGCGCTACAGTCAGTAGAAGGGTGGGGAATGTAGTAACAGTCTTTACATTAATAAAGTGTCCCTGGTAGAAAAGCATCCTACCGCGTGTAGTGGAGTACTTAGAAGCAGCAGGTGCTCTACAGTCAGTAGAAGGGTGGGGAATGTAGTAACAGTCTTTACATTAATAAAGTGTCCCTGGTAGAAAAGCATCCTACCGCGTGTAGTGGAGTACTTAGAAGCAGCAGGTGCGCTACAGTCAGTAGAAGGGTGGGGAATGTAGCAGCTGTATCTGTAGCGTTTGTACCACTTGAACTAGAAAGTGTTAAGGAGGAAGTCTCGCTACATATTGAACTAGAAAGTGTTAAGGAGGAAATCTCGCTACATATTGAACTAGAAAGTGTTAAGGAGGAAATCTCGCTACATATTGAACTAGAAAGTGTTAAGGAGGAAGTCTCGCTACATATTGAACTAGACAGTGTTAAGGAGGAAATCTCGCTACGTATACCGTTTGTAAAATGTGTCTTTAAATCATTTCTTTCAGCGAAATTTACTTGTCACTTAACATGTAATCGTAGAACAGAAAGTAATTTTCAGAACGTAAATAAATAAATTTTTAGATGAACTCCGGTAAAAAAAATATCACCCACAGGAAGCAACGATTCAGTGACCAGAAAATCATACTAAAACCCTCCATTTGAAAATAAATATAAAAAAATCGCACCTAATATAAAACATGGTTGAAGTAAGGAAAATCTACCAAACAACGTACAGACCCTGTGGATGTCATCTTCACCCCTTTCGGGAAAGCAGCGTCCTTTTTCACAGTACGTTTGGAAAATTTGACCTATAAATGACGTCATTTGATATTTACTAAAGGGAACTTTTGTCATTTATGGTATAAACCAGAAATGGCATAAATTGAAGTTTAGGTGCTATAGGATCCTGTAATCCTATAGTCATTTCTACTGAGATTATTATCTTGTTTATTTTTTGCAAGAAAAAATAAAGCAGCCCAGGAGGAGGTAAATTTATAGGATAACTATTATCTGAAGATGTCTCACTGGAGAATCAGACTGTTTAATAAGCATTAATTTGATCTGGGATATTCTGAATTAAAAATCGGAAAGCTAAAATATAAAGGCAAAAGTGTATTATTCAAAACAGAGTACAATTTTACTTTAATTCTTGTTTGGCCAAGTTAAATTTCAAGTTTAGAACTTGAAATTACTCATAGAGATGCGTGGGAGACTCTTGAAATAAACTCTTGAATTTAGTTTTATTCTCTATAATTCTTTTTACCATAGATTTTGAAAGTTTCGTTGGAACTGACAACCATTTCTTATAAGCTTGCTACACTGCCCATTATTGTGGACAATTAGGACAAGAGCGTCGGAGTAAATCCACGATTCAAAGTGCAGCCAACGTAATGAGACCGGGTGATTAATGTGTTTTAATGTAGAAGATGCGGTCCACCACATGTCTCGTGTCGCCCATAATGCATTCAGTGCCTCTGTTCTACAAGCTCTCTTATACTAACAGACTTGCGGAATAGTTGCACCTCCCTTTCGCTTTACATACAAGGGCAAGATTATATAAAAACCTGTCAAATGTGGGAGCAAGGGTATATAATCTTTTGTCAGAGATATGAGGGTGCGGGGCTATAATATTCGCCTGTCACGAACGTGGCTGCAAGGCTATATAATTGACTGTCAGGAATGTAGTTGCAACGAAATATAATCATTTGTCAGAGATATGGGTGTGGGGCTATATAATCCTCTGTCAGGAATGTGAAAGCGGGGCTATATAATCGGCCGTCAGGAATATGGAAGTAGGGCTATATAATCACATGTCAGGAATGTGAAAGCGGGGCTATATAATCGACTGTCAGGAATGTGGGTATGGGGCTATATAATCCTCTGTCAGGAATGTGAAAGTGGGGTTATATAACTGTCTGTCATTAATGTGGGCGCAGGGCAATATAATCGCATGTCCGGAATGTGGTTGTAAGGCCTGATAATCCTCTGTCAGGAATGTGAAAGCGGGGCTATATAATCGGCCGTCAGGAATATGGAAGTAGGGCTATATAATCACATGTCAGGAATGTGAAAGCGGGGCTATATAATCGACTGTCAGGAATGTGGGTATGGGGCTATATAATCCTCTGTCAGGAATGTGAAAGTGGGGTTATATAACTGTCTGTCATTAATGTGGGCGCAGGGCAATATAATCGCATGTCCGGAATGTGGTTGTAAGGCCTGATAATCCTCTGTCAGGAATGTGAAAGCGGGGCTATATAATAGGTTGTCAGGAATGTGGGTGAGGGGCTATATAACCGCATTTGAGTAATATGGGCGCGGGACAATATAATCACATGTCAGGAATGTGGTGCAAGGCTATATAATCCTTTGTCAGAGATATGGTTGTGGGGCTATATAATCATCTGTCAGGGATGGGAAAGCAGGAGTATATAATCGGTTGTCAGGAATATGAGTGTGGGGCTATATAACCGCCTTTCAGTAATGTGGGCGCTAGGCAATATAATCGCATGTCAGGAATGTGGGTGCGTTTCTACATAATCGGCTGTCAGGAATGTAAATGCGAGGTTTTATATCATCTATTTGGGAGCTGGCTCGAGCCTTTATGTCGCCAGTCAGAATTGCGGGCGCAAGGGTATACAACCGCCTGTCATGAAGGTGTGTGCGAGGTTTATTTCTACTGTTAGAGGAATAAGCTGGCCCGAACATGATATCCCTGGTCAGAACTTTCTGCGCAAATCCATATAATCCCCTGTCAGGAATGTGGGTGCAAGTTACATCAGCTGGATCTAGCCTTTATATCACCAATTTGAACTGTCATTGTTAGGTTCGCTAATCGTTTGTCAAGAGATGAGGTTCCGAGACTATATAATGGTGGTGTAGACCGTTACAACGGTAATTACTTTACAAGGGGGCTTCTACCCCGCCCCCATAATTCTCCTAGAGGGTAGTAAAAGAAAGAAACACCCTTTCTTCCTGTCCACAACTCAATCCCAATACAATTTCTAATAATACACTGAATCTAAACGACAGGCTAGTGTTGGGATATCCTCTATTACATAAAACGGACGCGGGTTCAATCCTATAAGGCAAAGAAAATATCCTCGGCCTTGGTTTCGCCTTAACGCAATACAAGGAAAAGCGTTTCCTAGCGAAGTCGCCCCTGTAAAGGGCGAAAAAGGATTGAGATAAAGCGAAACGATTAACAAAGGAAACGCTAAAATAAAGATAACACTTTCATATTGAAGTAGCCTGGCAGTGGAAATAAGAAGAAGCGGCAGTTTAATAAATAATGAACGAGCCGACGCGACTCGGGATTTAGGTTATAGCATTAGCATATTGCCGACCGAAGCTCAGCACTGCGGAAAATTAAAAGCTCCTGCGCCCAGATTACTCAAGATCCCCCCATCGCGATTTTTTCACAACGGTAATTGAAAACTGGTTACTCGGCGGCGTTATAGCAGCCCTAAGACACGGGGTCTGGTCTATCTGGAATTCATTGCCCTCTGGGGGCGTGTGTACCGGTTAATTTAAAGTTTGCCCTTGTGGCTGGGGAGCGCTTATTTTTGTACCGCTTGCCGAAAGATAGTGGTCTAGCATCATTAAACGTTTTCTCGTTTAAATATAAATTGGGGTTGTTTATTTTCAACAACCAGTGTTTTTATTTTAAATTGTTATTTTCTTCGACATTATGAGCAATTGTAAAAATATATGCATTTTCCTGACGTTATTTTCAACACCTTTGCGAGGTCTGAGAATTAGACAGTAGTATCGTTTGATATGGTGTATATGAGGATGCACTGTGCTTCAACCTGAACTATGTTTCTTCAATATAAACATTTAACTAACAATCATTTTCATATTTTTTTTGTCAATTTTCACAAATTGTTTGTAAATTATTGTACTAATTATTTGCGTTGTGATTAATAAAGTAGATGTTCACATAAAAATTCTATTGCGTCTATATTATGCTCAGATTTTTTAAAAATAAAAATATTAGCAAACTTTAATTACAGTTCTGTGTTTTTTCATAAGTGGTTGCTTGTTTTTTTTTATTACTTTGAGAATAACTTCTATGTAGTCGAAACACACAAAATATGTTGATTTAATCATTTGCTAAAATGAAATGGATCAGAAAAAAATATAGAGACTTTAAAAAGCCATTACAATTACTAATGTGGTGAAAGAACTATAAAGAAGACAGCCTCAAAATTGTTTGTATGTAATAATGTCTCATTGAGCCAACTCCTAAGGGAGGTCTTAATGCTGAATATAAGTGGGTCAATGGATGGAAGAAGAATTGTGCTATGGCCTGTCCCGCGAGTCTCATTGAGCCAACTCTTAAGGGAGTTCCTATTGCTGAACATAAGTGGAGAAATGGTTGAAGGAAGAGTTACCGAAAGCGAAGAGATAAGATATATCAGGAGATCAGGATGTCATAGGCACGAAGATGATCAGGCTCGCCCTGCCATTCTTACTGAGCCAACCCCTAAGGTACTTTCTATTGCTGAATGTAAGTGGATGTTTCGTTGGGTTACCGTAATAGTAGATGCAGACAGCCCATACTTGATGCACGTTTAATGTACATGGAGGCTCCGAAACATTTATTCTCTTGTAGATTTGCGAAAAGAAAATTTAAAAGGTGGTACCTCTTGACGACTATTCGGATCGTTTATCCAACAGCTGTCCGCAATATATTTATCCGAACGGACTGGAGAGGCAAAGAGTGCTCCTACAGAACAGGTATATCTTTATTCCCTACATTATCTGTGCTCGTGCAGAGTGATAAGACTCGGCCATGGATTTTTATGTTCCTTTCTGTGTTATTATTTTACATTACAAAACTTAAATGTAAGGTTTCTATGTACACTATTAAAATTATTTCAGTTGTAAGAAAGTTTGACAGACCCATTGCCAGACCAATGTAGAGAAATAATGTGAATTTGCCAGAAATACTACAGACAGACCTTAAAGGCCCATTGCGTCTGTAGATAAATGCGCATCTGATGCCCGAACCATTTCATCCCCCTTTTTTCTATTCTGCATCTAAATACCTCCTTGGGGATGTGTTTTTCGTTTTCGTCGTAGAATTCTAAATGTTCAACAACACAGGTGAATCTAACATTACGAAGATTACGACCTTGTTGTATGTAGCCTACGTCGTCTGATTTTCATTTGAACAAAACATTAATGTCGTCTTTTGTAAATAAATTTAAAAATTAAAAATGACTCGTTACTGTTGATGCGTTTTAAAAGTATTCGAATTGTCGTAACATCACTGTAAAAAAGAATAATAGTGTTGGTGTTGGTGGATGTTTGAAGGTTGCAAAAAGGTTCATAAAACAGCTGATTTTATGTTATGTAGTAGGACAGCTGTTTTAACGCATAGGTTATGTTACTTTATTTATATTAATTGTACACATTTAATAAAAAGTAACTGAAATAAAAAATCTTTTGGTAACCTAACTAGAATTTGACTTTAATTTTGTTTATGTATTACTTGTTTGATAAATTCTTTTTTTGTTTTTATTTCAGGTAAGTTGAAATTTTTGGGAATTGTGTCCTACAATCTTCTAAAGTAAGTAATTGAATGCATTTTATAAACACTGAATGATATAAGAGATCAGGTCTGTTGGTATTCGGCTGGGAAATTAGGTGGTGCAATGCTGAAGAGATGTTCGGCTGAAGAAGTAAGTGGTGAAATGCTGAGGAGGTGGTCGGCTGGGAAAGTAGGGGGTGTAATGCTGAGGAGGTATTCGGCTGCGAAAGTAAGTGGTGTAATGGTGAGGAAGTATTTGGCTGCGAAAGTAAGTGGTGTGATGCTGAGGAGGTATTCGACCTCGAAGTAAGTGGTGTAATGCTAAGGCGATGGTCGGCTGTGAAAGTAGGTGGTGCATGCTATGGAGGTGTTCTGCTTGGAATGTAGGCGATGTAATGCTGAGGCGGTGGTCGGCTGTGAAAGTAGGGGGTGTAATGCTGAGGAGGTATTCGGCCTCGAAGTAAGTGGTGTAATGCTGAGGAGGTGATCGGCTGGGAAAGTAGGGGGTGTAATGCTGAGGAGGTATTCGGCTGCGAAAGTAAGTGGTGTAATGGTGAGGAACTATTTGGCTGCG
The DNA here is from genome assembly GCA_036971475.1 of Prosapia bicincta. Taxonomy (NCBI): domain Eukaryota; kingdom Metazoa; phylum Arthropoda; class Insecta; order Hemiptera; family Cercopidae; genus Prosapia; species Prosapia bicincta. Next base: position 186,896,344 of record JBAIZL010000002.1, on the reverse strand, counting down.
AAAGTAAGTGGTGTGATGCTGAGGAGGTATTCGACCTCGAAGTAAGTGGTGTAATGCTAAGGCGGTGGTCGGCTGTGAAAGTAGGTGGTGAATGCTATGGAGGTGTTCTGCTTGGAATGTAGGCGATGTAATGCTGAGGCGGTGGTCGGCTGTGAAAGTAGGGGGTGTAATGCTGAGGAGGTATTCGGCCTCGAAGTAAGTGGTGAAATGCTGAGGAGGTGGTCGGCTGGGAAAGTAGGGGGTGTAATGCTGAGGAGGTGGTCGGCTGGGAAAGTAGGGGGTGTAATGCTAAGGCGGTGGTCGGCTGTGAAAGTAGGTTGTGAATGCTATGGAGGTGTTCTGCTTGGAATGTAGGCGATGTAATGCTGAGGCGGTGGTCGGCTGTGAAAGCAGGGGGTGTAATGCTGAGGAGGTATTCGGCCTCGAAGTAAGTGGTGTAATGCTGAGGAGGTGGTCGGCTGGGAAAGTAGGGGGTGTAATGCTGAGGAGGTGGTCGGCTGGGAAAGTAGGGGGTGTAATGCTGAGGAGGTTGTCGGCTGGGAAAGTAGGGGGTGTAATGCTGAGGAGGTGGTCGGCTGGGAAAGTAGGGGGTGTAATGCTGAGGAGGTGGTCGGCTGGGAAAGTAGGGGGTGTAATGCTGAGGAGGTGGTCGGCCTGGGAAAGTAGGGGGTGTAATGCTGAGGAGGGGTCGGCTGGGAAAGTAGGGGGTGTAATGCTGAGGAGGTGGTCGGCTGGGAAAGTAGGTGTAATGCTGAGGAGGGGTCGGCTGGGAAAGTAGGGGGTGTAATTCTGAGGAGGTGGTCGGCTGGGAAAGTAGGGGGTGTAAGTAGGGGGAGAGGAGGTGTTCTGCTTGGAATATAGGTGGTGTAATGCTGAGGGGGTGTTCGGCTCACGAGGGAACTAGCTGACCTTTTCTTTCGTTTCTTTAATTTCTCTTTGTGTTGACAAGGAATCATTTAAAAGTCTACGTGAATTAAAAGCATTCATTGTAACTTCAGAACGAATATCAGTTCACTTACACTATTTACGAATTAACTTATGCTCGAATACAAAATAGTTTAAGGCGATTCGAACTCAAGTTGATAGACTTAAAGCATTCTTTACTTAGCCTAGATAACGCGAGAAGGCAGAAATAGAAATTGCTTTTAAAATATTCTAGTAGTTCAATAATCCTTGTAAATTTTGCAACCACTTCCAAATGGATAGTTTTAACGCTTCTTCGATAGTGTGTCTCGTAAAGACGTAACTACGACAAAGTTTTATTGCAGTACTGTGTCGGGCAAACTATTTACGTGGTGCAGCATTTGCTTTTATCGGACATGCTCTACAACTCGTCTAATACGTCATTATTGAATCACTGTGGAAAGATACTGTTCTGGTAACAATATATGGCAAACGTTTCTATACATTAAATGTCAGTGTTTAAAGCTGAGGCTGGGCTTTAGAACTGAGGCTGGGCATCGTGCTACGCCCTCACTGGGTCTTTTTAATTGTGTAAAACGTTTTTTTTTTTAAATTGTTGTTTGGTTGCTCATATGGTGTTGATATTTCAGTAGTGGATATTTAGTATTTCATATGGTGGATGCTCAGTAGTGATATCCTCCAAAACGCCCCTCATATTGGTTTTCTGTCACCTACGCCAGCTATTACCATCACCGCTGGCCTGGCAGGCTTGCTGTAAGACAAATGTATTACCCGTTGACGGTAATGTCGCATCTATCGTGCAGACAAGCCTGGTCACTTTTCCTCCCCCGCGAACCTGCTTTCAGAGAGAACTTTTGCCGGGGCAGAAATGTATGCAACCGCCTAAAATCCTGATGTCCCGTTGGGAGACATCCTTAACCCTTGAACCCCTACATGATAATATATTAGGTCAGGCAAAGCTAATATTTTATATTATTTCCAAGTATTCTTATCTTTTTCATTTTAGCATATAACCTGATGATGGAATAAAATATCTTAAACGAATAAAATTAACAAAATAGCAAGTGGTAGAGATTAGCTACGACCTATTCCATCAATCTACCGCCAATAAATCCCTTCAAATTGTTTTTTTTTTTAAATTACTACCTGTTCCATCAATTTACCTACAATAGATCACTTAAAATAGTTTTTTTTTAAATTACGACCTGTTCCATCAATCTACCGTCAATAGATCACTTCAAATAGTTTTTTTTTAAAATTACGACCTGTTCCATCAATCTACCTCGGCAATAGATCACTTCAAATAGTTTTTTTACATTACAACCCGTTACATCAATTTACCGCCAATTCATCGCTTCAAATAATTTTTTTTAAATTTCGACCTATTCCATCAATCTGCCGGCAATTGATCGCTTCAAATTGTTTTTTAAAATTTTGTAACAGTTTCAAGTTTTTTTTTTTTTAATTTTAAACCCGGAATTGAATAAAAACAACGTTGTAATCTGACACACTAAATCGTGTAGTCAAACACAGCGCCTCTGGACTTTAGGGACCGAATTAAACTTTGCTATGGAGACGGGTAAACTGATTGGTTCGAGCGGATAGGGAGTTGCATCAAACTGTTTTGCATTAGACAAAGTTTGCAGTTTGTATTAATGTAGTTTGTCCGTATTATGTGTATATGCCGCACGTAAGCAACTTCTCTCTCTCTCTCTCTCTCTCTCTCTCTCTCTCTCTCTCTTTCTCTACCTACGTACCTACCTACCTACCTACCTACCTACCTACCTAATCCCTTCCTGCCAGTCACTCTGTCTTTCTCTACTTAATTCTACTTTCTGATTTAAAGAAATAATTGTTGAAGCTGCTTTCTGATTTAAAGAAATTATATTAAAATCTACTTTGTAATTTAAAGAAATAATTGTTGAAGCTACTCTCAAAGAAATATTTTTTTAATCTACTTTCCGATTTAAAGAAATATTTTTTTAATCTACTTTCTGATTTAAAGAAATTATATTAAAATCTACTTTCTGATTTAAAGAAATAATTTCTAAGTATAATTTAAGATTTAAAGAAATACTTTTTAAATCTACTTTCTAATTTAAAGATATAATTTTAAAGCTACTTTCTGATTTAAAGATATAATTTTAAATCTACTTTCTAATTTAAAGATATAATTTTAAATGTACTTTCTAATTTAAAGATATAATTTTAAAGCTACTTTCTGATTTAAAGAAATAACTTTTACATATAAATTGTCAACTTAATAAAATTTGTATAAAAGTAAAACATGTTAAAAAAATATACTACTTTCAAAATTGGTTTTAGAAATAGGCTATACAAGTAAATTAACACCCAGTTTTCATTAAGCACAATATGGAAGGAAATGACGTCGGATCAAGCCGGCAAACGGGAGAAGAGTTAAAGCTTATATATTGGCATAAGGTGTATTGATCACATAAACTATAAATTCTCCACCGTGGCTGAATAACTAGGCCAAGAATGACTGAGCATTCCGCTTCACGTATTCCCCTTATATTGTCTGTCCGCATTCCGTGAGTCCCACTATAAACTTCATTGCGCGTTTGTCCGTTTGTCAGCAGTCGGTGTCACTTAGTGTAACTTGCCTTTAAATGCAATTGTGAGAAAATCCTTTTAGAATGATTTTTTCATTGTTTGGGTAGTTTTTAATAATAACAAATTGATAAATATAATTATTTTTCTACCAGGAGCAGTTTTTCAATTCCTACTATTAGTTTACACTGTCCCTATATATGTATATATATATATATATATATATATATATATATATATATATATATATATATATATAATAACTTAACTTTTGTTATAATTAAATTTATATTTAAATGTTATTTATTTACCTTACCTATTAGTGTCACACCTTCAGGTTTATAAAGAATTAACAATCTTATCAATTTTTAAACATCACTTTCATTTATTCTCTTCAATTAACTCTACACATTATTCCAAATTTATATTAATATTTTGCAATGACAGGATTGATATCTTAACTAATATTACAATGATAAAAGGTGGACTTCTGAGGCTTTAGATTTCTAATAAAATAACATAACAAAAAAACAGTATTAAAATTTTATTCTTGCTCTCTGTTCTATTCTGGTCGCTATTACGGGAACTTTGCTCTTAAATTAGAAATGGTGAAACTAGAATAATTTTTATAAATTTTGATGAAATTAAAATTTGTTCTGAACTAAAAGATAGATGACTGTTGGCTACACTTATATTCAAATAATACTTATTGTTCTGAAGAGTCCCTGGAATCCTGGCCTTGGTTATTACCTTTTGCACTTACACTTGACACACAAAAAAACTTATTTTATATTTCAAAAAAACTTTTACGTCGCTTTTTTTAAATTTTACTTATAAAAAAACTCTTTACTTAATTTAATCAATTTCTCCCTTTACAACACTTCCATCCCAGTCCCCACCAATCCGTCTTCCTATGAGACTCTCCTCAAACTTTTTTAACTTTCCCGATCCTTTAGCTTTTATTGAAAAATCAAATCTTTCCCACTAACACAAACGTTCTTTGTAAGTTTCCCACAGTTCTACAATTAGCTAAACCTAACGGTACACGGTTATTTTTCCAGGCTATATCGGCCGCTGGATTTCCCGTCTTAACCACTATGGACCCTTCTCTATTGTCTATGGTTGCCGGACTCAATTTATAGCTTTCCTGGAAAAGGATAATGACATGGTACCTGCTTTGTCCGCACTAGAAAAACTATTTCTGTCTTTCCTTGCTTAATTCTAACAGATGATTATTTTAGCAACTAACTGAATTTAATCTAAAGCCTCGTACTTTATGTTATTATATATATATATATATATATATATATATATATATATATATAAATATTAATAACTTTTTGTTAAATTTCTTCTATTAGCTTACTCACTCCTGATATAATATATCTTGTACAAATTTTAAATCGTTAATAAAATACGTTTTTATTCATCCAATCAAGTTCAAATACATTTTTTTTAAAGCTGTAGTGGATGATACTTTATGTTAATAGTTTTTTCAAATATTTATTCAAAAATAAATTATAACAATTTTATAATCTTTAATTCGAACTGTGTATCTTCATATTCAAAGTCACGCATTCTTGGCACTGATCCAACTTGCCCTACATAGATAGTGTCTCAAGAGATGTATATCAATTTTTATTTTGCTCCCATCTGGTTGTCACCGAAACCTCAATTATACAACATTAAATTGTTTGCATGGTAACCACACAATATCGTGAATTCTCAACAATTAAAAATGAATGAAAGAATGAAATAAACTGGGTTAACTGTATCGAACCTTACTTCGCGAAAAGAAACTGTAATGCAATGCTAGTGACAAAAAAGCGTATAAATAGTAACAAACAAAAATAATAGTATAACATCATGCATAGAAAGGAAAACGGAAAAATAACAAGGAAATTCGCCTTCTATTTTCCCACTTAATATTGTTATTCTGACATATGTATATACATATTTATGTTAGTTGTAGTTATTGAATAAAAAGTAACTAGAATAATTTTTTCGTTTTTTTTTAACTAAGTAGGAATTTACTTTAATGTTTTTTATATGGTTATTCATCCACTCAAGTTCAAATACATTTTTGTTTAACTTGTAGTGTATAACAATTGATGTTAGTAGTTTTTTTCAAATAATAATTCATTAATAAAATTTAATAAATTAATTTGTTTTGTTGGGAAAATAATTTTTACAAAGGAGCATGGTATGCAATACAGTTATTTCGTCCCATTTGGCTTAAAATAAGTGATAATATATGATTTTATGAAACAGCTGATTTTATGTTATAGATTATGTAATAGAACAGCTATTTTAACGCATAGATTATGTTATTTTATTTATATTAATTGTAATTATTTATTAAAAGGTAATTAAAATTTTCTTTGTTGACCTTAGTAGGAATTTACTTTAAAGATTTGTTTGTTTATATTTTGTCTGGTAGAAGAAGCGAAGCATTAATCGTCATCTGTTAATCTGATTTGTAATTACAAACGATTGTAAAGTAGAATTATGTTTACAATTTGCAATAAACAGAAATAGCTATTTACGGTATTTCTGTAAAGTAATACCACATTTCAAAGCCACTTTTCAAAGCCTTGAAGCGACGTTTTCATTGAGAGTACAGTAGAGCCTCGATTAGTCGGGGTAATGGAAAAACAAAACAAAATACAAAATGTTTACATCCTGTAACTTTTTCCAACGCTTTACATTTATATAGATGCTCCCGCAGCGGTATTGTAAAAGTTGCATACAGTAGTGTGTCGCTTACCCGTTGTAAACGGGTCGACATGACTTCAGATAATTTCAAATAATTGGGAAGAATTTAATTATCTGGTAAACAATGAAATTTAAAGTTTTACAAGTATTTTATACGTTGAGTTGATTAAGTACATGATTGCAAACACTTTGCTTAAGATTCTAGTGGCACAGAAGATACTAAAAGTTCTAAATGTAGGCCTACATACTTTATAAAGATGTAGAAAAATGTTGTGAGCCTTGTGTCTGTTTAGCCGATGCTTGTGGTTTCTCCTGTTTGTTTTCGCAGGTGTCGGATAAGACAGAAATCGGATAAGCGAGAATCTACTGTATATCTAATCCATACATTTGAACAAATGTTACGTGTTTACTAACTCGTTTAGTTGGCGCCCGGATAATCGATAATCTACTCTATACTAAAGTGTCTTATCCTAACCCGGCCCTGCCTCCTGATGTGCATTGCCAAAATTAAAGAATTTGTCATCGTTCTAATGAATTGTAGACAGAAATGATTACGTTTACGATAAGGGCGTTTTTAAAGACACCTCGTATTTGTTTTTCGAGTTCTCCTACCAAAGAAAGAGAAGATTTAGCACCAAACAGACGACAAACTGAGTGTAGTGTACGAACACAGACAGAATTACTCTACAGATTTAGGAAATGTACCAGAGGGACTGCTGATACAGTACAGGCAACGTGGAACACGAACGTTTCTGGAGGAGATAATCCAGATCCTCCCGGGACTTGGAAGAAAACTAAAATGGTGGAGATGTGAGAGAAACATAGAGCTAATTATTGCTCACGTATGAATGCTTACTCCCTAATAGGACCATCGTAGTGATAGCTCGGTGTAGGAAAGAGATAAGCAAAGTATAAGGTCTATTCGGTCACAATACCTTCCCGCTTAGTCTGCTTTCTATCTTATCTGCAACGTCGAATAGATATGAAGAATCTTGGGGGAGATGTGGGAGAAAGGTAGAGCTAATTATTGCTCACGTATGAATGCTTACTCTCTAATAGGACCATCGTAGTGATAGCTCGGTGTAGGGAAGAGATAAGCAAAGTATAAGGTCTATTCGGTCACAATACCTTCCCGCTTAGTCTGCTTTCTATCTTATCTACAACGTCGAATAGATATGAAGAATCTTGGGGGAGATGTGGGAGAAAGGTAGAGCTAATTATTGCTCACGTATGAATGCTTACTCTCTAATAGGACCATCGTAGTGATAGCTCGGTGTAGGAAAGAGATAAGCAAAGTATAAGGTCTATTCGGTCACAATACCTTCCCGCTTAGTCTGCTTTCTATCTTATCTGCAACGTCGAATAGATATGAAGAATCTTGGGGGAGATGTGGGAGAAAGGTAGAGCTAATTATTGCTCACGTATGAATGCTTACTCTCTAATAGGACCATCGTAGTGATAGCTCGGTGTAGGGAAGAGATAAGCAAAGTATAAGGTCTATTCGGTCACAATACCTTCCCGCTTAGTCTGCTTTCTATCTTATCTGCAACGTCGAATAGATATGAAGAATCTTGGGGGAGATGTGGGAGAAAGGTAGAGCTAATTATTGCTCACGTATGAATGCTTACTCTCTAATAGGACCATCGTAGTGATAGCTCGGTGTAGGGAAGAGATAAGCAAAGTATAAGGTCTATTCGGTCACAATACCTTCCCGCTTAGTCTGCTTTCTATCTTATCTGCAACGTCGAATAGATATGAAGAATCTTGGGGGAGATGTGGGAGAAAGGTAGAGCTAATTATTGCTCACGTATGAATGCTTACTCTCTAATAGGACCATCGTAGTGATAGCTCGGTGTAGGGAAGAGATAAGCAAAGTATAAGGTCTATTCGGTCACAATACCTTCCCGCTTAGTCTGCTTTCTATCTTATCTGCAACGTCGAATAGATATGAAGAATCTTGGGGGAGATGTGGGAGAAAGGTAGAGCTAATTATTGCTCACGTATGAATGCTTACTCTCTAATAGGACCATCGTAGTGATAGCTCGGTGTAGGAAAGAGATAAGCAAAGTATAAGGTCTATTCGGTCACAATACCTTCCCGCTTAGTCTGCTTTCTATCTTATCTGCAACGTCGAATAGATATGAAGAATCTTGGGGGAGATGTGGGAGAAAGGTAGAGCTAATTATTGCTCACGTATGAATGCTTACTCTCTAATAGGACCATCGTAGTCTACAAGCGACAGCTCGGTGTAGGAAAGAGATAAGCAAAGTATAAGGTCTATTCGGTCACAATACCTTCCCGCTTAGTCTGCTTTCTATCTTATCTACAACGTCGAATAGATATGAAGAATCTAGATGAAATAAATCAGTGCGTTATACCTCCCCTCTTACTATAAAAAGGAAGGCGGGATTTAAGGCTACTGTTAGAAACATGTATCGTGTATATCAATCAATATATTGTACTTCTTTGATGCATTTCGATAGTTCAACTGTTTGTTAGCAGTGGGCTCTAAAATTTTAAAGCACGTATTTGAAATGCATTAACAAGCGTCTTGCCATCGCAGACACAAGGCGGTATCCCGAAGCTCTCCAACTTATAAATCTCGCCACTCGCCCTGCGCAGCTTTTGATAACAACCCCTCTAACAATTTATTGCCCGGGAGTCGTCTTGTCAAACCGATCCCCTTTACCTTCCACCCCAATTTACAAAAATGTCGACATCAGACCGATTTGCCAAAGCCCAACATTCGTAACACTTAACGTAAAGACTGGCCGACCGTTTGACGATACTGCTGCTAATATGGGCTTGCGTTGGTAACACTGATTAATGCCTTGCTCTCAACACTTTATTTATCATTCTCGTGCTAATTTATTTTCTACATTTCTCACGAAGCCTATCTTTTACACTCGATTGTTACTTAACCGATAGTTGGAAAAGCTGTAGAATTGGTGTGATAACCGCTATTAGGAGCGATTCCTTAGTCATAGTCTGCGACTATCATGTAAATTAAGAAATCATAGTTGTGACACCCTTCGGCACTGTTATTACCAAAGTTTAATTGGAAATGTGAGCGCACGGGTCGTCAGGTTTAGCCTGATCGGTGACATTGAGATGTGAGTGGCGGTCTTTGACACAGACTCTAGTTAACGTTTTATAGTTCACAATATAGTAAATAGTAAAACGCTACGCTGGTTCCTCTCCCACTCGAATTTATCTGCTTTCTCCTCCTGGGCTTCCATCTGTCACGTTATACCTGATGATTTGCAGATTCGTTAACATTCTACGAAAAAGCCTCTGCATAGGCATGAGTAGTTACTTCTCCATCCTCCAGTACAAAGCATGGTGGCCCGTGCAAAGCTCACGTGGGCTAATTATAGCCAGTAAAGGCTCTCAAGGGCTCTCCTTCTTTTCTGTATTTAATGTTCTTAAACGACTAATAATTGTCTATGTGTAAATTTTTCCTTAAAAACAGCTCTAAAGATTTTCATAAAAATTGGTAGTTAGGGGTTTTAACCTCAGGAATATAATAGGAAGAGTCGAAATATGCTAACAATTCGTCATCAGTTTTCTAAAAATTGTATATATATATATTTGTAAATTTTTTTCTCGGAAACTACTCTAACGATGTTCACAAAATTGGGCTTGATAAAAAACCGTCATCAGTTTTAGAAAAATTGCATACATATTTGCATATTTAGTGAATTTTCAATAAAATTGATATATATGGGGGCTTTTAACTTCAGCAATTAAATGGGTTAAGTAAGAATTTAATAAAAAATCGTCATTAAGTTTGCGAAAGTTGTTAAAAATTGGAAACAGCTCTACAGATTTTCACTAAAATTCGTATATAGGGTTTTTTTTAAAAACCTTAGCAATATAATGGGATAAGTAAAAATTTTCTGATAAATCATTATCAAGATTTTGAAAATCTTTAAACATCTAAAACTACTTTTTGTATTTACACCAAAATTGGTATATTCGAGGTTAACGTCAGTAATCCAATGAGCTAAGTGAAATGTTTTTGAAAAATCGATACCAAGTTTTCGAAAATTTTAAAGACGTTTATATATCCAAAATTACATTGGACTCAAGCTAGAGTCAACTTGGATGTACTATACAAACGCATCGATTTCCAGTTAGTACGGCATTTGCCACGCCAATCTATGTCACACAGGCAAACTTTTGATTGTTGGTATCGACTTAAGAAACTCCATTTTAATGCACAGGGAATGGTATATGTGACATTCACTAGGATTAAAAGAAGTAGCTTTAAAATTCTTTTGCCAAATGATAATACACATCATGCGCGAAACATTATGTTTAAAATTTCGGAGTATGACCCAATCGCAGACAGGCTTCCTCATATAAAACTCGTATATAAAACTTCAGTAAATATAAAACTTATATTTGGACGGCTTCTGTCTTGGATGCCTGGATTCTAAATTTGTCTTGAAAATAAATTTTAATATCTGTAATTAATGTACATACTGAAATATATTATGCAGTGTTTTATATTTTATTTTGTTCATTACATCACATGAATGATTAAAAATCAATAAACTCAATAAATATACATTGATGCTTTTTTGGGAGACTCCAACTGTAAACTGAATGGCACTGTGCAGGAGTACCGCAGTGAAACGAGGAAGGGTCAATGACTCATCCGGTAAAATGATTGTACCAGAGAATAAGAAAAGTATTCTATGGTAGAATCATAAAGCAGAATGAATAACTTGAACCTTCAACGTATAACTGAAGGACCCCTAGACAACCCCAATCAGGTTACAGTAGGAGTCACCGCGCCTACCCGTGTCGGCTCCCTAAGGGAGGGTTACTCACGACTTACTTAGACGGCCCGCACCCATTAAATAAAACTAACCGATGTTGGCTCCGCAGAGGGCTATTCACAACAGATATTAAATCGAATACAACAATAGAATTAGACGTTTCTATGGATTTTGTTAAATGTCATATTGTTGTTACTAATTGTCGAAGGAAGTATATTAATTGAATTACCTTTTAACTTATATTTTTTTATTAATGATTTACAAATAAACTTTGCTAGGCTTCATGAGCAAGAATTCAAAGTGAGTACACATGGCCACCGGAAGATTCTGACCTAACGATCGTTGGTCGTTAGTCAGCAACAACTGTAACAGAGGTGCGACAAGTCCATTGTTGTTGGATGCTTGATCGACCCAAACGATATTTTCGAACGGAGAGCGCCACTCTCTGTGTGCGTTTACTTGGGACATCTCTGCTGCCAATTAGTCAACGACAATCAAAGTTTCGTTAAAGGCGATCGTGCCACCCATTTGCGTTTTGATGCCAACTTCCATATAACCACGTGTTATCGTGGTAGCTGTTGAATGTCCGGAATCCGTAACAGGGGCTTTGGCGTAAGGGACTCCCAAAAGTTGCGTTTCTTTTTCGCTTAGAGAGCTGCAGCTACTTCTGGAGTTCAATAGTGCTAGATATATTTGTGTAGTACCGCAGGAAGATTTTAATTTGAGTAGGTCTGTACCCATCAGCACTAGAATTACATTCGGAGTCATCCTGGAGGCTGAGGGTCAGCTGTGGAGCTATTGTATTACAGTACGTTGTTTAGCAGCAAGGGTGCTGATGGTTTGAAGCTTTGTTAGGTACTGCAGAAGAGGCATTACGTGTGGATATTCATGGGTATCGTGATACGGATTGCGTACGTCAGAGGCGGAAAGATATTTATTTATCTATTTATATATTTATTTATATTTATTAAAGATAAAAACTAGGTGGTTTTGTATTTTCAGTCAACCCAAAACCTAGAGTTCCAGGTTTCACAATGTTTCAACGATTCACAATATTGACAGTTGTTGTTAATGCAGAGGTAGGTAGGAGCTACAGACCAATCAAAAGGCAGCATTTTCCTTACATTGCTTCGCCTTCTGGGATCAGTTAATATGCCAACCAGACACTGATTTTACAATCAGCTGATCGTAATGTAGAATTATACGCTTATTTTACAATCAGGTGATAGTAATGTACAATTATACGCTTACTTTAAAATCAGGTGTTCTTGATGTACAATTTTACGTGAAGTGATATTTTTGTTGCTTAAAAGGAATTTGTTTGTGACGTTTTTACTTGAGCGTTACATCTACAGACAAAGAGCTTTCGTCGGCCGTGCTGGGGTTGTTTTATCTGTCCCTAACCGTGATGTATTATTTAGTGCAGGCTAAAGGTGAGATTTGTAAAGGCGCCAAGAGAAAGGTTTACTCTAAGGATTAGCAAAGGAAGCAAGATCCAAAGGATAAAGCGAATCGTGTCTTTGCGTAGTCTGATTTAAACAAACGCAATGTAGCGACGGATGAATTGTTTAGTCGCTCAGCACTGCGTTGCCATGACGACCGCTATAAGATGGAATTAAACGTTGTAAATGATAATAATGTGAAGTTTTTTATCAAATAAATGTTAGATAAACTCAGCGTTGGAAACTCTCTCTCCAGTGTTTCGACATCTAAAAAATTCCTTTTTCAGGGGCATCTGTTTAGTGAAATTACAATATTAACAGAATCTGCTAAATTTTATTTAAAAATGATTTACCTTATAAGATATTGCTTGTACATAAACATCTAGGTAAACTTTAGAACAGATAAGCAACTACAAACATTAAAGAGATTTCGCACACTTTCATTTTATATTTACTTTGCAATATTAACTACGAGCATAACGTAAGCGATATTTTAATAACCTTAATATTAATATAATTGTGAATGTATAATTAAATTGTAATAGTGTTTGTTTAAAAAATGTTGCAATATTGTTTAAAATATTCCCCTGATTTTCTTTATATGCCAGCGTTAAGTGTCAAAATGTTGGGCAATGAATTTTCAATGTTAAAATATTTTGCGATTTGATCGAAATTTTTTTTTTAATCATTAATTATAACAGACGAAAATAATGCTCCTATAAGCAAAATAAATATTTTTTAAAATAAAAGAATAGTAATAACAAAATTTCAAGAGCAAAATGTAAAATTGATAGGCCTAATAAAGTTTAAAATGTTCAGGTAAAACTGTTTCCCTCATCTAGAAGTTTGCAAGTTGGTTAAGGAGCCCATCATTCTAACAACATTATAAGTATACCGGACCGTATGGTCACATGAACTTTATAAATTAATAAGTTTGCGCGCCGGCAAGTTTGCGGCCGTAATGACGTCACACCCACAGAACTGCTATCTGGTGGTCAAACTTTGCAACCACTTTGTTGTATTTTATACAAGCGATGTCGCACATACAAGTAAAATCCTTTTAAACCGAAACAAATGTAATGAGAAATTTTACTAATTTATATCGCTTATTTGTTCAGTTCAGTCTATTAGCTCAATTACAATAATTAATTATTTATATAAATAAAGTAACATAACCTATGCGTTAAACAGCTATTCTACCACATAACCTATAACATAAAATCACCTATTTAAAGAAATTATGTGTTACCACTTATTTTAAGCCAAATGGGACGAAATACTTATATATATATATATATATATATATATATATATATATATATATATATATATATACATACAGTAAACTCCCGATTATCCGTGGAATAGGGTGGCCCGGCAACGCCGGATAACGAATTCCCCGGATAATCTGCTATGAACAAAGAATACGCAAAACTATCGATAATCGATTATTATGCCATAAGTTACACAAATAATGACCCCGGTTAATGCAACTCACAAATAATTTTCAGAGGACAAAATAAATATAGAAAATAATTTAAAGTGTCGATGTATTTGACGGATTATAACATGTACATTTATATGTCTAACTATTTACAATACGTACATAAGTATATGTCAAAAGTAAGTATGTATGTACATATGTAATTTCCTTTACACATAATACTTTCACTTTTTAACAAAAAATCTGTCACTTTCGTTTGTTTTTTTGTGAGCATTGATTTAGCTTTAATGTGCGATCTAAGTTTCTTGAGAACCATCTTTTGTCACGTGTGTCACAAAGACATAAAGATCGATAATGTATATGACAGACATGGATAATGCATATGCCACGTCCTAGACTATTTATAGCCGAGATTGGCTGACTTTTGTTTACAATCTTATGATACACATTAGGTTTTCGGGCGTCCAAACATTTTGTCATTTCTCTTATATACGGTAGTCTGCTCGCCCCTTTTATTTCGCTGGCCCGCATCGGGATGCTTCCCTTTCAATGTAAAAATTAGTACGTACATATTTACATATCTATTCCCTTCATCTTAACTTCTATTAGGCCTTATATGTATTTACGTCGTAATTCACCGTTTGGAAATTTAAACACATGAATCTGATTGAAATAAAAATTGGATATTTGTAAAACAATGGCAGATCCCGGATAATCCGCAAACCGGTTAATCCGCCCACGGATAATCGGGAGTTTACTGTATATATATATATATATATATATATATATATATATATATATATATATATATCTTGTATCTTGTAAAATTTTTCAATCGTTAATAAAATTCGATATTATTAATCCAATTCTGTTGAAATACATTTTATTTAACCTGTATTTTGTGGCAATTATTGTAATACTGGTTTATATAAGATTTATTTATTAATTAAATTTAAAAATATGTGTCTCGAGATTCGAACTGATTGACTTCGTGTTTGAAATCCACCACTTTGGTACTAAGCATTTTTTGTTATATACTAATCACTTGTAAGGAATAATACTTGTACGAGAAATATTTAAATTTATTACGTGTATGGCATGTGAAGGGAGTAGAGCATGTTGGCTATAGGGAACAGCGGGAAATACTATTTTATTAAATAAAAGTTTGCCGTTACAATGATTTGTGTTACATTTAGGAAGTATACTGAATCGAGTATTATTAATATAGTAACATTGCGGATACGACCATGCGGAAAGCTCATCACGTTTCTACAACGGGCTCCTCCTACATTTCCGCTGTACAAATCCGGCAAGGGAAATGAGTGTCGACTAAATGTTTTTCCACCTGGATTGTAAAAATTATTTGAGAAGACACATACATGAAACTAGGCTAGTAGCACTCAGCTCGTGTGCACAATTTGCTACTCCGTCCAGGCGATGCAATTATGTTTGTCTACTTTCAGAACCAATCATTATGCCCTTTTCTTTGTCCTAAATAATTCCTTAAATAATATAACCTAATTAAATATGAAATAATATAACTAAATTCATGCCAAAATACAAGTTACAATATGGACAGGGATCTCATGAAACCTGTTGCATAGTGTTACAATTTCCTTGCAATTCTACATTTTCTTCTCCTTACAGTATAGTTATAGTTGGACTATTATTTTTTTGTGTCTTACTATTCATCCCCTTTCTTTCTTTTTCGTTTCTAATTTATGAAGTAGATAATGGTCTCTAATTTCTCATTATATCTATCTCTCGTAGTGCTTCATTATTGCAAGCAACCTTTGTCTTATAATTTGGTATACATTTTTAAGTAATAGATTTCTAGTGATATGAAAGTTGGCATCTGTGCCAAAATACTGGATTTCAAACAAGTAGTCATTCAGTTCGAATCCGACCAAGACATTACTGCAGGTTGAAAATGTATTTGAACTTCATTAGATGAATATAAACGTATTTTATTAACGATTGTTTGAACAAGATAAATTTAGGGAGAGTGGGAACTAAAAGTAGGTATTGAAAAAATAAATTTGCATGAGTTAGTTATGTGCCGTGAAAGGCAATTGATACTATGAATATTAACGCACAGTTCGTTTATAAAACTCATAAATATGCAACATGACGTAAGCAATCGGACTGTTGGTGTAAATATGAGTCCATCGGACAGACAGACACTTATACATACAGATCGATTGCACTTAAACCTCGCCACCTCACTCCGTGCATTCTAATTGGGTTGGCACAGTTAACTTACTTTTTTTTCTGTTCCTACTATTGGGTCACACTCTCTCTACCTAATACATCTTGTTCATATTTTCAATCGTTAATAAAATAAGTTTTTATGTATCAATCAAGTTCAAATACTTTTTAATCATCCATTTAATTTCAAATACATTTTTTTGAAAATTATGGTGGATGACACTTGATGTTAATACACTTTTAAAAAAATATTATTTCATTAATTAAATTTTGATAAATTAATTTTAGTTTTGTATGGGAAAAAAGTTTTCACGAAAGGGGCACGGTATGCAATACAGTTATTTCGTTCCATTTGGCTTAAAATAAGTGGTAACATATGATTTTATAAAACAGCTGATTTTATGTTATAGGCTGTATGGTAGAACAGCTGTATTAACACATAAGTTATGCTACTTTAATTATTACCTGTTTTTCGCTTGTTTTTTAAATTTTAAATTTGTTTATCTTTTCCGCCAGGTTTTGTTACTTTTCCTTGTTCCTGAAGACTTTTCATAGCTGGGTATAATTTTCTTTGCCTTTGTTAACAATTTAAAGGTTTGTGTCTTGCTATTTGTTGGCTTGGAGACTTCATAAAAAGTTTTTATTTGAGTTTGCATTAGTGTGTTAACAATCTAGTAGTGTTTTTATTTCCACTACAGACAGATATTGCCTCTTTTATATTACTTATGAAACGCAATACAACAATAAAAAGAGTTTCAATGTAGTGTTGTACCAAGAAACTCTAATTATAGGCTAAGTATTATTAAATGACATATATTTTATCATATTTGTATTTTATAATGAACGAATGTTATGTAAACGGCTTTTAAAGCTTTGCACACGATGGACAAACATTATTAAATAGTTTCATCTACCTGACGAAATAATGATGAGTTAATATTGAAGTTAAGTTTATAAATGACTTTTCTTGGTTGGTGTCCTTTTTTCAAACAAATTAAAAAAGAACTCAAACGTAATGGCTCCTTCACTACTCAAATTAGTATAAGGTAAACAGCCAAGGTCAGGGCGCAAAAGTTTTCAACTTAGAAGAAACATTATTGCATCTGCAATGTTGGCAACACTTGCCGAAGCTATCTGTTATGTGTCGAAGGTATTCAGGGAGTTGGCAGCACTGTATTTAACAAGAATAATGATGGTTGCCAGTCTGACATGTAATCTTACAGAGCACAGGTAAATCGTTACAGTTTCACTTCTGACCTCCAGTTTTGTAACAAACTTTTTCATTGGCAAACTTTCTGACAGCTTTGCAAATGTTAAACAGCGTTCGACGCCTACAGGGAAGTTACTGCCTTTAAGTTTTGTATTTTCAAAACTTTTATGTGCTCTCCCTTTTAACTGGCGCGTGTCGAAGTCTTTTCAAATATAATCCCGAGATTTCGGTGAAACCCGTGAAAATGTTTTTTTACAAAGATTGGTTTTTTCACACAAAAAACCATTATGAATGCCATTTTGAGACTAGACTTCCACAACGTTGTATCTTTGGTGTGCCTGGAGTAAAGTGTAAGTTTTAACAAATTACAAAAATAAATTAAAAGGAAAATAAATTTTGTACGTGATAACTACGTGACCAGTCTTAGAAGTGGTTTATTTATTCCTTAGTTCGCAGTCCGTAGTTCGCAGTTCCTCTAGAAACGTACTTTGGTGCAAGTTAATGGCTGTGAGACGAATGACATACGGAGTTGCAGCGACGAAGTCAGGCTCTTAGCGTACCTAGTCCAGTAAAGCATGTTCCTCTCAAATTCCTCCTATCTTCCCCGAAGATCCAAGTGAGCTGCCAATGAAATTTACCCAACACAACCCACCCTAGTCACGTAAAGCATATTCCTCTCCTATACCTTAGCCGTAGATCCAAGTGAGTTGCCGATAAAATTCTCCGAACATAATCCACCCATGGATAGACACCTTAGTCACGTAAGGCATGTTCCTCTCCTTATACCTTAGCCGTAGATCCAAGTGAGTTTCCGACAGTGAGTGAACCATCCTTGGATAGTCGGCCTAGTCACTTAAGGAATGTTCC
Organism: Prosapia bicincta; assembly: GCA_036971475.1. Classification (NCBI taxonomy): domain Eukaryota; kingdom Metazoa; phylum Arthropoda; class Insecta; order Hemiptera; family Cercopidae; genus Prosapia; species Prosapia bicincta. Next base: position 186,878,176 of record JBAIZL010000002.1, on the reverse strand, counting down.
TCTCCTTATACCTTAGCCGTAGATCCAAGTGAGATGCCGATAAAATTCTCCGAACATAATCCACCCATGGATAGACACCTTAGTCACGTAAGGCATGTTCCTCTCCTTATACCTTAGCCGTAGATCCAAGTGAGTTTCCGACAGTGAGTGAACCATCCTTGGATAGTCGGCCTAGTCACTTAAGGAATGTTCCTCTCCTTATACCTTAGCCGTAGATCCAAGTGAGTTGCCGATAAAATTCTCCGAACATAATCCATCCATGGATAGACACCATAGTCACGTAAATCATGTTCCTCTCCTTTTACCTTCGTCGTATATCCAAGTGAGTTTCCGACAGTGAGTGAACCATCTTTGGATAGTCGGCCTAGTCACTTAAGGAATGTTCCTCTCCTTATACCTTAGCCGTAGATCCAAGTGAGTTGCCAATGAAGTTCTCCCATAGTAGTCCAGCCTTGGATTAGTCACAAAGGCATGTTCCTCTCCTCCTACCTTCGCCGAAGATCCAAGTGAGTTTCCGACAGTGAGTGAACCATCCTTGGATAGTCGGCCTAGTCACTTAAGGAATGTTCCTCTCCTTATACCTTAGCCGTAGATCCAAGTGAGTTGCCGATAAAATTCTCCGAACATAATCCATCCATGGATAGACACCATAGTCACGTAAATCATGTTCCTCTCCTTTTACCTTCGTCGTATATCCAAGTGAGTTTCCGACAGTGAGTGAACCATCCTTGGATAGTCGGCCTAGTCACTTAAGGAATGTTCCTCTCCTTATACCTTAGCCGTAGATCCAAGTGAGTTGCCGATAAAATTCTCCGAACATAATCCACCCATGGATAGACACCTTAGTCACGTAAATCATGTTCCTCTCCTCTTACCTTCGCCGAAGATCCAAGTGAGTTGCCAATGAAGTTCTCCCATAGTAGTCCAGCCTTGGATTAGTCACAAAGGCATGTTCCTCTCCTCCTACCTTCGCCGAAGATCCAAGTGAGTTGCCAATGAAGTTCTCCCATACTAGTCCAGCATTGGATAGTCAGACTAGTCACAAAGGCATGTTCCTCTCCTATGTTCGCCGAAGATCCAAGTGAGTTGCCAATGAAGTTCTCCCATAGTAGTCCAGCCTTGTATAGTCAGACTAGTCACAAAGGCATATTCCTCTCCTCCTACCTACGCCGAAGATCCAAGTGAGTTGCCAATGACGTTCTCCCATACTAGTCCCGCCTTGGATAGTCAGACTAGTCGCAAAGGCACGTTCCTCTCCTCCTATCTTCGCCGAAGATCCAAGTGAGTTGCCAATGAAGTTCTCCCATAGTAGTCCAGCCTTGGATAGTCAGACTAGTCACAAAGGCATGTTCCTCTCCTTTTACCTTCGCCCAAGATCCAAGTGAGTTGCCAATGAAGTTCTCCCATGGTAGTCCAACCTTGGATAGTCAGACTAGTCACAAAGGCATATTCCTCTCCTCCTACCTACGCCGAAGATCCAAGTGAGTTGCCAATGAAGTTTTCCCATAGTAGTCCCGCCTTGGATAGTCAGACTAGTCGCAAAGGCACGTTCCTCTCCTCCTATCTTCGCCGAAGATCCAAGTGAGTTGCCAATGAAGTTCTCCCATAGTAGTCCAGCCTTGGATAGTCAGACTAGTCACAAAGGCATGTTCCTCTCCTTTTACCTTCGCCCAAGATCCAAGTGAGTTGCCAATGAAGTTCTCCAATAGTAGTCCAACCTTGGATAGTCAGACTAGTCACAAAGGCATGTTACTCTCCTCCTGCCTTCGCCGAAGATCCAAGTGAGTTACCAATGAAGTTCTCCCATAGTAGTCCAGCCTTGGATAGTCAGACTAGTCACAAAGGCATGTTCCTCCCCTCCTGCCTTCGCCGAAGATCCAAGTGAGTTGCCAATGAAGTTCTCCCATAGTAGTCCAGCCTTGGATAGTCAGACTAGTCACAAAGGCATGTTCCTCTCCTTTTACCTTCGCCCAAGATTCGAGTGGGTTACCGATGAAGTTTACCTAACTTGGGCCCAGCCCCGTGGCTGCCGTCATCCTACCCACGTGAGGCATTTTTCTCAACGTGTCCTTTCACGACCCTAATGGCCCACCATTGGATCGACTCTGAGTGGCTTAATTTCAGGACCAAGGTTTTTTCTTCGCCCATTAAATGTAACCGATATGTAATTATAAAGAAATTAATTTATCAACAACCTACTCAATGATCGTGTAGTATATTTTATTATATACCTAAAATTATTAAAAACAACTAGAAAACCTTGATCACTGCCAAGATATCCGAAAGGCCACGAGCTCTAAACATTTAGTGCATTGGATCGCTTATTGTGACGGAATTAATGCTGTTCTTATAGTACATAGTTATATAAACATGTATCCAGGAAGAACTTTCGGAATATAACGAGCAGGTGATAAATAATGTTTATTTGCACAATCTGGCAACGTTATGCGAAGAACAGCGAGCGGTATCCTGTTGGCTGTGACTTACTGTCTGCGGAAACAATGGACGCTGCTCACGGAATAGACTTACCTGTAGCGTGCGTCGTAGGAATAGAACTAAACACTTGTGTCGTGTCTTGCTGGATTCAGACGCTTTAACCTAAAATATTACCATCCCGTTACATCAATACAGGGACGGAATGTGAAGAAGTAAAATTACAAGAACTATAGTGACAAAAGTAAATTAAGAAATCTGGGGGAAATGATTCCTCTGTAAAATAGCTCGCTTTCCTTAAGTAGGTGTAATACATTGAGAGAATTCGAACACGGATGCACTTCTCTCTAAAGGTAAAGACCTTTATTTTCTCTTACCTTATATATAATGTGCAGGCCTACGTGTTTCCTCGTAGGTTCGTTTTCTATCTTCTTTACGATGCAAGTAAACCCCGATATAAAGAAGAATAGAGGTCTGATTGTTTCAAATTTCATCAGGGAGGTCTTGGCGATTAAGAAAACTGTCACTCTACCTAAATGACTCTGTTTAGGTAGACCTAACAGACGAAATAGTAGGTTTCTGTGACTGTAAATCGGTCTTAGACCCAATAACAAACGGTGACACAAACATCACCTCTGTGATAAATGTACTGCTTGATGGTCTCCACTGTAAGGGGAAATCATGTCATCTACAATGAATACCTGCGTATCATGTCATCTACAATGAATACCTGCGTATGTAAACATTGAAGGCAATGAGAGTGTCGACTCGTTGGCCAAAGAAGCCCCATGAGAACGATCAACCGAGTAACACAATTACACTTGCATATACAAACGTAATGGCCCAATACAGATCCCTACTTCATACCCGTAAGAGGCCACTTACCACCGAATTCAATTGCCCCAGAAATTTGACATCGGTCATTGCAAGACTAAGAACCAATCATTTTCTCCCAGACAATACCAGGACATACGGTCAATGCAGAAACTGCCTTGATGTCAGTTTAACGCTGAGACACATCTTCGAGTGCCCAGCACTCACCCCGCAGCATCATGGTTTAAAATTGGGAATGGTGCCACTTGAATGCCATCTAAGAGCTCTTCAGTCAAAAGGCGCCGGATCTGGCAGCCGCTATTGTCCGGACTTTCGATGTGATCTAAAATTCTATGGACACTAAAACAACAACATGTACGGGTTCCATACGTTTTCTAACACTGTAATATCGCCATGTCGTTCATTTAATAATACCGTTAAAGTTTCGTCGAATGAGATAAGAATGCTTTCATTTGAAACAAAGCCAGAAATGACAATACGTTTTCCCAAATTCTTCTGCGCTGACCAAGCGAACAGAAAAAGCACTAGAGAGTTTCAATGTATTGTAAATGCGTACTGTCGTAAAAACGAACGAAAAAAGAACAAATAACCAATACTCGCACATCGAAACCAATAGAAAAGAGAAGACAGAAATTTTATTCAAACTGGCATTGCAAACACAACTATATGAACTCGACAAATGGTAAAACAGAAAGGAAAGAATGTAAACTTTATCGAGTACAACGTAGAGCTTGTTTATATTTACAGCAGCTGCCTTTCGTAAGTAGAATAAACAGCAACCTAACTGTTGAAAGAGATAAATTCTAGGTTAAAGCAATAGTGTGTGTTATATAAAGTCTGCTGCAGTTCCCTTTATAAGATTGCCTTAATACCATCAGCTGATCGATATTAAGAGGCCTAATCAAATGTTATATTACGTACACGAGTATAAAACGGGTCAGTTACTGAAGTTGCTACAATAATTATTGATAATACAAAGAAAGTAAAATGTTAACAAGTATTATTATATTATTAAAGTTATGTACACACAGTGTAAAAGACAAGTACAATAATAATAATAGTAATTGTAATAATAATAAGTTATAAACATGAAGAGCTAATGTATATAATATATTTTTAAAGTCATAAACATGAAGAGCTAATGTATATAATACATTTTCAAAGGTATAAACATGAAGAGCTAATGTATATGCTATATTTTTGAAGGTATAAACATGAAGAGCTATTGTATATAATATATTTTTAAAGTCATAAACATGAAGAGCTAATGTGTATAATACATTTTTAAAGTTATAAACATGAAGAGCTAATGTATATAAAATATTTTTAAAGTTATAAACAGGAAGAGCTAATGTATATAAAATATTTTTAAAGTTATAAACATGATGAGCTGATGTATATAATATATTTTTAAAGTCATAAACATGAAGAGCTGTGTATATATTACATTTTTAAAGTTATAAACATGAAGAGCTAATGTATATAATATATTTTGAAAGTCATAAACATGAAGAGCTAATATATATAATACATTTTTAAAGTTATAAACATGAAGAGCTAATGTATATAAAATATTTTTAAAGTTATAAACAGGAAGAGCTAATGTATATAAAATATTTTTAAAGTTATAAACATGATGAGCTAATGTATATAATATATTTTTAAAGTCATAAACATGAAGAGCTAATATATATAATACATTTTTAAAGTTATAAACATGAAGAGCTAATGTATATAAAATATTTTTAAAGTTATAAACAGGAAGAGCTAATGTATATAAAATATTTTTAAAGTTATAAACATGATGAGCTAATGTATATAATATATTTTTAAAGTCATAAACATGAAGAGCTGTGTATATATTACATTTTTAAAGTTATAAACATGAAGAGCTAATGTATATAATATATTTTGAAAGTCATAAACAGGAAGAGCTAATGTACATAAAATATTTTTAAAGTTATAAACAGGAAGAGCTAATGTATATAAAATATTTTTAAAGTTATAAACATGATGAGCTAATGTATATAATATATTTTTAAAGTCATAAACATGAAGAGCTATGTATATATTACATCTTTAAAGTTATAAACATGAAGAGCTAATGTATATAATATTTTTTTTAAAGTTATAAACATGAGTAGCCAATGTATATAATATATTTTTAAAGTCATAAACATGAAGAGCTAATGTATATAATATATTTTTAAAGTTATAAACATGAAGAGCTAATGTATATAATATTTTTTTTAAAGTTATAAACATGAGTAGCCAATGTATATAATATATTTTTAAAGTCATAAACATGAAGAGCTAATGTATATAAAATATATTTTTAAAGTTATAAACATGAAGAGCTAATGTATATAATATATTTTTATAGTTATAAACATGAAGAGCTAATGTATATAAAATATTTTTAAAGTCATAAACATGAAGAGCTAATTTATATAATATATTTTTAAAGTCATAAACATGAAGAGCTAATGTATATAATATATTTTTAAAGTCATAAACATGAAGAGCTAATGTATATAATATATTTTTAAAGTCATAAACATGAAGAGCTAATGTATATAATATATTTTTAAAGTAATAAACATGAAGAGCTAATGTATATAATATATTTTTAAAGTCATAAACATGAAGAGCTAATGTATATAATATATTTTTAAAGTCATAAACATGAAGAGTTAATGTATATATTATATTTTTAAAGGTATAATAATGAAGAGCTAATGTATATAATATATTTTTAAAGTCATAAACATGAAGAGCTAATGTATATAATATATTTTTAAAGTCATAAAAATGAAGAGCTAATGTATATAATACATTTTTAAAGTCATAAACATGAAGATCTAATGTATATAATATATTTTTAAAGGTATAAAGATGAAGAGCTAATGTATATAATACATTTTTAAAGTCATAAACATGAAGAGCTAATGTATATAATACATTTTTAAAGTCATAAACATGAAGAGCTAATGTATATAATATATTTTTAAAGTATTTGAAGAGATATAGCGCAAGAATAATTTCCGACAAAAGAAATTGAAGACAAAAGAAAAGTTTCGTTAAAGAAATTGGCATAATTGTCATAATGATACAATGAGCAAGCAAAGATAAAGTATTATTGCAAAGAGAGCTGCTATGTACGAAACCGGAGGTGAAAGGGGAGTCTCTCTTGTCGCGTGGCCATATTTAGTTGTATCTTTCTGCTTTTTATAGGGGCTAAAAAATAGTAAAGCTCATTACATGCTTATGATAGGAGATAGGATAATTGGTAAGGTTAAGGATAACCGTTAAGGGTATTATTATGATTACTTCAATGACGTCATTCTTTGGATTTATTAAGGGTGGTTCACAACGACCCATTAAATGCTGTCCTCATTCTACAATGACCAATAAAGGGTTGCCCACGCACTAAAAAGACTCTTGGAGTGTTATCTATATACTACAATGACCATGGTAAGTTTTCCACGTATTACAATGACTAATGGAGGGTTTACAATTACTCTTGGAGAGTTTTACAGGCGCTACCATTGTCGATACCACCAACAGAGCGATGTCCACGCACTACAATGACTCACGGAGGATTCTCCGTGTACTACAATAAACAATGGCGGGTTGTTCAAGCACTACAATGACCAATGAAGGGTTGTCCTCGTGCTACAATGACCATTTTAGGGTTGTTACAATAACTCATGAAGCATTGCCCACGAGCTTCAATGGTACATGGCAGGTGTTTCACACACTCCAATGAATCATGGAGGGTTGTCCGCGATTTACCATGACCCATGGAGTGTTGTACACGCACTACAATGACCCATAAAGGGTTGACCACGTGCAGTAATGACCAATGGAGCTTTTATAAACGTCATGTCGGGTCGTCCACATACTACAATGATTCATGAAGGGGTTTTCATGCTTTACAGTGACCCATGGCGGGTTGTCTACATACTAAAATGACCCATGGGGTTGTCAACGCACTAAAATGACCCATTGAGAGTTGTCCACATACTAAAATGACCCTCGGAAGTTGTCCGTACACTGCAATGACCAATTTCGGGTCACCCACACACACCAATGATTCATAGAGGGTTGTCCACGCTTCACAATGACCCATGGAGGGTCGTACATGCGCTGCAATGACCCATGGAGGGTTGTCCACTCTCTGCAATGACCTTCGGAGGCTTGACTTCGCGCTACAATGACCCATAGGGGTTGTCAACGCACTAAAATGCCCATTGAGTGTGTTCTACATACTACAACGACCCATTGAGAGTAGTCCACGGACTACAATGACCCATGGCGGCTTCTTCACGCCCATGGGGTTGTTCACGGACTATAATGACCGATGGAAGATTTTCCACGCACTTCTAATACCCATCCAAAGATTGGTCATTTAATGCTACATTTTGTGAAATAGACTTCAGTACTTTAAGTTTATAAGTTCGAGTGGTTTAGTAATATAACATGTTGCTAAACGGAAATTTTGTGGATCGAATATTTAGTTAGGTTGGGCACTGGAATCTGGAACATCTGTTGTGAATTTAATCAACAAAGATTTAGGCGCTCATGACCAACACAGTGCCTCTTAAATAATATTGCAAGTAATTTAAACGAAACAACGTAAAAACGAAACCCAATATTGTAGAGCTTATGAGGGTGTAGGAACGGAGACTTCGGCACGGGGATGGACTGATTACGAATATTTACAAGCGGGAATATTAAATATAAAAGCACACATAGGGATGCAAATATTCGCATCTGCATAGGAGTGTAATTAAAGGAAGCCAATTGAAACGGTGAATTTGTGATGAAGTGGAATGAAGCCGTGTATGATAAAATATGAGGGCTGTTTATTGCGGGCGGTGACGTCATTAGTAACGCCGTTTCATCCGCAACTCGTCGCTCTTGTCCCGGTTAGACAAATTATCTTTACCGAAATGTAGGCAACCAATCTGTCCGCAGAGCCATCTACGTTTCTGCGAGTGGTCACGCAGCCGTATGATTCTTATGAGAGGAATTTCTTTGTTTATAACAAGTAATATAAACAGATATATTTTAGTATAAATTCGTAATTAGGTCAACAAAGAAAAATGTCATTCAAGTTATTTTGTATTAAATAATTACAACATGTATAAATAATGTAACAAAACCTATGGGTTAAAATAGTTGTTTTACCACTTAACTTATAAGATAAAATCAGCTGTTTTATTAAATCATATGTTACTACTTATTTTTAGCCAAATGAGACGAAATAACTATATTGCTTACCTTGCCCCTTTTGTGAAAGTATTTCTCCTTTATAAAACTAAAATTATTTCGTTAAATTTAATTAATAAAATAACATATGAGAGAGCTCTGTTAACATCACGCTCGAGATCACTACAGGCTTAGGAAATGTATTTAAACTTGAATGAGATGAATATGAAGTATTTTAATAATGATTGAAAATGTGAAGAAGATGTATAAATATATATATGGGGAAAGTGTGAGCTAATACCAAGAATTGAAAAAAAGTAAGTTAATTGTGCCGACCCAATATGGGACTCATATTTACACCAACAGTCCGATTGCTTACGTCACATTTTGTATGTATGAGTCTTATAAACGAACTGTGCGTTAATATTCATAGTCCCAATTGTCTTGCATTACACAGATACCATTGTTCTCAAGATTATTTTTCATTCAAACTTAACTGAAATTCTAGATGTTTTCATATGTTGTGGTTATGAAATTACTGACAGACAAGCTTTCTTATTAGTCTTGAAGCGACTAGTCGCTATGACTATTATCGCCTACAAAGGAAAGTTAAGGTAAGGATTGTGGATGTAGATAGGATAAAGTAAGGCCAAAAGGTCATAATATAGAGGAATATAGTTGGGTGTTTCGCGCAACAAAAGGCCGTCCTTGAGTGTCTACATATTTGACATTGACACAGTTGTTTTTTTTTTTATTCGTTCACTCCACTTGCAATAAAAATATCGTCCAAAAGGAGAATAAAATAAAACGATCGGGTTGACAGTATGGTCAAAATAAAACTCAATGAGCTGCACAAAATCCAGAAAGTTAGTGGTTCTAGAGAAGTAGAAGAAACAATATATAGAAGAAACGACTCGTTCTTGACGATACATGAAGAAAGATATATCTCGAAGATATATGAAAGCGTGTCTCCTTCGAATGTTTTGCGCTTATTCCAAGTATCAATAAAAGATTAGAATTTTATTTTAACACTGCTTGTATACACGTGTGATGACGTTCACAAGGGAAGAAGAAATATAAATAGTGTCTGTTACACTCCCTTACCTCTCACTAGTCATGATGCAATTAATAATGCCCAGAATGCGCCACTTTGCTGAGTGTTACGAGTCACTTGGGCTGAGTACGGCTAGAACTTGTATGGGCGTGATCTATTCACGCTTGCAGTGGTGTGTGGGAATACATTCATTCATAGTTTTGTTGGGTTCTCGTTAAGGGCCTTATAAAATGTAGTTGGAATTGAATGTTTTTTGTTTGTTTTTGACACAGTATGTTTCACAATGCCCCTTCTAGTGATTTTCTCTTTCGCATACCATTCACACTGTAAACATAGTTTAAGACATAACCTTTATTATGTCAGTGCTATTTAACATTCTCTCAAACTCGCTATTACTCATTTATATCCGCTCGCCGGGAGTTGGGAGTTAGTATAGCGGATAGATACATTTATGTGACCTTGATAGATGTGAAATGTGTTTCAGGTAAATTACGTACCTAGTACCAGACGATAATACGCTCATTTACACCTCCTTTTTACTTCATTGTTCCTACTTTTCTGTTTTTCTAGACCTACGCGAAAACCTTTATAAGCCTCCTGTACAGTACGTCTACTTCAGTTTGACCCTGCCCACGTCAGAGATCAACTTCCTCTTCCTCTAGTACCGGACGATAATACGCTCATTTACACCTCCTTTTTAATTCATTGTTCCTACTTTCTGTTTTTCTAGACCTACGGGAAAACCTTTATAAGCCTCCTGTACAGTACGTCTACTTCAGTTTGACCCTGCCCACGTCAGCGACCAACTTCCGGTTCCTCTAGTACCGGACGATAATACGCTCATTTACACCTCCTTTTTACTTCATTATTCTTACTTTTTTGTTTTTCTAGACCTACGGGAAAACCTTTATAAGCCTCCTGTACAGTACATCTACTACAGTTTGACCCTGCCCACGACAGCGACCAACTTCCTGTTCCTCTAGTACCGGACGATAATACGCTCATTTACACCTCCTTTTTAATTCATTGTTCCTACTTTTCTGTTTTTCTAGACCTACGGGAAAACCTTTCTAAGCCTCCGTTACAGTACGTCTACTTCAGTTTGACCCTGCCCACGTCAGCGACCAACTTCCTGTTCCTCTAGTACCGGACGATAATACGCTCATTTACACCTCCTTTTTAATTCATTGTTCCTACTTTCTGTTTTTCTAGACCTACGGGAAAACCTTTCTAAGCCTCCGTTACAGTACGTCTACTTCAGTTTGACCCTGCCCACGTCAGCGACCAACTTCCTGTTCCTCTAGTACCGGACGATAATACGCTCATTTACACCTCCTTTTTACTTCATTATTCTTACTTTTTTGTTTTTCTAGACCTACGGGAAAACCTTTAAAGCCTCCGTTACAGTACGTCTACTTCAGTTTGACCCTGCCCACGACAGCGACCAACTTCCTGTTCCTCTAGTACCGGACGATAATACGCTCATTTACACCTCCTTTTTACTTCATTATTCTTACTTGTTTGTTTTTCTAGACCTACGGGAAAACCTGTAAAGCCTCCGTTACAGTACGTCTACTTCAGTTTGACCCTGCCCACGTCAGCGACCAACTTCCTGTTCCTCTAGTACCGGACGATAATACGCTCATTTACACCTCCTTTTTACTTCATTATTCTTACTTTTCTGTTTTTTTTTAGACCTACGGGAAAACCTTTATAAGCCTCCTGTACAGTACATCTACTTCAGTTTGACCCTGCCCACGTCAGCGACCAACTTCCTGTTCCTCTAGTACCGGACGATAATACGCTCATTTACACCTCCTTTTTAATTCATTGTTCCTACTTTCTGTTTTTCTAGACCTACGGGAAAACCTTTCTAAGCCTCCGTTACAGTACGTCTACTTCAGTTTGACCCTGCCCACGTCAGCGACCAACTTCCGGTTCCTCTAATACCGGACGATAATGCGCTCATATACACCTCCTTTTTACTTCATTATTCCTACTTTTCTGTTTTTTTTAGACCTACGGGAAAACCTTTATAAGCCTCCTGTACAGTACGTCTACTTCAGTTTGACCCTGCCCACGTCAGAGATCAACTTCCTCTTCCTCTAGTACCGGACGATAATGCACTCATTTACACCTCCTTTTTACTTCATTGTTCCTACTTTTCTGTTTTTTTTAGACCTACGGGAAAACCTTTATAAGCCTCCTGTACAGTACGTCTACTTCAGTTTGACCCTGCCCACGTCAGAGATCAACTTCCTCTTCCTCTAGTACCGGACGATAATGCACTCATTTACACCTCCTTTTTACTTCATTGTTCCTACTTTTCTGTTTTTTTTAGACCTACGGGAAAACCTTTATAAGCCTCCTGTACAGTACGTCTACTTCAGTTTGACCCTGCCCACGTCAGAGATCAACTTCCTCTTCCTCTAGTACCGGACGATAATGCACTCATTTACACTTCCTTTTTACTTCATTGTTCCTACTTTTCTGTTTTTTTTAGACCTACGGGAAAACCTTTATAAGCCTCCTGTACAGTACGTCTACTTCAGTTTGACCCTGCCCACGTCAGAGATCAACTTCCTCTTCCTCTAGTACCGGACGATAATGCACTCATTTACACCTCCTTTTTACTTCATTGTTCCTACTTTTCTGTTTTTTTTTAGACCTACGGGAAAACCTTTATAAGCCTCCTGTACAGTACGTCTACTTCAGTTTGACCCTGCCCACGTCAGAGATCAACTTCCTCTTCCTCTAGTACCGGACGATAATGCACTCATTTACACCTCCTTTTTACTTCATTGTTCCTACTTTTCTGTTTTTTTAGACCTACGGGAAAACCTCTATAAGCCTCCTGTACAGTACGTCTACTTCAGTTTGACCCTGCCCACGTCAGAGATCAACTTCCTCTTCCTCTAGTACCGGACGATAATGCACTCATTTACACCTCCTTTTTACTTCATTGTTCCTACTTTTCTGTTTTTTTAGACCTACGGGAAAACCTCTATAAGCCTCCTGTACAGTACGTCTACTTCAGTTTGACCCTGCCCACGTCAGAGATCAACTTCCTCTTCCTCTAGTACCGGACGATAATGCACTCATTTACACCTCCTTTTTACTTCATTGTTCCTACTTTGCTGTTTTTCTAGACCTACGGGAAAACCTTTATAAGCCTCCTGTACTGTACGTCTACTTCAGTTTGACCCTGCCCACGTCAGAGATCAACTTCCTCTTCCTCTAGTACCGGACGATAATGCACTCATTTACACCTCCTTTTTACTTCATTGTTCCTACTTTTCTGTTTTTTTTAGACCTACGGGAAAACCTTTATAAGCCTCCTGTACAGTACGTCTACTTCAGTTTGACCCTGCCCACGTCAGAGATCAACTTCCTCTTCCTCTAGTACCGGACGATAATGCACTCATTTACACCTCCTTTTTACTTCATTGTTCCTACTTTTCTGTTTTTTTTAGACCTACGGGAAAACCTTTATAAGCCTCCTGTACAGTACGTCTACTTCAGTTTGACCCTGCCCACGTCAGAGATCAACTTCCTCTTCCTCTAGTACCGGACGATAATGCACTCATTTACACCTCCTTTTTACTTCATTGTTCCTACTTTTCTGTTTTTTTTAGACCTACGGGAAAACCTTTATAAGCCTCCTGTACAGTACGTCTACTTCAGTTTGACCCTGCCCACGTCAGAGATCAACTTCCTCTTCCTCTAGTACCGGACGATAATGCACTCATTTACACCTCCTTTTTACTTCATTGTTCCTACTTTTCTGTTTTTTTTTAGACCTACGGGAAAACCTTTATAAGCCTCCTGTACAGTACGTCTACTTCAGTTTGACCCTGCCCACGTCAGAGATCAACTTCCTCTTCCTCTAGTACCGGACGGTAATGCACTCATTTACACCTCCTTTTTACTTCATTGTTCCTACTTTGCTGTTTTTTTAGACCTACGGGAAAACCTTTATAAGCCTCCTGTACAGTACGTCTACTTCAGTTTGACCCTGCCCACGTCAGCGACCCACTTCCTGTTCCTCTAGTGTCGGACGATAATAGGCTCATTTCCACCCTCTCTTCACTTCATTATTCTTACTTTTCTGTTTTTCCAGACCTACGGGAAACCCTTTATAAGCCTCCGTTACAGTACATGTACTTCAGTTTGACCCTGCCCACGTCAGCGACCAACTTCCTGTTCCTCTAGTACCGGACGATAATACGTTCATTTACACCTCCTTTTTAATTCATTGTTCCTACTTTTCTGTTTTTCTAGACCTACGGGAAAACCTTTAAAGCCTCCGTTACAGTACGTCTACTTCAGTTTGACCCTGCCCACGTCAGCGACCAACTTCCTCTTCATCCAGTACCAGACGATTAGGTCATAATTACGTGTAACACTGGTACATTGATGGCAATATTGCTTACGTGCATTTATTAATTTATGGTCTGGCGGCCAGACCCGAACAAAGCCGATTGCTATCGTTTATTTGTATCCTTACCTTCCGAAATCCCGTATTATTGTTGAAAGAGCTAACTGTAGGATGCCGAAGCATCAGGCTTTTCCTGAATTGGACGTAGGTTTTTCTCGAATGGGTTTTAATGACAAGTTCATTATCACTAATAACTATAACTAAACATACTCAAAGAGATGAATATATAGTTCTACTCACTGGAGGTGACAACTTTGTTATTGCAACTGCGCTTGAAAAAATAAAATATCCATAAAGAGTTTGTAATTGTTATTTGGACCAGTACTCTATTTAATTATTTAGGTTCTTTGTATTTATATATTAATTATAAATAGCTTAACCTTGTAATTATTACAATTTATCACATTCTGATTGCTGTAGTACCAGTACTCTCGGCATACTGTGTTTCCACGAAACCGCTGCCCAGATTTACAGCTGTTATATCGGCGACAATAAAATACGATAGCGCATGTAGAGTGCAATCATATGTCAAATGTAAGCCCATTGGTGTATTGTTATTTGGAAAACACGCTCACACAGACAGACAAGCATGTCATACGCGTTGCGGCTTTCATTGGGTCCGATATATTAACGGCTCGTTCCGAATGTAAGCCCTCTGCGACAGCGACAATCGATGTGCGTTGCCTCGGGCCTAACCTGTGTTGTACACTTGTGGAGGCTTCGATGCGAATGTCAAAATCAGCGGATCTAATATGTGTTGCAATTCCTATTAATATTCGTCGTTTATCCACGTAACTAGCACAACACATTTGCCTTTGGATATTTATCGTATATCTGTGTAACTATCCCTCCAGATATACTTTGGACTCCAGATATACTTTGTCGTATATCTGTGTAACTATCACTCCAGATATACTTTGGAATGGTCGTTGTATCTGTGTAACTAGCAAGACATATTTGCCTTTGGATATTTATCGTATATCTGTGTAACTATCACTCCAGATATACTTTGGAATGGTCGTTGTATCTGTGTAACTAGCACGACATATTTGCCTTTGGATATTTATCGTATATCTGTGTAACTATCACTCCAGATATACTTTGGAATGGTCGTTGTATCTGTGTAACTAGCAAGACATATTTGCCTTTGGATATTTATCGTATATCTGTGTAACTATCACTCCAGATATACTTTGGAATTTTCGTTGTATCTGTGTAACTATCACTCCAGATATACATGTATAGATTTGCAACTGGCATGGTAAAATACTCTTGGGATAGTCGTCGTATATCTATGTAATTTTCACATGAGAATTTCTTTGGGATAGTTGTATAACTGTATAACTGGGTTCGCAGGATTGTCTTGGGATAGTTTTCCTATATTTGTGTAACTGGCACGGGAGAATTGCCTTGGGGTAGTCGTCGTATATCTGGGTAACTGGCTTCGCAGATTTGCCTTGGGATAGTCGTCGTATATCTATGTAACTGGCTCCGCAGGTTTGCCTTGGGATAGTCGTCGTATATCTATGTAACTCACTCCGCAGGTTTGCCTTGGGATAGTAGTCGTATAACTGTGTAACTGGATCCGCAGGTTTGCCTTGGAATAGTCGTCGTATAACTGGCTCCGCAGGTTTGCCTTGGGATAGTCGTCGTATATCTATGTCACTGGCTCTGTAGGTTTGCCTTGGGATAGTCGTAGTATACTGGCCCCGCAGGTTTATCTTGAGATAGTCGTCGTATAACTGTGTAACTGGCTCTGCAGATTTGCCTTGTTATAGTCGACGTATAACTGGCTCCGCAGGTTTGTCTTCGGAAAGTCGTCGTAAAACTGTGTAACTGGCTCCGCAGATTTGCCTTGGGATAGTCGTCGTATACCTGTGTAATTAGCTCCACAGATTTGCAACTGTAATGGTAGAATTGTCTTGGGATTGTCGTCGTATATCTGTGTGACGAGCTTCGCAGATTTGCAACTGGCGCTGGAGAATTGTCTTGGGATAATCGTGGTTTATCTGTGTACCTTGAATAGGAATTGCGGTACCTCTAGCGAAGGCAGAGAAATCACTCAACATATTTTATGCATACCTGTGCGAGCGTGTGTGTGCTCGTGCGTGTGTACCTGCGTACGTGCGTTACTTTAAAATTCATTCTAACCTAGGAAAACATTATTGATGTCGCAAACCAGAAATAATGTTTAACATTAAAAAAGTACGTAATCTATTAAAAAGTTAGTATTATGTAGAACTACACCAAACCGTAGTCTCTGAAGGTTCCTAATAAAACAACTCTGTTTTATAGTACAGAAGCTATACAGAGTATAGCTATTATGCAATATAGAAGGAGGTATCCGGTTAGGGTGGTATTGGTTATATAATAAGAACCCACCTTTAGTTTACTAACGTAGGCTGATCGCGTACGTTAAACACACGCGTGTTGCAAAACTGGTGTAATGGGGACCTCTCTTTCACTTCAGCAACCGATAAATTCACGTTACAAAGCAGTTTCATTTTTTTTTAATGAATACTTTTTTGCCAGGTATGACTGTATGTGTTTCCTGGGAGAAAACTCATCTCATCGTCACGGGACACTCTTCATATTTTATCTTAAATTAAGTGATAACATATAATTCCAAACAATAGGTGATTTTATAATAAAGGTAATATTTTAGAACAAGAGTTTTATTAATTAGGTTATGTTAATTTGTTTATTGTACATTGATAACGTAAAATGTTATTTTATAATTTTTATCAGTAATAACTATATTAATTTATATTTTGAAAAATCTTATAATAATTTTATTGTTATATATTTTTATTTTATTTTAAAAATTAAATTTCCCTCAGGCGCGCCTGACATTTTTTTAAAAACTGATGTCGATTAAGCTTGTTATTATAATTTTCATTCAATAAATTCTACAACATTTAATAACTAACATTTAATGTGTTATTATCTACTACATTTTCTACACCTTACATTTTTTATGCTCTATTAAAAACCGTGCTTACTACATTTCTCAAATGAAGTAATTATTGTACTCGTATTACCTCTTACCCAGACCTATCACAAACGGCTAATATTTTGCTATTTGTAATACTGTATTTTATATAATATTGTAAAAACAGTTTCACTTCGCCATTATACGAGTAAGTTGCGTTTTGTACACTGAATATCTTTATATTTTTCAAGTGAAAACGTTTAAAGCGACGTCTATTAAAACTTATCGGATAAACATACATACAATTTCGCGTCAGTATAATTTCCGTCGGGTTACGCTATGAGTCACCTCAAAGTAAATTATAGATAACAGATGATTTCATGCAACAGCTGATTTTGTGTTATAGGTTATGTTCTAGAACAATTGTTTTACACGTAGGTTATGTTACATATTTATTGAACATTGTCAAGGGAAAAGTTTATTATTAAATAGTCTTGATCGGTCAATAAATATAATTAATTATATGCGTTTTGATAAATCTCAATACAAATAATGCAGAATAACTGTAATAATAATTTGTACTTTTAATCCAATTTTTCAAATAAAGATATTCTTAGGCTGTCTGATACTTTTTAAGAACTGATTTCAAATGATTTCGTTAAAAAAATTCTATTCAGTAAACATCTAATGCATGTTTTTTTTTTTTTACCTACATTATTTTATTATTAACTACAATAAATATTTTTCGTTTTATATACATTCCTCAAAAATTGAATGAAAAATGTATAAACTAATATGTTTGGTAATTTTCATTGACAATTTTGCAAAATTATTATTTTTAATTTATTTGTAAATCAAATTTTGCTGTTAAATGTAAAAAATTGTATAATTGTTTGTTATAAAAATTTTAATACTGTATCTGGATTGTCTCATTTAAAATAACTTTTTTTTGGTTTAGAGTTTATTTTAAGTAACATATTCGTACCTGAAAAAAACATTTGGAAAAATAGTTGTAATATTGTCCACCCCTATTTACACTCGGTATAATAGCATCGTGCTCTATCGTATTTAGCTAAACATATATGGAGGAACATTAAATGCCACTTTTCTCCTAAACAGTATTTTTTTAGTAAGTACTATAGTGGTTTATTTTGGTTTGAAAACTATCACAAAAAGTTTTAAAGTTTTTTTGGTACTTACGTATTATACGGAGGCCACTAATTTTAGAGGTTATTTTGAAGGAAACTTAAGAACACTTATTATTTACACAGAAGAGACTATCTGATTTACTGTGAAAATTACTTTTCATTATGACGATCGGTTCTTGTTTTCTGCCTCCCAAAAAGAGGCGATGTTAGCGAGAATTGCGTTGGACGCATCGCCTCGCCGCCAGTCGCAGTCACTCCCACTCGCCATATATATATTCCGGCGGTACCTCGATACCTCTTGTTCCTCTATTTAGCACTTCCCCACACCCGATCATAATGTATCAGGGAAGTAATAGTAACATATTTATAGTAACCTAAAATAACCTCCGCAGCGCGCGGTATAATAGTGACCTCCGTATAATACGGAATCACAGTTTTTTTTTTTATATATATATCAAGATGCTTCTTTTATAATAAAAATATTGATGAAAACTCCAATTTCTCAAAAATAATAAAAAATAACTAATAACACAAGTTAACTAAGATTAACCCTAGGGTTTATAATATTAGTTAGTTTTGGGGTATTGGGGTTTTGCAAATATTTTTATTGTATTATATTGTAACACTGTGCACCACTCTTAATATTGTATATGCTTCTTTTACTTCATAAGCATTGGTACTTTACAGTGAAGTAAATAAAAATTGATATTTTAAAAAATCACTGCCTTTTGGATCTACTTTTGCTGAATGTATCTCTTTGTAAGTCTACGTAACAACAACGTTTTGGAATTACTACATCCCAGATTACTACTTTATCCCAGACTGCTTTCATGGCTGAAAAGTAATGTAAAATAAAAGACGAAATTTCCATCATTACTTCAACCCTTAACTGCGAAGGCCATTACTCAATAGAAATTACTGAGCTGAGGTAAACAAACGAGATATTTCAAACCGCCAAGACCCTTTCAATTTGCTTATCCACCAAAAACTCGTTCCAAAACACTCCAGGTTCGGATTTGTTCTCAAGCGAAAATTAATGTTTAAAAAAATTTAAAGGAGAAGCGGTACAAATGACGTCAGCGTCGAGGGAAGGTAAATCAATTGAGGTGGGGATTGATAACACAAAAGCGACAAATCAGGTGAATCCGACTGGTCGGTCTCTGAGAAACTCAGAGAAAATATGTTCATTACTATGTTTCGTTTAACCGGACGCTATCTTTTGCACTGATTTACATAATAGAGACGGGCAGATGAAAAATCGTTTACTTAAAATCCCTGATAATCCGGATATCCGCACTACACGGCCAATTTTAAATCGCTTAGTATGACAAATATACACGGCTTATAAAGTAAAATCATCCGATTTTTCATGACTATGTTCCGAAAATTAATAAACATAGAATTACTCATTTTCTTGGCTGAAAGGGAAACGCAACATACCTTTCCAAAGGTGTTCAGTATGTCTCCCTTGAGAAGGGCGGCATATGACTATGCGGTATTCTTCCCACACTGCAGCGAGCATGACTTGAGTTACAGGTTTCTCTAGTGTGGTTATGCGATTCCTCAGATCAACCATTGTTGTTGGTAGCGGATACATATAAACAGAGACTTTGATAAATCCCTATAAGAGAAATGCCATATAGTGAGGTCCGGTGACCTTTGAGGCTAGAAATGTAAGGTCATATCATTCTGGCCAGTGCGGCCGATCCAACATACGCGAATTTTTAAATCAAAGGACTGCCGGTTGCCAGGAGCCATGTAAAACTCGAGAGTTTCCTCTTTCTAACAGAACATTGTTGGCGCATCAAGTCAAATAACTGTATATTTATGATTTTTTGAAATCGGATGATTGTTTTTAGGAATATTCCGATTCTCAATTCCGGAATCGTCGATTCTAATGGTATCAAGGAATCGTCAATACTCGATTCTCCATTGATTAAAGTGTCGATTCTGAACCTTGTTTTTTAACTGTTAAAATACATGTGCGGTGTAATTTATAGGAAATATAATTATCAACTATGTTTATTCAAGTATTAGTTTCTCTAAATAAATTACAGCAAATGCCGATTTGTGAAAACGATAATTTTTTTAAATTTATGACGCAACAAAGACGATTAGAAGCATTTACGGTCTGTTTGTCAGTCACCGCTCTTCTACCTCTGTTGTCTCACTCTCATTCGAGCGGGCTCGTCTCTTTCTCTCTCTCTCTCTCTCTCTCTCTCTCTCTCTCTCTCTATATATATATATATATATATATATATATATATATATATATATATATATGTCGTGATATTTTATGTTGTCCATTGTTTTTCCGTTGCACTTTATGAAGTTATTATTATTACTTGTAAATACTTGTATCCACCATTAGGTGCAATAATTTTACCTTATGTGATGAGGCACGTTCGGTCACTTGACCTTTGTGGAATCACTGCTTAATTTTTCTCTATTTTTCTGGTGTGGATGTTCGGTCCGTGATGTTGGTATTTGTTGACGTTACACACATTTCCTCTTGAGCCGCGTGTATAATGTTTTTGAATAGTACGTCGTCTGCAAATGTTGTTTGTAAGTTCATTAAATTGTTGTGTATGTTTTTATAAATTTAAAATATCCTAATAACACAAACCACAAAACAAATACAGAAAAACATAACCTATCAGGAATTTACAAAATTACATGTAACGACTACAACGCATTTTACATAGAGAAAACAACCAGATCATTTAAAATAAGATTTGAAGAACATTACAGAGCATTCAAAAAGTATCAAATGTGGCAGCACACCTAATATCACATAAACATAAAAAACAATATACGAAAATAACCTAACCATACTTGAAATAAATAATAACCTAATAGAACTAAACTCACTAGAAAAATACCTTTACAGGTAGAAAAATACATTTATGAGAACATACACAACAATTTAATGAGCTTACAAACAACATATGCAGACGACGTACTATTCAAAAACATTATACACGCGACTCAAGAGGAAATGTGTGTAACGTCAACAAAAACCAACACACACACACACACACTCATATATATATATATATATATATATATATATATATATATATATATATATGGTGAAATAAAATAATTTTCATAAACAAGAATATACGAGTATTACTTCACTTTATTAATGATTGAATATTGTAAAATTTAATTTATTCTTTTCCTTATAAATGGTGATATCTAAGACATTTATAGCATTCAGTTTTTCTATTTCGTAAGTAAACTGTATTTTATTGTGTATATTATTTATTTCGGTAATCATTTGGTTTAAATTTAATGCATTATTTGTAGAAATGTACAGACCGTCATCTACATATCTATACCATTGTCCATTATTATCATATTTTTTAATACTTTTTATTATTTCTTCATCAATATATTGCAAAAATATTTCGGAAATGATACTGAACGTTTTGTGTAGTCTGTTAAATTAAATTAAAACGTTTAAAAGGCTTCATCATTTGGCCAAAATGTTAACTAAATTCATTATTAGAGAATATCATTTAGGCCTATATAATTTAAAAAAATCAAGAACCGATTTCGAAATCGAAATATAAATTTTAGAACCGAAATCGGAATAAGTATCGTAAATTTAAAGGATTGGCCAATCCGTAATTTCTTTTGATACTTCCTGTATGAGACCTAATTAACAAAGCTCTTGGAGTGTTTTCAAAATATATACTCCATGACTACTGTAATATTTTACTATTCTGCACAAGTGGTGGCCGGTTTATGGAAATGAAAACTGACAATAGGTTCCTACGTTGAATACACAACAATAACACAGATATTGTAATTTAAACACTGATTTTATTCAACTCTAAATATGTAATAACGGATTTACTCAACAACCTGAAAATTGTTTAAAAACGTCTGAAACAATTTTCCTGAAAGCATTGTTGATTTTGTATATCTCAGTGGACACCACTCCGATGAACAGATCGTTGGCCTCCTTGGGCCATGCGATGAATGGGTCCGGTCTGACGTACCTGTAAGTCGGCGTGAAGATTAACGGAAATTTTTTCCGTACAGTCGTGCAGTCGCCGAGGCAGAATCTGTTGACGTCGAACGAGCAGTTCACTATGTACGTATAGTTTGTAAACACATAGCTCATAGAGCCGAACTGAGGCCTGTCCAGATGATACTTCAAAATGTGCCTGAAGCTCGTGATATAGCCTTCTATTTTGTCGATGACCAGATGGAACGACATCTGCGTAACTCCGTCCTGCATGTACGTGTGCACTTCATCGCTCAGCACGGCGTTGGCGTAGTTTTTCACCGACGTTCCTTCAGTGTCGACGAACACGTGGGTTAGAGACACGTTCGCGACTTTCGACTTGTCAATGTCGATCAAAATCGGGCCGTGTTTCGTGGCGACACTTTTCCAAATCTGTGGGAAATAATTTCGGTCGCTAAACCGCGTTACAACGATCACCAGCTGCACGCAAAAGATGGCGATCCGCCCGTATCTATTCATCGTCGAATATTTAGAAGAAAATAATGAAACCAAAACACTTGGACGAAGCGCACTCTGACAAAACACTGTCACAATGAGGCCGAATGGTTTCGAGTAGCCACAAAATTCTTTTTTATACCTTTACAATCTGGTTGTGTGGTCCAATTTATGGGTTTTTTCAATTAAGATAACAATACAATCTCAGTTCTTATAGCAGGCAGTAAAATAAAGTGGTTTTACAATTTGATAATATTAATGAAAAGTAATAACACGAACGCCTGTAATTGTTAATGTTCGCAAATTTTATGGTTTGTAATCAGAATTTTAAGAAAAATCAATTTTATTGCAATCTAGAAACATTTAAAAATGTCGTTTTATTATTTTATATTTTTCATTTACGAAAATTGTTTTAAAATTCAAAAATAGAATTTTAATAACACATGTTCCTGATTTGATACATTTGATTAAAACACGACTGTCATGGTTGAAATAGATGGAAGACTTGTTTTTTGGTCGCAACTCAAAACCTGCGCTAGTTACACTTTGTGTAGAGGAACGATGCCTGTTTAAAGCCGTGCTCAAATTGTGGGAGAAGAGAGTCAACACTACATAGAGGCGAAACTCTCTTCATTGGGACCCACTACTGCCTCATAGGTCTCGGCACGGGTCGGTTAGCATGGTACTAACGTTGAGGTTATGGTCTCGGAGCAAAAAACTCTTGCGAGTAGACATCTCTCCCCATTCCAGTAGAGAGCCAACCACGGTATAGCAGAAGTGGGCACGGATCCCGTGAACTTTGTAGTCACGCTGAAGATATGGTCACGGATCATAAAACTGTTGTGGGTAGACACCAGTCCCCGTGGTGTGAGAGCAATTCTACTTCAGATATGGGATGACGCACATTGGCAAAGCTTTACAATCCTTCGTATCTAGTAACAACCACTCCTAATACTACCAAAAACGTCCATAAAACCATGGACAAACTAATAAACGCTTCATCAAAACGTAATGCCTAAGTAACCCACCGCTGATCGTGACAGAGCACTGTCGACACGTTCATATTATATGGCTATTTAACTATATCAGGTAATTTTTGCGACAGTGTTGTAAGACCTGTTGTAATAAATATACACGTTATTTAGCGTTACAGTGGCTTAAATCCTGCTAGGCTTTGTGAAACTGAGTTCTGAACTGTTTATCTTTGGGCACCGTGGAAGCCCAATTATAGCAGAGTTTGGCAGACAAGAGCAGTTTCATCGCCCTCTTGGGAGGCTTCTCGGCCTTTCCCTTGTTTGGTATAGCTATAAATTACAAATTCTTTACGCCTACATTGTAAATTGCTGTTGGAACATGAGTGAAGGATAGTAAGGGTGGGCGAGTTTAGGAATGGTTATTGTTACCCAGGAAGGTCATGGGTTTATAATAATATATATTTATTTATTATTTTTAAAGAAATATTGTTTCAAAGAGAGTGATATTTTAGGATCTATGGATTTAGAAATAGAGTAAGTATTAGAATTATTTCTAACGGAGCAGAAAATAATTTTGGTCCGGAATATTAGAAAACCATGAATCACTAGATCAGGGGCTTAATGTTGGATGAACCTTCTATATTTTGGGGATTTTGGAGACTTAATGAGTGCCTATTTATAGAACTCCATTTATACTGCTCCAAACTGTCAGTTGAGTT
The DNA here is from genome assembly GCA_036971475.1 of Prosapia bicincta. NCBI lineage: Eukaryota > Metazoa > Arthropoda > Insecta > Hemiptera > Cercopidae > Prosapia > Prosapia bicincta. Next base: position 186,853,956 of record JBAIZL010000002.1, on the reverse strand, counting down.
AAAGGATAATAAAATTGTGTTTAAGTAATATACAGCATTTGGCGTAGGATGTAATACCTCTGGTCGAGAAAATAAAGATGTATTTTGCGTTGACGTGGGGGAAGCAGACTCTTATCTAGTTCACTATTGAAGTTTCTACCCTTTAAACCCTTTTATAAAGTAAGAGAAAGGGCTGGAAAGCCGGGTATAAATTCTATAACACTGTACGAAGAGTCGCGCACCTGAAATAATCTTTGGAAGATGCCTACAATACCCCAGTCTTAAGAATGTATGTGATTCTAGTATATGCGTTGATGTGTTTTGTGAGTGGAGACCCGCAAAGAAAGCCACATCCCTCTCAGCTGGGGCGGATAGTCCGTACCTCACGTGGGCAGGTCCCGCAGCTGGAGTATTCCTCGAAATGGGTCTACAAAATCCCTGTCCCAAGCATGTATGTGACTCTAGTAAATGGGTTGATGTGTTGTGTGACTAAAGTACCGCAAAGAAAGCCACATCCCTCTCAGCTGGGGCGGATAGTCCGTACCTCACGTGGGCAGGTCCCGCAGCTGGAGTATTCCTCGAAATGGGTCTACAAAATCCCTGTCCCAAGCATGTATGTGACTCTAGTAAATGGGTTGATGTGTTGTGTGACTAAAGTACCGCAAAGAAAGCCACATCCCTCTCAGCTGGGGCGGATAGTCCGTATCTCACGTGGGCAGGTCCCGCAGCTGGAGTATTCCTTGAAATGGGTCTACAAAATCCCTGTCCCAAGCATGTATGTGACTCTAGTAAATGCGTTGATGTGTTTTGTGAGTGGAGACCCGCAAAGAAAGCCACATCCCTCTCAGCTGGGGCGGATAGTCCGTACCTCACGTGGGCAGGTCCCGCAGCTGGAGTATTCCTCGAAATGGGTCTACAAAATCCCTGTCCCAAGCATGTATGTGACTCTAGTAAATGGGTTGATGTGTTGTGTGACTAAAGTACCGCAAAGAAAGCCACATCCCTCTCAGCTGGGGCGGATAGTCCGTACCTCACGTGGGCAGGTCCCGCAGCTGAAGTATTCCTCGAAATGGGTCTACAAAATCCCTGTCCCAAGCATGTATGTGACTCTAGTAAATGGGTTGATGTGTTGTGTGACTAAAGTACCGCAAAGAAAGCCACATCCCTCTCAGCTGGGGCGGATAGTCCGTACCTCACGTGGGCAGGTCCCGCAGCTGGAGTATTCCTTGAAATGGGTCTACAAAATCCCTGTCCCAAGCATGTATGTGACTCTAGTAAATGGGTTGATGTGTTGTGTGACTAAAGTACCGCAAAGAAAGCCACTTCCTTCTCAGCTGGGGCGGATAGTCCGTACCTCACGTGGGCAGGTCCCGCAGCTGGAGTATTCCTCGAAATGGGTCTACAAAATCCCTGTCCCAAGCATGTATGTGACTCTAGTAAATGTGTTGTGTGACTAAAGTACCGCAAAGAAAGCCACATCCCTCTCAGCTGGGGCGGATAGTCCGTACCTCACGTGGGCAGGTCCCGCAGCTGGAGTATTCCTCGAAATGGGTCTACAAAATCCCTGTCCCAAGCATGTATGTGACTCTAGTAAATGGGTTGATGTGTTGTGTGACTAAAGTACCGCAAAGAAAGCCACTTCCTTCTCAGCTGGGGCGGATAGTCCGTACCTCACGTGGGCAGGTCCCGCAGCTGGAGTATTCCTCGAAATGGGTCTACAAAATCCCTGTCCCAAGCATGTATGTGACTCTAGTAAATGGGTTGATGTGTTGTGTGACTAAAGTACCGCAAAGAAAGCCACTTCCTTCTCAGCTGGGGCGGATAGTCCGTACCTCACGTGGGCAGGTCCCGCAGCTGGAGTATTCCTCGAAATGGGTCTACAAAATCCCTGTCCCAAGCATGTATGTGACTCTAGTAAATGGGTTGATGTGTTGTGTGACTAAAGTACCGCAAAGAAAGCCACTTCCTTCTCAGCTGGGGCGGATAGTCCGTAACTCACGTGGGCAGGTCCCGCAGCTGGGGTATTCCTCGAAATGGGTCTACAAAATCCCTGTCCCAAGCATGTATGTGACTCTAGTAAATGGGTTGATGTGTTGTGTGACTAAAGTACCGCAAAGAAAGCCACTTCCTTCTCAGCTGGGGCGGATAGTCCGTAACTCACGTGGACAGGTCCCGCAGCTGGAGTATTCCTTGAAAGGGGTCTACAAAACCACTGTCTGTAACATATATGTGACTGTAGTAAATGCGCTGATGTGCTGTGTGACTGAAGTACCGCGGAGAAAGCGACACCCCTCTCAGATGGGATGTATAATCTGTACCTCACGTGGGCAGTACCGCCTCTTCCTTATACGTGATCCTTCCCCATATCTTCCATAGGGGTTTCTTCAGGAAACCTTTAGCCGCATGGAGTCCTTCATAGATACAGACATCCAGCAAGGTAATATTGCTTTGTAGTTTAAAAGTGTTATATTTTTGTAAGACAGTCAACTAACAAATAATTATTTCTTTGCAGGTAAGTGGGGATGACGCCAAGTGAGGATACGTAAGATAATTTATTATGTATTTGTTATTTTAACGCATTATTTTGTAAATTTGCTTTTTTAAAATTATTTTTATTTTTAAATAATAAAAACGTCTTCAAGTCATAGTTATTTGGAATATGTTGCCGATACTATCGAGGCAATCCTTTGTGTTACCGTCAGCTTACACTATAAGGGGTTGGGGCTGAAGGTTCGGATACCTGAAAACTAGCACATTTAAAGATATTTGATTATAGTGCTTTTATAGTATGGGAAAGCTTCCCTCAGCCCGAGGATCTGAGTTAACTACTGTCCTCCAGGTCCCTAATGAAGATGTCCACCAAAAAATTGAATCACGTTCGATTGAAGGAACACCTAGAAGGAAAACTCTGGGAGACCAGTTGACCTTGCCGGATCATTATTACCTCCGCCGCATCCACGTGCTACCGACCACGGAGTGCTGTGTGTTAGTAAACCTGTGAGTGCTAAACACCTTAAATATATTACAGCCCTGGACCGGGTCCAGGATTACAAGAGTCTTCAAAGATGGCCATCTCTATTGGTAAGCACGTCGCCAAATGGCTCAACTACCAAGGGCGGGAGTTGGCTAGTAAGTAAGGTTTTACAGTAGGATTGAAGTAACGAAAGATGATAAAATCTCTGGATTAAAAAGTAAATGGCTGAAGAAACCTCACGGCTCTCTTAACTGTAACGTCGCATCGTCGGAAACTGAAGACCACAAGAGTTTTGTTACATCACGCGAAGAGAATGGATCCATGTCGAGCGTAATCGCCTTGATTCCTAACCTTTTACTACCAACGGATACTAGTTGTGATGAGTCTAGAGAATGCAAATAAAATCTTGAGTATATATATATATATATATATATATATATATATATATATATATATATATATATATATATATATGTATGTATGTATAATCGGCTTCTTTTACGTCTTCCAACACCTATTCGCCAGTTTTCCCTGTCCATCCACACACCGTTCCATCCTCTCTTTTCCACCTCTTTGTTAATTCTTTCTATCCAGCTTCTTCTTGGACGCCCTCGTTTTCCTTTTCCCTGTGTTTTCCATGACAGTATCTGCTTTGGCAGGTGTTCTTCACTCATCCATTGTACATGACCGTATCATATTAACTGTTTAGTTTGTGTCTCCGTTATTTTGTAGGGCATCCACAGTCTCTTATTCTCTCATTCGATACTCTTTCAAGCTTTACCTTTCTTGTAGATTTTCGCCTAAAGTCTAACTCCACATTTAGAAATTTTTCCGATCTATCTTTCTTTTGGCATACTTCTCAACCGTACGTTTACAATATTTTTTAAAATGGTATTATCATTTTGTTTTCTGTTGAGATATTCTTATCTCTTAGGATGCTATTTAAGGTACGAATGACTATTCGGTCTTATTTATTTCTCCATTCCTCCATCTGTCGTTTTTATCATACAGATAAGGGTATTTTAATCATTTTACTCTCGCGACAAATTAAAGAAAATAACTCAATATACAAAATCAAGGGAGCAAATTAATAGAATGTTTTGGAAGGAATTAATATCAGATTGACTCAAATTTTTACAATAATATCGATGATGGATTTTGTTTAGAAATGAAACCGGCAACAGTGGTTCATTTCGGTTATCTCTTTACACTTTCCGCTGGAACAGATTCAAACGCTGCGTGTAAATAAACTGAAAGATCTCCATCCGCGAGGCCGTGTTTGTCTCTGTAATTACCGACGGATGAGAGAGCCTTGAAGGGCACGGAGATTTTTAGCAGCGTTTCAAATACTTCATTAATTTTAATCGTTTACAATGAAACTGAAGCGAATTTCTCACCCGTAACTTTTCCTATCAAAGGATCTGTGTTTGTTTATTGAAATCGGAGAAGAGACGTCGGAGGCACGGAATTGAGTTAAGAGGAAATAGAATTTTAACCGTAAGGGGAGAGGTGACTGTTTCTGAGGAACATCCTATAATCTACCCGTTATTGTGTAACTAGAGGTAAATGAATACACAAATTAAATAGCTTAAATTTTGTAAATAATGTATTGTAATAAATAATTTTTTGAACGGAGATTATGTTTTAGATTAAACGTTTATAACAAATAAATAACACAATCAGATGTAATACGTGACCAAATTGTCCGTTGTCTGTTCGGATTTTCTACAATATAGAATGTGGGTATCGTATTGTTCTATCATGTTACCACTAAAGTATTTACCTTACTGCAATTTGTGAAAATATCTTTTCATTCTTACACCAACACACACACACACACACACACACATATATATATATATATATATATATATATATATATATATATATATATATACACACACCAAATAAGGTGAAAATAATGTGAATACAGGTAAACAGTGTTGCAAAGCTATATATATATATATATATATATATATATATATATATATATATATATATATATATATATATATAGCTTTGCATATATATGAATAAATAATATTCGAGCTGGCTTGTGAGTGAAAGTTATAATTAAAGAATAAAAATATGGTACAACTCACAAATATACAATTTTTTATTTCAAACGCGTTTGAACGACTAATTTGTCGTCATCCTCAGTGAAAATACACAAATGAAATTAATTAAAAAATATATGTATATTAAACATAACCTATAAAGTTTTAGCAAAAGTAAAAACAAAAGATCTTATTTTCTTTTTTGTTTTTACTTTTGCTAAAACTTTATAGGTTATGTTTAATATATATATTTTTTTTAGTTAATTTCATTTGTGTATTTTCACTGAGGATGACGACAAATTAGTCGTTGAAACGCGTTTGAAATAAAAAATTGTATATTTGTGAGTTGTACCATATTTTTATTCTTTAATTATATATATGAGTGTTTAAATTTTATGAATGTTTGTTTTACGAATGTTCAAATTGTTTCTTCATATTTTGATATACTTTTCTGTAATTCGCTAGATTTTGTTAAATTGTTGGGCCGGTCAGACAATATGTAGAATGTAGATAACATTATTTTATGCTTTTCTTCAATTAAGTTGTGTATATTAATATTCGTTTTACTGAACTGTTGTTTAGTTGTATGTTATGATTCCGTTTCCCTTACTGCCGTCGTCACCGTTCAGTTTTTAAATTAATACAAATCATATTTATTACTTTAAAGAAATAATAAATATATAGTGTTAGAAATTAAAATGTAAAATGGATATAGGCTACAAGTGTTTATCTTGTAAAACACACACAATACCCAATACAAGACAAAAAAATAATTATACAAACTAAATATAAATCAAAACAACATAATATTAATATATCACAAAAAAATAGTTTCTTCAATTCGAAAACTCAAATACAAAGTCACCTTTAAAACATGCAACACAACCAAAACACACACCCAAAATACAAAAACACTCCAGAACAAACAAGACGGAGCAGGAGTATAAAAGATCACCGAACGACTACCCCAGCCTCTACGTAAGTCTAACAGGGAAAAACTTCACCACATGATACAAAGAATACATGAAAAACACACAACCTATATCAAATCATTCACATAGAGAAGACACTACACACATACACCAACACAGACCGTATTCTAAAAGTACTTCACTACATCAAAAAAAAAAAAACTAAATACAACATAAAACTAAGAGATATACGAACACCACGGAAACCACCCACAACACATTTTAAACGACAAAACACATTCACTACATTCGAACACAAAATTAACAACTACTCCATGAACAGTAACTCACCACAGAACACCAATACACCACACACTCACACCAATTCAATACACCTGAGCAACAGTCTTTTCCGTGACTTATAGCATTGAACAATGCACTGATTTAATGCGAATCTCGTCTGCTGAAAGATATCAGTAAGTAGTGGTGTTTACCAAATGATGCCATTTGTATTAAAATTGATTTTTAACGCTTTCTTACGCGTTTCGGAATAAGTGCAGTTTCAGGTGGGCACTTATTTAAAACGCCTCTACGTCGTATTAAGCAATCTAATAAGCGCAGAATAACCTCACGAGGTTGTTATATACATCTAAACAGTAATTATTATTTTAATAATAATAATAATGTGTTTTATCATATTACGTTTCTAAGTTCAGTATGTAACCTAACCTAACGTTGTTAATTAATAACTTATACACTTGAAATGAAACATGGCCGTGCTGAAGGCACACTTCCCACATAGCGGTTCTGTGGAAGCCATGTTATGTAGCTAATATGTGCTCCCATAATGAACGCGTTACTCAAACACGTCCCGGTCGTACGTCATAATTAAGTCATAATTAGCTAGTCGCGGGAGATGTGTGTTTATGCGTTGAAATTAACGACCACTCTCGGCCCAAAAATGTACGCCTCGTTCTCGAAACTAAACACGCGGCGGTCGTTAATCTGGGACTGATTCATGGGACCCATTACACGTCCAGTTTCTGTAGATCGCGCATCGGACCATAAGACAGGTTTCGGTAGTTACGTGCTAGCATGGTGACGATGCGTCCCGGAAAATAGGGACAGTACTGGTTTTAAAGTTGTGCCCTGAGTCCCGTAAAATAATATATTTCAAGCGCTTTTTGTAAGAATGTATTTATCACATTTGTTCTGCGAACATGTCACATGTACAATTTATTTATCTAGCAGCTTTGAGGTCGGCATCAATAAATAAGCTAATTGTGATTTATATGATCTTAGTCAAACATAAAATTTGAATAAACAAATGAGCCTATATTGTTTACTTTTAGAAATTTTGTTAAGGAACAGAAATATATCATTTTAACTGATTATATTAAAACCAAGGGATTGTAGGCGTAAATTCATATTGAAACATATTAAAAGTACACAATAAAATAAATATGTAAACACAAAAGCTATTAAGGCTAAAAACCTGTACACATAAACTTTAACACTGTTAAAATATTTGTTTGTTTATAAATCATATTCAGCTGTTTTTCATTGTAATGTATTTCTAATTGAGGTTTTTAGTAACTTTAAGTGTCTTAAAACCCTATAAAAGTTGTAAATTGAGGGAACCTGTATTTTCCCTCGCTCCTTCGTGTTAAATACCTTTAATTTAAGCAGTCTCTCAGCTCTGTACGACCTTCCAAGCTCCCACATGTTTTCTATAATAATTTGGCTTACGAAATTATATATATAGATATTTGCGATACAATTTTAATAAATCTACTGCTTCTGTACTATCGAGGGCCTTAGTGTTTTTTACATTCAATTACATCCAGAAGTAGGTTGTCCTGATTTCGACAGTAAAAATATGGTCACCGTAAGTATAACAAACATTGCATTGTCAACACACATTCTGAACTACGAAGCAATAAATTACGTTGTATATATAACAAGTATTATAACAAGAAATTATTTAAGTAAATTACTACTGAGGTAACCAAAGAATACTTTATTTTAGTTACCCTAGAACACTACTTATGATATTGTGTGTTAACCATGGCAACAGTTTAAGGTTGTACAATGGGGGTTTTTAACGACAACAAGATGGGGGGGATGCATATCCATCTTTGAGAAATATATTTCTGGGTATTGGAAAGTTGGTTCAGTGCCGAGGCGCTCTAGACGTCGAACATGAAAAATATCAGCTCGAATCAGTCTGGACGCCACAAATTTTATAATTTAATTATTAAATAAATACTTGAAAAACTGTATTAACCTCAATTGTCATCCACTATATGTTTTTAAAAAATGTATTTGATCTTGATTGGATGAATAAAAACGAATTTTATTAAGGATTGAAAATTTGTACAAGATATATATATATATCAGAAGAGTGTGAGATAACAGAAAAAATTTTAAAACAACCGTCATTCTCCTATTCTAATCCTATAAGCAGTAAATTTCTCAAATATATTTCCTCCAACTTATAGGGAACGACTGGTTAGATATTTAAGAAAATATTTTTTTCTTCAACGACCAGGAAATTTTAATTCCATTTTAAATAATAAGTCATAATTATTGACGGTGTGTGATAAGTAGCAATTTATTTTAGAGTTCAGCCCTTCCTGTTATGTTTAGGATTTGTATACAACTAGCCTGGAGAATCATGTTTCGGCCACAGAATGAAACTCAAGCGCATAGAAGCTAAAATAAATACATATGAGTTAAACTGTATCGAGGGCATTAAAATTCCGCGCTAAGTCTTGTTCTATTTATCCTTGTTAGAACTTGTTGCCGAAATCTCCGCTCGCTTGATTTATGCGGCGCTCGGCTAAAGCTAGGATTTATAAGGCACTGGGAAAGGGCTGACTGGAAGGATTATGGTCCTAGGCTCTGTCAAAAAGTATATCCTTGTCGGCTTTAAAACAAGTAATAATTTCGCTTTCTCTGTTTAAATAATTTGAAATTTATGAATCTGATTACAGTTTTTATTTTAGTGTTGTCACAGTGCACACAATGCTGACGATGATTTTATATTGCTTAGGTTAATGACGAAATACCCACTGAACGGATTAACACATCGTGAACGTGTGTAGTTAAATTATCGGCCACTTTTATGTATTGCACATTTTTGTTTTAATGCTATAAGTAAAGCTGTAACGCTTCCTAATTTGTGAAAAATAATCTCTTTTTTCGTACCCTCTTTATGAGCATATCTTGTTTATCCATCTTCTTCACATAACTCGAATTTTTTTAATTTATATTTTATTTAGTATATTTATAATCTCAGATAATATACTTTTTTGTTAGGTAAATACAACCACACCAAGCTATAATTGCAATATTTTTCCTAAGCTCTTTCCTCTTTTTGTCTGTAAATAATTTCTTCAGATTTAAAAGTGCTATAGCGTCTGTCCACGAGGCTTTTCTTCTATATAACGCCACATTCAGGTGTTTGTAGTTGTTCTCATTCATAATTTTCCTTTCTCACTTCATTAACTTTCCCTTAGGCACCCTTAAACACTTCCCCTTAGCCACTCCTCATAACGCTTCTCTCTATCCACTCTTTCAAATGCTTCCCCTTAACCATTCCTATTATCACGCCCTCTTTTTACCACTTCTCCTAACACGACCTCTTAACCACTCCGCCAACATATTCCTCAACCACTCCCCATATAAATTCTCCTTAGTTTCTCCCCTAACAATTCTTCCAGCCACTCCCGCGACACTTCCCCTTAGTTACCCCCAACACACCCTTTTAATCACTCCTATTAACACGTCTCATTTGCCATTCTTTCCAACACTTCCTCTTAGCCACTCCTCTTAACACTCTTCCCTCTTAGTCACTTCCTCTAACTCCTCCCCTTATCCACTCGCTAAACATTTTCCCCTTATAACTCCTTGTAGCATCTCCTCATAGTTATTTCCTCTAACACCCCCTCTTAAAAACTCCCTCTACCACTTAATCTTAGCTACTTCTCCTAAAACCTACCCTTAGCCACTCCCTCTAACATCTTCCCTTAACAACAACTTAAAGCAACTGTGGCGTATATGTTTATATTAATTAAAACAACCTCTCACCTCAAATTCAACAAATTTTATTTTAACCTTATGTACATTTCGACTACAAAGTAATCATCTTCAGAGGTATTTTTACAAATAACTTATTTGTAAAAATACCTCTGAAGATGATTACTTTGTAGTCGAAATGTACATAAGGTTAAAATAAAATTTGTTGAATTTGTGGTGAGAGGTTGTTTTAATTAATATAAATATCTTCCCTTAACCACTAGATTGGATATCCTTAGAATATGGTCGTAATGTATTTTGACTGTGTGTAATGAAGTGCACGGGTTTGCTAATATTTAGGTTTTGTAAGTACACAAGTTGAGTTTTGCCGTCAGTCTTGTAGAGTATAGTTAACCTGAATTTAGGTAGGAACATAAAACTCCCTATCTAGGATAAGAGAAAAGGGCATAGTATCGTGTGTAAAAGCCAGTTTCCTGGCTCATAGAGAGGTATAGGTAACATTTTATAAGCTGTCATTTGGGGGCGGCGGGTCTTGGCAAGAGATCGAAGACGAGGGGAGATGGAGGTACTCTCAGGCCATTTTCAAAAAACTCGACCTTTGTACGTACGCTGACTATGAGTTGACTCATTATTTTGTTATATATTGATAGTTTTTAATGTATAGCAAAAATAACAAGAAATGTAAATAGGGTATTCACGGAAGCGCTCTAATAGGATTGTTTAGGGTCGTGATTTATAGCCCCAGTGACGGATTCCGACATTGGCTGATGTGTTATAGACGACGAATATGCAATTTCTACCTAAGAACCAAGTGCCTGCTTATAATATTTGACCTATATATTGCAGAGGTATAAGGGGGGGGGGGTCATCGAGCTGTAGGGGAAAAGGTTTTTCTTATCCTCTTTAGAAAATTACTGGGGAATATTTCGACCGTTGTGAGTGGTTTAGCAAAGCTTCTTTAAGCCCTGATTATATATACAAGAGTTGTTTAAATACCAATTGTAAATCTTTCCAAAAGAAGTAAAAAGAAACTATTTCCACCTCTTAAAAACCACTCGGACAGACTTTATAATATTATTTCCGTGTCCGTAGAAAGGTAAATAGGCCATTTGTTATTTTCCCTTCTAAAGTTTTAAATTCTTTATGATCCACTAAACTCCGAGTTTACTCGTATACTCCCATGTTTCTTTCGTATTGGGCAACAACAAGTAAAACAGCAATTAAGAGTTTGCATTGAGTATTCGCGTGAAACCCACCGTAATGCCGCTCACGTTTATACGCGTAGATACGTGTTCGCCCGGCCGCGGATCGATGCGACGTTAAAGTGAACCAAACAGAATGCGGAAGCAATTTGGCGGGAGTGGCCTTGATTGCACATTGAGAGGGACTCGCAGCGGAGGATGATGGAATTATCCCTGTATAAGAAAGGGAGCGCTAGATTAGACGGGAGGTGTGCGCTCCCTGCCCGTCTCGTACAACCCACGTGACCGGACTGAGGGCGGAATCATTGCATTACATCTGGCACGCAACGGAATACGAGTGTGGTTGGACAATATAATACGACCTAGGAAATATATTTATGTATCCGAAATACCTTTATTTGTTATACTAGTGTATATATATATATATATATATATATATATATATATATATATATATATATATATATATATATATATATATATATACGCATAATTTATGTTTTATTCAGTGCATCAATTTCATCAATACGAATGTCAAGCCCCTTCTAACGGAATTTCTAAGTTATCTTTATTATTAGACGTGTTATGCACTTTGTTGTATGTATAGGGGTGACTGTACGTCAGTTTTTCCATATAATCTTATTTAATTATATAACAACTAGGGATGGGCCGATTACTAAAACTTTCGGTTCCCTTTTCGATTCTAAAATTTCTTCCTTTTCTCGATATTCTCTAATAATGAATTTAGTTAACATCTTGGACATCTGGTGAAGCCTTTTAAAAGATTGCGTTTTAATGTAATAGGCTGCACAGAAGCGGACTATATATAAATGCTTCCGGTCGTCTTTGTTGTTGCGTTATAAATAGTAATAATATTTTTTATTTAATTATATATCATTAGTTTATGACTATCCGAAGTTTAAGTTTTGTAAATTTGTGAAAGAACGTTTTCGAATGCTATGTGGTGATCTTCATCAGTGTCTTCTGCTTGGAGATGTTAGATTAAGCGTTGACAGTTTTAAAGACAGGCTTTTTATAATATGAAAGAGTATGTGTGATTTGTGTTGTGTTTGTTCGTTTAATGTTTTTACTTTGTGTTTTTGTGAGTCTGTAAATTTCATATTGTTCTAGTGTGTTGAGATGTGGTCCTTTTTTGTTGATGTGTAGGATTTCTAGGTTATGGTAAATGTCTGTGTATTTATGTCCTGTTTTTTATGTGATTGTAAAATGCTCAGTTGGTGTTATGTTTGTATTAATCGACTCTTTGTTTAAAGCTGCGACCTGTTTTTCCAATATAGAATTTGTTGCATTTGTCGCAGTTTGGTTTGTATACGCCTGGTGCTTGTAGTTTATCTTTGTTGTTGGTGTCGTGTTGTATTTTGTATTGTAACTTGTTATTAGTTTTGTATGCTATTTTGTATCCTATTTTTTGAAATTTGCGGGCTATTTTGTTTGTTGTTTTGTTTGTGTATGGTAATGTGATGTATTTGTGTTACCTGTCTGTAGTGTTAATTTTAGTGTTTTTTGTATTTTGTATCATAGTTTGTCTATTATTGTGTTGTTGTATCCATTTGTGTTTGCTAAATATTTAATTGTGTCTAGTTCTTTGTTTATGTTTTCTGTGATTATTGTGACTTCTTTATGTCTATGGAGCATGGATCTGAAGGCAGTGTTGGATAGGGTGGTTTGAGGTGCTGTGGATAAGTGTGTCTGTCGTTAATCGGTGACGGTTTTAAAGGCAGATTTTTGATAGTATCAAAGAGTATGTGTGATTTGTATTGTCTCAGTTCGTTTAATATGGTTTTACTTTGTGTTTTTGTGTGTCTGTAAATTTCATATTGTACTAGTGTGTTGTGATGTGGTTCTTTTTTGGTGATGTTTAAGATTTCTAGGTTATGGTAAATTTCCTGTTTCTTTTATGTGATTGTTCTTTCACCGCTTAACCCAACATCTCCAAGCAGAAATCACTGATAAAGGTCCCCACACAGCGATCGAAAATGTTCTTTCTCAGTAAGATTTTACAAATTTACAAAATTTAAAGTTCAGATAGGCATAAACTAATGTTAAAGTAATTAAGATTTACCGAACGTAATGGACTACACAATTCAAGAGCACAATATTTTTGTTTTCTCAAATAAGCATTTACTTTAATCATTTATATTTTTTTAAATCCTCTAATAAATTACACAGCACACGTATTTTAACAGTTTGAAAAAACAATAATCGGGACTCAAATCAATGGAGAATCGAGTATCGGCGATTGTTCGATACCATTAGAATCGACGACTCCAGTAATCGAGATTGGGAATCGGCCCATCTCTAATAACAACGAAACCAACTCACACGCAATTATTTCTTTCATTGCGATTTCTTTCAAGTCTTTACAAACTACAGCTTATAAAGGTTTTAGTGACTTGGTTACAGGAACCCGTTATTATTTAATTATTCTCTTTGCTCTAGTTGAACTCAAATTCCGTCACTACAATTATTTGTTTCTCGCGTTTAATAGCTATTGTTTTCGTACTGTTTATATCATTTACTCATCCGTCAAATTTGTATCTGTAACGTTAAAACATTTATGTTTAATCAATATTAATTTACATTTGCAAATTATTAAGCAACGTTAGGTCAAGATGCATACGGGTCGCTTTGTATATTTACGGATTAGACTTTATCAAATTACTTTAAAAAAAATTAATTTAGAACATACGTTGGCAATGACTAGAGCATATTTACGCATTTAAATCATTACTGGGCTTTACTTTTTTAAAATACAAGCTACCTTTAAACTTTACAAAGAATGCCATCTAATACTAGGATTACAACCCACAGCCGTCTTCGCTGAAGGCTAGGTCAGAACAGCTAGATCCTTAAGATTTCTTACGCTTCGTTAACAGGACCCTCACTTATACGCATTTAAAATAGAAAGCTTTGATTGGTTACCATTATGTTGCATGTATCTCTACCAAACGCTTTCCAATGATATTTTTAGAATAATGTTTTTGAAATTTTACGTAAGTTAAAATAAAACAAATATTAATGGAAAATGCTAAATGATTGCCAACTATCTAAATAATACAAAAGTTAATATGTATTTCCATATATGCTTTGTTAAACACCTGATTTAGTTAAATAGGTAATATATACATGCGATGTAACAGAGGATACACTGTGCATAGCTGGTACTTTAAGCCTCCTTTGTCCAGCATTGTTTGTCTATTCCGAGGCTTTGTATATTATTCATACAAAGGATTTTTATTGGTTTAGTGAGAGATAGTTTTTTGTATTAAATAATTATGAGCTCCATTTTAATTTAAGTCTTTATTTAAACTTTGAATTATCTTTAATAAATTTCTTGACCACTGTGGACTAATTTTAACCAAATAAACAAAAACCCACTAACAACAAATAAAAACTTGTATTTTATCACAAATAAGTTTTGTGTATTTCTATTACATAGTAATCATCTACACAGGTACGATTTTGAAGTACTTCTGAAGAAGATTGCCATGAAATCGAAATGTTCATAAAGGAATTGTAGTAAAATGAAAGATTTTTATATTGTGGCTAGTAGGTTTTTATGTATTTAATTAAAATTAGTCCACAGTGCTTGAGAAATTTATTGATGAAACTTAATGTAACAGATGTTTTTTCTTCTTTACTTAGAGGTTGTTTGAAGGTTAAGTTTCAATCATTGTAAAATACAGTTTTCCTATTTATTCATAAATATTAGGTTAAATTTACTGTTGGTGGCGGTGGTGTGTGGTAGAGTCGGACTGTATAGGGAAGCGAAATTTAATTTCTGTTGTTCTAGAGAAAACACACACAAAATTAAGTTAAATTAATAATTAATAAATCAACTAATTATTTACAAAGTCCAGGATTTTTGACCCGATCTACACGTTTCATGCGTAGTATGTGTTAATTTAAAAAAATATATTTTGAAATGAATTTTTTGAAATAATAGTAGAAATAGTACTTCTGAAGATAATTATCATGTATTCGAAACGTACGTAAAGTAATTGTTATAAAATAAAAGATTTTATTTTGTGTTTAGTGGGTTTGTATCTATTTACTATGAGAAAATAAATAACTTACGCTAATATCTTCATAAGCTTCTATTAAAATGTAACTGTAAAAAAAATATAAAATTTTAATAAAAATAAAGTAAAAACTTGTAACCTCTCTACTACATAGCAAATACGGGTACGAACTTGGCTCCACAGAGCAACAGGGAATTGGTTCTGTGCCAAGTAAATATTTTGCTTCGAGTATCTCTATTGTTGACAGTATTGCCGCCGCTATTGGACACACACTTCTTATTCTTCTCTCCAACGCACAATCACAATATCCCTTTGGCACTTGTGGACAATGGTATTGGCAGGATCAATCGATTGTCTGTTAGTATTGACAACAGTGCCGTGTCTCTAAAGAAGAAATAACATTACCAGTTGCTGTTTTGAAACAAAAACAATTAAAATGTCTAAAGACTTGTATAGCATTTACGAATATAAATTGTAGTTATATTCCACTATAGAGTGTTCGTTTATTCATAATTTATAAAAATAAAAATGAATGTTTGTATGTCTCTTATAGTTTCCTAAACCGTTCATACAATCGACATGAAACTTTGGGAAATTATTGAGTACACTCCTGGAAAGGTTTTGGGATATTTGTAGCCCAATTCGAGGTACTAAAGTGAACATTTTTCAAAAAAATAATTTAAATGCCACCGCTTTATTTTCCTGACCGAACATTTAGTCACTTATATTTAAATTCAGAATTAATAATGTTGATGCAGCTAATAATCTATATATTGCAAAACTCACGCTATGAAGCACAACTGATACTTAAAAGAAGTGAATTTTATACAACAATTTTAATATGTGTTTAGGTTAGTCTGCATAACAGGTGTTTTAACGCTTAAATTAAATTCCTTTATTGAGCAATATTAAGTTAAAATTCTATTAAATTGAAAACTTCCTTAATTTTTAGGTTAATAAACATATTAAGTTATGAAATAAATATTACTAAGTCATTTTAATATAATAAATAAGGATTTTATTTTTATGTAATAAACATAGAAATAGACTAAATTGTTTTACTTAAGGTAGATACTAATTAGATTATTATTTTCTCGTCAAGTGATATTTATTGTTCTATTATCTCCTCCTAGAAATACTGATTGCAATTTATTTAGCAACTATGATGTCGAATGATATCATATACATTAACACCAAGAATTAAATTGTGTGAAATATACTATATCGTATTGGCTTGTCTGTATAGACGCAGGCAAATATCTAATTAGATTATTATTTTCGCGTCAAGTGATATTTATTGTTCTATTATCTCACGTTTTAAATCTTAGAAATACTGATTGCAATTTATTTAGCAACTATGATGTCGAATGATATCATATAAATTAACACCAAGAATTAAATTGTGTGAAATATACTATATCGTATTGGCTTGTCTGTATAGACGCAGGCAAATATCTAATTAGATTATTATTTTCGCGTCAAGTGATATTTATTGTTCTATTATCTCCTCCTAGAAATACTGATTGCAATTTATTTAGCAACTATGATGTCGAATGATATCATATACATTAACACCAAGAATTAAATTGTGTGAAATATACTATATCGTATTGGCTTGTCTGTATAGACGCAGGCAAATATCTAATTAGATTATTATTTTCGCGTCAAGTGATATTTATTGTTCTATTATCTCACGTTTTAAATCTTAGAAATACTGATTGCAATTTATTTAGCAACTATGATGTCGAATGATATCATATAAATTAACACCAAGAATTAAATTGTGTGAAATATACTATATCGTATTGGCTTGTCTGTATAGACGCAGGCAAATATCTAATTAGATTATTATTTTCGCGTCAAGTGATATTTATTGTTCTATTATCTCCTCCTAGAAATACTGATTGCAATTTATTTAGCAACTATGATGTCGAATGATATCATATACATTAACACCAAGAATTAAATTGTGTGAAATATACTATATCGTATTGGCTTGTCTGTATAGACGCAGGCAAATATCTAATTAGATTATTATTTTCGCGTCAAGTGATATTTATTGTTCTATTATCTCCTCCTAGAAATACTGATTGCAATTTATTTAGCAATTATGATGTCGAATGATATCATATACATTAACACCAAGAATTAAATTGTGTGAAATATACTATATCGTATTGGCTTGTCTGTATAGACGCAGGCAAATATCTAATTAGATTATTATTTTCGCGTCAAGTGATATTTATTGTTCTATTATCTCACGTTTTAAATATTAGAAATACTGATTGCAATTTATTTAGCAACTATGATGTCGAATGATATCATATAAATTAACACCAAGAATTAAATTGTGTGAAATATACTATATCGTATTGTCTTGTCTGTATAGACGCAGGCAAATATCTAATTAGATTATTATTTTCGCGTCAAGTGATATTTATTGTTCTATTATCTCACGTTTTAAATCTTAGAAATACTGATTGCAATTTATTTAGCAACTATGATGTCGAATGATATCATATAAATTAACACCAAGAATTAAATTGTGTGAAATATACTATATCGTATTGTCTTGTCTGTATAGACGCAGGCAAATATCTAATTAGATTATTATTTTCGCGTCAAGTGATATTTATTGTTCTATTATCTCACGTTTTAAATCTTAGAAATACTGATTGCAATTTATTTAGCAACTATGATGTCGAATGATATCATATAAATTAACACCAAGAATTAAATTGTGTGAAATATACTATATCGTATTGTCTTGTCTGTATAGACGCAGGCAAATATCTAATTAGATTATTATTTTCGCGTCAAGTGATATTTATTGTTCTATTATCTCACGTTTTAAATCTTAGAAATACTGATTGCAATTTATTTAGCAACTATGATGTCGAATGATATCATATAAATTAACACCAAGAATTAAATTGTGTGAAATATACTATATCGTATTGTCTTGTCTGTATAGACGCAGGCAAACGTCGCCAGTTTCCTTTGTCGAAGTAACCCACGCTCCTTCAAAGCATTTAACCTACTCGGGAGCTGCATCTAATAATTTTGTAGGAAATTTACTAAACGCGCTGTTTTTCGAGTGAATTTAACACGCTTTTGTTTTTACAAGCAATTAACTTTTATCGTGTTCACC
The DNA here is from genome assembly GCA_036971475.1 of Prosapia bicincta. Taxonomy (NCBI): domain Eukaryota; kingdom Metazoa; phylum Arthropoda; class Insecta; order Hemiptera; family Cercopidae; genus Prosapia; species Prosapia bicincta. The sequence goes on along the minus strand of JBAIZL010000002.1, from coordinate 186,835,598 downwards.
TTTTGGATGGTAGGTTTATTTTTACTCTAAGATCTGTCGTCAGCACGAGGCACTAACTAAAATTTGCCTCCAAAGGGCTTACGCTCCGTTGAGTGAACGTTACTTTGCTTGGAAATGCCCGTTAATCGCGCAAATGCATTTCCAACTGGAAACAATTGAATCACTGCCAAACACTTAAAACTATTTAAACATTAGATTTGTTAATAAATAATTGACAATTATAAACATCTTTTTTGACATGCACGTTTCCTTGACTTATGTCGTCGTCATCAGAAATACTACTGAAACACAATCCAACTGCAACTAAAGTGTTTATAATTGTGAGACCGTGTAGAGGTGTTCATTAAGTGAGGTGTTCATTAAGCTTGAATCTCAAGCTAGCCAAATATTACTAAGGATTCTGGTTTTGTACAGCCTTTCCAAATTGTACACGGCGTTAAATAATGATTTAATAACTTATTGTTACACAATCATTATTATTTAAAATCCTATAACGTAAAATATACAACAAGGTTATAAGGAGGTGTTTTAGGGAGCTTGGTCAGAGCTACCTCAAGCAATTTACAATTTACACGACATTATAGACTTTGCACTACAAATTGGCTTGGCTCACAACCAACTCCGTCTCATCCTTAATATTACCTCAGAGTCGCTCCTGGGCAATTATAACGCAGCAGAGCGCCACCTGGAAAGCCTCTCCTGCATCTACAAAATCTGGGCACTTCCCGTCACATTGAAAAACCTATTTCCTACAATGGAGCACATGACATTTAACATAATACTTCTGTAAGTATTGTTCTTGATTATTGACCCATATATTACGTGAATTTTGCTTCGAGCTTTACATATGCACGACGCTTAATGTCGGGTAGGGTAATATACATTGTTTCGCCTCCTAAGAAATCCTAAACAATCCTTGCCTATAAACCTTAAAAATATGATTGAAGAAAGGCGAGTATGTAAAACAACACTTGAATTTAAGCAGAAAATATTAAAAGCTATAATTGTAGAATATGATTTATTATCGTCATCTAATAACTTCTAAGGTTAGAATGCGTTAGCCCGGAATGAAAACCAAACATTGTAATAAAACAAACAGTTATACATTATAATATACATAAAATATACCATGTAATAGAATAACAATATAATTACACTTTGTAATATACATATAATAAAAACTGTAAAACAATGACAATACAATTATACGTTGTAATATACATATAATAAAAACTGTAAAACAATAACAATGTAATTACACTTTGTAATATACATACAATAAAAACTGTAAAATAATGACAATGCAATTACACTTTGTAATATACACATAATAAAAACTGTAAAACAATGGCAATGTAATTACACGTATATATACTTGAATGATCAAATGAAAGAAAAAAAATATAATATTTCAAATTGGTTTAGAAAATGGATATAAAAGGAAAACTATAGATAAATTTAATAATAATATAATAAGAAAACAGAAAATCGATAATAACTTTGTAAATAATACAAGAGAAAAAATTTGGAAAACGTTTACATTCACTGGTAACGAAATAAACAAAGTTACAAGATTATTTAAAGAAACAAATTTACACGTTACATACAAAACAGATAATAAAATTAAAAATTTAATAAACAATATCAATAATCAAAACAATACACACTAAGGAAATTGTGTATATAATATAAAGTGTCAAGATTTTAATAAATTATATGTAGGACAAACAAAAAAGAAATTAAAAGAAAGATACAAAGATCATTTAAACGCTTATATTAAACCAACGATATACAAATCATATTTAGCTACGCATTGTATTAATAATGGACATAAATTTCCTGAAATAGAAAATATGAAATTATTAAAAGAATTAAACAAAGGATTAAAAATGAATATATGTGAAACATTGGAAATTAATAAACATAAAGTTAAAGACATATTAATTGATAAACAAATTCAAGTGAGATCAAGGCACCAAATTATTTATAAGGTCATTGATGTTATAGAAAAAATTACATAAAGTGCAATACTTATAAACATATGGTTGTTTGTAGTACATATGTTTTAAGTTTTGTAAAAATATTTTGTTGCATAATAATTTTCCTGAAGATGCTGGTACTGTTTTATCTGCGAAAAGCTTTGAATGATATATGTATTGAAAATATTCTTGCTTTTGAAATATTTTTAATTTATATATATATATATATATATATATATATATATATATATATATATATATATATATATATATATATCGCAATATGTATTCTTGTGTATTAATAAAGAACATAAGTCAAAATACAAATACAAGAATTATAATTGAATTTACAATTCATAAAAATTCAATTATAATTCTTGTATTTGTATTTTGACTTATGTTCTTTATATATATATATATATATATATATATATATCGCAATATGTATTCTTGTGTATTAATAAAGAACTTAGTCAAAATACAAGATACAAATACAAGAATTATAATTGAATTGTAAATTCAATTATAAATCTTGTATTTGTATTTTGACTTAGTTCTTTATATATATATATATATATATATATATATATATATATATATATATATATATATATATATATATATATAATACAATGACATTGGACTTTCTCATTGTAATATACAATTAACACACACTGCAATACAATCACAATCCAATTACACATTGTACACTACATATAACTCCGAAGAGATTGGTTTTCTTGATTTTTGCTAAAAGTATTCTAAAGTTAGAGAGAAATTGTTTTACACGAAATAATCACGTCTCTTTGGAAGTGTTTGCTTCTCAGAAACATAGCAATCATTAAGCTCACATATCTATGAAAACCTATTTAGTTGGCTTCACCATGTCAGTGGAACATGTTGATACCCAATGAACAAGCAGGTGTTTTGAATTTGATTTGAAATACTAATATTAAAAATATAAACAGGTTGCCCAGTTTCCTTTGCATACTGTAGACACCTTGATTGTCTTGTACACTCCACACTTATGTTACGTATCTAAGCTCTTATTTTTATAATTAATAATTACGTAAACCTACGTTTAAATTAAACCCTTGAGTTGTAGAGTGCGCTGGTTTTACAGCTGTTTAAGCTAAATCGTCGAATCTTCCCTCTTCCGGTTAAGCGAAGAGGAAAAATAATTGATGCTAGAGGGTACAAAGGCCTAGTGTTATGTTTGCTCTTCTGTCGTGGATAACTAGAGCTCTGCGCATCTGTTTGGCCCTGCAATTTGGCGTAAATACCGCACGAATCGAATCACACGCTTTGTTACCTTCGTTTCGCGCTTCTTCAAAGAAAACGCCACCAGATTTGCGCGTTTGAAACGAAAAGCTTAGCTCCGAGCGTTCGTCTGCCAATTTTGTTGAAGCACACAATCTTAGTTGTGCCAAATACCAATTTTGTTAGTCTCTTACACAGCCCCATTATTAATGCAGGTCTATTTAAACTGTATTAATAGAGTTTGTAAGTATAATATGTACTAATTAGGGTCTAATGTGGGATACTCGTAGGGCACGGAATGGGTCTTTGTTACAATTACTGAAACTACAGTTGAATCACGTTGTGAAAAATCGGGGTGTTGGGTGCACACTGCCAAGAGGCACCAGTGCGCATGCTCGTCAGGGCGAGATCTCTGAGCGACACTTCAGTTGGTCGTGAAAGTTGCCGCTGGTGGATCTATACGTACCTTTCCAAAAACATTTTCTTATTTTATGTTATCTTTTATGTTTTATAGTACACGTGTTTTTAGTTTCTTTAAGAGATGGCGCAACCGGGTAGTACCCGGGTTCTTTCTCTGGAAGTGCATAAATGATTCAACTCAGCTGAAAGTATATAGTCAGGCTAGTAGCGTTTCTACGTAGAACTTTTTCTTCCTCCTCCCTTCGCACGTGGCCAAGCCCCCCCCCCTCATAACCACATGTCTGCGAGAGGCGATTTTTGTCAAAGTGATTCAACTGTACAGGCGGAAGTGCTAGTTTAGACTTACGTGCACCTGACAGGAGCAAGATGTTAATTTCTATGACTTCTTGCTACTGGTGTTTGACATAAGCCTGTTTCTATTTAATGTGTGTGAGTGTGAGCCTGTTTTTATTTAACATGTGTGTGTGTGTGTGTGTGTGTGTGTGTGTGTGTGTGTGTGTTTTAATGTTGAAACCCATCTTGTATTTATTGATGGAAATATTACTACGTTTCACATCGAAAATAATTGAGTTCGAATATTAAACGTGTACAGTCAGCTAAAATAACAATCGTACATTAGAAAGGATAGTAAGAGTTGTGAACAGGTCTTTAGTGTGTCATCCTTAAATAATACAACGCGTTGCTTCATATGTTGGAGATAGCGTTTTACTGGCAGCGAAATCAATCACTTTTCAAAAAATATAGACTTTACTGAACATTATCAGCTCTGTTCGACTGTTTGTCACTCCACCCCAACCCATGCCACTTTATTTATCTACGTGTATTAATGCCAGAAAAAACGTCGTTACACGCGTTAAAATTAGCGTTCGTCGACACCCACTGCTGACCGGAAATCCTTCATTAGCATTCGGCATACTTCAACACGCCCTAGTAGTAATTCTATAGTCTTCCCTCTCCCCAGGGCACCACCAACGTGCAATCAAAATATTCTCTACAAATCCTCCTGCCGCCGCCGTCACTACGATAGGATATAAGAAACCTGTTCGTGTAATCCTCCGGCGGATGTAGTATTCAGACGTGTACCACTCCTACATTGTGTTGGTCGTAGGAACGCTACTACTTGGATAACTGTAAGAGCTACTATTAGTCCTACCTTGCTGCATCTATTTCAAGCATCCTTACATCCTTACACATCCTGCGACGTCTCTGTACCCGTAACGCACCAGTCCATCCTCAGGAACCCATTCACATAATTTACCCTGAACATCATCATAATCTGGAATAACTACGACGATTTATAACGTGTTGTATAACTTGATTTGTAATACTGTGATTATGAAGGAAAAATTGCGTATACCATAAGCAACAAGATATCTTATCAACAGACATCCTAAAGACACAATGCCTATATTTTCAACGTCCAGTGATGCACCATAAAGCCCGGCGAGTTAAACACCATCATATTATTTCGCTAAAACTTAGCAACGGAAAATTATGCTGTTTAAGACGTTGATCCATCCCTTACTAACGTATCCCTCTGGAGCTTGGGAATTTACGATGCATAAGGAAAACAACCTCGCTATCTTCAAGAGGAACATCCTCTGGGAGATTTTTGACCCTGTGAATGTTGGTGGGCAGGGGAGGAGAAGAAATTGTTAGCCAATATAATGAAGGCAATAAAACTTGTAAGACTACGCTAGCCAAGGCATGTGGCCTGGATGGAAGAGAGTATTGTAACCAGAATCCACAAAATGAGAGCAAAAGGACGTCCTAGATTTATATGAGTGGATTGCGTCGCTCAGGATGCCAGCCCTGCTGAATATGAGGAACTAAAGGCAGCAGCACACGATCAAGCTACCTGGCGAAGGCTGATTGAGGAGGACAAGATTCACACAGAACTGTAGCGCCATGGAAGAAGAAGAAGAATAAATCTTCTGTTTTTGACAAAAACAGGAAATCGGCAGAAAGTTATATTCATATTTTTATGAAATTATTGTTACGTTTGCCAAAACTGTGTTAATACTTGATTCTGAGGCTGAGTAAAGATTTTAATGCAAGAAAAGTCTAACTGTAAAATAATCAGATAACATATTTCTCCACATAAACGAGAGTTTTATGTTTCAACTCTAAAACTTTGTATATTCCCAAGCAAACTTCAAGTCTAGCTTTCGAGCAAAAGTAACAAAAATATCGACCAGCTCACAATCAATAATTTACTGTTACATACGCGTTTCAAGGACAAACTGAGTATAGCTATATAAATATAAAGTTTCATGATCCGAACACAAATAAAAACTGAGTAGTTATACTCACTCATGATGATGAATTTAACACTGGAATACGCATGGAGAAAACGTTGGTCGTTTCGATGCTCGTTATTATTTAGTTATAACTAATATGTATATACTGTCTCGGCAGAAACATGATATTTATTTAACATTTAATATTTATCAATACAGTCGTAAAGAAACAGGCAAAAATTAGAAATATCTAATGTTTTATTGTTTCACCTTCAACATCTACAGCAATAGTTCAGTTTTCCGTTATGACAAAGGCTAGACGTTATTTATGTACGATGTTAAAGGACTCTGAAATTATTAGGTCCGAAATAATTAATACCTTAATTACATGAAAAACGACGTGCGCCCGCGCGCACATTCACGTACAAAAATATGTATATGTTGTCAGTTAATGATTGTTATTGTTCTACAATTACAATTAAAACCTTTTGAATGCCTATTGAAAAGTATGTTGAAATTATTTATATTTGGCGTCTCAGAAGTGGAATAAAACTTTTAAATTTAAAACAGAAATAATTACTGAATGTGAAATACATTGTGTGTGTGTGTGTGTGTGTGTGTGTGTGAGTGTGAGTGCGCGCGCGTGTGTGTGTTGAATTAAAATCCAATTTTCTTCATAAATTTCCTGTAAGTACCTCAAATACTGCTTTGTTATAATGTGCTAATTAAAATAAGTTTTACGTTATTTATGTTTGGTTGTATTAGTTCGGAATAAATTTATTCAACAAACGTTTCAGAATCGATAAATCTGTTATAATACGGAATTATATGTTGCGAGTGATTTATGTTTTACAGTAAAAGATCCTTCACAACGCGTACTTTTCATTTTTTAAATGCAATATCAGTTAGAGCTAAACCTGAATCGAGCGCCTTATATACAGCCGTTATACTATTTCCGCATTACAGCTGTGCCATACGCGTGTATTCTGAGCGCCGTAAGAACGTGTAAACCTATTCCTGACTAATTCACTTGATATTACGTATTCTGATCGCACGCAACCTCAAATCCTATTTTCCACTGTTATAGATTTAGCGAGGCACCATTGTCAATGCTTCTTGGCAAAGTCAAACCCGTTAGCTAGGGTGAGGGTGAGGGGGCTTTACGAACTTCCATTGTGCGTTACTAATCATTTGCCTACGCTTCTGTGTATTGTACAACGATTATTTAGAGGTGAATTTATTTAACCGCTACGTTACTAGCTCTTGCTGGTGAACTCGTAACTAATATAGATTTGTATTCCCCAGAGAATCTCTTAAAATATGATTTTATGTCTTTAACGTCGCTTTAAACACTTATTGGCTTCAGATTTTGTCGCATTAGGTCACTCTGTAAATATTTTGCGTATTATTTGTTCACAAGTCAGTATAACTTATTTCTACTGATTTATTATTGTGGAATATGTGAAAAACCAGATTATCCTGATTTAAACTAATTTTATACGAGAGTAAGTAATTTAAACAAGAAATTTTTATAGCAATTTATACTTAGATCTACGAAGAAAAGTTTTGTTTTAGTTTTTTTTATTAAATAATTACAAATTTTATAAATAAAGTAACATAACCTAGCTGTTCTACCACATAAAGTATAACATTAAGTAAGCTGTTTTATGAAATCGTATGTTATCATTTATTTTAAGCTAAATGGCTTAAATATTGCGTACTTTGCTCCTTTTGTGAAAAGTATTTTTTCCAAATAAAACTAAAATTAATTGGTTATGAAATTTAATTAATGAATATTTGAAAAACTGTATTAAAATTAAGTGTTATCCACTACAAGTTTTAGGAAAAATATTTGTACTTGGCGGATGAATAAATGGTATTTTTTTAACGATTGAAATTTTGAACTAGATTTATAATAAATATATATAGGAAGAGTGTGAACTAATAGTAGGAATTAAATGAGGTCTAAAATACAGGTTGAAAATATGTGTATGTTGTTTGTTTTCTCTTGTTTAATGTTATACATCCTTGTCTTCTATGCGAGAAGTTTCATTTGGTGAAATTATATTTCTTGAGGAAAATCCGAACAATAATAATACAATCTTCAAAGTTCTCTTAATTAAAACTATTGATGACGATTTAAATAGATATATTATAAGAAATTATTTTACTTTAAAAAATAGGGAGACAATAATTTTGTAGATACTAAGATATTTGTAAAATCTAAGTTAGACCGTAGATCAGTGTTGTCTATCTGGCAATAGTACGCATACGGCCCGCCAATAGTTTTTCAAACTTAAAAAGGAAAAAACTATTCAATAAAGTTATACAAAATTGGATCATTGTATGTCAGTTGAAGCCATCTAACTGCCTCAATATTCACCATTTAGTATCTAATTTTTAAAAAAATGTACCCCCTGGTAGTAATTTTAATTCCATACCCCTGGTAAATAGAATTCTCGGATGCTGCGCCACACAATAGTGTGGCCTGCGGTTTAGCCTATAGATTGACCCCCCCCCCCACTCTTGTAAGTTGGACAAGTCTGCCCCAGATAGTTTTTATCAGTTAAAATGTCGAGTGACCTATAGTCAGTCAGTCAGAGAAGGAGTAGTTTGGTGGGCTCCGAGATTATCCCATCAAGACACTCCCTTTTTTATCTGTGTTGACGGGCGTTACCGTTAACATAAACTACAATGTTGGCTTCTTCTTTTATCCCCGTTAATAGTATAATTAAGTTATGAGTAAAAGAAAAACCGGCGCGAAATTTTAAGCGTGCCTTGCTTCGGTTACGGCTGACCTGACCTGAGTCTCCTCGGGCGTGTGTAACCAAAACAGATATGGTACTAAATTTATATTATATAGGTCTATAATATTTTTATCATTATAATTTTATTATAACATGCCAACGTAATTTTATCGAAATTTTCACTTCTATTCCCACATATTTTTCTCTTTTCACCAAACTAAAACGAAAAATTGCCAATATCGCATTCAACAAACCCCTGCAATTGTAACAATTCTCCCCCACACACATATAAAAGGCTAATATAAATGCACCTCTTTTTGAAAATAGCAAATATAAGGAAGGGTGAATATTTTATTACATTATCATAGTTGCCAACCCTTACCATCTCTGCACATTCGAAGCTATTTATTCGTCTCCCCCGCCGAAGTTAAATTATCACCCTTCAACAAGGGGTTACTAACGTCTACCCCTAACCTTTCTTGGCTGCGACATCTTATCTTACCCTTATAATGGGCTGTGGTCTCCTTAGCCATTGTCTTTTCGACCCGGGACGTACAATGGATGTAAAGTATCTTTAATGAGTTTAAAATTCTATTGTGCCATCACAATGGCGTCTTGGGATTACGCGGGTTAATCCGAAATCATTTAACTACGCTACATTATGCCCGCTGTGGTCCCTTTAATTGCCCGCGTCCCTAAGTGAACCTCTTTAAACCTTTTTCTAATTTTCCTAATTACTTTTTCAATTCCTTTTATTAGTTTACACTTATTATATATATATATATATATATATATATATATATATATATATATATATATATATATATATTGTACACATTTTCAATTATTAATAAAATACTTTTTATTCATCCACTCAAAACTCCAATAAATGTTTTAAAATAAACTTATAGTTGATGGCCCTTTAATTGCCCGCGTCCCTAAGTGAACCTCTTTAAACGTTTTCCTAATTACTTTTTCAATTCCTTTTATTAGTTTACACTCTCCTCCTTATATATATATATATATGTGTGTGTGTGTGTTTGTGTGTAATACATCAATGTTAATATATTGATGTTAATTTTAATTGTTTAATATTCCTGATGATGTGGGTACTGTTAGCCAACGAAAAGCTTTGAATTGTAACTTCAATTATAATTCTTGTATTTGTATTTTGACTTAGTTCTTTATTAATACACAAGAATACATATTGCGATATATATATTGTACAAATTTTCAATCATTAATAAAATACTTTTTATTCATCCACTTAAACTCCAATAATTTTTTTAAAATAAACTTATAGTTGATGACACTTATGTTAATATAGTTTTTCAAATATTAATCTAATTTAATGAATTAATTTTGGTTTTATATTGGAGAAAACGTTTAACAAAAGGACTTGGCATAAAATAAGTGACATATGAGTAAAATAACATATGATTTCATAAAACAGTTGTATTATGTTATAGGTTATGTGCTAGAACAGCTGTTTTATCGCACAGGCTATGTTACTTTGTTTATATTAATTTAATAAAAAGTAAATAAAATGTAAATTGTAAAATAGTAAATGTTTTTTCCTATGAAAGAGTTAACTGTAAACAATTCTTTTTCATATCACTTGTTTCGACTTATTTACATTGACAATACATGTTTTAATAGTCTAATAGACTCGTATATATTAATATTCCAAGGTATAATGAATGTTTTTGAAAATAACACATTTTTTTATATTGCCATAGCGTAGTGTCAATATCTGAAATAACATACATTAACATACACAGACGGACTTTTGAAAGAAAGTGATATCAATAAAATTCACCGTCCAGATAAAGAAATTGTTATATTTTAATTAATGTCTGTGAATAACTATTATTTTATTATATAGACTAGTAACAGATCACAGACAAAAGGAATTTCGGAAATAAATTCGAAACGTTGAGTGTTTTTAAAAATGCAAAATTGTCTGTGATCTGTCTTTAGTCAATATAAGAAATGTTAATAGAAAATAATCATCTGCAGCGCTATATATTAAAACAAGTAAAATAAATAAATACGAGTAATTACAATGAAAATATTGGAAAGAACCCCAGTACCACAAAAATATTAAAAAATAACAAATAAAACAAGTTACTTAAGATTAAACCTTATGTACAATTTGATGACCATGTCATCATCATCAGAGGGTTTCATCATTCTAGTTTGTAACTTCTTGTGTGCTAGATTGTATTTTGTAATATACCCTCTGATGATGATGACATGGTCATCAAAATGTACATAAGGGTTTAATCTTAAGCAACTTGTTTTATTTGTTATTTTTGATTATTTTTGTGGCATTGGGGTTCTTTCCAATATTTTCATTGTAATATATTGTACCACTGTGATCTTGATATTGTATAAACAAATAATGTTTAGAGTTAATTCCTATTTAGGTCAACGAAAAAACATTTATTTTAGTCCATTTTTAATAAGTATTTGCAAATAATATAAATAAATATAACCATGCGTCAAACAGCTGTTCTACCACACAAACTATAACATAAAACAGCTGCTCTACCACACAAACTATAACATAAAACAGCTGTTCTACCACACAAACTATAATATAAAATCAGCTATTTTACGAAATCATATTTAATCACTTATTTTAATATTTGAACTTGAATGGATGAATAAAGAAGTATTTCATTAACGATTGCAAATTTGAACAAGATATATAAAAGAAGAGAGCAAACTAATAGAAGGAGTTGAAAAATAGTGAAGTCGCAACAAGTATGACAACAAGTCTAGAGAACGCGCGAGTGTAGTTGCATGAAATACGAGCGTGATAAGTGCAATGTACAGTTACCTCAATGACTGAATTAACAATTTTCATCGTACTCATTACTTGTGTAATGCATTTATCAATATTTAAAACAGTTTGGTGTTTAAAAATATATTTGTATATTGAATAAGTGTAGTTTGATACATTTACGTACATTCGAGTATATTATAATAGTACATTAATAGCAACAAGAACAAATACATTCAACTTAATACTAACGTAACCTAAAAAAACCTTTAAATTATAAATATTATTACACATTTAGTTATATATTTTAGTGTCTTAAAACAATCAATAAATTCACGCGATACAGAACTTAATATTAAGGGTAACATTAATATATGTGTAATAAATACGGTGATATTTTTTTTGTAATATAAAGAATTAATAAAAATATTTCAGGTACAATAATTGATTTAAATTTATTTATTTTTCAAAACTTTTCGCTAAATAATGTATTAGCATATTAAGAAAAAATATGTAAATATGCTAATTTCTTCTTAATTTTCTTGAATATGCTAATGCATTAGCTAGAGAATATTTTTGGAAAATATTTTTAACAAATATATATAAATATTTTATATATATATATATATCAATATAATATAAAATATAAATTATAATATAAATTTTTATATATATAAATATAAATTCATTTGTAAAAAAAATATATAAATTTAAAACAATTATTGTACCTGTAATAGTTTTATTTGGTAATTTTGGTTTATATATTGTAGGCTACTATAATAAATAAAAATGGATGATATCTATTACATTGTACCTATTGAAAGTAAAAGTATTTGTTCTCCAAAACAACTACAACTTGTTGTCACTTCCAACAATTGTGTAACACCCCCTCCCACACTAAAGTATAAACATAATTTGGGTCCTACTCTTTGACTAATAATACATGAATACGTCTTTTTTCGTTCGATAAAATCTATTTAAACAGCTTAAGAAAATAAATATGAATGCATGACTGTGTGGAGTGGACGGCTAAGCTGGCTCGGAGATATTGTACACGCAAAGACTCCTGTCTTTGTGGCATAAAAAGGGGTTGTCAAGTAAGCTTGAAGGCTCAAGGACCCTCCAGCCTGTCTGGACGCTGTCTCAATGAGACGCAGTGAAAGTGATGCTTTTATTTTTCCTCCCTTAAAGATTTAATGAGTGCGCCATTGAAATGCACCACGTCACATCTTTGCCCTTGAAAATCCTTTCCAGATTCTTGTTTTTGACGTTTACACAACGGGCAGCGTCTTGTGAGGTAATGAGTACAAGACGAATTTGTCGGTATTATTAAACGGCGTCGATATACTGAATCGATTTTAAAACTCTTAAACCCTTTGCAATATGATTTGAAAATTTAAATATTCATTTTCCCAACTAAAACTACCCCCATTTCTTCTCTGATGAATTCTCTATTCTCCCCATTCATTATATATGTTTCTAATTAAAGTCATATGAAATTAAAATTTTACTTAGGAAGATGAATGTTTACAAATTTTAACTCGTGTTTTAGAATTTAGTTAAAAAAGCAAACGTTAAATTTAGTTAAAAAATTATTGCGTTTATAACCATACCCAGTGTTATAATATATCACTCCTCTAAACACTTTGGTGTAACCACGTTACTAACATATCGGTCTCGGAGCAATGTAATTTTTACAGCCGACACCTGTCCATCTAAACAGTTAATTGTCACTTGTTTTGGCGTGAAGTAGCGGAAAACAGGTCAGAATGCCTGTGTCAATGGATTAGTTGTTTTGTCACCAGACAAATATCAAGCTGCGTTTGTTGAGCCCATATTTACTACTAACATTATTTGAGTAGCTTGCACTCATGAATGAACGCTACGCAACACCGCTTACTATTCGGGCGGTAATAGATCATACCAACCCATAGAAACAAATGATTCGTAAAAGCCGTCGTAACACTAATAAAAGATAATCATTTTTTTTGTTTAGATAACATACACCATATTAGTAATAATTGAGCTGGCTCGTAAGTTAAGGTTATAAATTAAGTTACAAACGGCACATGAACTCACAAAATAATATACTTTAATAACATACGCGTTTCAATGACGCGTCATCATCATCAGTTACACTACTACAACATTACAACTAAAACTCGAATGTAGTTATCACTTATTTTAAGTCACATGGGACGAAATAACTATATTGCATACCTTCCCCCTTTTGTGTAAAGTTTTCCTTCCATATAAAACCAAAATGCATTCATTAACTTTGAATATCGATTTAATATTTGAAAAATTGTACAAGTTATACAACTTTTAAAAAAACTGTATTTGAACTTGATTGGATGAATACAAATAATTTTATTAACGATTAAACATTTGAATGAGATATATATGTAGGGAGAGTGTAAACTAATAGAAGGAACTGAACAAAGTTTCACTTTAAAGTTTTCAGGGTTCGTAATCTTACAAACCTGGAATGGAATCCATACAAAAAATATTAACAATTTAATTTTACCTTCTTAAAAAATGGACGTATGTTTTCAAAAAAATAAAGATTTTTATTCTGGAACTTTGAAATATATCTTTTAAGATGTATTGATATTACTCTACTAATGTTACGTAATACGTATTTGTAAACCTATCCAACCTAATAATGTATGCGTGAGCCCCGACATTGTACACCAAATTATTGGCAAAATAACCTCAATTTCACATAATCAAAGCTGGAGTAATGCTGGGAAAACAGTCAGCTGTTTGTCGTCTTGTCAAATCAGGCCTACCACAATACGTGTTATTAGCAAATTTCTATTTTGCTTTTATTGCATCTTGTGTATTTCAAGACGAGCGCTAAAAGAAGATTGTCTAGAAACTTCCCTATAGTATTAGCTCGCACTTCAGTAGTTCGTTTTCATATTGAACGATTTAAAATATAAGCCAAAACTTTATTAAGTTTTTCTAGTGACAGAACTAAAGTTATAAAATAACAACAGGAATCTCACAACTAGCAACTGGTGTCACGGTTACTTTGTAAAATACAGGGTAACTGTAAAGTATGCTTGCTAACACTTTTTAGGAATTTATAAGCAGGACACTATTATTATTACAAGACATTATGTAAATAGTTATTAACTATCGACCACAGGCACCCAAACCCCTAGATTTCAAAACAAAATAAATATCTGAGAGTCATTTGTAGACCAGAGAATATATTTCAGAAAGTTATGTAATAATTTGGCGAGTTGTAGGACAGGACAAGACTAAAATATTTATATACTCGTACTTAACATATGCATTTTTCTTTAATATTTAAATATAATTTCCTTTTAATAAAAAGTACGAATAATTACAATTATTAATGCTATTTTCTTTAAACACTAAGTAAAGCACTAGGTCTAGATCTTTGTGAGTAGTAATACGTTAAACTAGGATAAAACTTGAGTTTTTTAGCTGCCTAATGTTTTAGTAAGCAATGCCTTCTCGTCCAGCCTTCCTCCATGGGCGCCCATGTTATCAACTATTCACAGTGGACTTATGGTCACTCTCAAGACAAGACCTACTAAAATAAAACTAGTAGGGTGTAGTACGTTCAGTCCTTGATAATGGTCACTATAAATGTCCAAAACGTCGACAACAAACATTTTGAGTTAGATAACCCGTCAGCTTCCTGAGCATTATATAAGACGGGAGCGAGTTCATCTTTAGTGTAACCATTTCTAGTGACTCTAATGTATGGAAATATGGTCCTTTGGTTTTACTGCAGTGGTTTTAGCGGTGTTAGGTTTACATTACACATTACATTACAATATTATATTGCAGTTCGGTTTACCCGATTTGTCGAGTTCTGTTTATCGAATTTGTCGAGTTAGATTTATCGAGTTCGGTGTATCCGATTTGTAGGAAGTGTTTAATGCATCGTAATATCTTGTTAAGAGAAGGCTTTATTGCAGTTTGGTTTATGCGATTTTTCGAGTTCTGTTTATCCAATTTGTCGAGTTCGGTTTATCCGATTTGTAGGAACTGTTTAATGCTTCGTAATACCTTGTTAATGGAAGGCTTTATTGCAGTTTGGTTTATGTGTTTTGTCGAGTTCTGTTTATCCAATTTGTCGAGATCGGTTTATCCGATTTGTAGGAACTGTTTAATGCATCGTAATACCTTGTTAAGAGAAGTCTTTATTGCAGTTTGGTTTATGCGAGTTGTCGAGTTCTGTTTATCCAATTTGTCGAGATCGGTTTATCCGATTTGTAGGAACTGTTTAATGCATAGTAATACGTTGTTAAAAGAAGGCTTTATTGCAGTTTGGTTATTCAATTTGTCGAGTTCTGTTTATCCAATTTGTCGAGTTCGGTTTATCCGATTTGTCGAGTTATGTTTCTCCAATTTGTCAAGTTCGGTTTATCCGATTTGTAGGAACTGTTTAATTCATCGTAATACCTTGTTAAGGGAAGGTTTTATTGCAGTTAGGTTTATCCAATTTGTCAAGTTCTTTTTGTCCAATTTGTCGAGTTCGGTTTATTAAATTTGTCGAGTTCGGTTTATCCGATTTGTTGCATCCTAATATTGAATTGTTCAGTAACCTTTTTGTAGTTTGGTTCATCCGCTTTGTCAAATTCTGTTTATCCAATTTGTAGGGACTGTTTAATGCTTCGTATTTACTTGTTGTGGGAAGGCTTTATTGCAGTTAGGTTTATCCGATTTCTCGAGTCCGGTTTATCCGATTTGTAGAAACTGCTTAATGCATTATAATATATTGTGGAGTAATCTTTATTATAGTTTGATTTATCCGATTTATTGAGTTCTGTTTATCTAATTTTTCGAGTTAGGTTTATCCAGTGTGTCAATATCGGTTAATCTGATTTGTAGGAACTCTTAACTGCACCGTAGTACTAATTATGTGGGATGATTTTATTGAAGTTCGGTTTATCCAATTTGTCGGGTCCAGTTCAATTTATCTGCTTTCGTCTATCGTAATCTGCCTTACGCATTGTAACATCATATTGTAGTTGGAGCAAGCCTTTAATTCAGTCTAATATATCCGATATGACAAGTCCGGTTTATATTAATTTTTCTGAACTGTTTTTTACAGGCAAAATGTGCTTCTGCTTGCTGTTCTTGTTCTGTTACTATTAAACTGTTTACCTTTAAATCGTCCATAATTTGGATATACAAGTTGAAATTAATAAATTAAATTAAAGTAGATGCAACATTGAGAAGCTGCCCCCATTACTCGAGTGCATTCTGGTTTTCATTAATGTTGACAGCCATATAATGTTTGCTTAATGTGATAGAACAGCAATCGTCTCCAGTCGTGTTCGCAAGGAGAAACCGTTCCGACGCCAAATCAATCAACTCGTCAGCCAACAATGTGCTGGCTGTAATCAGCTATCCGCTTGACGGATTACGGGTCATTCCTCAATTATCAAATTAGGCTTTCATCTCTCGCGCAGCGTTAAATCAACAACGCCGAAGTAATTAGATTCGGAATTTATGAATCAATTAAAACAGTAACGCAGTAAGACAAGTGGTATTATTGGTCAGAAAACGCAGGTGTTTCGTTTGCCAAAGTGGTCCGCGTTGAAACAGGTTTTAGGTTATGTTTAATGTGACCTAATATAATATGATTCTGCCTTTTCCAATGTGTACTACGTAGCTAAACATGTGACAAGTGCCAAGCACAGCACAAAGTAGTTTTATTTTTTGGATGTCCTCTCACGTCTGCCAACATCGCCGTTACTCATTTACCGTGACTCGAAAATATTTGTTCCTCCCTAGCTCTGATTTTTAACTCGATTTAAACTTATTACTCTTTGTTACACATGTTCTGTTTCTGAATGTTTTCTGTTATTCGAACTATTTTTCTGACTAACCTTTATCTAAATTATTTTTAAAGGTCATCAGTTTTTTTTCTTATATAGTCTCTTCAATCATTCGAAATTACCATTCTATTTCTTAACTTATTTTGTATCATTTACTTTTCCTCTTTTCTGAGTTAACTTTTGCTGAAAATAATTTATTTATTTTCCGTTAACCTTTTTTTTTAAATTAGGTTGAAAACGTTCTTTCTTCTTACGTATTCTGCTCCTCTTCTTAATTATTCGAAATTCTTCTTCTTCTTATTCGTATTTTGTGTTATATATTTTTCCTTTCCTCGTTATTGTCTATCTTTTGATATAATTTGTCTTTTACATTACCTTTTTTTTATATTAGGTGCAAAATATCTCTATTTTTGTGTTGACACATTTCCTATCTTTAATGTTGTCAAATCACTCAAAACTTTTCCCGCCTTCTTTTAAGCTTTTGTTTAATTTTAGTTAAAACCTGTTATTTTCGAAATCCCACATTTCCAAATTAACCTCGCTCCTATCTCAAATTTTAAATATTTTGCTTTCTTTCGCTGGCTGAAATCTTACACTCAAGGATGCAGTTTCTTCAATTATTTACCTCCAATCCGGTTACTTATTACGAAACTATTAAGTTCGACTTCTTTAGAAATACGTGAGTCATCAAAACCGTTGCAAATTCAGCCCGGATCAAGATTATAATCAGTTCCTATAAGAAGTTTTAATAGAAAAAGTTCACAAACATATTTCGGAACGGTTCCTTTTAAAGTTTATTGACATAGTTGTCCGCTTCAGTTTGAACTTTCTATGAAACATTAGCGAACGCGACTCTCTCTGACGTCCCCTAACGTTACGTTTAGGTAACTAGTTATTGTTCTTCCGCCAATAGAATCTTCTTACATCTATATAAGCACTTACCTTTCTCCCATACTAAACCTTGCCATAATCTACCATTCACGGGGCTAGCTAATAAACTTCATTTCTCAAGTCGCCCACGTTCTCTCTTTTTCCATCCAATTGGTAAAATTACCTCGTATTACAGTGTATTCCTTGTTGTTCATATGTGTCGTTTGATTTTTATAAAATAAAGTTTTACCACGGTTTTGTGTTACCTCGTTCTACAGGCTTCAAAACTAATTCCGTTTCGTTCTTTCTGTGGTAGATTATCTTCTAGCTTTCTATTTTACTAACGACGGGCTTTACATGGATACATATAACTACAGGGCAGAAAGCCGTAATAGCGGCTAATGGGATTCTTCCCGTTTTCTTGTCTGCAAGAAGCATTACGTTTCTCTGTGCTGCAGTTGTAACTAGATCGAGGCGCGAGAAGGAAATGGCCGAATGGAAATAGTAATTCACACGCTGTAAAGTAACAGTTATAATTCGGAAAATACTTATGTTTCCATTGTCACGTGATTCTGACAAAACGTAAAACCATTGTCGCCTTGGCAACAGAAAGGAAGCCGGTTTTAAAGAGGCAGATGAGATATTGGCTCCTTGCGGGGTCCTCAGTTGCACGATTCTCGCTGGTGTTAAATTGGCTACACCACTTCTTTAAGTAAAACTTGAAACAAGATTTAGGCAGCGTATAGTGAGCGTGAAACAGGTCTGTGGAACCTTGTGGTGAACTTAAAAAAGGACTGAGGGAGCTTATGGTGAGCGTGAACGTGAAGGACTGACGAATCCTGTGGAAAGCATGAAACAGGCCTGAAAAAGGTTGTGGTTAACGTAAAACAGGCCTGAAGAGGTTTATGGGAGCGTGAAACAGGGCTAAAAAAGTTTGTGGTGAGCGTGAAACAAGCATAAAGAAGCATGTGGTGAGTGTTAAACAGGTTTAGGAAAGTCTGTGGGAGCTTGAAACAGGTCTAAGGATGTCTGTGGTATCGTGAAACAAGCCTAAGGAAGCGAGTGCAGAGCGAGAGACCGGACCAAAGAAGCGTTTGGTGAGCGGAGACCGGGTCTAAGGAAACGTGTGGTGAGCGTGTAACAGGTCCGAGGAAATCTTTGGAAGCGTGTGGTGAGCTTGAATCACGTGTGAGGAAGTTGGTGGCAAGCGTGATACAGGTCTAAAGAAGCGAGTGGTGAGCGTGAAAATGCCTGATGAAGACTTTGGAAGCGAGGAACAGGCCTGAGGATGCGAGTGGTAACCGTGAAACAGTATAAGGAAGTCTTTGGAAGCGTGAAACAGGTAGGAAGGCTGTTGTGAGCGTGAAACAGGTCTGAGGATGCGTGTGGTGAGCTTGAAATAGGTTTAAGAAAGCCTGTTGTGAGCGTAAAACAGCCTGATTAATCGTGTGTGGTATGCGCTAGAATGAGATGGGGTTGGGGGTGGTGCAACTCCCATTTTTTGTACTACATGTTTAAACTCTTTGGCTTTACGCACAAATGACTTACTAAACAATATGTCAGCTTTATTCTGGCAGAAGAATTATATTTTAGAGGTATCAATTTCCGTATTGCTCGGTGTATCTACAAAGACCGAATTGCCGCTTGCTCGCATTCTCTGTAGCAGACAACAGGCGATTAAGCGTATTTCTCGGTTGCGCGCCCCCATTGTTTATACGTACACCTGAAACGCTACGTTACATTGTTATTGTTGCGATAAGAGTTGTAGAAATATATTAACCAATGTCTACTTTATAATTGCGAAGTTCAGCCGTGAAAACTTTGTGCCTGTTGTTTTCCTTAACCATTTGAATGCTAACCATCTCGTCTAACCATAATCTATATTCTATTAAAAGTTAGAGTGACTAAAGTTGTTAAATAGATTAATTTATTTTCTGTTTGCATTCATTTTGTCGCTGTGTAATTCAACTCCCCGGCCGACAGTAGGTTTACTTGAAGTTCATGATCCTGCTACTCGGAGATATGCTACTCCGCTCTCAGATATTATGCAACTGGTCACACCTTACCATGACCCGAGAAAGAGGAATAACATGTTCTCACTTTAATACTATCTGTTACATTACTTCCATAACCTAGCGAAAGATTGTTTTAAAAGTAGAGTATTAAATCCTATAAATATATATATATATATATATATATATATATATATATATATATATCAGACTTAATTAAGAATCTTACTTGGTATTTATGCGAGTTTACTTTCAAAGATTGATAGTATCTCCATTATCGAGCATCACTGGTGCTCCTGTGATGCTCGATAATGGAGATACTATCAATCTTTGAAAGTTAACTCGCATAAATACCAAGTAAGATTCTTGTTTAAGTACATATAGTGAAAGTGACAAGTGAATACAAGAAAACAGTGTTGCAAAGTTAAATGTATATATATGAGACAAACTGTACATATGAGGGGGTAAAAACCATCATACTGGGCAATTTTTGCGAACCTGCTTTCGAAAGGTCCGGTCTTTTCATTTTCAAGCATTGAAAGGTGAAGGATTTGACGCGAATGAGAAAGCCTGTGGTCACTTGACCAATGGTAATCCAGTTGTTATGCATTTCCACAATTCTGTTCTTAGCGTCAAGTTCGTCCTCAGAACCAAATAGACGGAGTTTTAATTAAATTTAACTCTTGAATTGATTCCATTATTTTTATGAAATAAAACTTTATTTGTAATTTTCTAAAAATAACGAACCCACCTGTCTAAATTAAATTTTAAACATTTTAAATGATTTACTTTAATAGAAAAACTTTACCCTAACAGGCTAGTGGAGTGAAGTATGAAAATAGAAATATCGTAATCTCACTTAACAACAGCCTTATTTATACGTGTCACATAGGCAAGAATTCTGCAATGCGATGCTTGAAAATAGAAGGACAAGAACTTCCGAAAATGTCTCAAAAAAATTGCTAAGCGAGACAGTTGCATAGTTTTATACAAGAAAACCAAATTGCTAATATGCGATACTAATGCGCGCGTTAATAAGCTTTCGAAGGTCGAGTCGCAAATATACCAAGTACGATTCTTGTTTATGTATATGAAAAAAAAAAAAAAAATTAAAATATATATATATATATATATATATATATATATATATATATATATATATATATATATACATATAGATATATAGATCGATAGGTAAATGCGAGTGTGTGTATGTGTGTGCGCGCACAAGCGCGTGTGTGTGTTTGTTTGTATTTATTTTCTGTCAAAACAATAGCAAGATACTGCTACACATCACCGTTGTTTCAAAACAAATTTAAATAAGCAATGCATTGTAATTACAAAAACAATCAGTTTTGTATTTGCCACGGGTTACTCGCGTAAAGCAATCGATGGCCGCGGTAATTTGGGTTCATTACTTTCGCATTAGTTGATTAGGTTTGGGCGCAATTTGTTGTTGACGAGGCTATTGCGTACGGTGACAATGTGAAACATTGACAAAACCAATTCCGCCTGCAAACAAGTTGATTGTCCGGCAAACGTCTGGCCACTAAGTAGGGCCACGGACAATGAGAGAGACTGTCGGAAACTATGATTGTAGAGCTTTGGAGAAGGTAGTTCTCCGAATATAGAAATTAATGCTTGTTGTTCATTCAATAACCATCGTCTATTGAAAATTTCAAAGAAAATCTTTCCTTGGTTTATTCATTTATGGTTTCATTGAGATCAAAAATACACAAGCCCGCGCACGCACACACCCGCGCACGGACACAACTCGTATAACACACCCCCGCACGTAAACACACACACACACACACATTCACAGACCCGCGCACGATCACGAACACAACACGTACAACATTCCCGTGCACGCAAACACATACACTCACACACTCATACGAGCGTGCGCGCACGCACCCACACATCAACACACCCACGCACGAAAACACTCACAAACACACTTACACACGAGTGTTCGCGCACGCACACACTCTGGAAAACAAAAGGCAAACTACGACGCCTCTGTAATAGTTTTCTTTCCAAGGTTAATCCGTCACAAAACACAACAAACAGTTTCTGGCAGCTCCTTTTTCTTGGTCTTTTATTTATACAGTTTTCTGTCAAAAGATATGGCCAGGGATGCAGAGCCTTTTTAGAACGGTGGGTCAATTAATTGCTCACTTTTCTCGAGTCGGGCCGCAGGGCTAAATTTACGTGTCATTTAGTTGTGCTTAAATTTTAAGTCGTGCTCAAATCATTATATCCTACAATTTATGTTGTAATATGCGTAAATATCATACACACACACAGCCATTTTATAATATATAATGTCATATATATCTAACAAAGAATCTAAGTGTCAATAATTCCCTGTCTTTATAATGTTACCATGTTCATATTACATCATTTTTTAAAAACATGAACAAATTTTCCCCTTGAAAATGTTATAAACATAAATGTAGTCTAAAAAGTAGTTATTTTAGTAAAAAAATTGACAATTTCTTTTGATAAATAATTGTTCAGCGATTATTTCAATTTTTATGGTTGCTATTTCCAAAGATGCAAGATGTCAGATAAACTTGAACTAGCCTATATTTGCTAGTTTTCATTAACGAAATAGCATGCTGGCATGTAGCCTAAGAGTACTGCCGAACAACGCGAAATGTATAAATACTTTTAATTGTATTACGTCTCTCTAAATTCTAGAGCAATATTTTATTTGTCTGGGGGCCGCAAAAACAAGTCGGTGGTCCCGGGTTGTGCCCCCCTAGTTTAGACCCTTCACAACAAACAGATAGTTTTTGCAAGCTACTTTATTTTTCTTGCCTTAGAGCAGCTCTCCTCTGAACAGATCCTCGCCGAACTGGCCTTGGAAACCTGGAAAACGTCTGATTCCTCGCCGTGTTATACTATTCGGTCACAATGCATTGAACAGATACTGCACAAGGTCAACGTGAAAACGACTAGAACCTACCGGAATTTGTGTAAAATGGTAGTTTAAATCTGCTGAACGGTATAAATAAACCTTATTTGACTTAGTTCATTCAAAAACAAATAGCAATGAGCTTGTGGCAATCTAATTTTCCTACTCTGATTATTTTTTCGGAGAACGTGATCGAAAAACTCATGCTTCAACAGTTAAATGTTTTACTTTCGCATTGTCATTTTAAGTTTATTTAAATTTCTGCAAAACAGTATTTATAAAGGTTTTTGGGAAGATAATTCGGTTTGATTTTTTTGTATTGGTATTGTGTTTATAAAGGCTAGTTTGTATCCGATTATATCTAAGAGAACGCCAGTTAACAATGAATAAATTTGTTAATTTCTCTCGCGTTTCCGCTGTCATTCGAATTCCCAATACGAGACACAATCTACATATATTTTTTAATGTTCGAAATGATATAATTGCTGGAAAGGAATTAAAGCGGGGACTTTCTAGTCTCTGTGAAGCAATTACAAACTTTATGCATAAACCATTACAGCATGACAACGCAACCTTAATAAGATTCCGTAGCCAGGCATTTAAATCTTAGACATACAGCCAAGAGCAGAAGAATTAAATGTAATTTCTTCCCGGGACGCGGAATGCCTAAAGCCTTGTTGAACATTTTTAAAATAATATTTTGATTTGATTATTAAATGGCATATGCTCGCAATTGTTTTTTTTTAAATCATTAAATGTAAGTAATTTAAGAAATAATTATTATGGTTCTTAGTAATAAGACGTTCATTCCAGGATTCTATTGAGATTTATTAGAATTGATGTGATTGATGTACAATGACTTGCACCAATTACTCCTACATTCATTCTCCATACATACAGTATACATTCTAGATACATACAGTATGTTCTCATTCTACATACAGTATGTTCCCTATTCTCTCGTACAGAGATTGAGCTCTTCCTATCGTTGTACAATGCTTGAGCTATCCTCACAATGTACAGTACAGCTATTGTGTTCCTCCTGTCTTTGTACAATGATTGAGCTTTCCTCTCAATGAACTGCGATTTTACTTTCTCTTTACTCCTACAATAATTTTGCTTTCCTCTTTATGTACAATGATTGTGTTCTCCTTCACTCGTAGAGTTATTTTGCTTCTGCTGTTATTGTATAGTGATTGTACTTTTCTCTCAATGTACTGTGATCTTGTTATCCCCTCACTCCTACAATCATTTAACCTTCCTTTCATTGTGCAAGAATTGAGCTTTCATCTTTTTGTACAATGATTGCGTTCTCCTTCCACTCGTACAGTTTTTGAGCTCATCCTGTCTTTGAACAATGATTGTGCACTTCTCTCAATGTACAGTGATTTTGCTCTCCCTTTACTCCTACAATCATTGAGCTCTCCTCTCAATGAACTGCGATTTGACTCTCCCTTTACTCCTACAATCATTGTTTCCTTTCATTGTGCAATCATTGAGCTCTCCTCTAAATGTACAGTGATTTTTCTCTCCCTTTACTCGTACAATCATTGAGCTTCTTCTCTCAATGAACTGCGATTTTGCTCTCCCTTTACTCATACAATCATTGTTTCCTTTCATTGTACAATCATTGAGCTCTCCTCTCAATGAACTGTGATTTAGCTCTTCCTTTACTCCTACAATCATTGCGCTTTCCTTTCATTGTACAATCATTGAGCTCTCTTCTCAATGAACTGTGATTTTGCTCTCTCTTTACACCTACAATCATTGAGCTTTCCTTTCATTGTACAATGATTGAGCTCTTCTCTCAATGGACTGTGATTATTTTGCTCTACCTTTAATCCTACAATCATTGAGCTTTCCTTTCATTGTACAGTGATTGAGCTTTCCTCTCAATGTACAGTGATTTTGCTCTCTTTACTCATACAATCATGGAGCTTTCCTCTTGTTGTACAATGATTGCGTTCTCCTTCCACTCTTACAGTTGTTGTGCTCATCCTGTCCTTGAACAATGATTGTGCACTTCTCTCAATGTACAGTGATTTTGCTCTCCTTTTACTCCTATAATCATTGAGCTCTCCTCTCAATGAACAGTGATTTTACTCCCTTTATTCCTACAACTATTGAGCTTTCCTTTCATTGTACAATGATTGAGCTTCCCTCTGAATGTACAGTGATTGAGCTCTCTTTACTTATACAATCATTGAGCTTTCCTCTCATTGTACAATCATTGAGCTCTCCTCTCAATGATCTATGATTGGTTTCTCCCTTTACACCTACCATCATTGAGCTTTCCTTTATTGTACAATTATTGAGCTTTCCTTTCATTGTGCAATCATTGAGCTCTCCTCTCAATGTACAGTGATCTTGCTCTCCCTTTACTCCTACAATCATTGAGCTCTCCTCTCAATGTACAGTGATCTTGCTCTCCCTTTACTCCTACAATCATTGAGCTTTCCTCTCATAGTACAATCATTGAGCTCTCCTCTCAATGAACTGTGATTTAGCTCTTCCTTTACTCCTACAATCATTGCGCTTTCCTTTCATTGTACAATCATTGAGCTCTCTTCTCAATGAACTGTGATTTTGCTCTCTCTTTACACCTACAATCATTGAGCTTTCCTTTCATTGTACAATGATTGAGCTCTTCTCTCAATGGACTGTGATTATTTTGCTCTACCTTTAATGCTACAATCATTGAGCTTTCCTTTCATTGTACAGTGATTGAGCTTTCCTCTCAATGAACTGCGATTTTACTTTCTCTTTACTCCTACAATAATTTTGCTTTCCTCTTGATGTACAATGATTGTGTTCTCCTTCACTCGTAGAGTTATTTTGCTTCTGCTGTTATTGTACAGTGATTGTACTTTTCTCTCAATGTACTGTGATATTGTTATCCCCTCACTCCTACAATCATTTAACCTTCCTTTCATTGTGCAAGAATTGAGCTTTCATCTTTTTGTACAATGATTGCGTTCTCCTTCCACTCGTACAGTTTTTGAGCTCATCCTGTCTTTGAACAATGATTGTGCACTTCTCTCAATGTACAGTGATTTTGCTCTCCCTTTACTCCTACAATCATTGAGCTCTCCTCTCAATGAACTGCGATTTGACTCTCCCTTTACTCCTACAATCATTGTTTCCTTTCATTGTGCAATCATTGAGCTCTCCTCTAAATGTACAGTGATTTTACTCTCCCTTTACTCGTACAATCATTGAGCTTCTTCTCTCAATGAACTGCGATTTTGCTCTCCCTTTACTCATACAATCATTGTTTCTTTTCATTGTACAATCATTGAGCTCTCCTCTCAATGAACTGTGATTTAGCTCTTCCTTTACTCCTACAATCATTGCGCTTTCCTTTCATTGTACAATCATTGAGCTCTCTTCTCAATGAACTGTGATTTTGCTCTCTCTTTACACCTACAATCATTGAGCTTTCCTTTCATTGTACAATGATTGAGCTCTTCTCTCAATGGACTGTGATTATTTTGCTCTACCTTTAATCCTACAATCATTGAGCTTTCCTTTCATTGTACAGTGATTGAGCTTTCCTCTCAATGTAGTGATTTTGCTCTCTTTACTCATACAATCATGGAGCTTTCCTCTTGTTGTACAATGATTGCGTTCTCCTTCCACTCTTACAGTTGTTGTGCTCATCCTGTCCTTGAACAATGATTGTGCACTTCTCTCAATGTACAGTGATTTTGCTCTCCTTTTACTCCTATAATCATTGAGCTCTCCTCTCAATGAACAGTGATTTTACTCCCTTTATTCCTACAACTATTGAGCTTTCCTTTCATTGTACAATGATTGAGCTTCCCTCTGAATGTACAGTGATTGAGCTCTCTTTACTTATACAATCATTGCACTTTCCTTTCATTGTACAATCATTGAGCTCTCTTCTCAATGAACTGTGATTTTGCTCTCTCTTTACACCTACAATCATTGAGCTTTCCTTTCATTGTACAATTATTGAGCTCTTCTCTCAATGGACTGTGATTATTTTGCTCTACCTTTAATCCTACAATCATTGAGCTTTCCTTTCATTGTACAGTGATTGAGCTTTCCTCTCAATGTACAGTGATTTTGCTCTCTTTACTCATACAATCATGGAGCTTTCCTCTTGTTGTACAATGATTGCGTTCTCCTACCACTCTTACAGTTGTTGTGCTCATCCTGTCCTTGAACAATGATTGTGCACTTCTCTCAATGTACAGTGATTTTGCTCTCCTTTTATTCCTATAATCATTGAGCTCTCCTCTCAATGAACAGTGATTTTACTCCCTTTATTCCTACAACTATTGAGCTTTCCTTTCATTGTACAATGATTGAGCTTCCCTCTGAATGTACAGTGATTAAGCTCTCTTTACTTATACAATCATTGAGCTTTCCTCTCATTGTACAATCATTGAGCTCTCCTCTCAATGATCTATGATTGGTTTCTCCCTTTACACCTACCATCATTGAGCTTTCCTTTATTGTACAATTATTGAGCTTTCCTTTCATTGTGCAATCATTGAGCTCTCCTCTCAATGTACAGTGATCTTGCTCTCCCTTTACTCCTACAATCATTGAGCTCTCCTCTCAATGTACAGTGATCTTGCTCTCCCTTTACTCCTACAATCATTGAGCTTTCCTCTCATAGTACAATCATTGAGCTCTCCTCTCAATGAACTGTGATTTAGCTCTTCCTTTACTCCTACAATCATTGCGCTTTCCTTTCATTGTACAATCATTGAGCTCTCTTCTCAATGAACTGTGATTTTGCTCTCTCTTTACACCTACAATCATTGAGCTTTCCTTTCATTGTACAATGATTGAGCTCTTCTCTCAATGGACTGTGATTATTTTGCTCTACCTTTAATCCTACAATCATTGAGCTTTCCTTTCATTGTACAGTGATTGAGCTTTCCTCTCAATGTACAGTGATTTTGCTCTCTTTACTCATACAATCATGGAGCTTTCCTCTTGTTGTACAATGATTGCGTTCTCCTTCCACTCTTACAGTTGTTGTGCTCATCCTGTCCTTGAACAATGATTGTGCACTTCTCTCAATGTACAGTGATTTTGCTCTCTTTTTACTCCTATAATCATTGAGCTCTCCTCTCAATGAACAGTGATTTTACTCCCTTTATTCCTACAACTATTGAGCTTTCCTTTCATTGTACAATGATTGAGCTTCCCTCTGAATGTACAGTGATTGAGCTCTCTTTACTTATACAATCATTGAGCTTTCCTCTCATTGTACAATCATTGAGCTCTCCTCTCAATGATCTATGTTTGGTTTCTCCCTTTACACCTACCATCATTGAGCTTTCCTTTATTGTACAATTATTGAGCTTTCCTTTCATTGTGCAATCATTGAGCTCTCCTCTCAATGTACAGTGATCTTGCTCTCCCTTTACTCCTACAATCATTGCGCTTTCCTTTCATTGTACAATCATTGAGCTCTCTTCTCAATGAACTGTGATTTTGCTCTCTCTTTACACCTACAATCATTGAGCTTTCCTTTCATTGTACAATGATTGAGCTCTTCTCTCAATGGACTGTGATTATTTTGCTCTACCTTTAATCCTACAATCATTGAGCTTTCCTTTCATTGTACAGTGATTGAGCTTTCCTCTCAATGTACAGTGATTTTGCTCTCTTTACTCATACAATCGTGGAGCTTTCCTCTTGTTGTACAATGATTGCGTTCTCCTTCCACTCTTACAGTTGTTGTGCTCATCCTGTCCTTGAACAATGATTGTGCACTTCTCTCAATGTACAGTGATTTTGCTCTCCTTTTACTCCTATAATCATTGAGCTCTCCTCTCAATGAACAGTGATTTTACTCCCTTTATTCCTACAACTATTGAGCTTTCCTTTCATTGTACAATGATTGAGCTTCCCTCTGAATGTACAGTGATTGAGCTCTCTTTACTTATACAATCATTGAGCTTTCCTCTCATTGTACAATCATTGAGCTCTCCTCTCAATGATCTATGATTGGTTTCTCCCTTTACACCTACCATCATTGAGCTTTCCTTTATTGTACAATTATTGAGCTTTCCTTTCATTGTGCAATCATTGAGCTCTCCTCTCAATGTACAGTGATCTTGCTCTCCCTTTACTCCTACAATCATTGAGCTCTCCTCTCAATGTACAGTGATCTTGCTCTCCCTTTACTCCTACAATCATTGAGCTTTCCTCTCATAGTACAATCATTGAGATCTTCTCTCAGTGAACAGTGATTTTGCTCCCTCTACTCCTACAATCATTGAGCTTTCTTCTTATTGTATAATGATTATAAGCCTCACTGCCTTTAAAAAAAGTTTAACATGTTTCAGCATTTTGTCTGATTGGTATACGCCATTACTGTATAAGCTGTAAATGTGTAATTTTAAAATAAACCTTAGTGTTGCACCTGATACACTTAGCAAATTACTTGATTGAAACGCTGTTCACAGTAAGTGTGATCGTATTTTAACACATTTTTCGTGTTAAGAATAGTTAACTATAGTTTGATCCTGTGCCTTGACATTTTCCCCTGAACGCGCCTCAAGGGTCCGTATTTATTGCTAACCGTACTCTATTGTGTGGTATCGGACTTCCGGTATGTTGGTCAGCTTCAGTACTGGGCCTTGAATCACTGTCTCAGATTGGCTGTTCTATGATCTGACCCTCTGACTGTACATTTGTCGGATGAGTTTGCCATTACCATCCACGATAAGCTTTCCTTGATATCTACTATTCTCAATATTGCTTTAATGTTTATTCATTCTCTTATCGTCAGTATTTATCATTTCAGTTGTTCGTGTTCATTGTCATGTCATGCTCTTCAGCGATTCTTCTAATTTGTACTTTTAAATTTATTAAATTACCTGTTCCAATCATGTTTAATTAATGCTAATTGGTTTATACAATTTACTTGTATTTGTCAAGAAATTGTAATACATATGTAGTGCCTGCCACTATTTATTTATTTCATTATATGTGTGTTTTCGATCAGCATTGAAGATATTGATTTTTATAGCGTGCATGATAACAGTGATCTCGGAGGCAGCCAGTGTACACTACCTTTCTTCCACCCTTGTCCCAGGGGGGTGACTATTCACAGCTCCAGTTAAGGCACGCATGAGGGCTGTTCTTTTGATTGACTTCCTTTGCTACACTGTGTTTCCAATAAGATGGAACTTATTGATCGATCGGTCATTATCGTTGGTTAGTTTTAAATGTCTATCGGAGCTTGCAGACGCGCGCTTACATGCATCTTCGTTCTAATGCTCTTCGTTTTATACAATAGGGTATTGTATTTTCTCTTTTATTGAGTGTATGTATCGACATTGTATTTTCTCTTTTATTGAGTGTATGTATCGATATTGTATTTTCTCTTTTATTGAGTGTATGTATCGACATTGTATTTTCTCTTTTATTGAGTGTATGTATCGATATTGTATTTTCTCTTTTATTGAGTGTATGTATCGACATTGTATTTTCTCTTTTATTGAGTGTATGTATCGATATTGTATTTTCTCTTTTATTGAGTGTATGTATCGACATTGTATTTTCTCTTTTATTGAGTGTATGTATCGACATTGTATTTTCTCTTTTATTGAGTGTATGTATCGACATTGTATTTTCTCTTTTATTGAGTGTATGTATCGACATTGTATTTTCTCTTTTATTGAGTGTATGTATCTATATTGTATTTTCTCTTTTATTGAGTGTATGTATCGACATTGTATTTTCTCTTTTATTGAGTGTATGTATCGATATTGTATTTTCTCTTTTATTGAGTGTATGTATCGACATTGTATTTTCTCTTTTATTGAGTGTATGTATCGACATTGTATTTTGTCTTTTATTGAGTGTATGTATCGACATTGTATTTTCTCTTTTATTGAGTGTATGTATCGACATTGTATTTTCTCTTTTATTGAGTGTATGTATCGACATTGTATTTTCTCTTTTATTCAATGTATTATTGACATTGTATTTTGTCTTTTATTGAGTGTATGTATCGACATTGTATTTTCTCTTTTATTGAGTGTATGTATCGACATTGTATTTTCTCTTTTATTGAGTGTATGTATCGACATTGTATTTTCTCTTTTATTGAGTGTATGTATCGACATTGTATTTTCTCTTTTATTGAGTGTATGTATCGACATTGTATTTTCTCTTTTATTCAATGTATTATTGACATTGTATTTTGTCTTTTATTGAGTGTATGTATCGACATTGTATTTTCTCTTTTATTGAGTGTATGTATCGACATTGTATTTTCTCTTTTATTGAGTGTATGTATCGACATTGTATTTTCTCTTTTATTCAATGTATTATCGACATTGTATTTTCTCTTTTATTGAGTGTATGTATCGACATTGTATTTTCTCTTTTATTGAGTGTATGTATCGACATTGTATTTTCTCTTTTATTGAGTGTATGTATCGACATTGTATTTTCTCTTTTATTCAATGTATTATTGACATTGTATTTTGTCTTTTATTGAGTGTATGTATCGACATTGTATTTTCTCTTTTATTGAGTGTATGTATCGACATTGTATTTTCTCTTTTATTGAGTGTATGTATCGACATTGTATTTTCTCGTAAACGCTTAATTTTAATGAACGTTTAGTTAATTAGAGTTTAGCAAGTTAAAACTATTCACAACTGTAAAAAACAAAATAGTTAACTCAAAATCTCACCAAAACCTAGTTTTTAATAAACAAACACACTAGTTCACAACAGACTCTTTCCGGCGACTGAGTAGTAATCAAGCACTCTCTATTTTATTGAGTATCTATAACAACATAGTATTTTCTCTTTTACTGCGTGTCTGTAACGACATTGTATTTTCTCTTTTACTGCATGTCTGTAACAACATTGTATTTTTCTCTTTTATTGCGTGTCTCTAACGACATTGTAATTTTTCTTTTACTGCATTTCTGCAACGACATTGTATTTTTGTCTTTTATTGCGTGTCTGTGACAACATTATATTTTCTCATTTACTGCATGTCTGTAACGACATTGTATTTCTTCTTTTACTGCGTTTCTGTAACAACATCGTATTTTCTCTTTTACTGTGTGTCTGTAACGACATTGTATTTTATTTTTTTCTGTGTGTCTGGAACGACATTGTTTTTTCATCGTTTATCCTCAATTGTAAAGACTGTGTTATGGTATTTCCCCTTACTTTTTCTCTATTTTTGCGTTTTTGTAACAACATGTATTTCCTCGTTATTTAGATTGGAAAAAATGGATCGAAAAAGGCTTAGGAAAATCACTTTCGTATAATAATATGCAGTAAATATTCTATGTTCAGTGTTCCAGTTAAGCCTTTGAAAAGTGCTTTTTAAAGTGTCTCAGAATGCTAAAGTTATACTGTGTAAAATATATGGATTAGAGTAGTAGTACAACTGGATGCTGAACACTTACCTACACGAGCGTTACATACAACTTGGGTGTTTTCACTGTTGTGTTTTATTTTCAGCAAGTTATTATTTGTGTTGCAGGAAGGGGAACGCGGTTACTTGGAAGGCCTCGCGTCTCGTTTCGCCGACCTCTTCAACACTCACTACCGAGACGTTCTGGAACACCTAGAAGATCTGCGGAGACGAGAGTGGGCAGAACTGTCGCCTAGGATACGAGTGTTAGGGACCCCTACGACGCCGCCGGGTCCGGCACCCTCCACCCCTCTCTCAAGACTGCCATACAGTAGCGGACTCACCACATCGCACTCTCAGCCAATCTACGTCCCCGGAAAGTACTCGGTGAGTGCTACTTTCTAGGGTAGATGCCTGAATGATATCACGAAGGTCACTTCACAGATCCTTCGGTTGGAATCATCAGAACTGATATCATTGTTTAATACATACGTTTATGTTACTTTCTTCACAATTCTTATAAGTTCACACTCTAATTATATTTATCTTGTTCAAATTTTCGATCTTGAATAAAATACTTTTTATTCATCCACTCAAGTTCTAATTCATTTTTTTAAATTAAACTTGTAGTGGATGACACTTGATTTTGATACAGTTTTACACTAATAACTCATTATTTACATTTAATGAATTTTAGTTTATATGGGAGAAAAGTTTTCACAAAATGGCTAGGTATGCAATATAGTTATTTCGTCCCATTTCCCTTAAAATAAGTCATAACATGTGATATAAAACATCTGATTTTATGTTATAAGTTTTGTGGTAGAACCGCTATTTTAAAGCATAGGTTTACAGTGTTTTAATTAAACTTATAGTAGAAGACGCTTGATGTTAATAGATGTTAATATAGTTTTTCAAATATTAATTATTTAATTAAATTTAATAATGAATTAATTTCAGTTTTATATGGAAGAAAAACGTTACACGACTAAAATAAGCGATAACATATGATTTCATAAAACAGTTAATTTTTATGTTACAGGTTATGTGGTAGAACACAAACGTTATGTTACTTTATTTAGCATATTACCTGAACCCAGAAAGCGAAGCAATCTAAGGCAAATACTGCCTTTTGATTGGTCTGTAGATCCTCCCACTCCACCAACAACAACTGTCAACATTGTGAATCGTTGAAACATTGTGAAACCTGGCACTCCAGGTTTTGGGTTCAATGAAAATACAAAACCACCTAGTTTTTATCTTTAATAAATCTGGAAGATTTTTTGAAAAGTTTTAGCCACTTACATATTATATTCTATATGGGTATATATTTATATTTTATTATTATTTTTTTTTTGTACTGTGGTGGAGTCAAGTTTTATTATTTTAGAGGAAAGTGATAATTTTGGTGTTTCTTAATTTAAAACATATTAAATGTTTCAAATAATATTATATATAATATTTCATAGGTACCTATATTATAGGTATGGTAGTTATTGTTTAATTACTTAGATCAATTTCCGAGTAATGTAGGTAAGTACTTATTTGATTTGAAGATCTTAATTACCAAAGTAATTTTAAAAATACCTACCCTGTCAGCTAGATGTTAATAATTCTACCAAATGATATAGTTGAAATCATAAACATTTGATGTTTACGTACAAGTACATATTATAATATTTTGGCGTGAATTAAACGCTCCAATTGTTAACTATAATAATACAAACATTTCATTTATTTGAGGTTCATGTAATTTATTTTGCATGCCTGCGGCCTAAATAATTTTTTCTAAAGGTTTTACGATATGACAGTTGGTGGAGTGGGAGGAGCTACAGACAAATCAAAAGGCAGTATTTGCCTTACATTGCTTCGCCATCTGGGATCATTCAATATGCCTTTATTTAAATTAATTGCAGTTTTTAATCAAAAAAAGGAACTAAAATAAATATCCCTTTGTTTACCTAAATAGAAATCTCTTTTAAATTTTTGTTTTGTTTTGTTTTTATTGCTTGTCTAATGCACATTATCAATATCAATTTTGTTATTTAGCATTTTAGTCAATAAATAGATATACCCTTATTTCAATAAATCCTAATATTGACATTATAATTATATTTATGTATATTTATATTTGTTTACATACTAGAATATAATATTTATATTTATTTTTGAAGAAGCCATTCCAATTAATTTCTTTCTAGCATAATTAGGAAAACCAAGCAACTAAACCTAAGGCAGTTCTACAAGCGATATCCCCCCTTCCATCTCTCCACCACTCATTATTTATATAAGGGAAACGAAGCTTTCACTGGACGACTCGTCTAATCCTGCGGGACTCGGGTGATGCCGGATTTCTCTATTTAAGGCTTTTGCGAGGCTTAGCGAGTGATTTAAAACGGCTTAGTGGACATTCACAGCAGCATATGACATGAAACATGTGTTATATACCCGCCAAGGAACCACTCTACTCCATTCGCGTCTCAAATATCTTTAAATGTCTTTATTTACTTTAAGACGATCCCCTTAAACGTTCAGTCGTTATTAGATATCGTACTAAATTCTAAGTTTTTTTTACAAGAAATTAGTGATTGTGTGGAGAGTAGTCTATCTTGCCTATTGCCTACTCAGGCATTGAGGTTATCCAGCTCACCCAAGAAACGAATGCCTCCTACCAATGAAGAGGATCGTACAACTACACTAAACGTAAATATACCGCCCTCTTATGTGTGAGGCCATAATTTTAAAAGAGGAAACAAATGAAATATATATTTGTCACGATTTATGTATGAAAATTGTGTGATGCCCATAAAATTATCTATATTTTTTCTTCCTGTCTGTTCTGTCTCCTCCTCCCATCACAAACAGAAATACAATCACACACACACACACACACACACACACACACACACACACACACACACACACACACACACACACACACACACACACACCAACAAACAAACACACACACACGCTCTCTCTCCCTCAGTCTGTCTCTCTCTGTCTCTCTTTCTCTCTCTCTCTCTCTCTCTCTCTCTCTCTCTCTCTCTCTCTCTCTGTCTTAAATTATTTTTTATTACTTACGAGGTTCCTTGTTTCACTTCAATGTTCACAAATCCACTTATTCCCAGATCTCTTAAATTTCACTTTCTCTTTCCACTCGAAATGCTTCTATGCCGTAACTGATTTTGTTACTGTAATCTCTCCCTTATTAATTCCACTTACTATTCAATTACCTCCCTTATTAATTCCACTTACTATTCAATTACCTCCCTTATTAATTCCACTTACTATTCAATTACCTCCCTTATTAATTCCACTTACTATTCAATTACCTCCCTTATTAATTCCACTTACTATTCAATTACCTCCCTTATTAATTCCACTTACTATTCAATTACCTCCCTTATTAATTCCACTTACTATTCAATTACCTCCCTTATTAATTCCACTTACTATTCAATTACCTCCCTTATTAATTCCACTTACTATTCAATTACCTCCCTTATTAATTCCACTTACTATTCAATTACCTCCCTTATTAATTCCACTTACTATTCAACTATTTCCCTTACTTGTTCTCACGTACTACTTTTCTATCTCCCTCACTTGATATAGCTCATTACTTAATCTTTCCTATTTAATCTTACCTATAACACTTTTTATCTCCCTCGTTTAACATAACTTTCTATTTATCTCCATTATTAATCTCACTTAATACTTTACATCGCGACTTTACTTTATTTGAGTTTAACATTTCTTACTAAACTTAACGTATTTCTCCCTCGAGTTCTGCATTTTGACTCATTCGAGTCCTAGAACTTGACTCTCCTTCGAGTCTTGAAATTGGCTGACCTTCAGGTTTTCCTTTGGATCGTTTCCGTACGGGTTTCGTCCCCTATGAAATTTGATTGGCTTCCATATAGGGCTCACAATTGGCCTAGCCTATCAGAACGTTATTCTTCATAGCCTTCCCTTGGCTTGGATTGGAACTTCTCGAACTTTCCCAAGGTGCAGGTATGTGCTGGACGGGCTTTTTCTGCAATTTTAGAGATTTGCATGATCCCTCGATGTCCAAGTAAAGCGCGTCTTCAGTGATCGAGTCACGGCTTGGTTTACCTACAATGAAACTTTTCGACGTATATTAATATTTACGGTTTAGAGGTGCGTGCACTAACAGTTTGGCGGAAAGACTTACAACAGACTACCCTTTGTTAGATAGCGACCATGTACTACGATCTCAAAAGTTCAAATATTTAACAAACCGTTTTCCTAACTCAATGAATTTCGTGACGAAGTCCCTGATCAAAATTTTTTATTATGTTTTAATTTAATGTAATTTTTGAATTAATAATGTAATTAATATATTAATTTAATATAAATTTCATTAGTTGCTTATCCTAAACATATGAATGAAATCAAAATTGTTGTTATAAATTACTTACTAAACATCGTTACAAAACATACTTCTGTAATATAATACTTGAAGGTTGCAATGTATAATTCACCTGTTCATGGTTCATATTTTATTTACTTATTTGATTAATTTTACAACATTATTGCTCTCTCTCTCTCTCTCTCTCTCTCTCTCTCTCTCTCTATATATATATATATATATATATATATATATATATATATATATATATATATATATATATAAAGAACTAAGTCAAAATACAAATACAAGAATTATAATTGAATTTACAATTCAAAGTTTCGTTGGCCAACAGTACCAACATCATCAGGAATATTAAACAATTCAAAGCTTTAAATTGTAAATATAATTCTTGTATTTGTATTTTGACTTAGTTCTTTATTAATACACAAGAATACATATTGCGATATTTATATATATATATATATATATATATATATATATATATATAGAGAGAGAGAGAGAGAGAGAGAGAGAGAGAGAGAGAGAGAGTAGGTATGTACATATGAGCACATATGTATAGTGTGGGTATTGTGGAAAGCTTTGCATATAGTAAACCCTTTACACAAATGTGCTGCAGTACGCTGAGTGGTGGAGCTGTGAAGTCATTTGAAAGCCGATTGTTCGAGTAGTTCATAGGCCTAATTACAGTCTTCAGAAATCTATTTGTGGTTGCCAATATTGGGAGGGTAATTGCACAGTGCTGAGTGTTTGCATTCACCGCTTAGTGGCTGGTACCTGTTAAGTTCCACTTGGTGAGTTTATCTTTTGTCGCCTCGCGCTTGTTAGCCCTTGAAACGTAATGCATTCACATTCAATGATTGTTTTATTTCTAGGAACATAATCGGCTTCAGTTGAATGCCAGGCTTATGTTGATCCATTCTCCCACTCTTCTCTCTCCGGTCTTGTATTCTAGGGCGCCGATGTGTTACATTACTTTATTCAGGTCCTTACTTATGTACTGGGAGAGGAATAATCATTGAACACGTGGGCAGCGTACCGCCACCAATAGGCCACACCCATTAACCTAAAACCCCATGCGCTAGTGTTCGTATAGTTGCGGAAGCCTGTATAAGTTGGTACCTGTATACCTTATAAGTTTCATCGTAGGAAAATTACATGAAAATTGCACATAGTTGTGTAGCAGGAAAATGCTCAAAACCCTTATTGACCTGAAAAAGGAAATTAAAAATTAAATTCGTGTTTTCAAGAGAATTTACCCAAAATATATGGTGTATTGCAGATTTATACTCATCACCAAAATCATGATGCAAACTCACTTTTGTGAGTATTATGCTGTATTTATGGCGATAGAAAGTTTTTTTTCAATTCCTTTTATAAGCTCACGCTCTCCTTATATACATCTTACACAAATTTTCAATCGTTAATAAAATAATTTTCATTTATTCACTCAAGTTCAGATATTTTTTTAAAAAAACTTGTAGTGGATGACACTTGATGGTAATACTAGTTCTTAAAATATAAATCCATTAATTAAATTTAATATGAAATTTTACTTTTATGCAGGAGAAAAACTTTTCACAAAAGGGGCAAGGTATGCAATATAGTTATTTCGTCCTATTTGTGTTAAAAAAGTGCAACGTATGATTTCATAAAACAGCTGATTTTATGTTATAGATTATGTAGTAGAACAGCTGTTTGAATTCATGGGTTAATGTTAATTTATTTATATTAATTATATTTATATTTATTTATTAAAAAGTAACTAAAATAATTGTTTACCTCAAAAGTCTTTTGTTTACAATATCAGTTTAAATTATTTAGCATATATGAAATTCGTATTAAACTTATTCTTGTTTCTTACATAAAAAATAATTAATAACATTTCCGTGGTATTTATATCGAAATGTTCGTTGTAGATTAAGCAGTAACTTGAAGAAAGCACAGTTCTGAAGATTAAAATAATCTGTCGTTAGTTTAATAGTCTATTAGATAAACAAGATGGCATTAGGAGTGATTAAGGAACTCGGTCACATCGTTAGACTGGCGATTTGTGCGACGTGGTCCTGGGCTCTTTAATATCTATGTGGTTAATTGCACCACTAAACGGCTCGCTTAAGGACTTCATACTTTGTTACGAGAAAATATTGAAACGTTAATCCTAAAATAATATTCAATCTTGTTACGGTACATTAAATTAAAAGTGGAAGAAAAAATATGACTGATCTTGAAAACACGTATCTGGACCTTTAAAATGTGCCCGGTCTTCAAGGGGTAGTCAGCAGTGATTTGACTAACAGAACAGACTGTGATTGCTACTTTGAAATAACAGTGATTTTTAACCGTGATTATGGTTTTTAACTGTAGTTGTCAGTTGCTTTAGTTATTGACGTTAGGAAATGATATGTGAATTGACCATGTCAGTATGATTGTTTTATATTAGTTAATAGTTTAATGTGTGTGCGCGTGTGTGTATCTGTGTGTTTCCGCACATGTGCTAACTGCAATAATAATGTTAGGTAAAACAAAAAACTTGTTGACAAGGAACTTCAACATTTACTGCAAGACGATTAGGAGTGTCTTTTGCTCACTTTAGACATTTCACTTTTAGGCAGGACTGTATTTATTAATACTATTATTATTATTATTATTATTATTATTATTACTAAAACTCGGAGGGACCTTATCGGTGTAGAGCACTTAGCTGTAGCCTTTGTACTCTCTTCCCATCCCTACCACAGGACTAGCTTAGTGGATACCTACCTCTTTGCAGAAATTAAGTACCCACCTGATGCTAGATCTTCTGATATCCTCTGGTGTACATACCTGCCAGCCAAACCACTTTCTCCTTGTAGCTCCCAAAGCAGGACACTCACAGAGTACATGGATTGGGCTTTCCTCTTGGTCCTCGTCGCATCTCTTGCACACAGGGGACCTAGATTTTCCAATTTTGTATTGGAACCCCCTCAGATTCCCATGGCCTGTAACCAGCTCTACAGTAGCTCTGAGTTGATGTCTACTTAAGGAGAGTAGTTCTTTGCCCCACAAATCTCCTGAGTAACCCCACAGTACCTTGGATTTGTTACACTCCAAGGTTACATTCCATTCTTCCCTGCACAACCTGTCTATGTGCCGTGATCCTCTTGCGCCCCTCCTGAGGCGGCATGCCCATTGCCCTCAGCAACGGTCCTTGGGTTATACACCCTTGTTTTGCTAAGGCGTCAGCTCTCTCATTCCCTATGCAGCCAGAATGTCCTGGAATCCAGGTTAGGTTGAGTGAATTATACTTACTCAGCTCTGCTAGAGAAGCCATAGTCTCAGCCAGCAACCTAGAGCTGGTACTAGCCTTACCTAAAGCCTTCAGAGCTGCCTGACTGTCCGAGCAAATCCAGATCGTCTTGCCCCTCCTGCCAGACCCTATTATTTCCTCAGCACATAGTTTAATCGCAAGCACCCCCCCCCCCCCTGGAAGACAGAGTTGTAGTCCTCCAGGCGATGACAAAATCTGTCTTGGTGTCTCGGTCCACTAAATCCTGCTCCCACTCCTTCCTTCATCTTGGGCCCATCGGTGAACCATATTTCACCATGTCTGGGTCTATACTCCGCCCATGCCTCTCTTGCAGGAATAAGGATTTTTAGTTTCCTTTTGCCCTCTTAAGAGACAGTATCCTTATCCTGAGGTTCTATCTAGAGCTCCTTCAGTGAAACCCCAAATAGCTGTTTATGAAGTTTGCTACTTGTCTTCCACTGCCCGGTACAGCTTAGCCGGTATGCAGTTTTCATTGCCTCCATCCTAATTTGAAGACTCAAGGATGGAAAACCCAACATAACCCTCATGGCCGCACATGGTGTGCTTCTCCTTGTAGCTGTTATGCCTCTAAGGAAGAGCCCCTGCGCGCGGTCCAGCATTCTTTTACTCGTTTCTTTCTGTGCCCTGTCCCACCAGACGATAGAGGCAAAGACCAACCTCGGCACCACAATGGCGGAATAAATCCAGTTCATCTGACGTGGACCCAAACCCCATCTCGTGCCTCTTGCTCCTCTGCATTGCCAGAACGTAGCTATGGCTTTTTTGCATTTATCCTCCAAATGCTCACGCCAGAGTAGCTTCCTATCCAGAATAACTCCCAGATATTTAGCGCTCTCAACGTAGCTTATTTTGGTATTACCAACTTCCATCATCTCCAGCGATCTAGTTTTATATCGCCTAGTGAAGATGAGTGCCACAGATTTCTCTCCTTGAATGCATAGTGCATTCTCCCTGCACCATGCTTCTGTCACCTTGAGTGCCTCTTAAAGCAGGTCTTTGAGGACCTCTTCAAATGGTCCCCTTATAAGAATAGCTATGTCATCCGCATATCCTACCACCTTGACACCCATTTCACTGAGTGTCCTTAGTAGGCCGTCCACGATAAGGCTCCACAGCAAAGGGGATAACACTCCACCCTGCGGGCAGCCCTCCGAGACCATCCCATTTATCGTGCACCCCATCCAGGATGCAGTACTTATCCGGTTTTCCGAGGAACTCATAATCCAATTTATAATTCCATCAGAAATCCCATGATCCATAGCTGCTCTCTTGATGGCCAGTCTAGAGGTACTATTAAAAGCCCCCTCCACATCAAGAAAAGCCCCAATACATATCCCCTTGTTGTTGATCTGATCCTTAATAAAGTCTACGACCGACAACAGCGCAGTCTCCACTGACCTACCAGTTCGGTAGATGTGTTGGTCCTGATGAAGCGGATACTGCTTCAAAGGTCCCTCCTTCAAATAGTGGTCCACCAGCCTTTCCAATGTCTTTAACAAGAAAGATGAAAGGCTGATAGGTCTGAAATCCTTTACCTCTGTGTAACCTTTCCTCCCCGGTCTGGGGATAAAGATAACTTTCGTTTTGAGCCACTGCCCGGGCGTGTAACCCAAGGCAACACAGCCTCTGAGTAATCCTGTCAGTGGCCCTATTATTTCCTCCAACCAATTTTGTAGTAGTGCTGGAGTAATATTATCTAATCCAGGCGCTTTAAAAGGCTCAAAAGACAGAATCGCCTCTCTCACCTTTTGCGCTGAGATCACCTGCCCAGCAATATTCCAGTCCGCCCTTAGCCC
The DNA here is from genome assembly GCA_036971475.1 of Prosapia bicincta. Taxonomy (NCBI): domain Eukaryota; kingdom Metazoa; phylum Arthropoda; class Insecta; order Hemiptera; family Cercopidae; genus Prosapia; species Prosapia bicincta. The sequence goes on along the minus strand of JBAIZL010000002.1, from coordinate 186,793,654 downwards.
AGTATGTCGGAGGTTTTGAGCACCGTCCCCTACCGGTCTAATATCGGGAAAACTGTTCCTCATAAGCAGACGCAGTGTTTCCTCCGGGGTGTCAGTAAAGCTACCATCAGTCTTCTTGACAAACTTAAGCTCTCCCCTCGGTCCACCTGCTAACACCTTAAACAGTCTAGCAGTGTCACTCAGTGTGCTTGTCTCTGAGCACCACTTTTCCCAAGAAGCACGTTTAACCTCTTTAATAAGATTTTTATAGAGGCCCTGGCTGTCTTTATATGCCTGCCAGGTCTCCGCCGTTTTCTTCTTCTTTGCCCTATTAAAGAGCCTTCTAGTCTCTTTCCGTCTTGCCTCTAACTCGCTGTTCCACTTAAGCTTACCACTCCCAGTGTTTAGAGAGGGCAATTTTCCTCAAACGACGTGGAAATTGCAGTCCTGATGTAGGCCTCAGTATTTTCCAGTTCGTTTGATGTACCATATTTACCACGGAAGTCAGACATCCACCTCCTCACCGAGGACTTAAAACCTTCCCAGTTTGTCCTTCTCGGGTTCCTAAACCACACCACATGGGGGACAACTCCCTCATCGTAGCAGTGATGATCCGGTGATCAGACATGGAGGGCTCATCCGAAACCTGCCAGTCATGCACCCACCTTACTATTTGTCTATTACAGAAGGTGATATCTAGAACCTCCATTCTGTTTGAAGTGACAAATGTTGGCTCGGCACCTGTGTTTAAAACCACAAGGTTTTCTTCAATCAAGAAGGCTAGGAGCTCCTCACCTCGCTCATTTGTGTCTGTGCTGCCCCACACCTCATTATGAGCATTGGCATCACAGCCCACTAAGATTCCTATATTCCTCTCCCTGCAGTACCGAACTAACTTACGTAATTCTGCAGGTGGCGATTCTCTATTGTGGGCGCAGTAAGTGGAGGCCACGATGAACTCCCTGCTCCCACTTACCTCGCTCTTGCCTCGAATTCTAACCACCGCAAGATCTTTAGTTGAGAATTCTTGAATCAGCGTGGCTTCTAGTCCTCTGACTATCACACATGCTCTGTGCCCCCTCATGTTCCCCACTTGCGTAGTTGCGCCAAGCTGCAGTCAGACCCCTTATACGGTTCCTGACCAGCCACGGTTCTTGCACCAGCGCAAGCGCTGGTAATGTGTGCCTCACATTTAAGCACCTGGTTAGGACCACCGAGGCGCTTTTACTGTGATGCAAGTTGATTTGCAGGATCATTGCTCGAGGGTCAGCCATCTCCAACTGACCCCTACGCCTTCTCCTGATTCTCTCTCTCGCCCTTCTCTTCCAGGTTCTTAGAGTTCCACTTAAAAGGGACCTCTGCAGTCCCCAGGAAGGCTTTCCCATTATTAATACTATGTAATATATACAAAAATAACACCTACAAATCGGCTTGAGTGAAACAAATTATTTATAAATGAATAAAAAAAACGACGGGAAACAAAACTGTTTCAGAACTATCTTTAGCGATCACGATCACACTCACAACGCCACGGGCGCCGTCACATTCACAATGAGAGAGAAAGAGAGACTAAAAATCAAAATCACAGAAAAAGCAGGTTCTAATTTCTTGCTCATTTGCCGTTTGTCTGACACATCCCGCTCCGAGCCCAGGCCCCTCTACACATACACAAAGGGTAGTTAACGATCGACGATCTTAGTTCGCCTACCTGGGTGTGACAATTGTAAACGGTTTGGGCCCGCTTCACGTGCAGGCGTGATTTGCCACTCCGTCACACTTTAATTAGACAAGAACCGGCTACTTGTCTAACTGTGATTTTCGAATAACATTGACTAAATCACAGGTTTGCATACCACCTCCCATCATTAGTAGTCAGCCTCTATACGGACATGTGATATGAAGCTATCGTTCTCTTTTTATGGATAACGGAAGGTAGTGAAATGTAACAGCGAACTAACAAGTGTGAGGAAAAAATGATGAAGTAACCTGACAAGAAAGAAAGCCAGCTAGGAAAACCTTATCCTGGATGGTATCCTTATGCTGAGGGATGAGAAGCAGGATTACCTCTTCTCCTGACGCTTAGGGACCCTGCCAAATTACGACCGATTCCGCAGCGAGCGTCCACATTACCCAAAGAAATTGATGCAGCGTTCGTTTTACGCTTTTTTTTCTTGACTTGGGAGCGGGTTTTAAACTGCCCAAAGCACTACTACCTTAAGGTATATTGTACTTACCTCCCTGATCTAATCAAATAGCCCCTTCCCTCTTACCAGGTTTAGGAGTTTTCTGACTAGTGTTTTACCTTCAGCATCCTCTTCCAGAGCTGTGCTATCTCCAAAGAGGTTGAAGCGCCTCTCGGCAAGTGCTTCACATCTATATGTGTGTGGCGGTCTCCAGTTCTTGCCCGCATAATCTGCACACTGGTTCATCTTTGTAGATACCCATTTTATGCAGTTGTTTCCTTAGTCCACCGTGTCCCGTGAGTAGACCTGTGGCTATCCTCAGTTCCTGCCTAGACAGATAGATGAGCCTCTTCTGCAGCCCCAAGGAAGGTTTCCTAAGGGTTAGCTTACTGTGTCTCATCCCTTCAGCCCTGATCCAGTGCTCACAGTGTCTTTCAGCCATCCACCTTCGCACTGCCATCTTGACCATGGATTTGGAAATACCTACCGCAGGTTCCGGTCCAATCAGGGGAGTCGAAGACCCCTCTCTGGCCAGCGCATCTGCGGCTTCATTTCCAAGTATTCCCCTATGTCCTGGCATCCAACCTATCTTGATTTGATTGTGCCTTGCCAGGGCTTGTAGGTTATTTAGGCACTCCCTGACTATGGCCGAGGTGACCACATGTCCGTTTAGTGCCTTAATTGCTGCCTGACTGTCGGAGAAAATAGCAATCCGGGTCCCGTGTGTTCCCCTTCTCGCTATCTCTCCCAGACAGGTATTTATATCATATATTTCGGCCTGAAAGACAGAGGTATGCCTACCCAAGAAAAAAACTAGTTTTACCCTTGGGTTTTTACAATACACCCCCGCTCCAGTGCCGAAGTCCATCTTGGAGCCATCTGTGTACCAGATCTGAGCTCCCGATGTTAATGTCCCTGACCATTCCATCATAGTATGGTGGGCCTGGTCAGGTGCAAACGTTCGAGTAATGTGGTCGCTGCCCATTTCCAAGACGGGTTCTTTGACCACGCACTCGATACTCATATGTCCCGAAACATCTGGGAGGTTAGCCCAGTTGTTCGAGTTGCGCAATCTCCATGCCACCAGCCTCGCCTCTCCCCTAAGGACAAGCTCAAGGGGGGGAGGCAGGGTCCATTGCTGCACCATTACTTCCATTGCTGCACCAGGTGTAGTTGATATCGCTCCCAGTGTGCACAGACAAGCCAATCTCTGGATAGAGCTCAGTTGAGCTCTTGTCTGTGCCTGGTTGGCCTTTGTCCACCACACCAGAGCACCATAGGTAATCATAGGTCTTATCACCCTCAGATACATCCAGTGCATCATTGATGGCTTCAGTCCCCATTTCTTACCCACCATTCTTCTCACTGTCATCAGTGCCCTTTTGGCCCTGTTAACTGTCCTCTCAAGATGTGGGTTCCAGGTGAGTTTCCTGTCCAGAGTAACTCCCAGGTACTTCACCTCCCCCACAAACTCAAAGTATTCACCAAACAAGCGAGGCATCCTGGTCGTCAGATCTTTTCGCTGTCTGGTGAAGTTAATAAGAGCAGTCTTTCTCGGATTTACCCTAAGGTTCTCCTTATTACACCACTCTTCAATCAGTCGTAGAGGATTTCTGATTACCTCAAGGACTGTATCAGGGAATCTGCCCAGGATCAGAACAACTATGTCGTCCGCATATCCCAGGCAGAAGTACCCCTGTTCATTCAGGAGTTCAATAAGGTTGTCAACCACTAGACACCACAACAGAGGAGAGAGAACCCCCCCCCCTGTGCACAGCCCAGACTTGTCTCCGCCCTTCTGACCTCCCCTGCCACCTCTACAGAAATGCTTCTGTTTGTTAACATGGAACTTATCCAACCACAAGTGGTCGCTTCCACTCCATGACGTCTTGCACCACTTACCATCGTCTCCACTGAGGGGTTATTGAAAGCCCCTTCAATGTCGAGGAAGGCACCGCACCTATGGCACAACCTTTCTTAGCGATCATATGCTCAATCCTACCAACCACTTGATGGAGAGCTCCCTCGCAGGATTTCCCCGGTTGATAAGCATACTGGTTCCAATGCAGTGGTTTTATGGCCAAAGCACTCCCCCTAATATGCCTATCAACCAGTTTTTCAAGTCCCAGGTCTGTATCCTTTCCCTTCCGATGGGTTACCGGTGGGCTTAGGTATAAAGACCACCTTACTAGATTTCCAGGCTGCTGGCACATGCCCTAGAGCAATGCTTAGCCTGTATAATTTAGTAAGTACCAGCACCAGCATATCCATTCCCTGCTGCAGCAGCACAGGATAGATCCCTTCTGGACCTGGAGATTTGTAGGGTTTAAATGTGCCAATAGCCCATCTTACCCTTTGTGGAGTTACTATCCTCCTTGCCACTTCCCAGTCCTCCCTCTTACCACGTCTTGTGGAGAGTTTGGCAACTGGTTCAGTGTCTGCTCCTCCAAGTTTCCTCAGAGAACTGGAAGGGAAATGTGTTCTGATTAATTCTTCCACAGTTTCCTCTGCAGTTTTTGTTATATTTCCCAGTGGGGTTCTTAGCATCCCCACCGGGTTAACTGGGTCCTTAGAGAGCACTGTATGCAGTCTTGCCCCTTCCCGAGTTTTGTCAATCTCTTGACAAAACTCCTTCCAGGACTTCCTGCGTGCTTCTCTAATTGCCCTGTTGTATTCTGTTAATGTTTTCCTATACTGGTCCCACTCCCCGTTCTTTTTTGCTCTATTAAAGAGTCTCCTGGTGGTCTTCCGAAGTTTGGCTAGCTTCTTGTTCCACCATGACGGATCCCCTACTTTTCTCCTCTCACTGAGAGGGCAGTTATCAGTAAAGGATTCTACTATAGCCTCGCCAACCAATGTGGCAGAGTCTTCTAGCTCTCTTCTCCCACCATACTCCAATCCAGCCTCCTCAATCCGAACACCCAGGTCCCTCTTCTTCTTGGATCCCTGGTTGGCCGAAGCATGGCTGGATTTAGGGAGATATCATACCTAATATGTCTGTGGTCAGAAGAAGATGGTTCATCCGACACATGCCAGTTTAGTACATACCAAGCCATCTGGTTCGATGCCACCGTAATGTCCAGGACCTCCTGTCTGGCCTTAGTGACAAACGTCGGCTCTTCCCCCTGATTTAAGACTAGTAAATTCTTAGAGCTAAGATAAGCTAAAGGTTCCTCACCTCTAGTGTTGGTACCTGTACTTCCCCACGAAGTGTGATGGGGGTTAGCATCTATCCCCACCAGCAGCTCCTCATCCACAGCCCCGCAGTGCTCGAACAGCCTCCTCAGCTCTTGTGTTGGTAGAGCCCCCGCGTAGTCATAGGGGAGATATGCAGTGGCCAGGTTCAGCCTCTTCATCCCCCCCCCTCCGCCCGCAGCTCCACCTTCACTGCTATCAAGTCCCTGCAGCAGAAGTCCGTTAGTACAAAAGCACTCAACCCCCTCCTAACCAGGATACAGGTCCTGGGAACACCGGAGTCCTTATCGTACAACAACTTACCTCCAGATGTCGCCAGCCCGCATATTCGTCCTCCAGAAATCCATGGCTCCTGGATGAGAACCAAGTCCACCTCTCCCCTGTCCAGCATCCTACACACGACAGCACTAGCCGCCCTGCTATGCTGTAGGTTCACTTGGAGGATCTTGATCATTGTTCTGCTTACTTCGCAGTTGCCTGGGTCCGCAGAGCAGCCCCAAGACTAGACATCGTGCTCAACTCTACAGCCACTTCACTGGTTTCTGCAGTCGGCAGCTTGACAGCCGCCCCCGCACCCCCAGTGATGGTTGCCGTTGACACATCTGCTACAGACTCACGGTTTGCCGTCTCATTAGCTCCCGCTGTCTGTGCAGTCTCAAAATCAAATCTTTTACTTACTTGGTCCATTAACGTCCCACGAGTATGGGGGAAATAACGGTCGACCAGAGCAGAGCCCCCACTGCCCTGACAAGACAACATACAATGAGGTTTTGTCTGGTTCCTCAAGGGGATCGTGTGCGACTGCATTTTATACCCTGCAGCCATTCATCCTTCGGCACGATGCCTTCCACCTTGGATTGGGTATTCAGTCACTGACCTTGAAGCACACCCCAAGTTCAGGACATTATTAACTGTTGCTCTTGGAGCGAACAGTCTGCTTTACTCTCTTTTTTACAACTATGTCGTTAGGGTAGTTTCCCGCCCATACTTCACCGTCGCATTGCCCTTGGTTCACCTGGGAGGTGAGAGTAGCATTGTTAATTGGGACTTAATTCCCAACTACCCCAGTCTCCCCAGTCAGAGCAGTTATTTCAACCACACCCAACCGGTTGACTGACGAGGAGGGATAATTCCTCACCTTTGAACCATTGCCTTGGTCCAGGCCTGCTTATTCAGAAACCTTATTCACAGGTAACCTACATTTCTGTAGGCCGTCCCACTATCCGCCACCTGTGGACCAGCCCGGTTGCTCAGGCCAGCTAGCCGGGTCGTTTTACGCTTAACATAATAAGGAAAGATGTATTGCAGCCAGTAGTTGAATAAATAGAACTTTAAGTAATGAAAACATTATTTACCCGCGCTGGTGCCTGCAAGATTACAAAGTTGGTGCTTATAAATAAAGCGTCGTCACAAGTACTTTAGCGTACTTTAGGCTCCAGGACGCTGTAACTGCGCGAATCGCTTCATGCGCTTAAACTTTAAAGCTTATTACAGTTTTCAGAATACGTTAACGGCAGATCTTGTGAGTGTCTATACTGTTACTCTCTAGGGCATTTTAATTTTGTCTAGACATTTTTTTAAACTTGTAATGGATGATACTTGATGTTAATACAGTTTTTTTTCAAATAATAATTCAATAATTAAATTTAAAATGAATTAATTTTAGTTTTAAACGGGAGAAAACTTTTCATAAAAGGGGCAAGGTATGCAACATAGTTATTTCGTCCCAATTGGTTTTAAATAAGTGATAACATAATTTCATAAAGCAGCTGATTTTATGTTATAGGTTATGCGGTAGGACAGCCGTTTTAACACATAAGTTATGTTACTCTATTTATTTTAATTGTGTTATTTAATAAAAAGTAACTAAAATAAAAAACGTTTCTGTTAACCTAAGTAGGAATTGAAACAAATAAAAGGCTTGTGTTGTAAGTTAGAGTTTGTAGTAGCAACACTCACTAATGATGATGACTTTGTCATTGAAACGCGTATTAGTAAATAAATGAAAAATGTGAGTCTTGTGTATGTGTTTTATTTGTTTTAACATAACCTCACAAGCTAAGCTTAAAGAATAGTTGTACAAGTAGGAATTGACTTAACTTTCTTTTATTACTTGTTTGTTTATCAAATTCTTTTGGGGTCTGTCCTTCTATGCTGTCTGCTACCAAATTAGAATCGTGTTTTTTAGATTTAAATAATTTAATATGCTCTTAAAGACTGCAACTAAGAATGGAAGATAATTGTGACTCCCAGCAGGAAACTAGAATACCAAAATAATTTTAAGGTAGAGGCTGAAAGAACACTGGTACATTGGATGGAAGTCTTATGTATACTTCAGCCCTTAATACAACCTGTAAAGGCTCGTGGTTTGGAATATAACAGTCACACTACATTAACAGTTCTGCGGTATGTAGGTTTCCTCCGAGAAGCGACGTACATCATACTGCGGTATGTAGGTTTCCTCCGAGAAGCGACGTACATCATATTTGTGGATTTGTAGAGATGAAGATGCGCTCCATGTGGATGCTTCGTAAAGCTCTGCTGTGCCGCTAACGCCCGGATATACTCACCACAGTGAAGCCTTCATTACTAGAGTTGAAATTATTTTATTTTCTCATTTAGTTCGTCTGTCGTGTTGCTTGCTGTGATACACAAGTCTCTATGTGTTTCTAGGTTTGTCGTCTTGCGGAACGCTTTAGAATATAAAGCCAGAAAGGAACTCAAAGTATTTGTCATGGAAATAATTTTAAGGAAATTTGAAAACCTATGGACAAGGAACATACTTGATATAGAAACAAATATAAAATTATTCGAGAAGAGAGACAAATTTTAATAAAGATGATAGTTTTAAATAAAATTAATGTTGAAAACTAAGAAAAACACGACTGTCAATAAAACGCTTTTAAAAGTGAAAAATATTAAAATTAGTACTTCAGCAAGTAGTAATACGATTAAATAAATAATGTTTTCAAGTATTAATTGAGCTGGCTTATGAGTTGGGGCTATAAATAAGTAAAAACTGCACACGAACTCAGAACAATATACTTTATCGTCATACGCGTTTCAATGACTTATGCCATCATGTATCTGTGACACTAATACAAATTTACAATTTCAACTGTGTTACAACTCTAGTAGTAGTTATAAATTTGTAGTTTTGTTACTGACGATTATTACATAAGTATCATCAATATAGCGTATGACAATTTAGTTTTGTGAGTTCGTTTGCTGGTTTTTATTAACTTCATTTTATTGGTTCACACTTTTCTTAAATAAATTTTGTTCAAAATTTTAGTCGTTATTAAAATACTTTTTAATTAATCACTCAATTTCAAATACATTTTTTTAAAACTTTTAGTGAGTGACACTTGATGTTAATACAGTTTTTTTTCAAATATTATTTCATATATTAGTTAAATTAAATGAACTAATTTTAGTTATATATGGGAACAAACTTTTCAGAAAAGGGGCAAGGTATGCAATCTAGTTATTTAGTGGCATTTGGCTAAACATAAATGATAACATATGATTTCATAAAACAGCTGGTTTTATGCTATAGGTTATGTGGTAGAACAGCTGTTTTAACAAGCCCGTTATGTTTTTTTATTTATATTAATTGTGATTATTTCATAAAACGTAATCCAAATAATCTTTTTTATGTTTACCTGAATAGGTTAATTAACTAAAAAAGTGTTTGTTTATATTAACTTGTTTATAAATAATGTTTTACTGTTACATAGATTAATTTGTTGTACGATCAGCAGTGCTAAAAGTATTTTGCTGAGAACGTTTGACTTTTTAACCTAAAGTTTTGTGCACTTGAGTGCTTAGCCTGAATCTCTTTCTTATTTACATTACAACCCTAAATATTTTAGCCAATGCCACTTTAATATTCTTGGTTGCGACTTCACTAGCACCAAGGGTGCGGCATAACAAGGGAACTCTATAAGGCAGCTCGATGACAGCTGATAAATATCGCCACTAAGACATTCAAACAAAATCATTTGAAAAATTCAATTGAGATGCAGAAATAATGTAAGAAATGGGAATTACAAAATATTTAGATTTTAAACCGATGGTAAAGGAACAAAACCAAAGCAATTGTACTGGCCATTAAACTTAGGCACGCTGCTGATAAGGGACAGCGTGAGTTAGTACCGAATTTAGTTTATTTTAATGAAATAAGTTACAGATAGAGTAAATAGTTGGCACAGCCGTTGGTGTTCACGCCACTCGGCAACGGAGGAAACAAGTAACATATTACAAACAAACGTATTTAAGGTAAATCCCTACGTAGATCTAGAAATATTTTATTATCTTTTTATTAAATAATACAATTAAAATAAATAGAGTAACAACTTATGCGTTAAAACAGCTGTTCTACCACATAACCAATGACATAAAATCAGCTGTTTATGAAATTATATGTTATCACTTATTTAATAACCAATTGGAACTAAATAACTATATTGCATACCTTACCCCTTTTATGAAAAGTTTTCTCCCGTATAAAATTAAGATTATTTCATTTTAAATTTAATTATTGAAAAAACCATTAACATGAAGTGCCATCCCTAATGGTTTCAAAAAATGTATTTGATCTTGAGTAGATGAATATAATTTTAATTCTTACTTGAATCAACAAAGAAAAATTGTATTTTAGTTTCTTTCTATTTTATGATTACAATTAATATAAATATATATCAGAATAACAAAATTAAGTGGCAAAATAAAAAGCAAATATGCTTGCAATTTTACATTTTCTATTTAATGTATGGTATCATTTTTGTTTGTTACTATTTATACGCTTTGTTTTTTTTGTCGCTAGCATTGTTTTGTAGTTTCCTTTCGCATTATTGGTTTGAGAAGCAAGGTTCGATATCGTTAATTTAGTTAGTTTGTTTTTTTTATTCTTTTCATTCGTTTTAATCCTTGAGCATTATTTATGATACTGTGTGGTTACCATTTCAACAATTTAAGGTTGTACAATATAGGTTTCGACGACAACCATTTAGAAGCAAAAGAAAAATTCATATGTTTTTGAGAAATACATCTTATAGCTATGGGAAACTTGGATCAGTGCCAAAAGCGCTAGACTTTGAATATGAATATACTCAGTTCATATCCTGCCAAGACCCCCTAAATTTTTATAATTTAATTATTGAATTAATATTTGAAAAAATGTATTAACATCAATTATTGTCATTCACTAGAAGTTTAAAAAATTATTTCAACGTGATTGGATGAATAAAAATGTATTTTATTATCTATTAATATTCTGTACAAGATATCAGAAAAGTGTCAGCTAATATAAGAAATTGAAAAGTTTGTCTTCAGATTGGATTTGAAAAAAAAAAAAAATATATATATATATATATATATATATATATATATATATATATATATATATAAAGAGGCTGTAAAATAGTCAGAAGTCTCTGGGGAGGGGGGATTACAAGTAACATATCATCTGACGTCAACACACGGGCTAGTTAAAGTCTTAAATAGTGTAAACTATGAGTTGAAGCTACAGAAAATATCTAACATAACCGAAACTAACAATCTATTTAATGAATTTACTAATTTTAAACAACCTAACTAAGTGAATACGTAATTGCTTACTTGCTGACGCGTTTCAAAACGATCGTTCCTTTTACGAAGCTAACCCTCTATTCCGGCGGCATTTTGGCTGTTTACAAACGGTATGATGGGGATAGATTTATGACAGTGGAGTTGGGTGAGTGTATGTGATCGTTTAGTAGCGACTTTGAACCCAATAACCTCGTCCAGTACACAAGACGCCGATACCTCACTCCACTCCACTGTCATAAATCTATCCCCGTCGTACCGTTTGTAAACAGCCAAAATGCCGCCAGTAGAGGGTTAGCTTCGTAAAAGGAACGATCGTTTTGAAACGCGTCAGCAAGTAAGCAATTACGTATTCACTTAGTTAAGTAGTTTAAAATTAGTTTAATCAGTGAATTCAAGATGATTACATCAAGAAACTTTAATGAATTTATTTGTGTAAGTGGACGCATAAAACACCACAACAGGTTGTCCGTCGCCAAACGCTTACCTAAGTAATGTTACTTATTCACACCTCTGAGGGCTGTACTTCGGAGATTACAAAGTTCTTGGGAAAGAATTACACAGAAGTTTTTAAAGTTTTAAAACTCGAAAATGTTTAACCAGAGTTGAAATAAGCCTTTGAGCGTTGGAAACTTTCTAAGCTTTATTTCCTAAACAATTTCACTTTTTCAAGGAGACGGGTGTTTCTTTGTGTTAAAAACAAATAAAAAGCAACAAGAGAAATACTTTAACAATCGAGCTGGAGAAATAATTCTTTGATTACAATACAGGGCATTATCAGCAGAGATGTTTAGGTTTGGACGTGCGAAAGAAAAGAAACATTTATTAAAATTAGAAATAATGATATAGATACATTTTGGATAACACTAAGTCTTTTAAATTCAGAAAAAAATTATAACGTTTTGTGTGTACATGAAAACACTAAAATTCTAAACTCTCAACTGTGAAGGTACTTAATGGCGTCAGGTAGGTTTCAGCATCAACGTTGCCATTATCAGTGATGAAAGTACAACAACTACGGTTACAGTTTATCCTTAGAAGCTAGGGAAAGATTGAACCAATAAATATCACAGGATAATCTCCAAAGCCAAGTTCCTTATAGTCTTTTTTTTATCCAAACCCAACATCGCTACACAGTTACTCTGTACAGTAACAAAAACTTACATATTGAGACTTTCAGACTGGGTTACAAAATTTATAAATTAAATTAAATATGTATGTGATTAATCATTACTAGGTCGATTCTCTACATTCTTATGTGATAGCTCTACAAAGCAATGATATGCCATTTTCTTACATTTTTCTTGGATAGCTCAACACATTATTGATACATTATGTAAAAGCAGCACTATGCAAAAGCGACATTTTTATGTGATAGCTTTACACAGTATTTATACGCTATTTAACGACATTTTTATATGGTAGCTTTACACAGTATTGTTGCTATATTTTTATATGATAGCTCTACACAGCATTGATATGTTTTTTTCGGTAGATTTTTATGTGATAGCTCTACATAGCATTCATACGCTATTTTAAGACATTTTTATGTCGTAGTATACACAGCATTGATATGCTATTAAAGACATTTTTATGTCATGGTATAAACAGCATTGATATGCTATTTTGCGACATTTTTATGTGATATCTCAACACAGTATTGATACACTATTTGGCGACATTTTTATGTAATAGCTCTATTCAGCATCCATATTCTAATTTGAGACATTTTTATGTGATATCTCAACACAGTATTGATACACTATTTGGCGACATTTTTATGTAATAGCTCTATTCAGCATCCATATTCTAATTTGAGACATTTTTATGTGATATCTCAACACAGTATTGATATGCTATTATGCGACATTTTTATGTGATAGCTCTACACAGCATTGATATGTTTTTTCGGTACATTTTTATGTGATAGCTCTACACAGCATTGATATGTTTTTTCGGTATTTAATACGCTATTTTGCTACATTTTTATGTGATAGCTCAAAAAAATTATTGATACACTTTTTTGCGACATTTTTATGTAATAGCATTTTTTGTGTAATATTTTTCAGCATCCATATTCTAATTTGAGACATTTTTATGTGATATCTCAACACAGTATTGATATGCTATTATGCGACATTTTTATGTGATAGCTCTACACAGCATTGATATGCTATTTTGTTATATTCTTATATGATAGCTCTACACAACATTTATACGCTATTTTGCTTCTTTTTTATGTGATAGCTTTATACAACCTTGAAGTGCCATTTCACTACAGTTTTAAGTAATAGCTTTACACAGCATTTATACGCTATTTTGCTTCTTTTTTTATGTGATAGCTCTACACAGCATTGATATGCTATTAAAGACATTTTTATGTCATGGTATAAACAGCATTGATATGCTATTTTGCGACATTTTTATGTGATATCTCAACACAGTATAGATACACTATTTGGCGACATTTTTATGTGATAGCTCTACACAGCATTAATACGCTATTTTGCTACATTTTTATGTGATAGCTCAAAAATGTATTGAACATTTTTTGCGACATTTTTATGTAATAGCTCTATTCAGCATCCATATTCTAATTTGAGACATTTTTATGTGATATCTCAACACAGTATTGATATGCTATTATGCGACATTTTTATGTGATAGCTCTACACAGCATTGATATGCTATTTTGTTATATTCTTATATGATAGCTCTACACAACATTTATACGCTATTTTGCTTCTTTTTTATGTGATAGCTTTATACAACCTTGAAGTGCCATTTCACTACAGTTTTAAGTAATAGCTTTACACAGCATTTATACGCTATTTTGCTTCTTTTTTTATGTGATAGCTCTACACAGCATTGATATGCTATTAAAGACATTTTTATGTCATGGTATAAACAGCATTGATATGCTATTTTGCGACATTTTTATGTGATATCTCAACACAGTATAGATACACTATTTGGCGACATTTTTATGTAATAGCTCTACACAGCATTAATACGCTATTTTGCTACATTTTTATGTGATAGCTCAAAAATGTATTGAACATTTTTTGCGACATTTTTATGTAATAGCTCTATTCAGCATCCATATTCTAATTTGAGACATTTTTATGTGATATCTCAACACAGTATTGATATGCTATTATGCGACATTTTTATGTGATAGCTCTGCACAGCATTGATATGCTATTTTATTATATTCTTATATGATAGCTCTACATAGCATAGATATTTTTTTCACTACATTGTTTTATGATAGCTCTACACAGCATTTATACGCTATTTTGCTTCTTTTTTATGTGATAGCTTTATACAACCTTGAAGTGCGATTTCACTACAGTTTTAAGTAACAGCTTTACACAGCATTTATACGCTATTTTGCTTCTTTTTTATGTGATAGCTCTACACAGCATTGATATTTCCGAAAATATTTCGCTATATTTTATGTGATAGCTCTACACAGCATTGATACGCCATTTTGCTATATTCATTTCGTTCGTTCCTTAATGAGCTATTAGTGTAATATTAACTTTTATATTACAATAAAAAAAGGTCACAGATTATTATTGGGTATGTAAATAAAGTAGCCGTGATTATTTAGCTGTAAGTTGAAGGACTAGTATAAAGAGCCGATTACTATATTTGACCTGCGGGAACTTTATAAATTTTAATATATTTGTTTAACATGCATCAGGGTTGTTTGCAGATTGAACGGGATCTCGTTAAGAAGCGCAAGGGTGAGTGCAGAGTGCAGGCGAAGGGTGGGGGCATTGATTGATTTAATTTAACCGCCACTGTGTGAAATTAGGGCAGCGAACCTTAGTTTAATCATATGCTTGCTGTCAGCTGTTTGCATGCGTGTAATCAGATGGAAATTTGTTTGAGTTATCCCAACACAACCTAGCTTAGACTAGTCAATAAGTAGTTTCCGATCTGTTTCCATATCAATGATTGCGGAAAATACAAATTGTAATCTGGCGAACACATGAGCAGTAACGAGTATGACAAAACATTAAGTAACTGTCTAACACAACGGGACTAAGTCCTATGTGGAAGATTTTTTTCCAGGCGAAAACCAATTTTGATCATCATATAATAAGTAACTTGAGGACGAATTTTTAACTCAATTAATATTTTTTAAACGAATTTTTCAACAGATGACTGAAATTTTTAACTAATTCTTAACTAAAAATGAACTCATTTTAAAAATCTGAACTGAATATTATTTATATTTAGAATTAAACATCATTGAAAAACTCAGCAATGGAAAATCGCTTAATTTCATCTAGCTTGTGATTTTTCGGATTTCAATATCAGACATTCGATTCCGTCCTGAGACTATCTTCTCTACTGGTATCTTTTCTCGCCGTTTTCTCATTAAAGATGCGTATTGTTGCTAAACTCTTTCAGAAGTGATCTCTCTTCATGATGCCTTCGTATAGATAGTTTTCCGAAATTTTGGTTTCCCTGCGGAGTTTCGGTAATGATCAAAGAAAGTTGACAACTAAGAGTGGAAGATTTGTTGCTTCGCGCATACCGCAAGCACCTTGTAGGAAACTAGTGGAAAACCACGTAATGTAACTACTAGTTTTTCTTTGACAGGTACTACTTTCCTGTAGTTTTTTCATGTTTCTTGATTTTGTCCGGTCATTAAAATCAAATACTCAAAAGTCACTACTGAGCATTCTCAAAAAGTATTTACCGTTTTCGTCGCACCTCAGCTCATAACGTAACGTTTCGACGTCATCTTCTCGGAGATCAGCTATCATGTCTGTACTTATCCCCAGACTTCAAAGAGGGTCCAACCCAATATCTTCAGGGGAATTCTCGCACAGTGGGTAGCTATTATGACACAGGCAGCCGCGGCAATAATTGCGTCTTCTTGACACTACTGCCTAACCTTTCACGTCAATTCTTTGACAACAAGTTTTCCGCTTGTTGCTCTAAATTGGAGAAGAGCAATTTTTACTTTTCTATAAAATATCTAACACTTGTTGGTCTAATTTGAGAAGAGCAACTTTTAGTTGCCAACTTTGTTTTAAACGCGCCTTCTTAACTGTGTGAAATACCTAGATTGTAAGACGTATAGTCGGGACCATTAACCGTGCACTTGGCCTTGAGAAGTTGCATTAGGCGAGACGGGAGTTGAAGGGCTGCGTTGAGTAGATATAAATACTTTCGGAGGACTGTCAAAACATTGACTTGCATGAAATGGTCGATATTTGGTAAATTCGATGATAAATTTGCTTCGGTATGAAATAAACTATCTTTAATACTGAATACAGAAGCTGTTGATGTATAAATCATTCTGAAAATGTAACATGTTTTCAGAATTGATAGTACACGAGAAAGCGGAAATGAGAAAGTGCACGGTTTGCTAGACGAAATTATACGTGAGGGTGTTATCTGAAATATGTCTTTGAACTGCTTAGCCGTTAGGTATTTGCGAGCTCTGTAAAGTGGATAGTTGCACTCTTCAGATGTGAATAAAGTGGTAAAGTCGCGATCGAGACGCCCTTTTACGTAATTCGTTCATCTCTTGGATCCTTTCACTTTATTCTGCACAGAATTTATAACACTTGTGGTTTTTGTTTCAGCCGTCCAGCTGCCTCACGGATAAGGAGGAGGACGAGATCTACGGGTTCGCAGGATACGGTGTTTATGGGAAACAGATGCTGCAGCGTCAGCAACAAGCCAAACTAGTCATCACACCTCGACCTAATTACCAAAAGTGAGTCATAGTGAAGTGTTTGAGTCAGTTCAAATGTTTGCATGAATTTAATACTATTTATTTAGAAGTTAAATGTTTCTTTCAATACTAAATGGTAACTACGATCTCATGGATGCGATAACCTTTGTGACCGCCACACAGCAAGCTGTCGATAAAATCCTCTCTTGGTCCGACACTCGCTCATGTCCATCCCGGTATCTACGATCTCATGGAAGCGATAACCTTTGTGACCGCCACACAGCATGCTGTCGATAAAATCCTCTCTTGGTCCGACACTCGCTCATGTCCGTCCCGGTATCTACGATCTCATGGATGCGATAACCTTTGTGACCGCCACACAGCAAGCTGTCGATAAAATCCTCTCTTGGTCCGACACTCGCTCATGTCCGTCCCGGTATCTACGATCTCATGGATGCGATAACATTTGAGACCGCCACACAGCAAGCTGTCGATAAAATCCTCTCTTGGTCCGACACTCGCTCATGTCCATCCCGGTATCTACGATCTCATGGATGCGATAACCTTTGTGACCGCCACACAGCAAGCTGTCGATAAAATCCTCTCTTGGTCCGACACTCGCTCATGTCCATCCCGGTATCTACGATCTCATGGATGCGATAACCTTTGTGACCGCCACACAGCAAGCTGTCGATAAAATCCTCTCTTGGTCCGACACTCGCTCATGTCCATCCCGGTATCTACGATCTCATGGAAGCGATAACCTTTGTGACCGCCACACAGCAAGCTGTCGATAAAATCCTCTCTTGGTCCGACACTCGCTCATGTCCATCCCGGTATCTACGATCTCATGGATGCGATAACCTTTGTGACCGCCACACAGCAAGCTGTCGATAAAATCCTCTCTTGGTCCGACACTCGCTCATGTCCATCCCGGTATCTACGATCTCATGGATGCGATAACCTTTGTGACCGCCACACAGCAAGCTGTCGATAAAATCCTCTCTTGGTCCGACACTCGCTCATGTCCATCCCGGTATCTACGATCTCATGGATGCGATAACCTTTGTGACCGCCACACAGCAAGCTGTCGATAAAATCCTCTCTTGGTCCGACACTCGCTCATGTCCATCCCGGTATCTACGATCTCATGGATGCGATAACCTTTGTGACCGCCACACAGCAAGCTGTCGATAAAATCCTCTCTTGGTCCGACACTCGCTCATGTCCATCCCGGTATCTACGATCTCATGGATGCGATAACCTTTGTGACCGCCACACAGCAAGCTGTCGATAAAATCCTCTCTTGGTCCGACACTCGCTCATGTCCATCCCGGTATCTACGATCTCATGGATGCGATAACCTTTGTGACCGCCACACAGCAAGCTGTCGATAAAATCCTCTCTTGGTCCGACACTCGCTCATGTCCGTCCCGGTATCTACGATCTCATGGATGCGATAACATTTGAGACCGCCACACAGCAAGCTGTCGATAAAATCCTCTCTTGGTCCGACACTCGCTCATGTCCATCCCGGTATCTACGATCTCATGGATGCGATAACCTTTGTGACCGCCACACAGCAAGCTGTCGATAAAATCCTCTCTTGGTCCGACACTCGCTCATGTCCGTCCCGGTATCTACGATCTCATGGATGCAATAACCTTTGTGACCGCCACACAGCAAGCTGTCGATAAAATCCTCTCTTGGTCCGACACTCGCTCATATCCGTCCCGGTATCTTTCTAATGCTTCAACTCTTGTTGGCCATAATAATTTTATCGTCTCAAACCATCATTGAAACTGGGTCGAAATACTCCCACTGAGTAGGCAATGATAACGTTAGGCAAGCAAGGTGCAAGGGCCAAGAGGAACCAAGAAAATTAGTGACAGGTTGTGCAGGGAAGAATCGCTAGAGATAGGAAAGCTACGTCTAGCACGTGAGACCCCTTGTTCAGCGTACTCTGTCGACTGTCGTATGACTAACGTCGCGATGCGCTGATCCACCAGAGAAACTGATTCTTTGGTTGTCCCATTGCGGTGACACCGTTAGTGAGACAAGGAAAGCTACGTGTAGCACGTGGGGCCCCTTGTTCAGCGTACTCTGTTGGCTGTCTTGTGTCTAACGTCGTGATGCGCTGACCTACCAAAGAAACTGATTCTTTGGTTGTCCCATTGCGGTGACACCGTTAGTGAGACAAGGAAAGCTACGTGTAGCACGTGGGGCCCCTTGTTCAGCGTACTCTGTCGACTGTCATATGACTAACGTGGTAATGCGCTGACCTACCAGAGAAACTGATTCTTTGGTTGTCCCATTGCTGTGACATCGGCAGAGAGACAAGGAAAGCTACGTGTAGCATGTGGGGCCCCATAGTCAGCAAACTCTGTTGGATGTCATGTGACTAACGTCATGATGGGCTAATCCACCAGAGAAACTGGGTTCTTGGTTGTTCTATTGCGTTTGTGGTTGTCAAGGTCTCCTAACAAATTTCTCTTAAATCCAGGACTTTGGCAAACTTCGATGAAACCTATAAAATTCGCTGGACCCAACCGATACTAACTAAAACGCCGTTTTTTTTAGATCACCATATTTTGCGCCTTTAAATTTTAATTAAGTAAAACATCAACGGTGTGTTATTTGCAGTAATTTTGTTCCACTACATTTTGCGCGAACGTAATTTGCAAAAAAATATAACGGGCACGGAGCAGTTAAGATTCATATCAGGCGGAAAATTAGTTTATAAATTATTCCACATTTCACCAGTGAACAAATGTCTGGTTTCTGCTGTGTATTTCTTCTACTATAATCGTGCCCTTAGACTATACTAGGGGAGCATTGTTTGAGATATATAAATTAAACAACTATACATATATATATATATATATATATATATATATATATATATATATATATATATACGCATTCTATTTGTAGGTACTTAAGGTCCGTTGCCTTCAGTAACTCGCAACTGTTACATTTACTAACAAATTTCTACCCGACATGTGCTGAATATCCTGAAGAAACAAGTTAAAAAAAAGCAGATATAAGACAGATGGTGGCCTCAACTCCTCTTCACGGTGGAGAGCAAGTTTACTAGGCGTGACTCTTTCCAATACCTTGAGAAATACTAAACTTAACCTTCTCATGTCTCTTGCTACAAGTAGGTATAAACATCTCATCTGACCCCAATACAGAATCTGTAACTTCCTACAAGTAGGTATAGCGGGTATAAACATCTATATTACCCGGATACAGAATCTGTAACTTCCTACAAGTAGGTATAGCGGGTATAAACATCTATATTACCCGGATACAGAATCTGTAACTTCCTACAAGTAGGTATAGCGGGTATAAACATCTATATTACCCGTATACAGAATCTGTAACTTCCTACAAGTAGGTATAGCGGGTATAAACATCTCTATGACCCGGATACAGAATCTGTAACTTCCTACAAGTAGGTATAGCGGGTATAAACATCTCTATGACCCGGATACAGAATCTGTAACTTCCTACAAGTAGGTATAGCGGGTATACACATCTCTATGACCCGGATACAGAATCTGTAACTTCCTACAAGTAGGTATAGCGGGTATAAACATCTATATAACCCGGATACAGAATCTGTAACTTCCTACAAGTAGGTATAGTGGGTAGAAACATCTCTATGACCCAGATACAGAATCTGTAACTTCCTACAAGTAGGTATAGCGGGTATAAACATCTATATTACCCGGATACAGAATCTGTAACTTCCTACAAGTAGGTATAGCGTGTAGAAACATCTCTATGACCTGGATACAGAATCTGTAACTTCCTACAAGTAGGTATAGCGGGTATAAACATCTATATTACCCGGATGCAGAATCTGTAACTTCCTACAAGTAGGTATAGCGTGTAGAAACATCTCTATGACCCGGATACAGAATCTGTAACTTCCTACAAGTAGGTATAGCAGGTATACACATCTCTATGACCCGGATACAGAATCTGTAACTTCCTACAAGTAGGTATAGCGGGTAGAAACATCTCTATGACCCGGATACAGAATCTGTAACTTCCTACAAGTAGGTATAGCGGGTAGAAACATCTCTATGACCTCGATACAGAATCTGTAACTTTCTACAAGTAGGTATAATTTTGTATAAACATCCTTATAACCCCCAATATTGAATCTGTAGGTATAGCGTGTAGAAACATCTCTATGACCTGGATACAGAATCTGTAACTTCCTACAAGTAGGTATAGCGGGTAGAAACATCTCTATGACCCGGATACAGAATCTGTAACTTCCTACAAGTAGGTATAGCGGGTAGAAACATCTCTATGACCTCGATACAGAATCTGTAACTTCCTACAAGTAGGTATAGCGGGTAGAAACATCTCTATGACCCGGATACAGAATCTGTAACTTCCTACAAGTAGGTATAGCGTGTAGAAACATCTCTATGACCTCGATACAGAATCTGTAACTTCCTACAAGTTGGTATAGCGGGTAGAAACATCTCTATGACCTGGATACAGAATCTGTAACTTCCTACAAGTTGGTATAGCGGGTAGAAACATCTCTATGACCTGGATACATAATCTGTAACTTCCTACAAGTAGGTATAGCGTGTAGAAACATCTCTATGACCTGGATACAGAATCTGTAACTTCCTACAAGTAGGTATAGCGTGTAGAAACATCTCTATGACCTGGATACAGAATCTGTAACTTCCTACAAGTAGGTATAGCGGGTAGAAACATCTCTATGACCCGGATACAGAATCTGTAACTTCCTACAAGTAGGTATAGCGTGTAGAAACATCTCTATGACCTCGATACAGAATCTGTAACTTCCTACAAGTTGGTATAGCGGGTAGAAACATCTCTATGACCTGGATACAGAATCTGTAACTTCCTACAAGTAGGTATAGCGGGTAGAAACATCTCTATGACCCGGATACAGAATCTGTAACTTCCTACAAGTAGGTATAGCGTGTAGAAACATCTCTATGACCTCGATACAGAATCTGTAACTTCCTACAAGTTGGTATAGCGGGTAGAAACATCTCTATGACCTGGATACAGAATCTGTAACTTCCTACAAGTTGGTATAGCGGGTAGAAACATCTCTATGACCTGGATACAGAATCTGTAACTTCCTACAAGGAGGTATAGCTGGTATAAACATCTCTATGACCCCGATATAGTATCTGTAACTTTCTACAAGTAGGTATAATTTTGTATAAACATCCTTATAACCCCCAATATTGAATCTGTAGGTATAGTGGGTATAAACTTCTCTATGACCCTGATATTATTTCTCGAGCTACAAGGAGGTGAAAAAGATATAAATATATTTAATATATATAGATTGTTAGATTGTGATCCCAATATAGAGTTATTTAGGTATTTTAACCGGAACTAGTTTAGTTACAGCCTCTCTTTATCATCTACCACAGGGTTTATATCCTACCCTAATCCTACCTACATTTACAATCTTTCTTGTCTCTCTTAGGTGGTAATACCTGTACTGTCTATTCATTCTGAAGCATTAAAAAAATCGATTGAAACCAGCGCTGTTGTGTGTAAACGCCCGCTGTTATGAATAAACGGCTGCTGTTATTAATTTATTTATCTTAGTTCTTACTATTACTTTTTATTTATGAACTCAAGTTCAAGTACATTTTTCCAAGCTTGTTGTGGATGGCACTTGATGTTAATACAGTTTTTTTCCATATAATATATATCATTAAATTAATTCTATTTTGCCAATTAATATTGTAATTCTTTCATATGTATATACATACTTATATTAATTGTAATTAATAAAAAGTAACGAGAATTATAATTTTTTTTTGTCTCAAGTGGGAATCGACCTAATTGTTTTTATAATTACTGTACTTGTTTTCTTTCTTATTATTCCATATTATTTTGACACAATCGCTTGAACTGGAAGTATTTGATTGTTTCTCCACTCTCATGCAGTTCCAAATGTATATCTATATAATAGGAGCAAAAAACTTCGGAACAAATATGGGGCTGTAATAATGTTCTCTTTATGAAATACGACCGTACAAAGCAAATCACAACCAATTTCAGCACAATGTCGGGTCTAATAGAAATGTATTGAAGTCATTGGGAGGGGGGAGGACGGTTATATTAATGTTGTCCCTACAACAACAAATATCAATTTGCCAGATATGAGCGTCTGTATATTGCTCTGCATTAGCAGCTTGTAATCAACGCGACTACGCCGGCTTATCCATTTTAAAACAATTTATGCGTGACTTTGGTTAATTTCGTATTAACTGAATTATTAATTGAAGAGAGTTGTAAAGGAATTCAGATAGACGGAGCCGGTTCTGTGTTTGTCTCTAGCTTTCCCTGAACAGAACAGGTATAAGTTTTATCCATCTCCTCTTCCTTAGACTTCTTTTAACATAAAGGTGTAACCAGGAGTGGATCTAAACAAATATTTTCGGGAAGGCCGGTGTGAGGGGAGGAAAAGGGACCCCCGTCCGGAAAATAGTTATAGGCCTGCTATATGATATTACACACGCATTATTTAGCCCAATACAAACCGCCTATTTATAACATTGTGGGACGTATTTATTAATGATTAAGAATGGTATTATAGTGATTAATATGGGTTTTAAACATATTCTATTAATTATTTAGTAGGTTTAAAACGGGTACGACTGCGCAGACATCGGAAATGGCATTTTAGTTTACATTTATAGTAGTGTATTTATAGTTTAAACATTTTCCCTTTCTAATATTTTGGGAGGGGCTTGAGCCCCAAAGCCCCCCTTAAATCCACCACTGGGTGAACGAAGGTCTAACTCAGGCCCTCTACCAGGGGATGTTATAACCCTCTTTTAATCCTGCCCTTGATAGTATTATAGATTATTCTCATTAGGAATAAAACGAAAAGAAATTGTAAAATGACACTGAACGAGTGAATTTAGACTGCACTAGACTATCATCGATGGCTAGGTTTACCGCTAGGCTACGTTGTAGAACAGAACTGCATTTCTTTCAACGCTACCTGTTTAATAATACTGTCAAATAATGTGGTATTCATTCAATTCCTTCTATTAGTTCACACTCTCATAAATATCTTGTTTAAATTTTCAATCGTTAATCAAACACTTTTTTTTCATCCACTCAAGTTAAAATTCATTTCTTTAAATTTGTAGAGGATAACACATAATTTCATATAGTACTTTCAAATATTAATTCATTAATTAAACATAATGAATAAATTTTAGTTTCATATGGAAAGAAAAACTCTTCACGAAAGGGGCAAGATATGCAATATGGTTATTTCCTTTCCATTTCGTTTAAAGTGTGATAACATATGACTTTATAAAAAAGCTGATTTTAAGTTATAGGTTATGTGATAGAACAGCTGTTTTAAAGAATAGGTTATGTTACTTTATTTATAATTATTGTAATTATTTATTAAAAAGTAACGAAGGTAGATTTTTTCTTGGTTGTCCTAAGTAGTAATTGACTTTAAACTAGTATTGTTTATATTACTTGTTTTTTCTAGAATTGTACAGTAAATGTGTTTTTTATTTTGTGTTGTTTTACATTTCATATGCTCCATTTTTTGCCGTCTGTTAGAACGCTGAACTTCGTTTAAGTGATACTATTTTTTATATATTGGTGTCTAGAGATTAATTTCATGCGAGTAGGTGGTAGAATCTTTCTTTTCATGGTTATGTGGGCGATGATCCTACGTGAGCAGTATATAAGGAAAATTATCGTAGTTCCGGATTCCTACTTGTGTTTATGGATGGTGCACAACCCACAGCCCACAAAGTCAGTTTATTCGGCCCGCAGATAAATACTATTAAAAACGTATATATATATATATATATATATATATATATATATATATATATATATATATATATATTATGAATGAGTTTTTTCCCATTAAAATTGCCTAGTGGATATAAGAAAATTATAAAAATGTTTCGTTAATAATAAATTAAAAAGTAAACAATTATTGGAAAGATTTTTAGTTTTGCGAAACCAGACTGCTACAAGGTTCAGACTGTCTGTGGAGTCCCTCTTGGAAGTAAAAGTGGACGCACGTGACTGACACACCGACTCGGCAGGGAAGGATGACGGCGCTGTCTGACCATGAAACGATGTAGCTCGATGCTGTTTTATAGGTTTGTCATTTCTGACGGGTCGCCACGTTGTGCACCGGGTAGTATCATTGTTGTCCAGGCAGAGTTTTCGTTTATGACTTGTTTGTATGTTGTTACAACTTGTATTTAAAATATTTATTTTAAGTGAGCAAAAATGGTCTTGATAAACATTTTTTGTCTACCTGTAAAATAGGTTATTCATATACAGTCGGCGCCGCTTATTGTGATCACGGTTAATGTTATCATTCGGTTATTGTTATCGTTTCATTGAAAAACAAACACGGACGTATATTAATACATTGTAATTAGGCCGCTTATTGTAATCATCTGTTCGCTTATTATTATCATTTAATTTGCCATTCAAAATCATATGCGCCAACGTATACTAGCATAGACCAAGTAAAAATGTCTACAAAGTAGTGTAAACAGCACGTGCAACACACAATGACGCCCAATTCATAGAATGTTTATTTTTAGAATGACAGAAATTCTTTATAACTGTTTCAGCACTTAGCACAGTTCTCAGAATGTCTCCCTTACTCTTTGTTTACGCAAACACCCTAGCCTCGCTTGAGTTGACCTTAGTTGCTTGTTAACATTAGTTGATGTTACTACTGAACCATTTACAGTACAGTCCTACTGTATTTTTTAACAGTGAATTTTTATGAACGTTTATTACAGTATTTCAGTGTGATTTTACATAACTTAATTTTTAAAGATCTTTTCGTTTGTTTTGTAGAGTTTAGTGTCACTTGAAGTTTCAAAGGACAGTATAGCAAGATGTCCGAAGCTCAAAAGAAACGACGCGATTTAAGTCTTAAACAAAAACTTGATATTCTAGATAGGTACAGTAAATTACCAAAAATGAGTCAAAGAAACGCTGCTTCTCAACTTGGCGTTTCTCAACCTCTCTTATGTAAAATATTGAACAACAAAGAAAAAAGCTTGTCATTATCAAAGTGTAATGCAAATGTTGACAACAAAAGACATCGTTCTGGGAAGAATCCGCAAGTGGAATCAGCTTTGAAATTGTGGTTTAAAAATGTTCGCGAAAAAGATGCTCGAGTTGACGCCCCACTAATGCGTCTAAAAGCTGAGGACCTTGCCAAAAAAATAGGAAACCTGATTTTAAAGCCACAGATGGATGGTTCAATCGATGGAAGAAAAGGGAAAACATTGTTTACAAGAAAACGTGTGGTGAGAAAAAAATGCTGATTTTGTTGGAGCTGAGGACTAGTTACAATACGAATGGCCAATGATTTTGGCCGAGTATTCTCCTAGCTGTATATACAATGCAGATGAAACAGGACTTTATTATCGTGCTTTTTCCCGAACATACTTACTTATTTAAAAATGAAATTTCTAACGGCTGTAAAATATGTAAACAAAGAATAACTGTTTTGTGTTGTGTTAACATGGTTGGTCATAAAGAAAAACTCTTAATTATCGGTAAATCTAAAAATCCACGTTGTTTTCAAGGTATCAAAAAGCTACCGGTTGAATATCATTCAAACTCCAATGCTTGGATGACATGTCAAAAATTTTTAATGAATGGCTGACTAAATGGGATAACAGCCTCAAACGCAACATTGTCCTTCTACTAGACAACTGCACTGTACATAATGACAAGCACTACGCTAAAACACATCAAAGTAATTTACCTTCCGGCCAATACTACATCAATTATTCAGCCACGTGACCAAGGCATAATTAAAAATCTCAAAAGTTTTTATCGACGAGAGATGCGTGCTAGAATTATAGAAAATATGGATGAATTTCAAACCCTTACCTCAAATGAATTGGCTAAAAAAACTTCTTTACTCGATGCTATTCATCTGATAGCAAAATCTTGGAATGAAGTTTCTGAAAAAACTGTGAAAAATTGCTTTAGAAAAGGTGGTTGTTTTTTGAAGAAAATCAAGAGCAAGCTACATTTGAGGAAGACTCTGAAGAGAACCTGAAGCCTTTCGATTTGTCCTTAAAAGAATATACTGAGTGGATGGAAGTTGACGATGTATTGAAACAGCAGCGGAAATGACTGAAGACGATATTTGTGAGGTAGTTGCTTCAACATCAGAAGTTACTGAAGAAGAAGAAGGCACCGATGATGACGAAAATGATAAATGTGTACCGCAAAGATCTAAGCAGGAAGTTCACCAAGCTCTTGAGATTCTAAGGCAGTTTGTTCAACAAAAAGCAGAAAATTTCAACAAACATTATGAATATGAACAATTTATAAACAATATTTTACGAGAAGACTACAGACAGTCACATATAGAGGAATTCTTCGAGAAAAAGTAAATGTAAATTTGAAGTGTAAATAAGATTGAAGTGTTTTATAATGAATGTGTTAAAATGTTTTGATCAAGTGTTTTACGTAGTTCTATATACTGTATTTTTTTCAATTATGCTAGATTCAGTGTTTTAAAAAAAATCTATAGTGGAATAAAATAAACTGACATGAAATATGCCCACTAATTTTAACAAGTAGAAAACTAAATTACAGAAATTCTAATACTGTACATAAAACTGTCCGAAATAGCATCAAAATTTGGTAAGTACAGTTTAATTATAGTGTTACAGAATTAGAATTACTTGATGTAATGATAGGCTTACATATCGTTCAGAACAAACAGTTGTGGCAATAATACAGTGAGTTTAATGCAGTACGGCTGTAGACTACAGCGTGATTAAGCGTTCGGTTATTGTTATCAAATATGCTTCTGACAAATATGATCCCAATAAACGGCGCCGACTGTAATAGTAAAGTAGCTTTAGGTAGGGTTTAGCAAGTGCCATGTGGAAAGGTAACCTGCATCCCCACTATGTATTATGTAAAGATAAAATTGGGCCCACTTATAAGAAGGTTGTGCACTCCTGTGGTAGATCGTCTTAGGTAGAATAGTTTAGCAAAACCTAAAGTAACGTGTAACAAAAGTCATCAATAAAACGGCATAGGTCCGAGCACATTGCATTATCGGTAGTGCACGTACGAAATTAATCATTTAAGTTTCAACAAGAAGAAAAGGGGCTGACGAAGCACGGTGAGAGAGGGAGGGGCAATAGGCTCTCGTAATGATGATACAGAGGGGTTGGCCAGAGAAATCTAACGCTCTATGTTCCCCTTTATACCTTACGTCGCTTTTGTTTTTAGAGCGTCTTTTATATCTCGCTCTATTTATGTAGCCGTTTATTAGGATATAATTCTTTCGACGGTCCCTTATGCTTGCATCTTCCCAAGCTTGTTGAGGCTTTGAGGTTGGGTTCGTGAGGACAGAGGGCTCCTTCGATTCTATAGTCACCAGAGGCTAAAAGCAGTGTGGAACGAGTTTAGGCCTTACAGTAAGGCACTTGTTCTGGTACCAACACCCTCTATCCTGGTGAATCAAGTCTCCTGGGTTGAGCAGCCGAGAGTTTGAGGTTGGGTTCGTGAGGGCAGAGGGCTCCTTCGATTGTATAGTCCCCAGAAGCTCTCATCATCTGGAAATAGTCTAGGTCTTACAGTAAGTCCCTTGTTCTGGTACCTAGACCCTCGATCCAATTGATCAACTCTCCTGGGTTGAGCAGCCGAGAGTTTGCGGTGTGATTCGTGAGGACAGAGGGCTACTACGATTGTATAGTCCCCAAAGGCTCTCATCATCTGGAAACAGTCTAGGTCTTACAGTAAGGCCCTGGTTCTGGTACCAAGACCCTCGATCCTCGTGAATAAAGTCTCCTGGGTTAAGCAGCCGAGAGTTTCGTGAGGACAGAGGGTTCCTTCGATTGTATAGTCCCCAGAGGCTCTCAGCAACTGGAAACAGTCTAGGTCTTACAGTAAGTCCCTGGTTCTGGTACCAAGACCCTCGATCCTCGTGAATCAAGTCTCCTGGGTTAAGCAGCCGAGAGTTTCGTGAGGACAGAGGGTTCCTTCGATTGTATAGTCCCCAGAGGCTCTCAGCAACTGGAAACAGTCTAGGTCTTACAGTAAGTCCCTTGTTCTGGTACCTAGACCCTCGATCCTATTGATCAACTCTCCTGGGTTTCGTGAGGACAGAGGGTTCCTTCGACTGTATAGTCCCCGCAGGTTCTCAGCAGTATGGAACCAGTCGAGGACCATCATGGGCTAGCTAGGCCGAATCCATTAAACCGGAAGACCACTCGTATCATGATAGCCACAGGATGCTATGTCTTTCTGACAATCTAGAGACGTTTCGTTGTTTTAGAAACAAGAATTTCGTGCAAACTCGCTTTCTGGTATCCACTTCTATTTTCCTTTGTCTTTAAAAACGAAAAATCCAACAATCTTCCAATTATTTGTAGGTTTTGGCCTTTAAATTTAGCCATTAACATTTACTTATGACATTGTAGGCGCTCTTTTCTATTTTTGTCCGGACATAGGACTTTCCTCGAGAACCCCCTGTTATAGAGTAAAGAGTTTATCGGACTTACAAAGTTACAATAACTACTAATTTCATTACGAGTAAGGGAACACTTTTCCCCTATTTTTATTACTTATGTAGGGCTTAATATTAAAATAAAATTTTAATAATTAAATTTGACCATTTTATACAACGAATAATTTTTACCGATAGACTGGATTTCTATTTACATATTTAATTTCTGTTTACTACCTAAACGTCGGGACGTGAAAAATAGGTGTGATTGCGTTGTGAGGAAAACAAGAGAACACAAATCTGGGGACAATTAGCGTCGATTGCGAGTCCGATATTGGTAAATTGTAAAACGCGTTGTGATTAACGTCGCGAACATATCACCCGGCCAGACTAACCACCCCCGTGGTGCGTCAGTGCCGTGATTCAGGATAATAGTTGCATTTATTCTACATTATTCGAACTTGTATATTACATGCATTTGGAACACGAACATAACAACCACTGTTTACGTCATCGTCGTTTATAATAGGAGCAATTAATATCTATTGCGTAAAATAAACCTTTCTGAGGAGCATATATTCGAGTACATTTTTCTGCATTTTCTAACGTCAATATTTTCCTTTGTTGACGTGTTTCGGAATTATTCCTTTTTAAAAACTGAAATAGTAGGTTTAGTTAGAGTAATATTGAAGTTTTTGAAAATGTAGTCATTCCGAAACGCGTCAGCAAAGGAAAATATTATATTGTTAGAAAAAGCAGAAAAATGTAGCCTATTCGAATATATACAAATACTTTATTCTTAACAGAAGTGAAGATGAGGAAGTACTTTACAACAGTTTTAATATTTATCTATTCACTTTTGCTTAGATCTTCATCTGGTTAATCTTCATTACACAACAATACACTGAAAACTGCTAAAATGCTTTTGTAATGCCTACAAACCTATTAGAAACAATTACAGTTGATAACCCATTATTGGAATATCAACAATACCGTCTAACTGACAACAATACAATAAAAAATATGTTTAATGATGGCGTCAAGGAACAAGCTGGTTTTTGAAGGCTGTAACAAATATAAAACGAGGAAAACCAAACTTTCGTGAAAATAGAAAAAAATCAATAGTGTAAGTTTAGAGCCTCTGGCAGACAACGTGGCGCCCTGATTTGCTCTTGTATGACAACGAAAAGTTTAATGGATTAGAAATACTTGAAAAATCTTAAATTTTGTTTTAAAGAAAATGTGATTATTTTTTTGTTAAATATATTGCAAAAGGCACTATGACGCGTCTCGGTGGCGTGTGAATAGTGTTTGTATCTTGAGGCAGGTTACGTTACTATCCTCAGCCTTCTTACTGTTTTGTCTACTCAGTTCAGGCTTTATTTAGATCGTGACCAGAATGTTGACTTTTTTAATAACAGTTAATATTTTTAATTAAATTTCACTTTAGTAGTCAATGGTTATTATTACAGTATTTACTATTTCGTCACTCGTATAAAATGGCTTAGAATAAAAACACGATTGATTTAAAAAGTCAAGTATCCTATAGTTATTTATTATGACAACTTTTTTACAACTAATTTCTTGGCTTTTTCAAGACTGAAATTAAAATATAATGTATACAATATAATAAAACGTAGTCCTACAAATAGTCTTTATTGTTATTTTTATTGTAAATAATCATTGCTTAACTGAGTGAATATTGTTGTATTTATTTTGCTGACACGTTTCGAAACAATCGTTCCATTGACGAAGTCAACCCCCATGAGTAGCTGGGGTAAATACAATATTATTTAAATTATTAATACACTTATCTTAATTTCTGTTATAATATTCTAATTTGTTGACGCGTTTCGGAGTGATTCTATTTTAAAAAGTAGTACTATATGTTTTAAAAATGGAATTACTCCGAAACGCGTCAATAGAGGAGAATATTATAACGTTAGAAAAGGTAGACAACTGTATTTAAATATATACAATAATATTCACTATGTTACGCAATAATTAACTATAATTTAATCATTGAATACAAGAGGATTACAAGTAACTTTATTATTTTTGTTCTTCTAATTATCCTTGTTATTATTATTATTACCATTAATTTGCGGCATTACACCACTTCAAGGAGATTAGGCAGTGCGTATAACAACACGGCGTAAAGCAATAATACCAGACTTAAGACCTACGCGTTAGTCATGCAAATTGTATACAGCGTAATGTAAACTCAACTTGGTAGTGTTTAAAAAGCCTTATTGTCCCGGGCACAGCCCGTAAAATCCGGTCCCTATAGCCTGGCAAAGTTTGCCTTTCTCATTACCCGTCAACTTTAAACAGAACTGCCAAATCTTGTTTCTGAAACAATGCTGTTATGAGTTTACTAATTGTGATTGAAAATCCAGTTGATTATGTTTTACAGGGGGAAAATAGAGAACGTTGTAATGGTAGGTTGGTTATACATTGAATAGCTGGTGATGCTGGTATCATAATACGAGTATATTTCTTACCCAAAGTAGTTTACGAAGATGGCCACAACCAGGTTAATCAACAAACTTGGTATTTATGAATAAATTTCTGATAGGCTTTTCGTTGCTCGTCTTTTTCATATATTTTAAGTCAGCTTGAAACATGCGTCTTACTTAATAACTTAAACCAGCTGTATCGCAAGGTTTCCCACTGTAGCTGTGAGAATGGCTTATTGTAGCGATTATCCAATGGCGTAGGTCTCCCATTACAGTACTGCGATGTACCTATCAACTCCAGAGGTTTTTTCTGAGACAGACTTCTAATATTTATTATTTTTAGAAAGATTTTTTAACATATCTAAAGTAACCATCCTATAACCCTCCCATACCCTCTCTCGTATCTAATTTTTCTACCACCGAATTTAGAATATCATTTTGGGGATGACCCATCATTTGTGACTTCAACCATCAGGGAGATGAGTCTGGTCCCGCCCACAGGAGGTTCGTTACCATAAAAAAAATGTAATGAAGTATTATATAAATCCAACGTCTTTAAACAACAATCTGCTGTTTCAAATATTAATATCGACTTCTGTAATAAAGCTACAGGGGGAGGTGTCTATTACCGCCCACAAGGAGTGAGGTGTCAATCGTTGCCACAAAAATAATGTAATGTAATGAAATATTGTATAAATCCAACTTTGTCTTTAAACAGCCATCTCCTACTTCAAAAACTAATATCGGCTTCTATAATAAAGCTACAGGGGGAGGTGTCTGTTACCGCCCACAAGGAGTGAGGTGACGATCGTTACCACAAAATTAAATGTAATGTAATGTGAAGTATTGTGTAAATCCAACGTTGTCTTTAAACAGCCATCTCCTACTTCAAATATCGACTTCTATAATAAAGCTACAGAGGGCAGGACGCCCACAAGGAGTGAGGTGACGATTGTTACCACAATAAATAATGTAATGTAATGAAATATTGTGTAAATCCAACGTTGTCTTTAAACAACCATCTCCTACTTCAAAAACTAATATCGACTTCTATAATAAAGCTACAGGGGTAGGAGTCTAGTGCCGCCCACAAGGAGTGAAGTGACGATGGTTACCACAAAAATAATGTAATGTAATGTAATGAAGTATTGTGTAAATCCAACGTTGTCTTTAAACAGCCATCTCCTACTTCAAAAACTAATATCGACTTCTATAATAAAACTACAGGGGAAGGACGTACACAAGGAGTGAGGTGACGATCGTTACCATAAAAATAATGTAATGTAATCTAATGAAGTATTGTGTAAATCCAACGTTGTCTTTAAACAGCCATCTCCTACTTCAAAAGCTAATATCGACTTCTATAATAAAGCTCCATGGGGGAGGACGCACTTAAGGATTGAGGTGACGATCGTTACCACAAAAATAATATAATGAAGTATTGTGTAAATCCAATGTTGTATTTAAACAGCCATCTCCTACTTGAAAAACTAATTCGACTTCCATAATAAAGCTACAGGGGGAGGACGCCCACAAGGAGTTAGGTGACGATTGTTACCACAAAAATAATGTAATGTAATGAAATATTGTGTAAATCCAACGTTGTCTTTAAACTGCCATCTCCTACTTCAAAAACTAATATCGACTTCTATAATAAAGCTACATTGGGGAGGACGCCGACAAGGAGTGAGGTGACGATTGTTACCACAAAAATAATGTAATGTAATCTAATGAAGTATTATGTAAATCCAACGTTGTCCTTAAACAGCTATCTCCTCCTTCAAAAATTAATATCGACTTCTATAATAAAGCTACATGGGGGAGGACGCCCACAAGGAGTGAGGTGACGATTGTTACCACAAAAATAATGTAATGTGATGAAATATTGTGTAAATCCAACGTTGTCTTTAAACAACCATCTCCCACTTCAAAAACTAATATCGTCTTCTATAATAAAGCTACAGGGGTAGGAGTCTAGTGCCGCCCACAAGGAGTGATGTGACGATGGTTACCACAAAAATAATGTAATGTAATGTAATGAAGTATTGTGTAAATCCAACGTTGTCTTTAAACAGCCATCTCCTATATCAAAAAATAATATCGACTTCTATAATAAAGCTACATGGGGGAGGACGCCCACAAGGATTGAGGTGACGATTGTTACCACAAAAATAAACCTAATGTATTGTAATGAAGTATTGTGTAAATCCAATGTTGTCTTTAAACAGCCATCTCCTACTTGAAAAACTAATTCGACTTCTATAATAAAGCTACAGGGGGAGGACGCCCACAAGGAGTTAGGTGACGATTGTTACCACAAAAATAATGTAATGTAATGAAATATTGCGTAAATCCAACGTTGTCTTTAAACAGCCATCTCCTACTTCAAAAACTAATATCGACTTCTATAATAAAGCTACATGGGGGAGGACGCCCACAAGGATTGAGGTGACGATCGTTACCACAAAAATAATGTAATCCAATGTAATGAAATATTGTGTGAATCCAACGTTGTCTTTAAACAGCCATCTCCTATTTCAAAATCTAATATCGACTTCTATAATAAAGCTACAGGGGTAGGAGTCTAATGCCGCCCACAAAGAGTGAGTTGACGATGATTACCACAAAAGTAATATAATGAAGTATTGTGTAAATCCAACGTTGTCTTTAAACAGCCTTCTCCTCCTTCAAAAACTAATATCGACTTCTATAATAAAACTACAGGGGGAGGACGCCTACAAGGAGTGAGGTGACGATCGTTACCACAAAAATAAATCTAATGTATTGTAATGAAGTATTGTGTAAATCCAACGTTGTCTTTAAACAGCCATCTCCTCCTTCAAAAACTAATATTGACTTCTGTATAAAAAGCAACATGGGAGGAGTCTGGTGCCGTCCACAAGGAGTAAGGTGACGATCGTTACCACAAAAATAATGTAATGTAATCTAATGAAGTATTGTGTAAATCCAACGTTGTCTTTAAACAGCTATCTCCTCCTTCAAATACTAATATCGACTTCTATAATACAGCTACATATGGGAGGACGCCCACAAGGAGTTAGGTGACGATTGTTACCACAAAAATAATGTAATGTAATCTAATGAAGTATTGTATAATCCAACGTTGACTTTAAACAGCCATCTCCTATTTCAAAAACTAATATCGACTTCTATAATAAAGCTACAGGGGTAGGAGTCTAGTGCCGCCCTCAAAGAGTGAGGTGACGATGATTACCACAAAAATATAATAATGAAGTATTGTGTAAATCCAACGTTGTCTTTAAACTGCCATCTCCTACTTCAAAAACTAATATCGACTTCTATAATAAAGCTACATGGGGGAGGACGCCCACAAGCAGTGAGGTGACGATCGTTACCACAAAAATAATGTAATGTAATGAAATATTGTGTAAATCCAACGTTGTCTTTAAACAGCTATCTCCTCCTTCAAAAATTAATATCGACTTCTGTAATAAAGCTACAGGGGGAGTCTGGTGTCCCCCCCACACAAGAAGTAAGGTGACGATAGTTACCACAAAAATAATTTAATTCAATCTAATGAAGTATTGTATAATCCAACGTTTGACTTTAAACAGCCATCCTCTACTTCAAAAATTAATATCGACTTCTGTAATAAATCTACAGGGTGAGGAGTCTATTACCGCCCACAAGGAGTGAGGTGACGATGGTTACCCCAAAAGTAATGTAATGTAATCTAATGAAGTATTGTGTAAATCCAACGTTTTCTTTAAACAGCCATCTCCTACTTCAAAAATAATATATCAACTTGTGTATTTAACCTACTGAGAGGGATGAGTCAATTCCTGCACACAAAGTGGTTCTTTACAACAAAAATAATGTATTAAAGTATTGTAAAGTCCAAAGGCAACATTGTCTTTAAACGACTATTTCCTATTTCAAAAATAAAAATAAACTTGTATAATAAATCAACTAGAGGGTGCCGGCCACACTATGTTTATTTCTGAATTAATTCTTGTATCTTGAACTGGGCTAGAGAGTACTGTGTCATGGGCTGTATTAGAAAATTAGTTACTATGGCAGTTCCCTAATTTTGTGTTCACTTCAAGAATAAATTTTTAAAAATTAAATTTCCAACAATTGTTATTAAAATTGCATTAAACTAATGTTGACTTAGATGGATCGATCCTCAGTGTTCTTCCTTCTTCGTCCGTCGAATGTCGCTCCTTTGGGATCTTGTAGGTCTCACTACGTCCCGAATCCTCCATTATCTATGCTCCCTTGACTCCCACATCCTTACTCACTCCGCCATTATACCTTTAGCACATTCGTCTTCGACTCCCAAAAGTTAGACTCCTTTACCGTTGCCTTCAAGTGTTGGACTGCCCTGGGCTTAACCTCTCTCTCTCTCTCCGGCTCCCAAAACGTGACTGCCCTTATCTAGATTCATTGATGCTCATCTTTTAGAATGGCTTCTTTTCATCCTGACTTGTCCATCAACAATCTTTCTTTCCTTATTTCAGCCAATCCTGGCTCGTCCTCCTGGCTTGTCTTTGTCAAACAAAATCCTTTATTCCACGCACCTGATTTTGGAAATTATTTCTTTATCCGAGAAAGTCTACTTTAGGAGCTCTACGCGTTTGTGGGCTTTGAGCCTCATAAATTTACTTGTCTGTTTACTTTAGGAGTTCCCAGGTTTATGTTTGAATGAATTTAAATCCTCCTTTTATAAATAAGCGCACACTGAAATCCCTCGCCTTTAGATTTAAAACAGTTCCATTATTTACGCTTGATTGCGTCACAAAGTGGGTTTATGATACTTATTCCTTGCTGCCCTTATGTCAACATACGTTTTCTTTATAGTAAATCCGCTTGAGTTACAAATATGGTTTCTGTACTCATTAAAGTATTTTCTGAAAATAGACGTCGCAAAAATATGGACTGTAACTGCTCGATGGCCATCTCGTCTTCAAAGCAACGGCTAATCTGAAAGTCAGCACTATTTCCTTTGCTTTTACCCACTCAGCAGGCTCCGTCAGCAAAAATGTATTAAAGGTAAAAATCCTTTCTTTTTCTTATTCGAAATTGCGCGAATAGCGTTTGTCATAACATTGCTGAGAATTAAGCCGTCCCAGTTCGTTTCGGCTTTTTTAAATTAGTTTAAAGTTTTTCAAAATATTTAATTCCAGCTGCATTTATTTATGTATACAAGTTTGCGGTGGAAATTGTGTGCATTCTGCTCGTCTTGTGAATACTGATCTATCGTAATAATTAATTATTATTATTATTATTTAATATGTAATAAATTAGAACAACTGCAAGGAAATAATACAGTAATAATATTTATTAATAATAGTGTCGGTTTTGTAGCATTTGCCTTTATTGTATAAGCTTTACCTTCATGCTTTCCTATCGTGGTAGTGTTCCACCGATAAGATCTTTTACTTATGGATTATTGATGGTTTCTCTATATGTTAGTCTGGGTCTTACCTTTCTTCTTCTTCTCCGGTGACGTCCATTCCAAAGCAACTGTCAGTAATCTTCCATCCTACATCCTCTTTACGTGTCCGAACCATATTAGCTGTCTCCTCTGAATCTCCTATACGATTGTCTCCTTCTAATAGAATACACTATCTAATAGAGCACACAAAACGTTCTGGGTGAAGGCATTGTTATAAAACATTACAGGCCTGCTGTATTTCAGTAAGAAGTAATACGACGACGCTAGGAATGGCCGGAGATTTTATTTAAACAGAACCATGTAGAGCCTATATAAAATGTCTAACAATAAAAGAAATATTTTCCAGGTAAGAATAGGCAAATAAAGTGTCCATTTTCCCATAATGGAAGGCTGTCACAGAACAGGCCTACGCGAACAGCTGTGGGTTTGGCCTGGACTGGATGAGTGGTAGAAGTAGACGGATGTACAGAACTATAAATGCGTAGGTTAGGGTACCTTCCTATGCCAGATCGCAATGTGACGTAATGTCCACGATTTTATTAGAACTTCTATTCGGTCTTAGAATGGCAGGCTATTGGTAATCTTCTTCAGAGGTTTTTCCTCGCAACCTTCCGATGTATAGATTTAAAAGAATATGGGAATACTGTAAATAGCTAGAATGATGGAAGGGGCGCGTAGATCTTCTGCTACTGAATGCTGAGGGATCTATATACATTCTACAGAGACGTGAAAAAATATTACATTGGGAACTAGAAGATCTCTCGAGCAAAGCAGTTATTAGCGACATGTATAGCTCGGTATGGAGTTGTAATTGTTCCCTCTACACCCTATCCTAAAACGTTAATACAATACTCTATGTACGTTTTAAATCCACTAACTAAGACAAAATTAATTTATTCTCTTTATAAATCAGAAATTGATATAAGTTACCTTTCAGTCAGTGACTATTGGATACGGTGACCATATTATTAAAAATAAAAATCGGGAAAAACCACCATGAAGCTAGACTCCCCCTATTAAAACTGTTAAACAATTGCATGCCTGAAAATCAATTTCAGCTATATTTTACCACCAAAACTCCCTGCATATATATATATATATATATATATATATATATATATATATATATATATATATATATATATATATATATTGAAAGTACAGTCCAAAAGCTTATTTTCATACCGAGGTTAGTAACAAAATGCTTGTTATAATCTACAAAAACCTTTTAATAATACAAACATCTACATCACATCTACAGACTGACCATAGCACGTGCGTAAATCAGCTGCAGGCGACACCGTGACGTCTGGCCGGCCGTCATACCAATCCAACTGCGTAACTGACAAAAATAATTTAACTAGCGTGAACTGCCTGACTACGTTCAACTCTCTTAAACTGAAGAATTCGGGACATTTTTCACGACAATCGGGACACTGGAATTAAAGACAACATATATGGATTGTCCCGATTATTTAGACACAAAAGCGTGTTTTTCTTCTATATGTTTTATCTCTTTATGCCATTCGATTTCTTTCTAGTCAACTCTGCTACTTCTGTCCAGATTATATGGGGCTTACATCTCGTCTAGTCTGTAAGGCACGGGTCTGAAGGGCTAGACAAGCTTTAGTGGTCCCACCACTCTTTACGAGGTGTTGGATAGCGAGTGCTTCGGGGCTTACTTGCCAATAATGGTACCACAGGCCATGTACTCAGCCCACGGAGGTTATGTCCCCTGGTACATGAGTTGATAGAAGGTTTCGTCGTAGTGGTGGTTGCATAACCTAGGGCAGATGTTTCTAATTTGTGTATTTTCGGGAGGAGGGTTAACGTTGTGAGGCTATGTAACCTCCTGCTACTCTTCTTGTCTATTTCTGTTTCTTCTTCTTTCAACTCACTTTACACACATCAGAAATCTGATTATATCCGTTTGGAAGGTTCTACTTGTCCCGAGTAGTTCTAGAAAAGTGGTCGAACCGCTGTTATTGTTTGGAACTCGTCTCGTCCCAGGGGTGGGCCGGCGACCAATCTAGGTTTTACAGCTAGGTCGTACGACTCACACATACTAGTACCACTGGTCGAGGTACTAAGTACTCTATCTCGGGCCTGACGCTAGTCACTTGGGCGAGTCACGAGTTTCGTGGTGGTAGAGGTTTCATATGCTAAACCGGAGGTATTTCCAGCGAAGGATCTGGAGGTCGAGTCGGAAGACTGGACTCCTTGTCACATTCTTCAGCTTCACCGTCTTTCTTATACACCTCCCTCTTCACAACTCAGTACCGCATGTCCCCTCTGCTCTGATGAAATAGGTCCAAGTCCTGGTCATCAAGGTTTGGCGCAGGCTCGACGGGGGGAAACCCCCAAACAAGTGGCCCGATTTTATCGGGTCTTCAGTTTCACCGTCTTTCTTATACACCTCCCTCTTCACAACTCAATACCGCATGTCCCCTCTGCTCTGGTGAAATAGGTCCAAGTCCTGGTCATCAAGGTTTGGAGCAGGCTCGACGGGGGAAAACCCCAAACAAGTGGTCACTATGATGTTGGGTTTTTATTGTGTCTAGTTTCCCAAAAGGGATTATTACTCGATAATAATTTTCAGACTGTTACATCACACGTTTATTCTATCATGGAAGTACCTTTTTTTAATATCATTTACACCAGTTTAAACAAATTTTGCAAAAGAATTATTTTAACATTAAACATTAATATAAATTCATAGATCAAAGGCAATGAATTCAATTTATTGTAAAATCATTATAACTGTATGTAGTAACTGTAGCGTAATGTTTATTTGTAAATAAATGAAACCTCTAAACCACAAATAACTTTTATTTAAACCTTATGTACATTTCAATTGCACAGCAATCATCTTCAGAGGTATTTAAAAATATAACTCTTACAAAAATAGTTGTTCTTTTAAATACCTCTGAAGTTAATTGCTGTGCAATTGAAATGTACATAAGGTTTAAATAAAAGTTATTTGTGGTTTAGAGGCTTTATTAAAAAAATAAAAGTAAAATCATTATGTTTGGGATTGCTTAGTGGCTGTAAGTATGTGTAACGTTTAAGCACTTTATGTCTGCTGCTCCATATGTAAACGCGCCTTGTTAATATTTTTATTTCCAGTATCATAATTACCTGTCAATCCTAGCACTGTCCCACTAACCACTAACGCGTTTTTTAGCACCTCCATCATTCAGAACTTAAGATAGTTCATAATAAGTTCTGCTGATGGAGGTTCTCCGAAACGCGTCAGCGTGGAGTGGGAAAATGCTAGGATTGACAGGTAATTATGATACTCGAAATAAAAATAAGAATATAAATCCTAGTGGAACAGGATTATCAAAATTATAATGTTAATATAGTCATTATTAGAAATAGTCTTCTAACGCGTAGAGTGCAAGGTTCCGTGAATGGAAACAGTGTGTTTAGACAGAATTTTACAAATAAGTTAAATAGAGCGTCGTGTTAATGTAAGTCTGATCAAACACTGAGCACTGACAACACCTGTAGGAATCGTCGTATTAGTGAGAAATACGATTATAGAAGCACGCCTGTATAGAATCCGAGGACTGTTACCAACACAAACAAGAGCTTTCAGGAGAGGCGTAAGAATAAAACGGATGCAAATTGGGGCAAAGAAAGGATCAATCTATTGGAAACCATCTTGTCTGTATAAAGTTAAATCCCTAAAAAGGAATGTGACCTTTTTATTTAAAATATTACGTTATTTTATTTACAGGTTTGTAGAAGTTTAATTTGGAGATAATGTTTTCGTCTTTTATATAGGGGTGTAAACACAAGTTTCCATTACACAGTAGTTCAAGTGTTTCTAAGAATGTCTTCTAATTAGTATAAGCGTGTGTGCTGATTCGCGCGCGTGTGAGTGTATGCGTGGTACAAGATATGAATGAAGTGATATAGTAATATGATTTTACTACATGTCTACACAAGCGCGCGCGCATACAATTTTTATACACTGACGACCATTTCGGAATATCTGCCACATCTTCACTCTTAAGTTCCAACTATAAGAAGGGACACATCTTCATACACCATACATTCAAGGGCAACTAACGTGAAAAGGTGTATGAATATTTACATTGGGGTTGATTCCTCGTAGAAACCCGATAGGGTTCTTCCATGAGACACGTGAACCTGCATCCTTCCTTAAACACAATACTAACCTTAATCCTTATTTAGCTTTTCCTAGATGTCGAGAGGCAAACAATTAATTGCCTTGCGTTACAAAAATAAATATTAAAGCAATATTAACATTTTAATTGGCAGCTTTGCCATACATTTATTTCCTATGTACCTGCTTACGTGCTCTTAGGTGTTTTGGATGAAACTGTTTTCTCTCGAACTTACTAACTTTAAAGGGATTTGTAACCTTTCACCGGAAGTGAGTTTTAAGAGCCGTTTTACTTCGTTGCATGCTTCCATGCTTCGTTGGTCCGGCAATACATAATTCACGACCGATCTACCTGTTTCACGACCCAAACAACCTTCTACGGAGCGGTTTTATAAATTCTCTTTTTACATTTATGTAATACTTCCGAGCAGTATAAATATGAAATGGGTTTCCTTCCTTCTTCAGATCGTCAATAAATTTGATTTTCAACGAATTGCTTTGTAAGCAAGCGAACGTCGTCGCATTCAGGTCTGCTCTTCTTGCGTTATAAACCCACCGTGATGCGTTTAATTCGGATCAGGGTTTAGCTCACTTGTTACAACAAAAGGGATTGGGGTAAGCTGTTCAAGCAGGAGTAGATTGGCAGTGGCCTGAGCACACTGTTCATGTAGGAGTAGAATGGCAGTGGCCTGATCACACTGTTCAAGCAGGAGTAGAATGGCAGTGGCCTGATCACACTGTTCAAGCAGGAGTAGAATGGCAGTGGCCTGATCACACTGTTCATGTAGGAGTAGAATGGCAGTGGCCTGATCACACTGTTCATGTAGGAGTAGAATGGCAGTGGCCTGATCACACTGTTCATGTAGGAGTAGAATGGCAGTGGCCTGATCACACTGTTCAAGCAGGAGTAGAATGGTAGTGGACCAAACAAACTGTTCAAGCAGGAGTAGAATGGCAGTAAATTGAGCAAACTGTTCAACTAGGAGTAGAATGGTAGTGGATTGAGCACACTACTCAAGCAGGAATAGAATTGGAGTGGCCTGAGCACACTGTTCAAGCAGGAGTAGAATGGCAATGAGTTGAGCAAACTGTTTAAGCAGGAGCAAAATGGCAGTAATTTGAGCGAACTGTTCAAGCAGAATGGCAGTGGCCTGAGCACATTGTTCAAGCAGGAGTAGAATGGCAGTTGGCTGTGCACACTGTTCAAGCAGG
This sequence comes from Prosapia bicincta, assembly GCA_036971475.1. Lineage (NCBI taxonomy): Eukaryota > Metazoa > Arthropoda > Insecta > Hemiptera > Cercopidae > Prosapia > Prosapia bicincta. The sequence goes on along the minus strand of JBAIZL010000002.1, from coordinate 186,751,232 downwards.
AGTAGAATGGCAGTGAATTGAGCAAACTGTTCAACCAGGAGTAGAATGGTAGTGGATTGAGCACACTGTTCAAGCAGGAGTAGAATGGCAGTGAATTGAGCACACTGTTCAAGCAGGAGTAGAATGGCAGTTGGCTGTGCACACTGTTCATGTATTAGTAGAATGGCAGTGGCCTGATCACACTGTTCATGTAGGAGTAGAATGGCAGTGGCCTGATCACACTGTTCATGTAGGAGTAGAATGGCAGTGGCCTGATCACACTGTTAATGTAGGAGTAGAATGGCAGTGGCCTGATCACACTGTTCAAGCAGGAGTAGAATGGTAGTGGACCAAGCAAACTGTTAAAGCAGGAGTAGAATGGCAGTGGCCTGATCACACTGTTCATGTAGGAGTAGAATGGCAGTGGCCTGATCACACTGTTCATGTAGGAGTAGAATGGCAGTGGCCTGATCACACTGTTCATGTAGGAGTAGAATGGTAGTGGCCTGATCACACTGTTCATGTAGGAGTAGAATGGCAGTGGCCTGATCACACTGTTCATGTAGGAGTAGAATGGCAGTTGGCTGTGCACTCTGTTCAAGCAGGAGTAGAATGGCAATGGCCTGATCACACTGTTCAAGCAGGAGTAGAATGGTAGTGGACCATGCAAACTGTTCAAGCAGGGGTAGAATGACAGTGGCCTGATCACACTGTTCAAGCAGGAGTAGAATGGTAGTGGACCAAGCAAACTGTTCAAGCAGGGGTAGAATAGCAGTTGGCTGTGCACTCTGTTCAAGCAGGAGTAGAATGGCAGTGAATTGAGCAAACTGTTCAACTAGGAGTAGAATGGTAGTGGATTAACCACACTACTCAAGCAGGAGTAGAATTGGAGTGGGATGAGTACACTGTTCAAGCAGGAGTAGAATGGCAATGAGTTGAGAAAACTGTTTAAGCAGGAGCAGAATGGCAGTAATTTGAGCGAACTGTTCAAGTAGGAGTAGAATGGCAGTGGCCTGAGCACATTGTTCAAGCAGGAGTAGAATGGCAGTTGGCTGTGCACACTGTTCAAGCAGGAGTAGAATGGCAGTGAATTGAGCAAACTGTTCAACCAGGAGTAGAATGGTAGTGGATTGAGCACACTGTTCAAGCAGGAGTAGAATGGCAGTGAATTGAGCACACTGTTCAAGCAGGAGTAGAATGGCAGTTGGCTGTGCACACTGTTCAAGCAGGAGTAGAATGGCAGTTGGCTGTGCACACTGTTCAAGCAGGAGTAGAATGGCAGTTGGCTGTGCACACTGTTCAAGCAGGAGTAGAATGGCAGTTGGCTGTGCACACTGTTCAAGCAGGAGTAGAATGGTAGTGAATTGAGCAAACTGTTCAACCAGGAGTAGAATGGTAGTGGATTGAGAACACTGTTCAAGCAGGAGTAGAATGGCAGTGAATTGAGCACACTGTTCAAGCAGAAGTAGAATGGCAGTTGGCTGTGCACACTGTTCAAGCAGGAGTAGAATGGCAGTTGGCTGTGCACACTGTTCAAGCAGGAGTAGAATGGCAGTTGGCTGTACACACTGTTCAAGCAGGAGTAGAATGGCAGTGAATTGAGCAAACTGTTCAACCAGGAGTAGAATGGTAGTGGACCAAGCAAACTGTTCAAGCAGTGGTAGAATGGCAGTTGGCTGTGCACACTGTTCAAGCAGGAGTAGAATGGCAGTGGCCTGAGCACATTGTTCAAGCAGGAGTAGAATGGCAGTGGCCTGATCACACTGTTCAAGCAGGAGTAGAATGGTAGTGGACCAAGCAAACTGTTCAAGCAGGGGTAGAATGGCAGTGGCCTGATCACACTGTTCAAGCAGGAGTAGAATGGTAGTGGACCAAGCAAACTGTTCAAGCAGGGGTAGAATGGCAGTTGGCTGTGCACTCTGTTCAAGCAGGAGTAGAATGGCAGTTGGCTGTGCACACTGTTCAAGCAGGAGTAGAATGGCAGTGAATTGAGCAAACTGTTCAACCAGGAGTAGAATGGTAGTGGATTGAGCACACTGTTCAAGCAGGAGTAGAATGGCAGTGAATTGAGCACACTGTTCAAGCAGGAGTAGAATGGCAGTTGGCTGTGCACACTGTTCAAGCAGGAGTAGAATGGCAGTTGGCTGTGCACACTGTTCAAGCAGGAGTAGAATGGTAGTTGGCTGTGCACACTGTTCAAGCAGGAGTAGAATGGCAATGGCCTGAGGAAACTATTAAAGTAGAAGTACAATTAAACTTTCAATGCAGCCTCGACCAATGCGTTTTAGAATCTGCTTTCGTTAGGGGTACAAATACTAGAAAATGCTTTACATTTTTACGGCTGAGGCTAGCGAAGGAGTATAGCGTCCGCCGAGGCTTTTTTGGCTCATTTTCGCCGTCTTTTTGGTAGCTAAATCGCAGGAATGAAGATTAAATTTTGTCTCTTGGTATTCAATCCATTATCTGCTTTTATAGGCTGTCATTTGACATTCTCTGCCATACTTGATTAATTGCTTTTCCTTGAATATTTTTCTATGTTTCTGCACTCTCTTTGTTTCAGCAATTAAGCAAAGGAATACTAAGTATTAAACAAATTATATCTACATATTGTTGTCTTATTAACGAAGGAATAAGAGGATAAGGTAGGGACAAGAAACTCCCTGGTACTGGGGGCTGTCGCTTATCCGAAGGAGACCTACTCTCCATCGGGGTGGAGGAAATTGTTGTCTACCAGCCAGCACTAGTAGCTCACGTGGACACGGACGCTTCTCATCTAACGTATTGTAGACGTGTGTACACTCTGCGGTTTAATGATGTAAATATTTTGTAGAGGTTGGAACATAAATAGTTTTGTTTCTAAAACTTTGTTATCATTGTAAATGATTTAGGAGATAAGTTTGGAGAGAAACAATTATGAGTAAGCGAACCGTAATATAAATGAAAAGTTGGCTGCGGAGAAATGCCTGGCAGAGATAACGCTAATGAAGAAGGCGTCGAAATCTTATTAAAATGTATGAAGAGCAGAGAGATGAACTGTCATTTTTTATTAGAAGATGAAAAATTATAGACGAGAAAATTCCGTTTGTTAATAGAATCTAATTCTGATTCGCCGCGCGAAATCCAATGAAAAGCATTCAATGGGAAATTTAATTTGAGAAAGATATTTTGGATCCGTTCAAATTAAACTTGGAGGCCGCTTTTAGAATTTAGCAAACATGATAACTTTGCCTCTAACCTCTTTATATAAAGACAAGTTATGGCATTGTTTGCTTTTAGTTAGAGCTTTAAAATTAAAATTTTTAGTTGTACTGGTAAAACATTTCAATCTATGAAAAACATTGTTAGAAAACACCAAAGGAAATATATAAGTGCTGAAAGTGAACAGAATTACTATTTAATTTATCTTTTTGTCTTGGAACACAATTTAAAGTTTAGTTTGTTAAAATCATTTTAACATTGTTTAAAAGATTTGTCTAAAATTAGGTGTCTATCCACTAAAACTTTAGTGGATAGTGTTTAATAAAGATTAGTGTATCTGTGTGTGTGAGCGCACATATTTATTGTGTAGTACGTAAATATACCATACTTTATTATAAGTATACAATATAGTTGTAAAATTAAAGTTAACATTTGTGACGTAAAACATAACACCTTCCCTTTCCATATACAGATGGTTTCAGTATTCGATTTAAGTTAGGGGAACCTAACCCTCGCGAATAACGAGAGATTACTGTACAAACAAAAGCTGTACAATAAAGTTTTTAAAATGTACTTATATATACTCCCATGTATATTATTTACTATATTTGTACATTGTTTAAAAGTCTGATTGATATTTTCCATTCTTTTGTTGCAGCTGCCTAAGTCCAAGGTCGGCCTACTTTTACGAATTCCCCCCTAGTGGTGAGTATTGTAGTTATACGCTAACACTATGATTATTAATTACAGTTGTCGTTTCCTGTTGTGCTTTAAATTCTTCTCTGATCAGCCTCTGCAACCAACTATCGGTTATTTTCATTAATTTCTTCTTCTCATCTGAGAGCTTTTGTTGTTCAACTCCTTCTGCACACTATCCGTATATATATATATATATATATATATATATATATATATACAGATATATATATATGTATATATATATATATATATATATATATATATATATATATATATATATATAATTATATCGTGTTAAAATTTTCAATACGATACGTTAATAAAAATACTTTTTATTCAACAATTTACAAATCCTTTTTTTAAAACTTGCAGTGGATGACACATGATGTTAATACAGTTTTTTCCAAACGTTAATTCAATAATTAATTTAATGGATTATTTTAGTTTTATATGGGAGAGAAACTTTTTACAAAATTGGCAAGGTATGCAATATAGTTATTTCGTCCCATTTCGCTTCAAGTTAGTGATAACATATGTTTCATAAAACAGCTGATTTTATATTATAGGTTATGTAGTATAACATAGGTTATGTTACTTTATTGTTATAAACTTTCATTATTGATTAAAAAGAAGCTAAAGTAAATTTGTTGACCTAACTAGGAATTGACTTTATAAAATGTTTGTTTCTGTTATTAGTTTTAAGGAGACACATTATTTCCAAGCAACTTCACCATCATCGTCAACAGAAGGCTTAATTCTATTCTGTGTGATGTTATTTTCTTCCATTGAAGAAATTAGTGCGGTCGCACTCTGCCAGCATTGCTAATCTACGACTCGTGATGTACTTCCCGCACTCTTACGGCATTTCCAGTCTCTAACTCGTGCTTTACTCTATGAGTCATCCTGCCCGCTCTCCTTCGGCATTGCCAATTTCTAACTCGTGATGTGCTCTATGAGTCATCCTGCCCGCCCTCTGCCGGCTATTTTACCCGGGTCTGAGCCCCCAAAACCCGCCCAGCCCTCGTGGCAGCCAACCTCTAGCGAGCTACACATGCGCATGCGGTTAGTATCCCTACCGCGAATGAAGGAAACGGGATTGATTGCCCATGTACCAAGCTCATAAGCTCTTTCCATGGAGAATCAGGAGATAGTGAAATGAAACAGTACGGTAAGTGTCGCGCTAAGAGCGGGATGAAAAAACCTGGCAAGAAAGAAACCCTTCCAGGAAAAATCCCGCGACAGATCATGCAGGAACCCTGGGGGCTTGGATCACCTTATACTAAGGAATAAGGAGAGGTATTACCTTGCAAATACCTTGTTAGTGAGTCTATGGCAGGAATGGCATGCACCTCTTCTTCTGCTGCCTACTCGAAACTGAAAAGGCATGCAATCAAATTATTACTTCCGTTGGGGCTAAGCTGCGGCCCTGGAGATGTGCCCCTGCGTCACCTGGATCATAACTGTGAAGCAGAATTTATTAGTATGTATATTTTATTTTGGTGGTATGGTGTGAGATAGGCGGTCAGTAAGGACAGCGGCCGTCTGTGTGTGTCGTGGGTGGGGTCATATCTACCCAGTGAGGAAATGAGTGTTGATGTTGTATGTGCGTGAGCCTGTTTGTAGAACTTTGTTGCTAAGTGTCGGAGGTGTTGTTTGATGAAAGGCACTTTTAAGTCAGTGTGAAGCAGTGTTAATCTTGTACATCTAGGTGCCTTCGTGATTATTCGCAAAACCTTGTTTTGGAATAACTGTGTGCGTGTGTTACCTGCATGGCCCCAGACGGGTGATGCGTAAGTGAGTATGCTGCGCAACATAGATACGTATATAGTAGTGGCCGCCCGTAGTGAAAGTGGGCTTGTTCTGTTAAGCATAGGTTATAGTTGTGTTAATCTAATTGTTGCTTTTTTTAACGTGTTGGTAATGTGAGGGTCCCAAGTCAGGCCTCTGTCGAGTATGACTCCCAGATATTTGACCTGGTTCCTCCAGTGAATGTCCTCGCCTAATAGTTTTAGAGGTGTGTTGAGTTGGTGTGTCCTACGTTTGGAGAGAAGCAAAGCCTGGCACTTGGCCACGTTCACCTTAACTCTCCAGTAGCTCAGCCATGATTCTAGTACTGTAAGGTGGTCCTGTAAATATAAGTGTATTAGATGTGGTTTCCATGACTGAGCGGATAACGCGGTGTCATCTGCAAATATGGCCACTTGTGTGTTGAGTGTTGTCGGTATGTCGTTGATGTAGATGTTGAACAATACGGGCCCAATAATTGAGCCCTGAGGGACTCCATCCCGTATAGTCCGTAGTGTAGATTGAGCTTGATCTACATCAACCCTAAACTTACGGTTGGACAGGTATGAGCTAACTAGGTGTATGAGCCCGTCTGGAAAGCCATAGTGACGAAGTTTCGCTAAGAGCCCGTTGTGCCAGACCCGGTCAAAGGCCTTTTCAATGTCCAGGAAGACTACCCCAGTCGAGCAGTAATTGTTGAAACCCTTGGTTGCATGCTCCACCACTCTCATCGGCTGATGCGTAGCCGAGTGTTTTGTCCTAAAGCCATATTGCTCTGGCCTCAGTATGTTGTGTGTGTGGATATGCTTGTTGATACGTTTGAGCAAATTTTTTTCAAATACCTTGCCCATCGTATTCAACAAGCTTATCGGTCTATATGAATCAGGTTTGTTGTGGTCTTTTCCCGGTTTGGGGAAGACCAAGATCTTGGCCTCCTTCCAAGCGTCCGGGAAGTGTTGTGTCCGGAGTATAGCATTATAGATGTTTGACAGATAAATGATCGCTTTCTCCGTGAGGTTTTTTAGCGTTGTGTTGGTGATGGTGTCTGGTCCAGGAGCTTTCCTGGAGTTTGTTTGTGAGATTGCCCACTTTATCTCTGTGATTGTAGTGTCAGTGTTTGGCTCTAATGTAGGGCAATAGGCAAACTGTGCTGTTTCTAAATCTACTTTAGCTGTAACGGCTGCATCAGCTGGTTGGTCGTTTGGTTGGAACGTGCTCTCAAGCGTGTCAGCAAACAAGTTAACTTTGTCGACCGGGTCGCCCACCTGCCCATTCGGGCCGATGAGTGGGGGATAGCGCAGCGGTTCTCGCGTGAAGTGTTTGACCATCGGCCAGATGGGTGTGTCTGTTGTGTTTAAGGTCGCCAATTCCGCTTGGAAGCCATCGACTTTGTACTGAATTAGTTCCCGCCTAATTTGCCTCTTAAGGCGATTAAGTGTTGTGTGTGGAACGCATCTGTTTACCCCGTGTTGCAATGCCCGCCGGATCCTATTTCGCCGGGTGATTAGATGTAGTATGTGCCTTGGTATGTGTACATAGTGTCTGGGCTGACATCTAACTGGTACCGCGTTAGTAATCGCAGTACGTATTGCCGTCGTAAGGCTGCCGACGGCTTTGTCTATGTCCAGTGGTGAGTCGACATTTAGGGTGGCAGGTAGAGTGCTGTCCAGCTGGGACTGGAATAACTCCCAGTCAGCCAGTCTGTAGTTCATCACCTTCCTTAGCTCTATGCGAGCAGGGCTTCCAGAAACCGCCATTATCACGGGGTAGTGATCTGAATTCAGATCTCTATCGACGTGAAGTTGCGGTGACACTAGCAGACCTTTCGCAATAGCTATATCCAAAGTGTCTTCCGTGTGGTAAGTGCTGTGGTGTGTTGGTTCAGGAGGGGCCAGCAGTATAGCTGTTGTGTTTTGTAAGAAGGTTTGGAGTTGCCGGCCTCCTGTGTTTGTAGACTTACAGCCCCAGCATGTGTGTTTAGAATTGAGGTCCCCGGCGACTATTACCCTACTAGAGGTCTGTAGAAGAACTTCTAAATCGCGAGTGTAATCAACAGAACCCGGGGGTTTGTACGCTGATACAAGTGTTGTTGTGCTGCCGTTGAGCTTTGCCAATATCCAACTAGTGCTGTACTCTATGTGTCATCCTGCTCGCATTCTGCCGGCATTGCCAGTCTCTAATTCGTGCTGTACTCTATGAGTCATCCTGCCCGCACTCTGCCGGCATTGTTAATCTCTAACTCGTGCTAAAACTGTAAATCTCTAAAACTTTAACCCTGATTTTAGTCAACCCGGAAGATTGATTATATTACTGTAATTCTATATCGTATATATTTTACTTTTACCTGTTTACTTCTAAAACTGCAGTGTTTTACTTATACAGTAGTATGTTTTTCTTTTAGATTTACTCTCCATTTTTAACCTTGTCATAAATTATCTGTTTTAAATTGTTATTTTGTTTCTACATATAACCCGTTCTTAGCGATGACGACCGTCTTTGGTTGTATGCAAAAACCTTCTTAGATCTTTACGTCTCCACCACTCGCACTTCTCTGTGCGTTTCTTGTTTCCTTGACGTGTGATTCTATTTCTTGATCGTCTACACCATTCTGACACAGGAAGCCATTGATATGTTCAGTAAGTACTTCATATTTTTGTTTGTTTCTTATTCTGGCATTACTCGTTTTGGTTTTTCCTATCCTTATTTTTGAGCAATTCTGTACCTTCCGGAAAACCAGTTTTTTAAAGGCCTTGTTTTTCCTTTTAAACCTATAAAATTCATACATCAGGTTTCTGTTTTAGAGCATAGGTTTACCGTCTGCTAGCATTGGCCACAACACTCTGACGTCACTCATCACCATCCGCTGTGATGAACCCTGTAGTGTAGGCAATTACTTTTTAGAAATCGATGTGCAGAATGTTTTTACTGCAAACAGAATCACGTATGTGCATTTTTACCCAAAAGAACACTGGTTCCATTTCATGCGAAAGTTTACTTTGTTGATAAATTACGTTTTATGACAAAGTTTTGTTTGAAAACTATATTTGCATGAAAAACAACTGGAGCTGGTTTTGAGTGCTTCCATCACGATTAATTAGCCAGTACGAGAATACACTCACAATGCACGTATAAACAATGAATATTGTTTACACTTTAAATAATTGCTAAGAGCTACTACAGTCCGTTAATACTGTGTGCACTGAATAAAAAGCTACTTTGTTAATTAATTTTATACAAAAGCAGCAGTTTATGGCTTTTATAATAGTTTAGAGTTTAGAGGATTCGTTGTGGAGGGGAGAGGAGATAAAATTAATTGGCGGTAATATTTCAAGTAATAAAGTAATTAAATAAAATTATATGAACAGTGGTTTGTCTCTTAGCTTTGATTATTGTAATCAAAAGTTTCCTTTGCGGCTACAAATGTTCTGAGATTATACAAACGGCGTCTGTAAAGACTGCGAAGGTGCATGACATTTGTCGCAAAGTTGTGGAGAGTATCTTTGTACGGAACTCATCCACATCTGAAGACGATTACTGCTCCATCTCCGAGAAGTGACCCCCAGGTCTTGAGGGGAGTTCCTGAAGTAATTGGCTCCCTAAGGCGCAACGAAATCGCCAAATTACAGCTGTTACCGATAAAATCAGTTCGTCAATGTAATGGAGCTACAGGAAAATTTCCCAAAATCCATGCGAAAAACTACCTGATCTAGTAGTCGGCGTCCTACTGGTGATCCATCTTCATTTATGAGCCAGATGACTTCCAGATTGAGCTGTAGTTGGTCTAGGGTTTCGTGACAAAATTACTCAAAGCCTGGACAAAGTAAACTGGAGTCTGGGTTCTTGACAGGTACGAGGACTTTAGAAATAAAAGACGCAACTGGCCGAGGCAGTGACAAACGACGATTTCCCTAATAAGTTTTATTATTAATAATTTTTATGTATTGTGAGATTTATTTTTTATTACTCTGTAATATTTACTGAAAAATACTACTGTTTCAAAACATCTCTGCAGCACTGAAACATATATAGCACGCGAGCCGTAGCAAGAGACTTGGGCACCCAATGAGCAACTGCCTGCTTGACATTTAGAGAGGTGGGGAAGCGCTATGAATCAGTTGAACCTCGCTGCTGTATGTATCCGTCTGCCATAGCTACTGACTCTTGTTTACCAGCACGCTTAAGCGGCTCTTACACGCTCAATAATATTGCGCAATATTTGGATGTATGTAGACCTTATTGGAAGGTTGCGAGATATATTATTCAAAATCAAATATCTTTGAAATATATTGCACAACCTGGAAAATATTGTGCAATATCCCTTCAGTAGATTGCAACAAGTGGTAGATAACGCATCATGACGACAGGAAAAAAATTATTTTTAGAATTTATAGAAGTCTACCGTGAACTTCCGGTCTTGTGGGACTTAAAGAGTAAATACTATAATAGTAATCGATTGGAGGAGTTACAAAAGCGAGCCGTTCAACGAATGTCACATAAGACGTTGCAAAATCATTCGGTTCACACACTCTCAGTTCTTTAAGTAAATTTTCATGAGCGTAAATAAACCATTTCCTCCGTGCCTTTTATTTCTTTTTCTCTCTTCTACAGCAATCAATACATAACATAGTTCGATGTTACTCAACGTGGCTTGATATTGCGGCGGGGACTGACAATATTGCGAAGCACATTGTACGTCTGTACTTATGATTGCTCAATATATTGCACAACTATCAATATGCTATCCAAACTCGTACAAACTCAATAATTATTGTGAAATTGAACGTCTATAGAGTCACAGTAGCCTGGCCTCCCCCTTCCACTAGTCGACGAACTCCTTTTCTGCGCATCTCAATTATCTTGGTACTTACTCTCTTTACGTTCCGTAATTCTCTCTTCCTATAACGACGCCAAAAGCAATATCACCTTGATGTATAGTGGCAGCAATGCTACAGTTGGCAGAGGTACAAATGAAAAGTTAAATAATAATATTAATTTGCTGAAAGAAGAAAACATAACCAAGATATATAACGAAATACAATACTGTGCGCGTTAAGAGGTAGATTTAATGAGAGAAGGTTGGAAATGGAGACCACCGTCTTAATACAAATACGTTTGCAGCCACAGTGCGTGTTGGGTACCCAGACAATATAATCAGTGGATGTTGGCATTTCCTTACAGACGCTGGAGATGAGAAACGTTTACAAATGCAATACGTGGACGTTATATACAGAGCACGTAGAATGAAGGAGTGACGAACCTACCAAGCGAAAGATTGTTAAGTGATTTTGGGGTATATTAGGAGTTAGAAAACAACTTGAGGGGGAAAAGTGAAGGGAAAAACAACGAACGAATGTCATGTGAAGATACTGTAGTTATTAAACCGGCAAGGGCTATTTATGACACAATAAATGGTCTTTTATTAACCATAAGAAGGGTGCTACTGTAAGGATCGAAACGAAGGCATCATATTAAATAATAATTGTTAGCTGCATTTAGTTCATTAGACATTTTATTTAGGAAAGTAAATAGATTTTGTTGTGCTATATTGTCTAAATGCGTGCAGCACAGCTGTAGTTGCGAATGGACGAAAGATATGTACAGGATAAAGTTTTGACAGTTGATGAGGGTAAGCTATGACATCAGAACATTGTGACAGGCGATAAATGAGTACAACTTTTAGGCGTGCACGAATCTTTTAAAATCATTGAGTTACATAAATGAGTTTGCCTCTGAGTTAAACATAGGTTTCGCTTAACTGTTTAATCGAGTTCTATATTCTTGATTTTTGCTTCTGATGTAACCACGACAATATGCCCTTTGCATTATCTTTGTGTTTCCGATATGCATAGCCGAGATAATGCACCATGGGATCCCCTTAGTAGAGGAAATCACCTCCATATTTACTAAACACAAAACCCACTGAAGTAAACAATATATCGAATTTATCTCTACGACAGTTAAGGGCAAAGTGACCACTGGCAAAGTGGAAACATCTTTTTGACTGAGAAAATCCCAAAGTTTGAGAGTTATTAGCAAACAGTTTAGGGGTAGATGACCTGGGTTGGCAACTGGAGTCTCATTTGTACTTTTTTCCGTTTATCAAATTTACCACTCACCCTCGCCAATTGCTGTTGTTTCCTCATGTACTCATATTTAGCTGTACTCATATTTCTTGCCCCCTCCGCATATTCTTATCTACTACTTGCAACGATGAACTGCAATTACTGTTGTTTCCTCATCTACCCATATTTAGCTGTACTCATATTTCTTGCCTCCTCCTCATATTCTTATCTACTACTTGCAACGATGAAGTGCAATTACTATTGTTTCCTCATGTACCCATATTTAGCTGTACTCATATTTCTTGCCCCTCCGCATATTCTTATCTACTACTTGCAACGATGAAGTGCAATTACTATTGTTTCCTCATGTACGCATATTAAGCTGTACTCATTTCTTGCCCCCTCCGCATATTCTTATCTACTACTTGCAACGATGAAGTGCAATTACTATTGTTTCCTCATGTACGCATATTAAGCTGTACTCATTTCTTTCCCCCTCCGCTTATTCTTATCTACTACTTGCAACGATGAACTGCAATTACTGTTGTTTCCTCATGTACGCATATTTAGCTGTACTCATTTCTTGCCCCCTCCGCATATTCTTATCTACTACTTGCAACGATGAACTGCAATTACTGTTGTTTCCTCATGTACGCATATTAAGCTGTACTCATTTCTTTCCCCCTCCGCTTATTCTTATCTACTACTTGCAACGATGAACTGCAATTACTGTTGTTTCCTCATGTACGCATATTTAGCTGTACTCATTTCTTGCCCCCTCCGCATATTCTTATCTACTACTTGCAACGATGAACTGCAATTACTATTGTTTCCTCATGTACGCATATTAAGCTGTACTCATTTCTTTCCCCCTCCGCTTATTCTTATCTACTACTTGCAACGATGAACTGCAATTACTGTTGTTTCCTCATGTACGCATATTAAGCTGTACTCATTTCTTGCCCCCTCCGCATATTCTTATCTACTACTTGCAACGATGAACTGCAATTACTATTGTTTCCTCATGTACGCATATTAAGCTGTACTCATTTCTTTCCCCCTCCGCTTATTCTTATCTACTACTTGCAACGATGAACTGCAATTACTGTTGTTTCCTCATGTACGCATATTTAGCTGTACTCATTTCTTGCCCCCTCCGCATATTCTTATCTACTACTTGCAACGATGAAGTGCAATTACTATTGTTTCCTCATGTACGCATATTAAGCTGTACTCATTTCTTGCCCCCTCCGCATATTCTTATCTACTACTTGCAACGATGAACTGCAATTACTGTTGTTTCCTCATGTACTCATATTAAGCTGTACTCATTTCTTGCCCCCTCCGCATATTCTTATCTACTACTTGCAACGATGAAGTGCAATTACTGTTGTTTCCTCATGTACGCATATTTAGCTGTACTCATTTCTTGCCCCCTCCGCTTATTCTTATCTACTACTTGCAACGAGATGAAGTGCAATTACTGTTGTTTCCTCATGTACCCATATTAAGCTGTACTCATTTCTTGCCCCCTCCGCTTATTCTTATCTACTACTTGCAACGAGATGAAGTGCAATTACTGTTGTTTCCTCATGTACGCATATTTAGCTGTACTCATTTCTTTCCCCCTCCGCTTATTCTTATCTACTACTTGCAACGAGATGAAGTGCAATTACTGTTGTTTCCTCATGTACTCATATTAAGCTGTACTCATTTCTTGCCCCCTCCGCATATTCTTATCTACTACTTGCAACGATGAAGTGCAATTGCTGTTGTTTCCTCATGTACCCATATTAAGCTGTACTCATTTCTTGCCCCCTCCGCATATTCTTATCTACTACTTGCAACGAGATGAAGTGCAATTACTGTTGTTTCCTCATGTACCCATATTAAGCTGTACTCATTTCTTGCCCCCTCCGCTTATTCTTATCTACTACTTGCAACGATGAAGTGCAATTACTGTTGTTTCCTCATGTACGCATATTTAGCTGTACTCATTTCTTGCCCCCTCCGCTTATTCTTATCTACTACTTGCAACGAGATGAAGTGCAATTACTGTTGTTTCCTCATGTACGCATATTTAGCTGTACTCATTTCTTTCCCCCTCCGCTTATTCTTATCTACTACTTGCAACGAGATGAAGTGCAATTACTGTTGTTTCCTCATGTACGCATATTTAGCTGTACTCATTTCTTGCCCCCTCCGCTTATTCTTATCTACTACTTGCAACGATGAAGTGCAATTACTGTTGTTTCCTCATGTACTCATATTAAGCTGTACTCATTTCTTGCCCCCTCCGCATATTCTTATCTACTACTTGCAACGATGAAGTGCAATTACTGTTGTTTCCTCATGTACCCATATTAAGCTGTACTCATTTCTTTCCCCCTCCGCTTATTCTTATCTACTACTTGCAACGAGATGAAGTGCAATTGCTGTTGTTTCCTCATGTACCCATATTAAGCTGTACTCATTTCTTGCCCCCTCCGCTTATTCTTATCTACTACTTGCAACGAGATGAAGTGCAATTACTGTTGTTTCCTCATGTACGCATATTTAGCTGTACTCATTTCTTTCCCCCTCCGCTTATTCTTATCTACTACTTGCAACGAGATGAAGTGCAATTGCTGTTGTTTCCTCATGTACGCATATTAAGCTGTACTCATTTCTTTCCCCCTCCGCTTATTCTTATCTACTACTTGCAACGATGAAGTGCAATTACTGTTGTTTCCTCATGTACCCATATTAAGCTGTACTCATTTCTTTCCCCCTCCGCTTATTCTTATCTACTACTTGCAACGAGATGAAGTGCAATTGCTGTTGTTTCCTCATGTACGCATATTAAGCTGTACTCATTTCTTTCCCCCTCAGCTTATTCTTATCTACTACTTGCAACGATGAAGTGCAATTACTGTTGTTTCCTCATGTACCCATATTAAGCTGTACTCATTTCTTTCCCCCTCCGCTTATTCTTATCTACTACTTGCAACGATGAAGTGCAATTACTGTTGTTTCCTCATGTACGCATATTTAGCTGTACTCATTTCTTTCCCCCTCCGCTTATTCTTATCTACTACTTGCAACGATGAAGTGCAATTACTGTTGTTTCCTCATGTACGCATATTTAGCTGTACTCATTTCTTTCCCCCTCCGCTTATTCTTATCTACTACTTGCAACGATGAAGTGCAATTACTGTTGTTTCCTCATGTACCCATATTAAGCTGTACTCATTTCTTTCCCCCTCCGCTTATTCTTATCTACTACTTGCAACGAGATGAAGTGCAATTGCTGTTGTTTCCTCATTTACCCATATTAAGCTGTACTCATTTCTTTCCCCCTCCGCTTATTCTTATCTACTACTTGCAACGAGATGAAGTGCAATTACTGTTGTTTCCTCATGTACGCATATTTAGCTGTACTCATTTCTTTCCCCCTCCGCATATTCTTATCTACTACTTGCAACGATGAAGTGCAATTACTGTTGTTTCCTCATGTACGCATATTTAGCTGTACTCATTTCTTGCCCCCTCCGCTTATTCTTATCTACTACTTGCAACGATGAAGTGCAATTACTGTTGTTTCCTCATGTACTCATATTAAGCTGTACTCATTTCTTGCCCCCTCCGCATATTCTTATCTACTACTTGCAACGAGATGAAGTGCAATTGCTGTTGTTTCCTCATGTACTCATATTAAGCTGTACTCATTTCTTTCCCCCTCAGCTTATTCTTATCTACTACTTGCAACGAGATGAAGTGCAATTACTGTTGTTTCCTCATGTACGCATATTTAGCTGTACTCATTTCTTGCCCCCTCCGCTTATTCTTATCTACTACTTGCAACGAGATGAAGTGCAATTACTGTTGTTTCCTCATGTACGCATATTTAGCTGTACTCATTTCTTTCCCCCTCCGCTTATTCTTATCTACTACTTGCAACGAGATGAAGTGCAATTGCTGTTGTTTCCTCATGTACGCATATTTAGCTGTACTCATTTCTTTCCCCCTCCGCTTATTCTTATCTACTACTTGCAACGAGATGAAGTGCAATTACTGTTGTTTCCTCATGTACGCATATTTAGCTGTACTCATTTCTTGCCCCCTCCGCTTATTCTTATCTACTACTTGCAACGATGAAGTGCAATTACTGTTGTTTCCTCATGTACTCATATTAAGCTGTACTCATTTCTTGCCCCCTCCGCATATTCTTATCTACTACTTGCAACGAGATGAAGTGCAATTGCTGTTGTTTCCTCATGTACCCATATTAAGCTGTACTCATTTCTTGCCCCCTCCGCATATTCTTATCTACTACTTGCAACGATGAAGTGCAATTACTATTGTTTCCTCATGTACGCATATTTAGCTGTACTCATTTCTTGCCCCCTCCGCATATTCTTATCTACTACTTGCAACGAGATGAAGTGCAATTACTGTTGTTTCCTCATGTACTCATATTAAGCTGTACTCATTTCTTGCCCCCTCCGCATATTCTTATCTACTACTTGCAACGAGATGAAGTGCAATTGCTGTTGTTTCCTCATGTACCCATATTAAGCTGTACTCATTTCTTGCCCCCTCCGCATATTCTTATCTACTACTTGCAACGATGAAGTGCAATTACTGTTGTTTCCTCATGTACTCATATTAAGCTGTACTCATTTCTTGCCCCCTCCGCATATTCTTATCTACTACTTGCAACGAGATGAAGTGCAATTGCTGTTGTTTCCTCATGTACCCATATTAAGCTGTACTCATTTCTTTCCCCCTCCGCTTATTCTTATCTACTACTTGCAACGATGAAGTGCAATTACTGTTGTTTCCTCATGTACGCATATTTAGCTGTACTCATTTCTTTCCCCCTCCGCATATTCTTATCTACTACTTGCAACGATGAACTGCAATTACTGTTGTTTCCTCATGTACTCATATTAAGCTGTACTCATTTCTTGCCCCCTCCGCATATTCTTATCTACTACTTGCAACGATGAACTGCAATTACTGTTGTTTCCTCATGTACTCATATTAAGCTGTACTCATTTCTTGCCCCCTCCGCTTATTCTTATCTACTACTTGCAACGATGAAGTGCAATTACTGTTGTTTCCTCATGTACGCATATTTAGCTGTACTCATTTCTTTCCCCCTCCGCATATTCTTATCTACTACTTGCAACGATGAACTGCAATTACTGTTGTTTCCTCATGTACTCATATTAAGCTGTACTCATTTCTTGCCCCCTCCGCATATTCTTATCTACTACTTGCAACGATGAACTGCAATTACTGTTGTTTCCTCATGTACTCATATTAAGCTGTACTCATTTCTTGCCCCCTCCGCTTATTCTTATCTACTACTTGCAACGATGAAGTGCAATTACTGTTGTTTCCTCATGTACGCATATTTAGCTGTACTCATTTCTTTCCCCCTCCGCATATTCTTATCTACTACTTGCAACGATGAACTGCAATTACTGTTGTTTCCTCATGTACTCATATTTAGCTGTACTCATTTCTTTCCCCCTCCGCATATTCTTATCTACTACTTGCAACGATGAACTGCAATTACTGTTGTTTCCTCATGTACTCATATTAAGCTGTACTCATTTCTTGCCCCCTCCGCTTATTCTTATCTACTACTTGCAACGATGAAGTGCAATTACTGTTGTTTCCTCATGTACGCATATTTAGCTGTACTCATTTCTTTCCCCCTCCGCATATTCTTATCTACTACTTGCAACGATGAACTGCAATTACTGTTGTTTCCTCATGTACTCATATTAAGCTGTACTCATTTCTTTCCCCCTCCGCTTATTCTTATCTACTACTTGCAACGATGAAGTGCAATTACTGTTGTTTCCTCATGTACGCATATTTAGCTGTACTCATTTCTTGCCCCCTCCGCTTATTCTTATCTACTACTTGCAACGATGAAGTGCAATTACTGTTGTTTCCTCATGTACTCATATTAAGCTGTACTCATTTCTTGCCCCCTCCGCATATTCTTATCTACTACTTGCAACGAGATGAAGTGCAATTGCTGTTGTTTCCTCATGTACCCATATTAAGCTGTACTCATTTCTTGCCCCCTCCGCTTATTCTTATCTACTACTTGCAACGATGAAGTGCAATTACTGTTGTTTCCTCATGTACTCATATTAAGCTGTACTCATTTCTTGCCCCCTCCGCATATTCTTATCTACTACTTGCAACGAGATGAAGTGCAATTGCTGTTGTTTCCTCATGTACCCATATTAAGCTGTACTCATTTCTTGCCCCCTCCGCTTATTCTTATCTACTACTTGCAACGATGAAGTGCAATTACTGTTGTTTCCTCATGTACGCATATTTAGCTGTACTCATTTCTTTCCCCCTCCGCATATTCTTATCTACTACTTGCAACGATGAACTGCAATTACTGTTGTTTCCTCATGTACTCATATTAAGCTGTACTCATTTCTTGCCCCCTCCGCATATTCTTATCTACTACTTGCAACGATGAAGTGCAATTACTATTGTTTCCTCATGTACGCATATTAAGCTGTACTCATTTCTTGCCCCCTCCGCATATTCTTATCTACTACTTGCAACGATGAACTGCAATTACTGTTGTTTCCTCATGTACTCATATTAAGCTGTACTCATTTATTGCCCCCTCCGCATATTCTTATCTACTACTTGCAACGATGAACTGCAATTACTGTTGTTTCCTCATGTACGCATATTAAGCTGTACTCATTTCTTTCCCCCTCCGCTTATTCTTATCTACTACTTGCAACGATGAACTGCAATTACTGTTGTTTCCTCATGTACGCATATTTAGCTGTACTCATTTCTTGCCCCCTCCGCATATTCTTATCTACTACTTGCAACGATGAACTGCAATTACTATTGTTTCCTCATGTACGCATATTAAGCTGTACTCATTTCTTTCCCCCTCCGCTTATTCTTATCTACTACTTGCAACGATGAACTGCAATTACTGTTGTTTCCTCATGTACGCATATTAAGCTGTACTCATTTCTTGCCCCCTCCGCATATTCTTATCTACTACTTGCAACGATGAACTGCAATTACTATTGTTTCCTCATGTACGCATATTAAGCTGTACTCATTTCTTTCCCCCTCCGCTTATTCTTATCTACTACTTGCAACGATGAACTGCAATTACTGTTGTTTCCTCATGTACGCATATTTAGCTGTACTCATTTCTTGCCCCCTCCGCATATTCTTATCTACTACTTGCAACGATGAAGTGCAATTACTATTGTTTCCTCATGTACGCATATTAAGCTGTACTCATTTCTTGCCCCCTCCGCATATTCTTATCTACTACTTGCAACGATGAACTGCAATTACTGTTGTTTCCTCATGTACTCATATTAAGCTGTACTCATTTCTTGCCCCCTCCGCATATTCTTATCTACTACTTGCAACGATGAAGTGCAATTACTGTTGTTTCCTCATGTACGCATATTTAGCTGTACTCATTTCTTGCCCCCTCCGCTTATTCTTATCTACTACTTGCAACGAGATGAAGTGCAATTACTGTTGTTTCCTCATGTACCCATATTAAGCTGTACTCATTTCTTGCCCCCTCCGCTTATTCTTATCTACTACTTGCAACGAGATGAAGTGCAATTACTGTTGTTTCCTCATGTACGCATATTTAGCTGTACTCATTTCTTTCCCCCTCCGCTTATTCTTATCTACTACTTGCAACGAGATGAAGTGCAATTACTGTTGTTTCCTCATGTACTCATATTAAGCTGTACTCATTTCTTGCCCCCTCCGCATATTCTTATCTACTACTTGCAACGATGAAGTGCAATTGCTGTTGTTTCCTCATGTACCCATATTAAGCTGTACTCATTTCTTGCCCCCTCCGCATATTCTTATCTACTACTTGCAACGAGATGAAGTGCAATTACTGTTGTTTCCTCATGTACCCATATTAAGCTGTACTCATTTCTTGCCCCCTCCGCTTATTCTTATCTACTACTTGCAACGATGAAGTGCAATTACTGTTGTTTCCTCATGTACGCATATTTAGCTGTACTCATTTCTTGCCCCCTCCGCTTATTCTTATCTACTACTTGCAACGAGATGAAGTGCAATTACTGTTGTTTCCTCATGTACGCATATTTAGCTGTACTCATTTCTTTCCCCCTCCGCTTATTCTTATCTACTACTTGCAACGAGATGAAGTGCAATTACTGTTGTTTCCTCATGTACGCATATTTAGCTGTACTCATTTCTTGCCCCCTCCGCTTATTCTTATCTACTACTTGCAACGATGAAGTGCAATTACTGTTGTTTCCTCATGTACTCATATTAAGCTGTACTCATTTCTTGCCCCCTCCGCATATTCTTATCTACTACTTGCAACGATGAAGTGCAATTACTGTTGTTTCCTCATGTACCCATATTAAGCTGTACTCATTTCTTTCCCCCTCCGCTTATTCTTATCTACTACTTGCAACGAGATGAAGTGCAATTGCTGTTGTTTCCTCATGTACCCATATTAAGCTGTACTCATTTCTTGCCCCCTCCGCTTATTCTTATCTACTACTTGCAACGAGATGAAGTGCAATTACTGTTGTTTCCTCATGTACGCATATTTAGCTGTACTCATTTCTTTCCCCCTCCGCTTATTCTTATCTACTACTTGCAACGAGATGAAGTGCAATTGCTGTTGTTTCCTCATGTACGCATATTAAGCTGTACTCATTTCTTTCCCCCTCCGCTTATTCTTATCTACTACTTGCAACGATGAAGTGCAATTACTGTTGTTTCCTCATGTACCCATATTAAGCTGTACTCATTTCTTTCCCCCTCCGCTTATTCTTATCTACTACTTGCAACGAGATGAAGTGCAATTGCTGTTGTTTCCTCATGTACGCATATTAAGCTGTACTCATTTCTTTCCCCCTCAGCTTATTCTTATCTACTACTTGCAACGATGAAGTGCAATTACTGTTGTTTCCTCATGTACCCATATTAAGCTGTACTCATTTCTTTCCCCCTCCGCTTATTCTTATCTACTACTTGCAACGATGAAGTGCAATTACTGTTGTTTCCTCATGTACGCATATTTAGCTGTACTCATTTCTTTCCCCCTCCGCTTATTCTTATCTACTACTTGCAACGATGAAGTGCAATTACTGTTGTTTCCTCATGTACGCATATTTAGCTGTACTCATTTCTTTCCCCCTCCGCTTATTCTTATCTACTACTTGCAACGATGAAGTGCAATTACTGTTGTTTCCTCATGTACCCATATTAAGCTGTACTCATTTCTTTCCCCCTCCGCTTATTCTTATCTACTACTTGCAACGAGATGAAGTGCAATTGCTGTTGTTTCCTCATTTACCCATATTAAGCTGTACTCATTTCTTTCCCCCTCCGCTTATTCTTATCTACTACTTGCAACGAGATGAAGTGCAATTACTGTTGTTTCCTCATGTACGCATATTTAGCTGTACTCATTTCTTTCCCCCTCCGCATATTCTTATCTACTACTTGCAACGATGAAGTGCAATTACTGTTGTTTCCTCATGTACGCATATTTAGCTGTACTCATTTCTTGCCCCCTCCGCTTATTCTTATCTACTACTTGCAACGATGAAGTGCAATTACTGTTGTTTCCTCATGTACTCATATTAAGCTGTACTCATTTCTTGCCCCCTCCGCATATTCTTATCTACTACTTGCAACGAGATGAAGTGCAATTGCTGTTGTTTCCTCATGTACTCATATTAAGCTGTACTCATTTCTTTCCCCCTCAGCTTATTCTTATCTACTACTTGCAACGAGATGAAGTGCAATTACTGTTGTTTCCTCATGTACGCATATTTAGCTGTACTCATTTCTTGCCCCCTCCGCTTATTCTTATCTACTACTTGCAACGAGATGAAGTGCAATTACTGTTGTTTCCTCATGTACGCATATTTAGCTGTACTCATTTCTTTCCCCCTCCGCTTATTCTTATCTACTACTTGCAACGAGATGAAGTGCAATTGCTGTTGTTTCCTCATGTACGCATATTTAGCTGTACTCATTTCTTTCCCCCTCCGCTTATTCTTATCTACTACTTGCAACGAGATGAAGTGCAATTACTGTTGTTTCCTCATGTACGCATATTTAGCTGTACTCATTTCTTGCCCCCTCCGCTTATTCTTATCTACTACTTGCAACGATGAAGTGCAATTACTGTTGTTTCCTCATGTACTCATATTAAGCTGTACTCATTTCTTGCCCCCTCCGCATATTCTTATCTACTACTTGCAACGAGATGAAGTGCAATTGCTGTTGTTTCCTCATGTACCCATATTAAGCTGTACTCATTTCTTGCCCCCTCCGCATATTCTTATCTACTACTTGCAACGATGAAGTGCAATTACTATTGTTTCCTCATGTACGCATATTTAGCTGTACTCATTTCTTGCCCCCTCCGCATATTCTTATCTACTACTTGCAACGAGATGAAGTGCAATTACTGTTGTTTCCTCATGTACTCATATTAAGCTGTACTCATTTCTTGCCCCCTCCGCATATTCTTATCTACTACTTGCAACGAGATGAAGTGCAATTGCTGTTGTTTCCTCATGTACCCATATTAAGCTGTACTCATTTCTTGCCCCCTCCGCATATTCTTATCTACTACTTGCAACGATGAAGTGCAATTACTGTTGTTTCCTCATGTACTCATATTAAGCTGTACTCATTTCTTGCCCCCTCCGCATATTCTTATCTACTACTTGCAACGAGATGAAGTGCAATTGCTGTTGTTTCCTCATGTACCCATATTAAGCTGTACTCATGTCTTTCCCCCTCCGCTTATTCTTATCTACTACTTGCAACGATGAAGTGCAATTACTGTTGTTTCCTCATGTACGCATATTTAGCTGTACTCATTTCTTTCCCCCTCCGCATATTCTTATCTACTACTTGCAACGATGAACTGCAATTACTGTTGTTTCCTCATGTACTCATATTAAGCTGTACTCATTTCTTGCCCCCTCCGCATATTCTTATCTACTACTTGCAACGATGAACTGCAATTACTGTTGTTTCCTCATGTACTCATATTAAGCTGTACTCATTTCTTGCCCCCTCCGCTTATTCTTATCTACTACTTGCAACGATGAAGTGCAATTACTGTTGTTTCCTCATGTACGCATATTTAGCTGTACTCATTTCTTTCCCCCTCCGCATATTCTTATCTACTACTTGCAACGATGAACTGCAATTACTGTTGTTTCCTCATGTACTCATATTAAGCTGTACTCATTTCTTGCCCCCTCCACATATTCTTATCTACTACTTGCAACGATGAACTGCAATTACTGTTGTTTCCTCATGTACTCATATTAAGCTGTACTCATTTCTTGCCCCCTCCGCTTATTCTTATCTACTACTTGCAACGATGAAGTGCAATTACTGTTGTTTCCTCATGTACGCATATTTAGCTGTACTCATTTCTTTCCCCCTCCGCATATTCTTATCTACTACTTGCAACGATGAACTGCAATTACTGTTGTTTCCTCATGTACTCATATTTAGCTGTACTCATTTCTTTCCCCCTCCGCATATTCTTATCTACTACTTGCAACGATGAACTGCAATTACTGTTGTTTCCTCATGTACTCATATTAAGCTGTACTCATTTCTTGCCCCCTCCGCTTATTCTTATCTACTACTTGCAACGATGAAGTGCAATTACTGTTGTTTCCTCATGTACGCATATTTAGCTGTACTCATTTCTTTCCCCCTCCGCATATTCTTATCTACTACTTGCAACGATGAACTGCAATTACTGTTGTTTCCTCATGTACTCATATTAAGCTGTACTCATTTCTTTCCCCCTCCGCTTATTCTTATCTACTACTTGCAACGATGAAGTGCAATTACTGTTGTTTCCTCATGTACGCATATTTAGCTGTACTCATTTCTTGCCCCCTCCGCTTATTCTTATCTACTACTTGCAACGATGAAGTGCAATTACTGTTGTTTCCTCATGTACTCATATTAAGCTGTACTCATTTCTTGCCCCCTCCGCATATTCTTATCTACTACTTGCAACGAGATGAAGTGCAATTGCTGTTGTTTCCTCATGTACCCATATTAAGCTGTACTCATTTCTTGCCCCCTCCGCTTATTCTTATCTACTACTTGCAACGATGAAGTGCAATTACTGTTGTTTCCTCATGTACTCATATTAAGCTGTACTCATTTCTTGCCCCCTCCGCATATTCTTATCTACTACTTGCAACGAGATGAAGTGCAATTGCTGTTGTTTCCTCATGTACCCATATTAAGCTGTACTCATTTCTTGCCCCCTCCGCTTATTCTTATCTACTACTTGCAACGATGAAGTGCAATTACTGTTGTTTCCTCATGTACGCATATTTAGCTGTACTCATTTCTTTCCCCCTCCGCATATTCTTATCTACTACTTGCAACGATGAACTGCAATTACTGTTGTTTCCTCATGTACTCATATTAAGCTGTACTCATTTCTTGCCCCCTCCGCATATTCTTATCTACTACTTGCAACGATGAAGTGCAATTACTATTGTTTCCTCATGTACGCATATTAAGCTGTACTCATTTCTTGCCCCCTCCGCATATTCTTATCTACTACTTGCAACGATGAACTGCAATTACTGTTGTTTCCTCATGTACTCATATTAAGCTGTACTCATTTATTGCCCCCTCCGCATATTCTTATCTACTACTTGCAACGATGAACTGCAATTACTGTTGTTTCCTCATGTACTCATATTAAGCTGTACTCATTTCTTGCCCCCTCCGCATATTCTTATCTACTACTTGCAACGATGAAGTGCAATTACTATTGTTTCCTCATGTACGCATATTAAGCTGTACTCATTTCTTGCCCCCTCCGCATATTCTTATCTACTACTTGCAACGATGAAGTGCAATTACTATTGTTTCCTCATGTACGCATATTAAGCTGTACTCATTTCTTGCCCCCTCCGCATATTCTTATCTACTACTTGCAACGATGAACTGCAATTACTGTTGTTTCCTCATGTACTCATATTTAGCTGTACTCATTTCTTGCCCCCTCCGCATATTCTTATCTACTACTTGCAACGATGAAGTGCAATTACTGTTGTTTCCTCATGTACGCATATTTAGCTGTACTCATTTCTTGCCCCCTCCGCATATTCTTATCTACTACTTGCAACGATGAAGTGCAATTACTGTTGTTTCCTCATGTACGCATATTTAGCTGTACTCATTTCTTGCCCCCTCCGCATATTCTTATCTACTACTTGCAACGATGAAGTGCAATTACTGTTGTTTCCTCATGTACGCATATTTAGCTGTACTCATTTCTTGCCCCCTCCGCATATTCTTATCTACTACTTGCAACGATGAAGTGCAATTACTGTTGTTTCCTCATGTACGCATATTTAGCTGTACTCATTTCTTGCCCCCTCCGCATATTCTTATCTACTACTTGCAACGATGAAGTGCAATTACTGTTGTTTCCTCATGTACGCATATTTAGCTGTACTCATTTCTTGCCCCCTCCGCATATTCTCATCTACTACTTACAATGATGAAGTGCAGTTATTCTTGTTATTGTTTTCGTGACAACATCTAAAGTCCGGACGACAGCGGCCGCCAGCTTCGGCGCCTTTCGGCTAATGAGAACAGCTCTCGGTTGATCTTCAAATGACACCATTTCTAACTTCAAAATATGCGGCGTGAGTGCTGGGTACTCGAAAACGTGCCTCGACTTTAGACTGACATCCGGACAGTTCCTGTAGGTACGTATGTCCTGGTCTTGTTTGGGAGAATCTTCATCCCTCTGAAATGATTAAAATGCAGTTGTTTCAAGCTATAGTGAAATTGCTACTTCTCCAAGGATACTGTGGAAGGGTCTCTTTACCAACGTTATGGAGATAGGTCCTTATGCAATATTACGTTAAAAAGAATTATTGGCCATGATTACAATGAAGACCCTTGTTTTTGTTTAAACTGAAGAACTTAATTTCCAGTAGATCCCGAGACGTAAACATGACTGACAATGAAACATCTGACCAACCATCCAACCAGGCACAACTCCCCCCCCCCCCCCAGTTCGAGCATCTCGTTCTCATTTTTATCTGTACCCATTTTTCGTCCCACCGTAGTGGCGAGATTCTTAATTTTCTCATTCGAAAAAAACTAGAAAAACTCTTGTAACGTGTAAACATAATGCCTTTAATAAACACACATGTACAACGCAAAGCGTGATTCTAGCCTTGGATGTGTTGATGAATTGTTTGTCTGTTCGCAGAACGCTCCGGCAAGAAGAGGACCAGTTTCTCGAGGTTTCTGCGGCATCTGAAAACGCACAGAAAAGAGAAGTCAGGCTCGCCGAGACAGCCTTCGAGCAGGGTGAGTTAACAGTGCTTTCATGTTTACAATTAGTGTTTGTGTGCGCGTGTAGTTTGCTGCCCTAATGCCGTGTGTGGACCGACTGTCCATGATGATGCTGTATCGGAATATCTGCCTTCTTCTACACCTCTCTAGGTAACTCCAGCTCGATTTATTAAATAATCCTTATAGTATACAAATAAATTCGAAGTTTTTTATAAGTTAATATTAACAAATAATTGTACAAGTATAGGTGGTCGTTTGCTGGACGTTTTTTTTATTTCTTCCCATTTTAACGAACGCCTTTAATTAAAATATATTAATTTGAACATAATTCGCACATTTGACGCTACGTTACGCGCAATTGCCACAACAAACAAGCAGAAGCGCACAGATGCAACCGTTTAGCCGCAGGTTTTAATTAACTTTAAATTAAATTTGTAGTGTTGAGTAATTAATCAATTTGCCCTCACTATTTTACTCAACAGTCTGGTAATATCCCCACGGGTCGTAACTTTTCCTACAGACTGTACTTTCATTACCTTAGATGCGGTTTGGACCAGACTCGCTTACAGTTTCTCCCTTGCATTTAGTTTTTCTTTAACCTCAGCTTATCATAGGTTAACAGTTGCTGACTTGTGAGATATTCCACGGCTGTTTTTAATATCTATCTGGAAATTCAATATTTCTCTTTGTTGCGAGGAAAACGTGTCGTTTAAAGAAGATATTTTTCTACACAATTAAAAGTACGAGAATATTGTCTACTAAGACATCTCTAATTTTAGTTAGCTGTTTCAAGGAATTATTTTATTTCACATTTTATTACAATATTCTGCAAAAATAATATTTCCATTGAATTATGAGTTATGGTTTAGTAATTGTAATATAAACGTTAATTTTTTTTTTGAAAAGTGTAGTATCGTAATATGCTTAGGAGTTAACTCCTTTCTTTGTCAGCGACGAATGTAGAAAAAGGAGTGGTATAGGTAGTGATACGAGCGGTGAAGGTAAAGCTCTCTCTCTGGGCGTAGATTGGAAGTTAACAGTCTGCGAGATAGCTTACTTAGCCGGCCCACCTGTTGAACATTAGCTCTTTGTATTATAGGTAGTGATACGAGTGGTGAAGATGAAGGTCTCTCTAGGCGTAGATTGGAAGTTAACACTTGTATACGTAGTGAAGCATTTGGTGAAGCTCTGTCTCTCTCTGGCCGTAGATTGGAAGTTAACACTCTGCGATATAGCTTACTTAGCCAGCGTGGGTTGGATACTATTGTACTACCCACCCGCTGAATATTAGCTCTTTGTATAGGTAGTGATGCGAGTGGTGAAGCTCTCTCTGGGCGTAGGATGGAAGTTAACGCTCTGCGAGATAGATTACTCAGCCGGAGTGAGTTGACTACTGTTGTATTACCCTTCCTCCGAACATTAGGTATTTGTATAGGTAGTGATACGAGTGATGAAATTTTCTCTGGCCGTAGCAGTGGAGGTAACAGTCTGCGAGATAGATTACTCAGCCGGAGTGAGTTGCTACTGTTGTCAACCCTTCCGTCGATTATTAGGTATTTGTATAGGCAGTGACACGAGTTATAAAACTTTCTCTGGGCGTAGGAGTGGAGGTAACAATCTGCGAGATAGCTTACTAAGCTTGGGTCGGCTACCTTTTTATAGGTCCAATTTTATAGGCTGGCACTTGACTCTTAGGTAGAAATTGTGTATTCGTCTTCTATAAAACATCAGGCACTGTCGTCATTTCTCATCGGGGCCATAAATCACGGCCTGCCTCAGACAACCCTATTACCACGCTTCTGTGAAATCCTTATTTACATTTGTTGTTATTTATCGAATACATTAAAAATTATTAATAAGTAACAAAATAATAAGTCAACCCTATGATTCAGTGGAAGTCCAAGGGTCGATGTTTTTGAAAATGACCTGCGAGCACCTCCACTCTCCCTCTTACCCTAAGCCTCTCAGCATGGGCCGCAGCCCCCAAGTGCCAGCTCATATATTTTACCTGTACTACCAACCTGCTGAACATTAGCTCTAGGTAATGATGGGAGTTATAAAACTTTCTCTAGGCGTAGGAGTGGAGGTAACAGTCTCAGAGAAAGCTTACTCAGCTTGGGTCGGCTACTGTTGTTAGTCTAACAAATGTCTTGTTCTGGCTGTGCATCATTTTTTTTTTATAACAGACCTACCTTCTGACGTATTATGTGACAATATTGGCCCATATGTCATGAAGGCATTAGATTTGCAAAACTGAAATGTTTTGGGGAAGACCGCAATACAAACGACACGTACCGAGAGATAAAGCTATCTGAAATATTGTTGGTCAGAGCAGTTTGTCCGCGCATGCTCCGCCTGTTCTCGCCCCTCAATCTCAAGAGTTTCATCACTCGTTGGGCCTCAGACAATACTCCGTACTCCCCAACTTCCTAACGATCACCGCTCTTAAAGCATTTATATATGTAGAAGGAAGAGTGTAATTATTTCATTTTCCATTCGCGCTCCATTCGCGGAGTTACTTCTAGCTCTGGACTGTAATTTTTTATTTCCACAACATTTCCAAATAAAATTGTGTAACCTGGAAACAATCAGTTTATAGTTAGGATTTCCGAAGGGCAACGATTTCAATGTTTACTTTGCCTTCAATATTAATTCATTAAGGGACACCACTTATATTTATTAAATAAAGTTTTTATTTTTCAATAAAAGCTGATAAATTTCAGTCAGTAATATACAAAATATTCTGATTAAAGACAGTAAATTATCTAAATACTTTAACATTTTACGTGGGAACTATTAAATGAACTAAATTTCATAGAAGTACGTAAATAGAGTGGGTTGGCTTCCAGTCCTAACCGTTCAGTGTTGTATGAAACCCTATACAGGGTTCCTAATAAAATTGTTCCGTGCTTGGTATACTTTTTCTCGAAGTATACTCGAATATTTTCTCAAATATTGTTTATTATTTTAAAATTCCTTCTATTAGCTCACTGTCTCTTTATCTATTACAAATTTTCAAACGTTTTTATTCAGCCAATCAAGTTCAAATGAATTTGTTTAAACCTATCGTGTATGAAAATTGATGTTAATACTGTTTTTTTTCAAATTTATTCACTAATTGAAATTTAAAATTTAATTTCCCTGTCGGATTCAAACTGTGGATCTACATGTTTGAAAACCAGCACGACGCTAACAATCCTAGAGCTAAACATTACTTGGATATATATATATAAAATAAAATTATAAGAAAAAGGCTCTTTGCGATAGTGAAGCATTACAAGAGGAGGATAGAATGAGAAGTTGCAGACCACTATCAGCTTCTTAAATTAGAAAGGAAAAAAGAAAGAATATAAATAGTAATAAACAAAAATCATATTCCAACACCATATCTATACTAATATATAAAAATCTAGTGGTGTGCGTGTGTTCCTCAATCACGTAAAAATTCCTTTACCCATTGAGCTGAAATTTTACATGGACATTCTTAGGTTCCCTGGTTAACACATAGGTCTATTTTTACTTAGAAATTCCGTCACGGCACCGCCCTACGGGCCTTGAAAACCCCCGTAACACTTAATTATCTATACTCCAGTTAATACTTAACTTGGCCTGATCAGCTGATAATCACCTGTATTAGTCACTTTTAAACACATTTAAACAGCTGATAGTAATTTTTATTTTTAATTTATCTTTCGAGATTAGTTATGTTTACAAATGTTATGTAATAAGTAGAAGATTTTCCTTCCCTTGGTTTTCAATACAATAATCATATAGTTTGGTTTATAGTTTGATATATTTATTGGGAACTAATCTATACTATTATATATAAATCTAATGGTGTCTGTCTGTGTATATATTTCTCAATCACAAAAACACTTCTGGACCCATTGAGCTGAAATTTGTTATTTATTTCCCGTGTCCACGTGTTTGATTTTATCGAAAATAAATTGTAGTGAGTGACGCAGAAAGTCATCAGAGATACGAAACAAATTATTAAAACTCTCGCACACGCCCCAAAAATTTACAATTTTGGAAAAATGTAATTCCCTCCAAACGTGGCGCTATTAGTGCCGGTAAAAATCCACATTGCCCCCCCCCCCAATACAATGCATATAAAATGAATGCAAACATGTCCTGAAGCTATACTGACAATTATTGTTTGTGATTGCCACGGAAGGTTAATTTTATATACCTATGAAGTACCCAATCAGGATAGATTTGGTTGTAATTTTATACGTTTAACGAAATGTACACATGTAAGGCTAGAATAGAGATCACTTGACGACGTATTACTTAGCGAAAGTAGACGTCTAATTAGGTAGATTTGTATAAGATTACAACCAAACCTATCTTGACTGGACACTTTACAGATATATTTTAATATAGACATGTAGTGATTTATAAAATTACAACCAAATCTATCGTAACTGGAGACTTGCGAACGCAGTACTCCTTACTACTTTTCACTTAATTTTTTACCCAACTTAAATTTGATAAAAATGGTATTAATTTCCCTGAGCAAGTTTTAATTTTCTTTTTGTTTTTTTTTTCAAATTGGTATAATTTTCCCCCTAAAATCGAACACGTAGGAACGGAAAATAAATACCTGAAATTTTATATGGACATTCCCTAGTTAACACATATTTTTATTTAGAAATTCCGTCAGGGCACCGCCTCATTGGCCTTGGAAACTCCCTTGACGGTAGGTTTATAAACTATAGTTTGATATATTTATTGTGATTTAATTTCAGTAAATTAAATGCAACCCAAATACAAATTAAATTAATACAAATATACGTCAATCCCATACGAAAGACGGGTACTTTGATGGTATTGTATAAAAAAGATAATAAAAAAAAATTGCAAGGAAATTCGCTTTATATATTGCCACTTAATATTGTGATTCTGTCATATATAACACACACACACACACACACACACACACACACACACACACACACACACACACACACACACACACACACACACACACACACACAGAGAGAGAGAGAGAGAGAGAGAGAGAGAGAAAGAGAAATACTCTGATTAATTGTAATTATAAAGCTAAAAAAACTGAAATAAAATATTTCTTTGTCAACCTCAGTAGGAATTGACTTTAAACAAATTCTTTTTCTATATTACTTGTTTTAATGAAACTAAAATTGTAACTATATTTTTTGGAATAAATCGATTGACTTGAATTTCAAGTACACTATAGGTGACTAATTGCCCGGCAAAGCGGCGCGAGGACTGTTGACGCGGGGATGGGGGTCGGTCGGCACCCTGAGGTCGCAGCGCTCTTCCGGAAACTGATTATAGATCTCCTCCTGTTAGGTCTAAATGTAATTGTATAATAACGCTAGATTGGAGGGCAGCATAAATCCCTAGTGGAGAGAGTGTGGGCATTGAGATTCCGTGGAGCCAATGACAATTTAGAAAATTAAATGTAATTTTTAGTCATTTTAACACTTAAAGTTAGATACAAGGGAAAACTAGTTCATTAAATTTTGTTTTAATTTAAATTGCATTTCCAATTCAAAGACTATTCAGTGGAAATTAAATTTAAGAACTTTTACAGGATGGCATTTATATAGGAAATCAGATGCTAGAATTAAAAAGGTCTCGGAAGCAAACGTTTAGGTTTTGGAACGTTGCTCATTAATAACTCAGTATTCTGTGAACTGCAGCAAAGGACTCGAAGATAAACGCCATTTCTGTTTTTCCTAAGTTATATTTCTCAGAGATGCGGTCATCGCCAAAACGTGTAAGGGCATAACGTGTATAGGTCTCACATTTATAACCACTTTACTCGTTTCAGTGACATATATAACCATTATCAGTGACAGAGCAACATAATCACAATTAATAAACAATAACTGCAGGTTTGTTCAAAATTATTTAATAATTACTGTCAATTAGTTTTAAAAACATTGTTTTGTATTTATATTTATATTTGTACTTCCACTTGAAAGATTGGAATTATGATGATAATGTCAAAAAAGTGATAAAATATTTTTTACCGTTAAAAAAATTAAATAGAAACTTTATAATTCTTCAGGGGTTAACCCCCCTCCTAACCCTCCTCGTTGCGCGTCTTGCCAGAATACCCCACATACGCTCCTCCACCCCGCTTCTGCAGACAAACATCAAATATACATTTCAGAAGTTTTAAATATTCTAAGGTGAAAGTACTGTAGAAGTTATGGACAAAGCTAGGATTCAAAAAGCTTCCTTTATTAAACTACACTTCTACATTGCGCGCTATGCCTTGGGACGTCCCTTGCAAACTGCTGCAACAGGTGGCCCGACATGGCGCCAGGCACATTATCCAAACGCCCTCTTCTTCATGCTACGCTAATTTAATACAAGAAAAATAAACGCCAAACGTTTATAACCCTGAGAAATATTTTCTAAATTCAAGAACATATTTTTAAATGAGGTTGTTATAATTATTTTTTCGCGGATTAAAACTGTCTTCGTTAAATATAATAAAAATATTGTGTTATTGCTCGCGCAGAAACAGACTGCAAAGGGCGAGTATAAATCAATAGGAAGAAACTGTCGGAAAGGCAGAGACGACTGCCCGCTTTCTTCTCGGCATTACTACCTCTAACATTGCTCTCCTTTCCTGATCCACCTATCCAGCGACCGTGTCGTTAACTTAGTCTACAAGAAACTGTGAGGTATTGTCTGGTCACCACCTTTTTGGCATTGCTACCCCTAGTATCGTTCTCCTATCCTGATCCACCTATCCAGCGACCGTGTCGTTCACTTAGTCTACAAGAAACTGTGAGATATTGTCTGGTCCCCACCTTTTTGGCATTACTACTCCTAGTTTTGTTCTCTTTCCCTGATCCACCTATCCAGCAACGTGTTGCCCCTTAGGCTACAAGACACTGTGAGAGAGGTGAACATTGTCTGGTCGCCACCTTTTTGGCATTACTACTCCTAGTTTTGTTCTCTTTCCCTGATCCACCTATCCAGCAACCGTGTTGCCCCTTAGGCTACAAGACACTGTGAGAGAGGTGAACATTGTCTGGCCGCCACTTTTTTGGCATTACTATTCCTAGTTTTGTTCTCTTTCCCTGATCCACCTATCCAGCAACGTGTTGCCCCTTAGGCTACAAGAAACTGTGAGAGAAGTGAACATTGTCTGGTCGCCACCTTTTTGGCATTACTACTCCTAGTTTTGTTCTCTTTCCCTGATCCACCTATCCAGCAACCGTGTTGCCCCTTAGGCTACAAGACACTGTGAGAGAGGTGAACATTGTCTGGCCGCCACTTTTTTGGCATTACTACTCCTAGTTTTGTTCTCTTTTCCTGATCCACCTATCCAGCAACGTGTTGCCCTTAGGCTACAAGACACTGTGAGAGAGGTGAACATTGTCTGGCCGCCACCTTTTTGGCATTACTACTCCTAGTTTTGTTCTCTTTCCCTGATCCACCTATCCAGCAACGTGTTGCCCCTTAGGCTACAAGAAACTGTGAGAGAGGTGAACATTGTCTGGCCGCCACCTTTTTGGCATTACTACACCTAGTTTTGTTCTCTTTCCCTGATCCACCTATCCAGCAACCGTGTTGCCCCTTTGGCTACAAGAAACTGTGAGAGAGGTGAAATTGTCTGGTCGCTACCTTTTTGGCATTACTACTCCTAGTTTTGTTCTCTTTCCCTGATCCACCTATCCAGCAACCGTGTTGCCCCTTAGGCTACAAGACACTGTGAGAGAGGTGAACATTGTCTGGCCGCCACTTTTTTGGCATGACTGCTCCTAGTTTAGTTCTCTTTCCCTGATCCACCTATCCAGCAACGTGTTGCCCCTTAGGCTACAAGACACTGTGAGAGATGTGAACATTGTCTGGCCGCCACCTTTTTGGCATTACTACTCCTTGTTTTGTTCTCTTTCATTGATCCACCTATCCAGCAACCGTGTTGCCCATTAGGCTACAAGACACTGTGAGAGAGGTGAACATTGTCTGGCCACTACTTTTATCGCATTGCTACCCCTAGTATCGTCCTCCTATCCTGATCCACCTATCCAGCAACCTTGTTGCCCCTTTGGCTACAAGAAACTGTGAGAGAGGTGAACATTGTCTGGCCGCCACCTTTTTGGCATTACTACTCCTAGTTTTGTTCTCTTTCCCTGATCCATCTATCCAGCAACCGTGTTGCCCCTTAGGCTACAAAACACTGTGAGAGAGGTGAACATTGTCTGGCCGCCACTTTTTTGGCATTACTACTCCTAGTTTTGTTCGCTTTCCCTGATCCACCTATCCAGCAACCGTGTTGCCCCTTAGGCTACAAGAAACTGTGAGAGAGGTGAACATTGTCTGGTCGCTACCTTTTTGGCATTACTACTCCTAGTTTTGTTCTCTTTCCCTGATCCACCTATCCAGCAACCGTGTTGCCCCTTAGGCTACAAGACACTGTGAGAGAGGTGAATATTGTCTGGCTGCCACTTTTTTGGCATGACTACTCCTAGTTTTGTTACTCCTAGTTTTGTTCTCTTTCCCTGATCCACCTATCCAGCAACGTGTTGCCCCTTAGGCTACAAGACACTATGTGAGAGGTGAACATTGTCTGGCCGCCACCTTTTTGGCATTACTACTCCTTGTTTTGTTCTCCTTCCCTGATCCACCTATCCAGCAACGTGTTGCCCCTTAGGCTACAAGAAACTGTGAGAGAGGTGAACATTGTCTGGTGGCCACCTTTTTGGCATTACTACTCCTAGTTTTGTTCTCTTTCCCTGATCCACCTCTCCAGCAACCGTGTTGCCCCTTAGGCTACAAGACACTGTGAGAGAGGTGAACATTGTCTGGCCGCCACCTTTTTGGCATTACTACTCCTAGTTTTGTTCTCCTTCCATGATTTTCCTATCCAGCAACGTGTTGCCCCTTAGGCTGCAAGACACTGTGAGAGAGGTGTACATTGTCTGGGCGCCACCTTTTTGGCATTACTACTCCTAGTTTTGTTCTCCTTCCACGATTTTCCTATACAGCATTATGTTGCCCCTTAGGCTATAAGACACTGTGAGAGAGGTGAATATTGTCTGGCTGCCACTTTTTTGGCATGACTACTCCTAGTTTTGTTACTCCTAGTTTTGTTCGCTTTCCCTGATCCACCTATCCAGCAACCGTGTTGCCCCTTAGGCTACAAGACACTGTGAGAGAGGTGAACATTGTCTGGCCGCCACCTTTTTGGCATTACTACTCCTTTTTTTGTTCTCTTTCCCTGATCCACCTATCCAGCAACGATGTTACCCCTTAGGCTACAAGACACTGTGAGAGAGGTGAACATTGTCTAGCCACCACGTTTTTGGCATTGCTACCCCTAGTATCGTTCTCCTATCCTGATCCACCTATCCAGCAACCGTGTTGCCCCTTAGGCTACAAGAAACTTTTAGAGAGGTGAACATTGTCTGGCCGCCACCTTTTTGGCATTACTACTCCTAGTTTTGTTCTCTCTCCCTAATACACCTATCCAGCAACCGTGTTGCCTCTTAGGCTACAAGAAACTGTGAGAAAGGTGAACATTGTCTGGCCACCTCCTTTTTGGCATTACTACTCCTAGTTTTGTTCTCTTTCCCTGATACACCTATCCAGCAACCGTGTTGCCCCTTAGGCTACAAGAAACTGTGAGAGAGGTGAACATTGTCTAGCCACCACCTTTTTGGCATTACTACTCCTAGTTTTGTTCTCTTTCCGTGATCCACCTATCCAGCAACCGTGTTGCCCCTTAGGCTACAAGAAACTGTGAGAGAGGTGAACATTGTCTGGCCGCCACCTTTGGCATTACTACTCCTAGTTTTGTTCTCTTTCCCTGATCCACCTATCCACCATCCGTGTTGCCCCTTAGGCTACAAGACACTGTGAGAGAGGTGAACATTGTCTGGCCGCCACCTTTTTGCCATTACTACTCCTAGTTTTGTTCTCTTTCCCTGATCCACCTACCCAGCAACCGTGTTGCCCCTTAGGCCACAAGACACTGTGAGAGAGGTGAACATTGTCTGGCCGCGACCTTTTTGGCATTACTACCCCTAGTTTTGTTCTCTTTCCCTGATCCATCTATCCAGCAACCATGTTGCTCCTTAGGCCACAAGACACTGTGAGAGAGGTGAACATTGTCTGGCCGCCACCTTTTTGGCAGTACTACTCCTAGTTTTGTTCTCATTCCATGATTTTCCTATCCATCAGTACTTTCGTTGTTTTATTCTACAAAAAAATGTCGTAGAAGCAAAGATATCTGTCAGATTTCCTCTCGATATAACTACCCCAAGCAGTGTGCTCTTTCCTTGATTTACATATCCTACGATCTTTTCGTCTCCTAATTTTACAAAAAATTATCTTAGAAGCCAAGATATCTGGCTCTTTCCTTCTCGGCACTACTCCTAGCTGTGCTCTCCTTCACTGATCAACCTATTCATCAATCGTGTCATCCCTTTAGTCTAGGAGGAAATGCCGGAGACGTAGAAATGTCTGGTCACTTCCCTCTCGGCACTTCCTTGATTTATCATTCCAGCGATCGTCTCTTTAGTCTACAGCACCGAACACACCCACTGATGAGTTTAACGTTTGGTTTCAGTATCCCTGGACAATCCCTAGATACGCAGATAAGTTTTAATTTTTAGTATCTATTTCAGAACTGATTTAATTTGTATTTTTAGGGAAAGATTAAAGGCGTAATTCCTGGTTCTAAGGGAATCTGTCGGTATGCCCTT
This sequence comes from Prosapia bicincta, assembly GCA_036971475.1. Lineage (NCBI taxonomy): Eukaryota > Metazoa > Arthropoda > Insecta > Hemiptera > Cercopidae > Prosapia > Prosapia bicincta. The sequence goes on along the minus strand of JBAIZL010000002.1, from coordinate 186,714,394 downwards.
TACCGGCTAAACGAAGCATTGTGAACAAACTAGGGTTAAAGCAGGAGGGCTTATAACCTGTAATAAAGGATAAAAGAGATTATAACATTACATGATAGAATAGCGTACCTAAATTGGACGTCTATGTCGAGGTCATTAGGAAAAGACAAACCCATAAAAGAAGGATAAAAAAGGGTAGGTGAACTATGGAAATGGTAAATGTCAAAGCTTCCCTGATACTAAGTCTCTTGCTATGTTACTTAGTAAATCTTTCAATATGAGGCAGGAGTTGCGCCGGAGGAGTTGAAGATGGAAGGTCAGACAGCTGGTCAAGTCTCTTGCTATGTCACTTAGTAAATCCTTCGATATGAGGCAGGAGATGTGCGGAGTTGTAGTAAATGTATTTAAATAGAATTATATCATATAAAATACCCAAAACATTGTAGTCGCATGTATTAGGCGTTTGTACAATACAGCTTAAACATTACACTCGTATTTCAATTTGTTATTTTCCGTTGATGGAGTCGTCTTCATCAATCATTAGGTTTTTAAAACTCGTTATTTCATCGACGAAAGGAACAAAATTACTTCCGGTTAACCTCAAAGTATTAGGTCGTGCTTGGAAACAAATCCAATACCAATTAGAGAAAACAATATACTTAAATTTTCTCCATCATTTAACTTAAATATATATAGAGAAGCCTGGATTCGTATTTTTCCCTCGGGATATTTTTTAACGTTTTGTTCCTGTCTCTCTTTACCATCTGCTTCCCCCTTCCCCTCCGGAAATCCATAGCTTTTCAATATTAGAGCTGTAACACACCTTTAGAACTGTCAGGTCGTTTTTAATATCCCTTTACCCCGAACTGAAACAAAGTGGAAGAAATTCAATTTAGTAGAAATTTTCAATTCCGTCTTTGAGGCTTCCTTTCCGATAATGCATTTTCAACTTATTAATTAAATATAGTATTTGTATTATAAACAACACTTAAGTATATTTATACTAGATTTTATAATTACACATAAAGAAGAAATTTTGCAATAGTTCTCAGGGTATTGGTTAATTATTTTCTCCAAAAAATGCAGGGGTTTTGGAGTTCCAAATAAACAATACAGATGTATTTACATACGGGTGACCAAATTATTATAGCTCATAGAAACGAAGACTCGGAATACATGATACGAAAAAAAGAGGAATACGAATAAAGAAATCAATACAGATAAAATACATGTGCATAGGAAACCCCATGGAGACTAACTTAGTGTTGGGAGGGGCAAAGAAATCAAACACAAATACAAATACCTTGGAATGGAAATAACAAAGAATGGTAAAGAAAAAGAAGAATAAAAGATAGAGAGTGACAGAGGCGAATAAGGTAAAAATACTGAAAGGAATATGGTGGAACGAAGAAATAACAAGAGGACGGAAAAAACGAATATAACATGATAGTAAAAAGTATCTTGACGTATGCGGCAGAAACGTGGGTATTGTGTGAAGCAAACAAGAGTAAGATCAACGGAATATAAATGGACGCCCTTAGGAGATCTTGTCAGATGAGAATATAGGACAAATGAAAGCATAAGAGACATGGTAGAAAACAGTCGTGCTGGTAATTCAGAGGAGACAGTCGTACTGGAGATTCAGAGGAGACAGCTGATATGGTTCGGACACGTAAAGAGGATGTCGGAGGAAAGATTACCGAGAGTGCTTTGTAATGGACGCCGCCGGAGAGAAGAAGAAAGGGAACACCCTGACTAACACAGGTAGAAATCGTGAATAAATCTATAAGTGAAAGGAACTTATCGGTGGAACACTGCTAAAATAAGAAAACGCGAAGGTAAGGTTTAGAAATCGGACTACGACGGCCGACGCTATAAAACCGACACACACACACACACACACACACACACACACACACACACACACACACACACACACACACACACACACACACACACACACACATATATATATATATATATATATATATATATATATATATATTTATTTATTTATTATAAACAATACCTTCAGAGTATTTATACTGAATTTTATAATTACTATAAAGAAGAAATTTTAATAGTTTTGATTGTTTCGGTTAATTATTTTCTCATAACCAAAAATATTCTGAAAACTAAAAATATAGAATAGCTAAAATATTTATAGTAGGGCTATAAATAAAGTTGGCGGAGGAGTTCCTGCAGTTAAGTAGGATAAATGTAAATATATTTCAAAATCCGTTTTGCGTTAGTTTCAGTACCGTTACTATTTCTTATAAATATTCTTTTTATTTACACATAATTTTGCTAAACGAAAAATAGTTTCCCCCTTACAATATATTTTCATTATATTTTACTAAAGAGGTCCGTTATAAAATAATTAACTTATTTGTAATCTATTTTTACAGGAAATATTTCTCATTTAATAACAACAATATATTTTATAAATAACTGTTATCGCATGTATTCGCTTTGTGATTGTAAGTCAGGCAGCTGAGTGGTCTATAAACCTCGATATCCCGGGTTCAATTCCAGGTAGTGCCAAAGTGTTTTCAAGTTTCTTTTTACAGTCTCCAGGTTGATTGAGTCTGTGACAATGAATTCCTTGGGTAAAACCTAGGATAATAATGGAGATCGGTCACATTACCTCCTTTGAGTATCGAATTATCTAAATAAATCAGCTCTTCGCTGTCTGCCCTAAACCACGTCAATGGTACGAAGGTATCATTATGGACTTACCTTAGTCCTGCTTCAAGTCCACCTTATAAATCGCTAGTGTGTATGAAAATAACTAGAAGAAAAGAAAGATGGCGAAACAGAAGTATCCAGTATCTCAAAGTTATAGAACTTTCGTTAGGGTTGATAACTCAAGCCTTGGTAGCAGTCTACGAGAGTTCAAAGGCCTGGACTGCTGACCGGCCCTCCAACAGACGCTACGGCTCCTCCCGCCTTTCCTTCGGGAAAGTAGTCAGTATTATAACTAAGTTGTTATAATTAAGTAATAATTAAGTATAATCAGTAGTATAATTAAGAATTAAATGCAAATTCCTAATAATTCCAACCTTGTAATTTGTATTCCCGTATCTTAGAACTAAACCAATATAGCTCACTACTCGCAGTATCAAGGTATCATTATGTCATTTCCTCAGTCTTCCCTTAAATCCACCTGTTCTTTTCCTAAATTGCTAGTATGTATGAAAATAATAAGAAGAAAAGAAAGATGATGAAACAGAAATACCTAGTATCTCCAATTCATAGAACTTACGTCAGGGTTGGTGCCTTAAGCCTTGGTAGCAGTACTTCTGGCCGGCCCTCCAACAGACGCCCAGAAATATTCAGACTCAGTAGAACCTACCAGACCAGGTGTTCTGTATATTCAGTACTCTGTCTGATTGGTTCGGCCCAGAGAGTCATTCAGACATTCGTCTAATCTAGGCTGTGCTTATCCAAGTGCCGGACTCTCAGTTCTAGAGACCTGGCCAGGGAGGGGCATATCCCTCCCCGAGGAACCATGATCGCATTACTTCTTAATACAGAGGAGCGCAACGTGTAAACATCTCACTATAGGCCTACATCTCCGGAAGGGAGTGAGCGTACATTAGAGAATCTACCCCCCTCCAGATTATTCTCTCTCGTTCATGAAGATTCTTGTCCGTAACCTAAATGAAATACAGTTAGCCTTGTCTATGCAATTTAAACATTCTGGTTGTCCAATGTACTAAATTGATTTGTAATTAATGGAAGCATATCATACAAGCCATACAGGCGTCATGTTCTCATACATCACGGCATTAAAGAACCCAAATAGACGGAGAACTTTATCAAAATGAAATGCTTTTATTAGAGGCAATAAATCGCGCGACGCGGTCGGAGAGACGTGGCCTAGCGCTGACTGAGCGCCAAGGGATTACGGAGGCTAGGATCTGACAACTCGCTACACGTTGCCGGAGCGATGAGGCTGTTAATATGCAGAGACAAATTAAGTTGTGTGAGTGACATGGTGACATGTTTATTGTCGGGAAATGTTTCTCTATACTAGCAAGACGATAGGAAAATATGCGTTTAGGAGCGCGTTTATTTAATCTCGTTTCGAAATATAATTTATCATCACTTTTTGCCCTCATGCTTTGAAAGTATTTACATTATATTCTTCGCTTCTGTCTTGAACTACTACCCACTTATACATATTAAAAATATACCATAAGCACAAAAATAAACAGTACTGTAAGATTTTATGTAATTTTATTTACATAGATTTACAAACACGTAAAAGAAAGAGAAACTAAATCGGTTAGACTCGGGTGTAAATATGTTATATATGACCTTCGTCCAAATGAGGCAATACTCTTAGCGTTCTTGAAGGTTTTCCATAATTTTTGTGAAGATGTGTTGTTTCATGCTCGTTATACATTCACTGTAACACTCTTCCGCGGTTTTAATTTGTACAGACAATAGTTGGGTTACATGAAAAGCCCTTCCGCTGTGTCAAAACACTCCTTGATCTTCAACATTTTTCAACAACTCTAATAAACAAAGCGTTACTAGGTTTTAGTGAAATTGTTCCTGAAAACGTAATTTTGTATGTGACAAACTTGGCCCATCCGCGCTTCCAATTCCAAATCAGTGAAAATAATGCTCCACGATAAAAGTTTTCCCTGCAGTAGCTAGCACCATGTCAGTAAAACCTAACCTCAAATACGTCAACAGAAATACGTGGCTACAATCAACAGTCGGCACAGCTGATCGAGATGGTAACTGCAGCAGATTCAGTTACAGTACTGTTTATTTTGGCGCATACGGTATAAACACTTTACTAAAGTAGTACTTGCTTTGACTTTAAGTGCGAATGGCCGTTCAGAAGAGTGGTTGCGGTTTGAGTTGAAAATGAGGAACTTCTCCCGAATAGACCATTTCATTATCGAAGTTGAACTAAGTCAGAAACTATATTTATGTTTATTAAAAAAATTCTCACTATAACCACATCTAATCAATTTAGTGCTATATTCTACTCTACTGTAGAGAATGTTACAGCAATATAATATGTAATAAGTGACGTAATGGTCTCGAATTGCTTAAACTTTAATGTAATCTACGTATTACTTAAGTACAGTCCTATATGTGCGATGACGCGACAGTATGTTGTGCACATCTCCAGTATAACTCTGGTCACCACCTATGAGGGAGTTTCTCAAGCAATCAATGGGTAGTGGAGAGTGAAAAACCTGGCATCTTCAGGTGAATAAACCACTCACAGTAAAGTTGTCATGGAAACAGCCTTACCTTCTATTGAGAAACTCCCCCGCCAAATACGTTTCTAATTTTACTTCTACTACTGTCCAAAGATAGCCTACGGTTTTCGTTAACGATAGATGAATTTGCTACTCATTTTCTCAAAATTTGATATAGAAATACTCATTATGATTTGAAGAATTATTATTATTTCTATTATGAAGTACTCTAAAGTATTATTGAACACGACAATCTTCAATCGATGATAAAAAATAAATTGTGTTTAGGAAATATCAATTTTAAAAAAATTATACTTATGGGTTTAAACTTATCCATAACCGGACCATAATAAAAGCCTGAAAACAAAATATTTCATTTACATCTGCATATGGCTACACGCAAGTAAACGTGCATCTACACTGTGACATGATATAACCTTTACATTTACATCTGCATATGGCTACACGCAAGTAAACGAGCATCTACACTGTGACCTAATATAACCGTTACATTTACATCTGCATATGCCTACACGCAAGTAAACGTGCATCTACACTGTGACCTAATATAACCGTTACATTTACATCTGCATATGGCTACACGCAAGTAAACGTGCATCTACACTGTGACCTAATATAACCTTTACATTTACATCTGCATATGGCTACACGGACGTAAACGTGCATCTACACTGTGACCTAATATAACCGTTACATTTACATCTGCATATGGCTACACGCAAGTAAACGTGCATCTACACTGTGACCTAATATAACCGTTACATTTACATCTGCATATGGCTACACGCAAGTAAACGTGCATCTACACTGTGACCTAATATAACCGTTACATTTACATCTGCATATGGCTACACGCAAGTAAACGTGCATCTACACTGTGACCTAATATAACCGTTACATTTACATCTGCATATGGCTACACGCAAGTAAACGTGCATCTACACTGTGACCTAATATATCCTTTACATTTACATCTGCATATGGCTACACGGACGTAAACGTGCATCTACACTGTGACCTAATATAACCGTTACATTTACATCTGCATATGGCTACACGCAAGTAAACGTGCATCTACACTGTGACCTAATATAACCGTTACATTTACATCTGCATATGGCTACACGCAAGTAAACGTGCATCTACACTGTGACCTAATATAACCTTTACATTTACATCTGCATATGGCTACACGGACGTAAACGTGCATCTACACTGTGACCTAATATAACCGTTACATTTACATCTGCATATGGCTACACGCAAGTAAACGTGCATCTACACTGTGACCTAATATAACCGTTACATTTACATCTGCATATGGCTACACGCAAGTAAACGTGCATCTACACTGTGACCTAATATAACCGTTACATTTACATCTGCATATGGCTACACGCAAGTAAACGTGCATCTACACTGTGACCTAATATAACCGTTACATTTACATCTGCATATGGCTACACGCAAGTAAACGTGCATCTACACTGTGACCTAATATATCCTTTACATTTACATCTGCATATGGCTACACGGACGTAAACGTGCATCTACACTGTGACCTAATATAACCGTTACATTTACATCTGCATATGGCTACACGCAAGTAAACGTGCATCTACACTGTGACCTAATATAACCGTTACATTTACATCTGCATATGGCTACACGCAAGTAAACGTGCATCTACACTGTGACCTAATATAACCGTTACATTTACATCTGCATATGGCTACACGCAAGTAAACGTGCATCTACACTGTGACCTAATATATTTTTTACATTTACATCTGCATATGGCTACACGGACGTAAACGTGCATCTACACTGTGACCTAATATAACCGTTACATTTACATCTGCAAATGGCTACACGGAAGTAAACGTGCATCTACACTGTGACCTAATATATCCTTTACATTTACATCTGCAAATGGCTACACGCAAGTAAACGTGCATCTACACTGTGACCTAATATAACCGTTACATTTACATCTGCATATGGCTACACGCAAGTAAACGTGCATCTACACTGTGACCTAATATATCCTTTACATTTACATCTGCAAATGGCTACACGGACGTAAACGTGCATCTACACTGTGACCTAATATAACCGTTACATTTACATCTGCATATGGCTACACGCAAGTAAACGTGCATCTACACTGTGACCTAATATAACCGTTACATTTACATCTGCATATGGCTACACGCAAGTAAACGTGCATCTACACTGTGACCTAATATAACCGTTACATTTACATCTGCATATGGCTACACGGACGTAAACGTGCATCTACACTGTGACCTAATATAACCGTTACATTTACATCTGCATATGGCTACACGCAAGTAAACGTGCATCTACACTGTGACCTAATATAACCGTTACATTTACATCTGCATATGGCTACACGCAAGTAAACGTGCATCTACACTGTGACCTAATATATTTTTTACATTTACATCTGCATATGGCTACACGGACGTAAACGTGCATCTACACTGTGACCTAATATAACCGTTACATTTACATCTGCAAATGGCTACACGGAAGTAAACGTGCATCTACACTGTGACCTAATATATCCTTTACATTTACATCTGCAAATGGCTACACGCAAGTAAACGTGCATCTACACTGTGACCTAATATAACCGTTACATTTACATCTGCATATGGCTACACGCAAGTAAACGTGCATCTACACTGTGACCTAATATATCCTTTACATTTACATCTGCAAATGGCTACACGGACGTAAACGTGCATCTACACTGTGACCTAATATAACCGTTACATTTACATCTGCATATGGCTACACGCAAGTAAACGTGCATCTACACTGTGACCTAATATAACCGTTACATTTTCATCTGCATATGGCTACACGCAAGTAAACGTGCATCTACACTGTGACCTAATATAACCGTTACATTTTCATCTGCATATGGCTACACGCAAGTAAACGTGCATCTACACTGTGACCTAATATATCCTTTACATTTACATCTGCAAATGGCTACACGCAAGTAAACGTGCATCTACACTGTGACCTAATATAACCGTTACATTTACATCTGCATATGGCTACACGCAAGTAAACGTGCATCTACACTGTGACCTAATATATCCTTTACATTTACATCTGCAAATGGCTACACGGACGTAAACGTGCATCTACACTGTGACCTAATATAACCGTTACATTTACATCTGCATATGGCTACACGCAAGTAAACTTGCATCTACACTGTGACCTAATATAACCTTTACATTTACATCTGCATATGGCTACACGGAAGTAAACATGGATCTACACTGTGACCTAATATAACCTTTACATTTACATCTGCAAATGGCTACACGCAAGTAAACGTGCATCTACACTGTGACCTAATATAACCTTTACATTTACATCTGCAAATGGCTACACGGAAGTAAACGTGCATCTACACTGTGACCTAATATAACCGTTACATTTACATCTGCATATGGCTACACGCAAGTAAACGTGCATCTACACTGTGACCTAATATAACCTTTACATTTACATCTGCATATGGCTACACGGAAGTAAACATGGATCTACACTGTGACCTAATATAACCTTTACATTTACATCTGCAAATGGCTACACGCAAGTAAACGTGCATCTACACTGTGACCTAATATAACCTTTACATTTAAATCTGCATATGGCTACACGGAAGTAAACGTGCATCTACACTGTGACCTAATATAACCGTTACATTTACATCTGCATATGGCTACACGCAAGTAAACGTGCATCTACACTGTGACCTAATATAACGTTTACATTTACATCTGCAAATGGCTACACGGAAGTAAACGTGCATCTACACTGTGACCTAATATAACCTTTACATTTACATCTGCATATGGCTACACGCAAGTAAATGATCTGCGTATCGAATGACATCTCAGCTACATTTTGGGAGTAAATATCGAATGTTCATCTAGGCTTAGTTAGGTGTACATCTAGCCTAACTAAGGAGAAAACTAAGCGTCTCGGAATTCTGGGAATTGAAAATCACTCTCTGAGAGCTCGGTGGTAACCTAACGTGTAACACGCCTAAACATAGCTGATATACTAGCTGATTATACTGTCGGTACATAGACACTTAAATTGCTTTGTTTTCAATACACAATGGCAAACGAATGGCAAAATTATAATCCAGTTCAAATTTATCGCTACAAACTGTCCTAACTATGACGTCATTGTCTTCATTTATTAAGAATTTCTAAATGTAGATTCTCTTTTGAATTAAACAGTCAAGCAACAGTGAGACCTGTATTCTAGGGAACGTCTGGTTCGTAAATATTCTCAATTAAAGCTGTTCACTCTCTAATTAACATTTAAAAGTGTTGTATTGTAACGCCACTGGCTGAATGCAAAGTGCAAGGAGGTCGCGCAAACTTCGCTACAATTACAGTATTTTTGTCTCCGTACCATTCCCTTCAGTAGGTAATCGTGTCTATAGAAACCGGCTGAAGACGTTTCCAGTAGTACAGAGCTCTTGCTCCTTTAACCCGGCACGGTTAGATCGATGTTTAATTACCTAATTACTAGAGTGCGCTATCTAGCGTCGCTTTTACAAAAATGAAATCCGCGACGGGTTTAGCACAGCCCGTGCCGGTAGTCTGCATGAGAATGATTGCTGCTTCGGTGTTTTTGTCCCGGAACTCCTCGGGGCATTACACGATCTAATTATATTATTATGATTATTCGTTAATGTTTTAATAAATTTATTTTAATTTTGGAAATATTTTTTTTAATAAACTATATTGATTTTTATCGGTTTTAAATAGGTTTAAATAGATGTACTAAATAGGTTTTCGTTTTTATGTACAATTGGTGACTAATTGCAAGACCAATTTGCTTGGCAGCTCTTGTAAGTACTGTTGCACTATGGGAGGGGGTTCCAACCGGCCGTTCATGACCGCAATGAGAGCGCAGTGAGCTCCGTCATCTCCGTGGAGTTCTTGTAAGGGCTGCTGCACCTTGAATGGGGCTGACCGTCCGTTCATGACCGCATCGGGAAGTGGAATGAACTCTGTCATCTCCGTGGAGCTCTTGTAAGGGGCGCTGCACTCTGGGAGGGGCTGACCGTCCGTTCATGACCGCATCGGGAAGTGGAATGAGCTCTGTCATTTCCGTGGAGCTCTTGTAAGGGCTGCTGCACCTTGGATGGGGCTGAACGTCCGTTCATGACCGCATCGGGAAGTGGAATGAGCTCTGTCATATCCGTAGAGCTCTTGTAAGGACCGCTGCACTCTGGGAGGAGCTGACCGCCCGTTCATGACCGCATCGAGAAGTGGAATGAGCTCCGTCATCTCCGTGGAGCTCTTGTAAGGACCGTTGCACTCTGGGAGGAGCTGACCGCCCGTTCATGACCGCATCGAGAAGTGGAATGAGCTCCGTCATCTCCGTGGAGCTCTTGTAAGGACCGTTGCACTCTGGGAGGGGTGATCGCCCGTTCATGACCACAACGGGAAACGAAGTGAACTCCGTTTTTTCCGTACACCTCTCATTCGTGACACTTTAATCGCATCCTTCAGTAAATCTTACTCGGTCCCATAAATATTTAATAAGATGTGCTCCTTTCAGGGTTAAATAAACCGCCGCTTCTAATTGGATGGAACCGGGCCGCCGAAGGGTGAGAAATTGCCATTTAATTTCGCCGTGAGTAAATTTAATTTCGCGCTGCATAAATTTTCTTTTACCTTTCTGGAGCTCAGTTACCCACGCCATCTGCTTGCTTTCATTTAGGCTGTCAGCTGTCTCCGGCTAATAATCTATTGACTTTCGATATTGGAACCGCGCATAAGACGCTGCAGACTTATTGAGCAAACAGTTATTTTTTAATATCTCCTGTCCCGTTCAGAGGTTATCGTGGGAACATTAATGCAAACAATGAATGCTCGCTTCGCTTCGCCTAATGGATTTATTTCGATTATCTTTCTATTTCCGAACGTTCTTTCGATGTTTATTTTGCGCGAACACTATTTCATGTCACTCAACCAAAATGATTTGCGATTTTTAATTCACACCTTGAAAAATTTTAATCATTTCAATTCAATTTTTTCAAAAGAATTTAATCCTTATCATAAATAAACGGCTTAAAGTTTTTCTCTATGATTCCTTCAAGGTCGAAGTCTTCTTCACTTAATATATAAGGGAAATGCCTATAGGCCTACAGCAGTGTGAAAATTTGCAACTCAATAGAATTACTATTAAAATCTAAAAACCAGCTTAGTTGTGTAGTGGTTGACTAGGGGTCCATTTGCATGGGACTAGGACAGGGGTGCACTACCTGCGGGTCGCTACGGGTCCTAAAAGACAGTTTATGGGGCCCGAGGATAAATATTTTATACTCTTGAAAATGTGCAAATATATATATATATATATATATATATATATATATATATATATATATATTCGGTAAACTCCCGATTATCCGTGGGCGGATTAACCGGTTTGCGGGTTATCCGGGGTCTACCATTGTTTTACAAATATCTAATTTTTATTCCAATCAGATTCATGTGTTTAAATTTCCAAACGATGAATTACGACGTAAATACATATAAGGCTTAATAGAGGTAATATGAAGGGAATAGTTATGTAAATATGTACGTACTAATTTTTAATTGAGAGGGAAGCATCCCGACGCGGGCCAGCGAAATAAAAGGGGTGAGCAGACTACTGTATATAAGAAAAATGACAAAATAATTGGACGTCCGAAAACCTAACGTGTATCATAAGATTGTAAACAAATGTCAGCTAATCTAGGCTATAAATAGTCTAGAACGTGACATATGCATTATCCATGTCTGTCATATACATTATCGATCTTTATGGCTTAGTGACACAAGTAGACACTGTGCGACAAAATTTTTCTCAAGAAACTTACATTGCACATTAAAGCTAAATCAAGGCACGAAAGTGACAGATTTTTTTGTTAAAAAGTGAAAGTATTATGTGTAAAGGAAATTACATATGTACATAAATACTTACCTTTGACATATACTTATGTACGTATTGTAAATAGTTAGATATATAAATGTACATGTTATAATCCGTCAAATAAATCGACATTTTAAATTATTTTCTGTATTTATTTTGTCCTCTTAAGATTATTTGTGAATTGCATTAACCAGGGTCATTATTTGTGTAGTTTATGGTATAATAATCGATTATCGATCGTTTTGCGTATTCTTTGTTCATAACGGATTATCCGGGGAATTCGTTATCCGGCGTTGGCGGGCCACCCTATTCCACGGATAATCGGGAGTTTACTGTATATATATATATATATATATATATATATATATATATATATATATATATATATATATATATATATATATATATATGTAATATATATATATTTGTTGTGAAAGATGAATTTTATTATATAATTTTAGGCCTAGTTGAAATAAGAAAGTTGTAAAAATGTTTCATTATAAATAAATTGAAAACATTTATTGGACAATTTTAAGTTTTGCATAACCAGTTGTAATACAAGAGGATTTAAGCACATGACTGACACACCGACTCGTTTTGTGCGGCAAGGGAAGATGACTGCGCTGTCTGGCCTTGAAGTCAGTCAGTCAGTCAGAGAAGGAGGGGCTTTGGTGGCCCCCGAGGTTTTGCAGCGTCTGTCACGCGTCCCTGGCTGCGGGTAAGAATTTAGAACAGGGCTTTTGGATAACGGCTGGATCTAAGGAGGGGTTTCTGCATTTCAGGACGTTTTATCGGGTGGGACGGAATATGGATATAATTCTGAAGGTTGTGTTGCGCTATGCTATTATATCTGACGACGCCACGTCGTGCACTCGGCAGTACCATTGTTGTAGCAGTGTTCATGTTTGTGTGTTGCTACAACTTGGATTTAAAACATTTATAGATTACAAAAATGATCTTGAAACACATTTTTTGTCTGCTGGTAAAATGGGTTATTCAGTTATAACTTATTGAACGGACATAAACATACAGTTTCGCGTCAGTATAATTTCTATCAGGTTCCGCTTTGAGTCATCTCAAAGTAAATTAATTGATAGCATATGATTTTAATGTAACAGCTGATTTTGTGTTGTAGGTTATGTTGTAGAACAGCTGTTTAACACGTAGGTTGTGTTACATTATTTATTGAACATTGTTAAGTAAAAAGGTTATTAATAAATAATTTTGATCAGTTAATAGTTACATTAATTTATTTAAATTTTGATAAATCTCAATACAAATAGTTCAATAAATTATTTATTTTTAATCCATTTATTGAAATGAAAACACTCTGAGGTCTTACTGATATTTTTTAAGAAATGATTTCAAATAAACTTGTTAGCAAAATGTATCAGTAAACATGTAATAAATGTTACTAGTTACCTACATTATTTTACTGTTAACCACAATAAATATTAGTCCTTATTACATACTTTCCTCAAGTAAAGATATAAACACCGAATAAAAAATGTATAAATTCATATTTTTTGCTATTTTCATTGAAAATTTTGAAACATTATTAGCTCTCATTTGTTATTTGTAGTTCAAATTTTGGTGTTAAATGTAAGAATTCTGTATTAATGTTTATTTTAAAATTAATGTGTTTCGTTTTATATTTTCATTATTTTCGATGAAAATTTTGCAAAACTATTATGTTTAATTTTTTATTTGTAGTTCACATTTTAGTGCTAAGTGTAAAAATTCTATTTCATTGTTTCTTATATTATAACAAATGTTTATTTAATTTTTAAACTTGTAAGATTAAATGTTTTTTTCAATTCGAAATTTCTGTAGACGTGGCCATAGACGTTTTCACTTATATCGACACTCCACAACCAAATTTTAATTTATATGCACGTGTATGTAATTGTGAATTACTTATATTAAGTACAGTTTATGAGTATATTTCTTATATGTGGTTCACCACTAGTTTTAAACAGTACACATGGGAGACTTCACGTTATTAAGCCAAACCTAGCTCCTCCAAAGAAGTCTGTGAATAAATAAGTGCCTCTTAGAATAAATAGACATAAGGTAGTTGTCCAATGATCACTGTCTGAATGAAGCAAGCTAATAAAGATACTGTAAAATATAAAGGAAATGACAGTTAAGTGTTGAGGAGGGGTAAATTTCTGTCTGGCTACCCCTCAGTATTGTCATTAGGAGAGCCTATTAGCTTCTCTTCCCCCAACCTCGGTGCTTCATCAGCCCTTTTCCTTCTTGTTAAAACTTGGATGATGAATTTTGTACGTGCGTTGCTACTAAATGCTGTGTGCTCAGGCTTCTGCCTTGTTATTGTTTAATTTATGATTTCTTTAGTCCTTGCTTGTACAGCATACACAACTCCCAAGTTTCATTAGCGATATCAGTTTGTTCAAGTATTTTGTCAAAATATTTCACAATTACACATTGTTTTTACTGTAGCAGAGCAATGCGATTTCTGTAACTATTGTGACAACTTCGCTTTTAGTAATGCCTTCAGAAATCAACTTGAAATGAACTTTTTATAATTAACATGTTGGCTTTTGTAGGGTACAAAAAAAAGCTTTTTACTTTACCATATCCTGTTGTAACAAAGGTAATTTCCCTGCAATTTCCATTTTCCTTTCTATGTATGGTGTTAGATTGTTATTTTTGTTTGTTACTATTTATATGCTTTCTTTTTTCGTCGCTTACATTGTGTTGTAGTTTCTTTTCGCTTTGTCCGTTTGTGAAGTAAGGTTTGATACCGTTAATACAGATTATTTGTTTATTATATTATTTTCATTCATTTTTAATCCTGGAGCATTATTTATGATATTGTGTGGTACCCATGGCAACAATTTAAAGTTGTACAATCGAGGTTTCAACAAAAGAGAAATTCCAATACATCTTTGAGAAGTTCATTTCTAGCTATGGGAATGTTAGCTGTGCCAAAGCGTTAGACTTCAAATATGAAGATAGTTCAAATCCGACCTTAGACCCCCCCCCAAATCTTTGTAATTTAATTATTGAATAAATATTTGAAAAAACTGTATTAACATCAATTATCATCCACTACATGTTGAAAGAAATGTATTTGAACTTGATTGAATGAGTGAAAACGTATTATATTAACGATTGAAAATTTTTACAAGATATATATCAGGAGAGTGTGAGCTAATAGAAGGAATTTTAAAATAAACTGTTAGAATAGTGGAATGGTTTATTTTGTTTTCCCATATCTTTTTTCTTCAATTTGGCTCATGTCTTAAATCAATCTCCACACTGAATAATTTTTTAAACAAATTAACTATAAATTTATTCACATTGTTACAATTTACCAAATAATATAGTAAACTTGTACTTGATGACCCTTGATGTTAAAGCAGTTTTTTCAAATATTAATTAATTAAATTTAATTAATTTACTTTTGTTTTTTATTGAAGAAAAACTTTTCACGAAAGGGGCAAAGTATGCAATGTTGTTATTTCGTCCCATTTGGCTTAAAATAAGTGATAACATATGATTTCATAAAACAGCTTATTTTATGTTATAGGTTATGTGGTATAAAAGCGGTTTCAACACATAGGCTATGCTACTTTATCTGTATTAACAGTAATTATATACTAAAAAGTAACTAATATCAAAATTTTCTTTGTTGACTTAAAGGAATCGACTTTAAATTTTTTTTGTTTGTATTACTTCTTTTTCAAAGAACCTCTTGATTAAGAGTTTATATCAGAAAATTTACAGTACCAAAATTTATCTGCTTTCAATATTTTTTCACAATGTTTAAAACAAATTAGTTAATTGAAAACATTACATGTATCATTCAATTTCAAAAATATCAAATAGCCTATATTCTAGCATTAAAAATATTTCATATTATTAGATTAGTTGAAAGTTAGAAATTGGTTACTGGAGTAATAAACTGTGTGCCCTCCGACAATGTGTTAAAATTTGTAAATAGTTTTTCCAAACTATTCAATTCTTGAACAAGATATTATTAAGGGGGATGTGAACCAATAAAAGGAATTGAATAATCCTTTTTTACTGTTTTTTTTTAATGCCTTTTATAGTTTACATTCTCCATATCTTGTTCAAATTTTCAATAGGTAGTAAAATACATTTTGTTCATCTACTCTAGTTTAAATACATTTTTTTAAACTTGTAGTGCATGGCACTTGATGTTGATACAGCTTTTTCAAATAATAATTCATTAATTAAATTTAATGAATTCATTTTAGTTTTATATGGGAGAAAAGGGGCAAGGAATTCAATATAGTTATTTCGTTCCATTCGGCTTAAAATAGGTAATAACATATGATTTCATAAAACAGCTGATTTTATTCTACAGGTTATGTGGTAGGTGTGTTAACACATAGGTTGTGTTACTTTATTTATATTAATTGTAATTATTTATTAAAAAGTAACAATAGTAGTAATAAAAGTAAAAAAAATTTCTTTGTTGACCTACGTAGGAATTGACTTTAAACAATTTTGTTTATATTCTTTATTATTGTCAAGTTCAACAACTTAAAGTTTTTGTTGATTTGTATTTAGTTTTTGGAAACACCTTCTAAAGAAGTCCCTTTATATTTAGATTCGTATATGGTATTTTACAATAGTACTACATCTAATTATACATAGATTTTTCAATTTTTAATTGCATTCTGTAAAACAAAATTAATGTAACTTGGATTCGTCTGAATGCTTCAGTGGTAGAGCACTTGATTACTAAATTAAAGCCCTTAGTGTCAGCGTCTGACTTCAAGATCTGGGGAAATTTGAATGCACATGCTCAAACCTTAGGTAATAATAAGAGGTTGAGATATAGTGCTTGCAACATTACAGTCCTTGAATATTGTGTGGACCAAAGAAGGCAGTTTCATCCTGTCTCTCCTAAGCTGTAAGAAGGGGCAGAAGTAGTATAAAAAGAGTCATTGTTAGAAATATATACCAATATATCAAATATAATTATATTCATAATAGTATAAATGTCATTGTTAGAAAGTGAGGCACAAATACCATCCCTTTCATCAGAATTTTCCAAACAGCTTTAGCAGTGAATAAAAGAATTACTGTACATAAGTGGTGCAATTAAATATGACATTTTATTAAATAAAAACTCGGTTGATGGGTGAGTCAAAGAAACCTGATTTATTACAAATTTAGCAATGTTTCAACGCCTAAATTGTCGTCCTCATTCAGGCCTGATCTCTTCCTGTGTACTAATACAAAATAATGAGGACGACAATTTAATCGTCAAAACGTTGCCATATTTTCAATAAATCAGGTTTCTTTGACTCACGTATCAACCGAGTTTTTATTTAACAAAATTTTTTTGAGTGTTCACCTCATCCAATTTTACTAATTATACATTTTCCATCCTTCCAAAATGTTACTTTTTTAATCTGGAAGCGGTGAAAATCTGGAAAATGCTATTAATTGAATCACTTAGCCAAGTAATGTATAGTTCCAGCAATAGTAACAATGTTAGTCAGAGTCCCGCTTAACTTATCTTCTTTGTCCCACAGGTCAGCACACCTGATGCTCTTGATCCTCCGACAGTGTTACCACCTATGGATTATGACAGGTTAAGGCTGCTACAGAAAAAACAAGGTGTTATAGGGAATAGCTTTGAAGAAACTATCCAAAGGGTATGTTCAATTATATTTTAATACTATAAGTATATTTTTAAAAATAGCTTTCACTCATATACTGATTGTTCACTAAATGAAAAGCAGGGCAAGACATAAGGCAAAATTCATAGACTCACACCATTCATTGAGTCAGGTTCAAATATACTTTTTTAACTTGTAGTGGATGGCACTTGATGTTAATAGTTTTTTTTTTAATATTAAAATGGATGGATTTAATCAT
The DNA here is from genome assembly GCA_036971475.1 of Prosapia bicincta. Taxonomy (NCBI): domain Eukaryota; kingdom Metazoa; phylum Arthropoda; class Insecta; order Hemiptera; family Cercopidae; genus Prosapia; species Prosapia bicincta. The sequence continues at coordinate 186,696,293 of JBAIZL010000002.1, read as the reverse complement.
TTAGTGAATGGATTTTAATAATTAGTTTCGCTTTCTATTTCACCACTTAATATTATGTTTCTGTTATATGTATAAACATATTTATGTTAGTTGTAATTACTTAATAAAAAGTAACTAAATTTAAAACATTTTTTGTTGACCTAAGTAGGAATAGTCTTGAAAACATTTTTCGTATATTAGTTTTTTATTCCTTTGACACATACCTAGCTTGATGTTGCGTTGACAAAAAATCTTATCTATGTTCAGACAAATTAATTGATGTTAACCCAAGTCAAAGATTGTCTTAAAACAAATCTGGGTAATTATTATGATCTGCGACTACCACTCCGATCGGCAAAATTTGTTCCCTGATCAATTTGACCTTGCTGAACATGAATCTGAAGTTTTTTTACTGCAAACAACTTATAATAATAATAATAACCTAACCAAATCTGACCTGACCTGGTTTTCTTAGATTAATATGAGTTTGCCGTTAAAAATAACTTCAGATTCGTGTTTAGCAAGGTTAAATCTATCAGGAAAAAAAATTATGCCGATCGGAGAATTAGTAAGCACCAAAGTCAGGTCACGTCAGGTTAGGTTAGGTTATTTTTTTAATGTAAATATGTGTTTGCAGTAAAAAAAACTTCAGATTCGTGTTTAGCAAGGTCAAATTGATCAGGAAGAAACAATTTTCTCTGATCGGAGCAGTAGTCGCTGATCTTAATAATTACCTAAATATGGTGTGCAATAAATTGTTTTTTTTTGTTTTGTTTAAATTTAGTCTTTAAATTGTATTTATAATTATTTTAAATTTTAATTTTAAAAGTTTCAGTATTTGGATTTTACATCTTTAGGTGTTTTAGTAGTATTTACATATTGATTACACTTGGCTTTTGTAACCACTACTTCTTTTTTCTGTTTTTTATCCTATTTTAAATAAATAAAATGGTCTGTTTAAAAAAAAAAATAATACTAAAACAACTTAAGAAGAAGGGTTTTCCTTGTAAACTATGGATTATCAACTTATCATGAACTGTTGTCACTATCACCCTAAGCTGGCAGAATTTTCCAACATAAATCTAGACTTGAATTGTAAGATGTTTGTTTTCAAAACTTGTATAATTACTTTCTGAGAAAAGTAAACCCACAGATGAAATATAGTCTGTGTAATTCGTAATAAGTACACTGTTTGTTTTGAAATGTTTCAGCTGAAAATTCAAGAAGCACTGAGGAAAAAGGAACGTTTCGATCGTGAACACGAAGAGGTGAGTTTTTATTTAACTTGTTCTGAACTCTATATTTGTTGAAGTGTGTTTAATTTTTATTTTTAAGCATATTTAAAGGTTTGATTATGGTTTTGAAGAATTAATTAGCATTGCATGTTATGTTTTGTATTGCTCAATTTCTTTACTGACTTTTAAAAACATGTTTTAATTAATGCAGGTTTTAAATTTTAAATTAATATTTTTTGTTTGTTCAATTATATATTTTTTTCAGATCAGGCAGTGCTAAACATACATGTTACTGTATTTAGTATCTTATACATTTATATTATTGTTTACTAATATGTGATCTATTCTGGAAGGAATGTTTCTTCAGGAAGCAATTGAAGAAATAATTATTCAAATGTTTTATATTCTTGTTTGCATTTACGGTATTTATTCTTTTTAACTTTTTTTCTGTTTCATTCATGCATTTTATTATATAACATATATATATATATATATATATATATATATATATATATTAAATATGGTGATATGTTTTCTTGTAATATAGTTAACAAATTAAAAATATTTCAAAAACAAGAATACTTTTAATAAATATATTTATTCAAAGCTTTTCACCGATAAAATAGTACCAGCATCTTCAGGAAAATGATTATCTAATCTATTTTAGATTAGATTAGATAATTATTTTCCTGAAGATGCTGGTACTATTTTATCGGCGAAAAGCTTTGAATAAATATATTCATTAAAAGTATTCTTGCTTTTGATATATTTTTAATTTATTATATATATATATATATAACTGATATTAATTTTGTTATAGAATTATTAATAGGTTGATAATAATATTAATAATTTCTTACAATTTTAATAATTTATACACAAGAAACTGTGTTTGATCGTGATAGGAAATGGTTTATTTAGAGTTTTTGAATCTTATAGAGTTGTCTTTACTAAAAGTATAGGTTTTAATTTAAAAAAAGCGAATAACTTGTTTCAGTGCTGATTTCTTTCCCAGCCGAGTGTTTCTTACCCCCGGCTCAATCTTATCTATTATTCACAAAGTTTTAACTCTTTTAACATCACTCTCTGAATTGTGCAAAAGCCTTAAAGTGGAGAAATCTTAGATCACGCAAGTCACAAGCATACAGATTTATACAGCAGCCGTGTTAGCCTGGTTCCAAGCGTGAAATAAATGTGTGTGTGTGTAAGCTAAGTGTAAATTATGCAGGAGTAAAGAGAGAACGAAATTAAAGCAAGTGAAATTTATACAACAAATATGTAGAATATGGCAAGAGGTTTTCTCCCATAAGCCAGTAATTCCACTGGAATAGGCTTTTTGGATTTGGAAACCTAGACAAAACAGAAACCTTTTTGTAAACACATCCATATATATAATTTTGTAAGCCGAATTTTGGGAAAAAATTGTGGGAGCATGAAATGTCGTAATGAGCAGGGAGATGGCTCGATTAAAGCTATTAACACGAAGGAGCAGGGAAAATATAGGTTTTTCTCAATTTACCACTTTTATAGGGTTTTGAGGAACTTAAAATACCTAAGATCTCCATGAGAAATACATTGCAATAAAAAACAACTGAGTATGATTTTCAAATATTTCAGCTGAGTACAGCTGTACAAATATTATATAAAAAACAGCTGATTGTAATATTTGTATATTTTAACAGTAATTAATTAGACATATAAACTTGGGGTCAGGTTTAGTTAATGGAGTACATCTTATTGTACTAGATATGTTTGACAAGTTTATTAAATTAGAAATAATCACTGGGTCTGGAAAAAAAAGAATTTTTATTAAGAAATAATTAATATCTACAGATCTTAACATACCATTTAAAGTGAAAAGGAACCAATTTTCTTTAAGACTTACATTTTCAGTAACTATAAATAAGGCTGAGGGTCAAACATTCCTAAGAGCAGGGTTTCAATTGACCGAAGCTGTTTTTACACATGGTCAGCTTTATGTTGCACTAGGCTGAGTATTATATCAAGATGAATTGAAATCTCAGATATATATTGAAAATAGAATTGGTAAAAAAAAATCAAATTGAAAACGCATTCACAAAAAATATAGGTTATAAGGAAGTTTTGTTATGAAAAACTTGAATTATATTAAATTTAATTTGTACTAAAAAATAAAATTACAATACAAAAGTTTAAAATTTGTTTCAATATGAATAGATGAATTTGCCTCTACAAGCCCCTAGTTGTTTATAAAGAGTTAAATTATTTGAAGTACAAATTGTTTCTACAAGTGTGAACTAGAACCAACTTCAAGGGGAATGCTTTTTGTTTAATAGACTGTTCGGCAATAATTTGGTTAATGTAAATAATTAACAAGGTAGCCAATACCACAATGCAAGATATTAATCAAGTAATAGTGTACACTTTTGGTATTAACTTGGCTAAAAAACCACTACTTACTGGTATTTCCCAGCAGACACATTTCACACTAGGTCAGCGTATTGTTCAATGCCGTGGGTCACGGACAAGACTGTTGCTCAAGTGTGTTGTGTTGGTGTAAGTCTGTATTGTATTGGTGACCTATGGTGTGTTATTGTTCATAGAGTAGTTGTTAATTATGTGCTCAAATGTAGTATTTGATTGTGATTGTGTTTTGTCGTTTACAATGTGTTATGGATAGTATTTGTGGTATTTGTAAAAACACACCAGAATAAACACAACAGGGTAGGTGTATACAAGATTACATGCAACAACTGCCACAGCTTTTACATAGGACAAACCGGGAGAACATTTACTACAAGATACAAAGAGCACATAAAAGACATAAAAAAGACACAACCCAAATCAAATTTTGCCATACACATACAAAACACACTACACTGACACACCAATACAGATACCAATCTAAAAATCCTACACAACATTAAAAAAGTAACAAACTAAACACAACAGAAAACTATGGGATATACAAATACCATAAATACTATCCACAACACATTCTAAATGACAAAACACACTCACAATTAAATACTATATTTGAACACATAATTAACAATTACTCTATGAACAATAACACACTATAGAGTCACACCAACACAATATCCTGAGCAACAGTCTTATCCGTGACTCACAACATTGAACAGTGAGATGACTTAGTGTGAAACGCATCTGCTGAAAAATATCAGTAAGTAGTGGTTTTTGCCAAGTTAATACCAAAAGTGTAATTATAGAAAAACCTCAAGATGTACAGCACAAAAACTGTAAGTAATAATGTATTGCAGGTGATATATATAGTTACATACAAATAAAAAAACTGCACTAGAGTATATCTTGGAAGAATAATGTTTTTCACACAGTTACTTCTATAACATATGGCAATAACGTTTATTTTATTTATAACGTATAACACTCCTACTGTCTTCAACTCAACACTTTACAACAGTTATTGGTGGGTTGTACAGAGATCCAGACTGGCAACACCTAATAAAAACGTTTTATACTTCTTAAATTTATTTTTAAAACATTATTTTTAATATAATTATTTGGTTTAAAGTATAACACTTTTCAAATGTATATTATTTTACATATTTTCATTTGAATACATTATTAGAAATTTTATGTAATAACAAACTGCCATATTAGTTATTAAAATCTTGTCTTGTAATTTATTTCCACCAAGTTATCTGCTATACATATTTTTTTTAATACAGATATATTACAGAAAATATTAATTATTTGAAATTTTTAACTTGTGTATCCATACCCTTGCCTGTTTTTCAGTCCTTATCAAAACATTTAGGAAGTTTTTATCTACTAAATATATTCACATACAAATGTAAATTTATGTTATGACACTTATTCCAATATGTTTTTTTAAACTTTGTTTTTATCATTCTTCTAAATATTTTATCGTCAACATTTTTTCTATCACAATGAAACAGACAAATCACAGATACATACAGTGACTTGTAAAGAGATATTTATTAAGAGTTTTATAATTTGTTGATTTTTATTATGTTTTATATAATGTTATGTATTTTATAAGTAGTAAGTTATGTTGTATAGTTGTTTATTTTAAATTAAGCTCTTGAAAAGGAATTTAAGAAGGAAATTCAAAACATTGAGTGTTTTTAAATAAGAAAAATTGTCTGTGACTTGTCATTAGCCTATATAAAAAAAGTAATAGTTATTAACAGACATTAAATAAAAATATTAGGTAAGTTAACTAAGTTTCTTTTAACCGTAGAAAGCGATAACCTTAATAGGTTTTTCGCCTGGAAAAAAAAATTTAACCAGGTAATTTAATTTTCTATTTTTCCACCTAATATTGTGATGGAAAGACAATATAATTGTATATACTATGTATATTGTTTAAATTACATACATATTTATATTATTTGTAATGATTTAATAAATAGTAATATTTAATAAATTTAATAAATAGTAATATTTAATAAATTTAAAAATTTTCTTTGTTGACTTAAGTAGAAATTGATTTTAAAAATTTGTTTATTAAAATGTAAATTTGTATTTACATTTGTGACACCTATTCGAATATAATTTTTTAATTTTGTTTTTTTCATACTTGTATTTTTTAAGATTTCAATACACAATTTTAACTCCTTGGTGAGGTTATCTAAGTTTCCTTTAACCGTATGAAGCAGACATTCAGATTTATAATCTCTTTTTAGTCTAGGGAACCTAATGACATTAGAAACTCTGATGTCTTATTGACTGCTACTTCCAGAGTCTCCTTGTAGCAAGAAATATTTCACAGTTCCAATGCTCATAACAAGGCCATAAAGTCTAAGTTTGTTTTGTGAACGGGTAATTTCAACAATTGTCTAGAAGGCAGTGGTTATTTCTTCTGACAATATCTTCAGTGGCTGGATTACTTCACTTTGTCAAGAACAACTTTATCCCATTGCGTAATTGTTTTACACTTACTCTCGTCTTTGTTTAGTTTTAATATCGCACTGAAGTGGAGTATAAAGTTGCGAATGGATGGTTCTATCTCGGAGGCGAGAACTTTAGTATTATTTCTTTGAAAATTGTTCTCATGTAAAACTTTAAACCGATTTCATTGCAGCTTGAATTTCATTTGTAATCAATACTTAAGTCTATTCTGCGAAGTGTAAAGTTCATTCATAAGGCTTCTATAGAGTTGATTAATTTGTCAGTATTTTTCAATAGTTTTCAGTATTATGTTTTAATTGAACCATTATAGAAATTATAAATTGAACAAGTATCTCATTCAATGGTCCCAAAACGTAAATTTAATATGTATTTTTTGTATCTTGAAATAAAATTTTTTTAAACGAAGTAAAAATTTTAAATTTTTTAAAAATTCTTAAAATTGAAGTATTTTTTGTCTTGAAAAACTTGTACATACCTTACACTTTTATATAGTAGCAAATGTTAAGGATGACCATTTCAGGAGATGTGTCCCATTGTCAACTAAAACCGTAACTGACATCTTGGTTGTTATATGTTAAGTTTGGAGTGAGATAATAAGGTAGGGATGTGGGTGTGTTTGAGAGTATTGGGGGCTATAATGTGAAAAAGAATGTGTGTTATAACCTACAAATTCTTCACAAACTAAACAAAAATAACCAACGATACAAAACAGAACAATATGAGATGTACAAACATTTCAAGCTACATCCTACACATATACTCAACATCCAATTAAATTCTAACTCGCATATACTTTTTTAACATCGTTACCCCCAATACTCTCTATAATACACCTAGATACTTACCTTAATATCCCACCCTCCCCCTAACCTATAACAAACAAGAGGTCACTTATGGTCTGAGTTGACAATGGGACAAAGCTCTTGAAACAACTTGGTTTAAAGGACGCCCTCAACAATCATGCCTGCTACTATAGGCAAGTCTAACATATTTACAAATGTTTCTAGTTAGAAACTAGTAGCTCACATGAAGATGGCATCAATTAATATGAAAAAACATGATTCTTAATCACATTTATACTGACACATATTTAGTTCTCTAAGTAAAAATTAGGATAACAATTTTGGATTTTATTTGTTTGTACAACTGAAAATCATTTAGTTGTTACTATTTTTTTATTTACTCAGCCTTATTTATTGCTTAGTTGATAGGCTGTTTGTGCTGAAAGTTTTACATTTTATTCATAATTTTTTTGAAGTATTTTAGAACAGTACAGCTAAACAGACCTAGTTTAACCAACCTTATTCTTAAAAAACAAACCCTGTTTATTGCTTAAATCATGAGAATTCTGTTTTGTGCCAAAAATTTGTGAATTGTTATCAATATATTTTTAATGTATTTTACGATTTGTTCAACAAACAACTTTTTTTAGTAGTATACATGCGGGCACAATATTTGTAGTGGACGTTTCTTAACCCTTTGATTAGCAACCTGTGCTTGCCCTGATATGGCCCCTGGGAGCAACATATTCTTGAAAGATTTTTACACTTTTTCTTTCTTTTATTTTTCTCTAATTTTTTAAAGTATAGTAATATTTGTTAATATTTTTTTTATTCACTTGTTTTCTCGTGTTAACTTAACTTTACCTTACGTTTACTAAAAATTTCTTTGCTAAAAATTATCTTTAATTTTTTTTGTAAAATACCGCACAAACTTTGAAACAATCTATAAACACGTGGGAAAACCGTAGACTTTAAACACAAAAGAATTTCTTCATTATTCAATCGCCTATTCATTGTAAAATATCGCACAAACTTCAAAACCATCTGTAAATACGTGGGAAAACCCATAGACTTTGAGCACAAAAGAATGGTGACTATGTACTCTGTGTAGTATTTACTGTCCAGATAGTTGCAAATAGTTAACTTGGAATACAGCACAATACTTGGGAAAACAAATTGTAAACATACGGGAATGCTAATTTGAGAGAAATGGTAGAACGTACATATACGGGAATGCTCTCGCTGGCCTTAGCACGATTTCACGTAAGGGTATGTGAATGCTAGTCAAAGGGTTAATATACAAATGCCACATTTAGTTAACACCCAACAAAATGCTTTGCTTTAGAGGAAGAGTGTTTCATGTTACTTAAAACATCTAATTTTTCTAAGCTCTTAAATAACGATGTAAATAAGATGTTAATTGAATTAGAGCAGGTGTATGGAAATCCCCTGATATCGCAGATATTTGAGTGGAAGGCCGTGTTGACTATTCTGTATTGGTATCATGGAACATTGTTTATTCTGAAATACTTCACAGGGGAAAAGGTTCCATAAAGAAGGATGGAATTTAGCTGTAATTTATGTAAGGATATACACGTCATCATTGCTTACAGTATTGAAGAAACATAACTAGAACATGCTGGGATGCAAGGGGTATGAAGAATCATCTGAACAAAACAAGTTTATATTTCCATTGCAAAAACTGTTCTGGAGTCGAACTCGCAATCACGTCTTGGAATGCCCAGCTGTAACCGCAAATGTACTGACATTAGGAATGGTTCCACTCAAGGTCTCGCTGCGAGAAATCCTGTACAGTCCTGATCCACCACTGTTGGCATCAGTGGTGGTCAAGACATTCGATGGAGTGTAAAGGAATTTTATAAGAACACTCGTCTATCCATGGACACAAGAACATTAACAACAACAGGGGTACTTTACTGAAGTATACTTGCCTATTCCTTGGACGTGAAAGATGTAGATGTTATGTTGATACAATATTTTAGTTAATTCTGTATTATGCTTCTCCTTCCATAGGATGTTTAACGTTTTTTAACACTGTATTCCTTTCATTTTCTTATGGCAGGAGAATAAAATCCTTTAACTCCTGATAGAGCGAAAGATAATTGATGACTTGTGCAGATTCGCATACTTGAAACAAACATATTCTCCATTAATGTCATGGGAAGGTTTCTGCCCCATTATAATAAAGTGCAAGGAAAATAATGAGACAAATGAAGGGTCATAGTGGTTCCATTTATTAAGGGGAAATTGTGATTTTTGTGGGCAGGATTGCTTAATTTAAGTAGATCTACTCTTTGCCCCATCGCCTTTACTCCTCATAACTGTGATTTTGACCAAGGGTGGCTGGATTTTATAGGAAGGCTTATAAGACTTTAAGGCAGCCTTAGGAAGGCTGGATTTTATATAACAGGTCAAGTTCTAGCTACAATAGAACTGCTACAAGTAAAGTAACACCAATTAATTAAAGAGATATTTTTCATTTTGAACTGTTCAATTCGTTCTATTAGTTCACACTCTCTTTGTATATATTTTGTTCAAATTTTCAATCGTTAATAAAATATGTTTTTATTCATCCAGTTCAAATACATTTTTTTTAACCTACAGTGGATGACAATTGATGTAAATAAAGTTTTTTCAAATATTTATTCAATAATTAAATTATAAAAATTTGGGGATTTATCCAGATTCTTTATCTGACTATGAATCTTTATGTTCAAAGTGTAGCACGCTTTGGTACTGCACCGACTTTCCATTTCCGAGAAAAACATTTTTCTAAGACATATATGAATTCCCCCCCCCCCCCGTCTGGTTGTCATCGAAACCTCCATTGTACAACCTTAAACTGTTGCCATGGTTACCACAAAATTTCATAAATAGTGGTGTAAGATTAAAAATGAATAAAATAAACAAACAATGATACAATTTTTCTTTCTTGACCTCAGTAGGAATTTATTTATTTTTTAATATTTATATTACTTATTATTTATTCACTCAAGTTTTATGTTATTGGTTATGTGGTAGAACAGCTGTTTTAACGCCTAGGTCATGTTATTTTATTTATATTAATTGTAATTATTTAATAAAAAGTAACTAAAAACAATTTTTCTTTTTTCACCTAAGTAGAAACTGACTTGAAAATTTTGTTTATATTATTTGATAATATGTAGAACAACCAAATTTATTCGGTTTTGTAAAAAATAATATTTAATCCAAATGTAACCCTTTGTGTTAACTTTATTTTATTTAAAAGGGCTTTTATGAATTAGTATTGCTACAAAATCGTATCAGCAGTTTTTCCAATTAATGTCTATTAGGCACAGAGTTATATTTAGTGGGGGAGGGATCAAAAGGTTATAACCCCCCCCTTAAATTTTGTAACCTTTTTAAAAGTTTTAATGATTTTTAAATACAAATACGAAAGTAGGGAGCACAAGAAGGGTGAAAGATCAAGTGGGTAGAATTCCCAATACTATTTTTTTGTCAATGGAATGTATTACACATGGAAAATATGATCAATCTGTAAATAAATTGTAATTTTTGTTGTTTTTACCCTGGCAACCTCCCCCTGCTAGCATCAGCTTTGATCAGATATTATGGTTTCAAACACTAATAATACTTAACTTAGATTAGTTTTGAAATAATTGACTCAACTATACATTTTATTTTCTGTTAATGCAACCTATATTTGTTTTTGAACTTTGTATTTTAACTCTTTTTAAGTATTTATCATCATGGCTTTAATTAGAATGGAAACAACTTCAAATCAATGGACTAAGAGCAGTTTTCATTTGTTTGGTGAATTTTTACAAAGTATAGCAGTTTCACAAATCATGTACTAGTATTTGTGTTTCTACAAGCATCATCAATTTCTCTTGGAATCGAGCCAGTTTGGCCAACGTTCAGAATTATTCGGTCATTGCTTGAAAATGAAGTCTTTTGCGGGTTGTGCTGTTGAATTTAATGAGGGAAACTTATTTGACTGTATAAATTTCAAGGAAGCATAAAGTTTGCAATAGCTTTACTGTTGCCAAATAAACAGCTGATATATATTACTGACCTATAGATAAAAAAATATTTCAATATCAAGAGATTTTTATTGTTCTCAATTCCAATAGATTTACAAACCAGTGGAACAGTATCATGAAAAAATAATTTTTCAATTAACATATCAGTAGGCCTACCATAATTTTATTTTTATTATTTTCAAAATAAATAATTTTTTTAAAGTGGTCAAGAGAAAAAGATTGAATCATTGTTTGCTTATTTCCAGTTTGTTTGTTTATTTTATTTGTTTCATTCATGTTTAACCTTACAGCACTATTTATAATATTTTGTATTTACCATGGCAACAGTTTAAGGTTGTTCAATAGAGGTTTTGACAACAACCAGATGGGGGAAAAAATTCATATGCGTGTTTGAGAAATTCATTTCTTGGTATTGGAAAGTTTGAACAGTGCCAAAGCGTACATGAAGATTCACAGTTCAAATTCAGATAGACCCCCAATTTTTTAAAATTTAATTATTGAATAAATATTTGAAAAAACTTTATTAACTTTATTTATTGACTTTCTTAGTGGATCAATTGTCATCCATGATAGGTTTAAAAAAATGTATTTGAACTTGATTGGATGAATAAAACCGTATTTTATTAACGACTGAAAATTTGTACAAAATATATGTCAGGAGAGTGTGAGCTAATAGAAAGAATTTAAAAATAGAGCTATTTTGGGTATCATTTACATTTATTTTGGAACCCAGCTCAAATCTGAATACTAGGAAATGTTTTTTATCATTCATGTTTATTTTGGAACATGCAAAAACTCATTCACTTAGAACACTTAGAGCAGAAATTCTTATTCAAGGAATTGTTTTGAAAATTTATTTCTTTATCAAATTAGGAAGACATTATTTTACTAAGTTCAAAGAAAAAATTAGTATTTTAAAAATTTAATAATTGCAAAAAATTTGCTTCCATTACAGATATTTTTAATAATAATTCAATTAGCATGTTATATTTAGGATTTAAATATATTTTAATTTAATATATTTTAAATGTCCATTGTATTGTTCATGATAATCAGCAAAACTTTTACATTTGAACTTCAAAAATTAATGATTTGCCAAACTTATAATTTATTGAAAACTTAATGAAACAAATCTTTTTTTATCACACTAAACAATCTTCATGTAAAGTTCATATGTAAAAATATTTAATTGTTTCAAAAAGTAACATAGGCATGGAAAGTTGCATGATACAGACATGAATGTGTGTTATATTTAAATTGAGCAATATTTTGAATCGATTACCATTTTAAATATTATAAGATGCAATTTACCTTATGTACACAAAATCTACTATTAGGCCTATTAATATTTACACAACTAATTTTATACAAACATGTGGAGTTTAAACTAGTTCTTGGTTTGTATTCTTTATCCGAATATAAACAAGTCAAAAGCTTCTCCAGTTATAATACAATAATTAATTTTCTATTTACGTGAGGACTTTTTATATTTAATTCTCTGTTCACAGATATTAAGGGATATCCGTCAAGGTTTGCTCCAGTTAGGCCGGACTGGTGCATTGTCCAGGGTTGGCTGTGGAGATGATACGTACATGTATGATGATGAAATGCAGAGGCTAGGACAACATTGGTACGATGAACCTCCGTATGAGAGTGATCCTGAGGACTTCTTAATGGCAGAGACTACAAATAGCAGGTTTGATACAGGCATACCTAATAGTAACAATGTCATACCTTCTCAAAGTATGAGAGAAATATATGTTGATAAAGTTATTATTGTTAATTGTAAACAATTGTTCTGCCACTAAGTGTAATTAATTTTTACCTTGTGTGATGAGGCACCTTTCGGTCACTTAACCATTGTCGAATCACTGAATTATTTATCTCTATTTTTCTGGTGTTGTCATTCAGTCCATGATGTTGGTGCTTGTTGATGTCATATACGTTTTGTCGTGTCCCGTGTATGATGCTTTTGAAGAGTGTGTCGTCTGCATATGCGTCTGTTGGTTAATTAGGTTATTGTTTGTTCCTATAGATGTGGTATTTTTCTAGTGAGTTTAGTTCTATTGGATTTGAAATTATTCACTTAGTTAATTATCATTTAACTATAGACAAATACTAAATTAAATAAATTGAATATAAGTGGTATTTATAGTATCAAATGTACAATGTGTCATAAATACTAAATAGAACAAACTAGAACGAAAATAAAAGATAGATATAAAGTACATTTAAATGCATGCAAAAAAAAACGTATAGCAACAGATTGTATAGAAAATAACCACGATTTTCCGGAAATAAATAATATGAAATTAATTTTAATTTTAATTTTAAAAATATATAAAAATAAAATTAAAAATACACTTATTGAAGAACAAATGCAAATAAAATCAAAACATAACACTATTTTTAGTATATTCGATGATATCTTAAAAATAAAATGATAAAATAAATAGGAGGTATTGACTGTTGGATAATCAAGCAGATAAGATAAGTATTGGCTGATCATTAGGACATAGTGCAATTATATGAACAGTCAAACTGTAGTCATGGAACTATGTGGTACTTATAAGTTTGAGAATGCTCATACGGCAAATCAGCAAAACGTTCACGTATTTAACATAATAAGAGTGTATTTTAAAAAATTAAACATTATATCTTGTTTATGAAAATATACAAGAATATTTATTAATTTATATCCAAACATTTTCGTTGGTAAACAGTACCAACATCATCAGGAATTTATAATTCCTTATATATATAAGTATTCTTAAAGTATTAATAAGTATATATATATATATATATATATATATATATATATATATATATATATATATATATATATCAACATATTGTGTAACTAGATACGGTAAAAGCTCTAATATATCCAGCACCCTCGAGGCTGCCTTGTTACAGATAATATATATCCTATATAGCCTATGTACAGGTCGTACTGTGTATAACGCTATGCTACCTATCAAGGAAAATTGAATGTACTGTTAAAATCTTGCGTTTCATATTTGTTTGTGTCCAATTGCTGTATTTCCATACGTATTAATAAAAGCACACGCTTGGGCACTCAAAATTTATAAGAAAAATATTGAAGTAAAGAAAAATACATTGTTTTGTTCATGTAACGTTAAAATAATAGATGCACTAGTAGACCTAACTATACGATTTTATATTTTATTGTTTTTTAAATTATCACGGATGTCTGACAGTGACAGTTTTTCAACAAAAACTGTATTTCTGATGAGTCACATCTTGTAAATACAAAATAGGGTACTGTAATAGTTTTTTTTTCAAGTGTGCTGGTTAATAGAACTTATTGGATAATAGAATGGCGTATAAAAGTGCTTTTACTGTAATACATTAGAATCTTATATTTGGCTACCCACATGTCATTAGACCTTATTTTGTATTGTTTTTTAAATTTCAATTATTTGTATCTTTTTTTATGGAAACAAATTGTATATCACTATTTTCTACCATTAAATAATTTTAATATACTGTAAATAGCGTAACTACTGGCCACTAAAGTCATAATAATAATGATTTTGTGGGTTAATGTTACCCAGTTTTATTAATTGTTCAAAAACTTTAAAATTTCTCTGTACAGTATTTGTTTCTTTCATAACATTGTCCTCTTGATCAATTCTTTGTCACTAGAATTGTATTAGTTTCATTTGTTTATAATGGGTCAATGGAACCATCCAGAAATCTTTCTTGAGGGGGGTTGGTAGCTGAATGAGTGAATTAGACCTGAGAGGATTGGACTGACAGCTAATTTATAGCCCCAAGGTAAAATTTAAAACGTCGGGCCACTCTAATGCTTTAAATTAGAAAGAATTTCACAAAATGAGTAAATTAAATTTGTTCTTAATTTAAATAAATCTCAATTTTAAAAGACTCAACAAACATTAAATTAAAGTAAAAGCACAAGTGGCATTTAGCAGATCAAGTTAAAGCTATGTAATAAATAACAAGTTCTTAAAAGCTAAATTAATTCATTTTTACAAATTGCAATTTTATAAACAAATATTTAGTCTTTAGGGCTTCTTTCAAACTGTGTTAAAAATTTCATCTGCTGTACAGTTATTTTCTCATAGATAAAAGCCATAGCTTATCCCTTTAAGCCAAGGGTTCCCAAACTTTTTGGTGCCACACCCCCTCTTCTTGAAATGAAAGCTTCCCACGCCCCCCACTTTACACTATAAATATATATATATATATATATATATATATATATATATATATATATATATATATATATATATATATAATTTTATTAGATAATTATTTTCCTGAAGATGCTGGTACTATTTTATCGGCGAAAAGCTTTGAATAAATATATTCATTAAAAGTATTCTTGTTTTTGAAATATTTTCAATTTATTAACTATATTACAAGAAAACAAATCACCATATTTAATATATATATATATATATATATATATATATATATATATATATATATATATATATATATATATAACAGTTTATTTATTTATCCATACTTTCACAAGAAACATGAAATAACATTTCAGGTTTTAATTTGCTAGGTAAATTTTAACTGATAAGAGGAAAATCTGTTAGTGAGATGGATGAGCTTGCATTTATTTCACTAGGATACCTATTTGAGGTTGCATTTTAGTAAAGACACAACACAAGTCATTAGCAACATCGAGTTTGTCCTATATTTTGTTTTTATTGCAACAAGTGCTGTAAATTTTTTTTTGCACAAGTAGGTCCTTGAAAAAGGCAAGTATATTCGAAGAGCTGCCTGTGATACACTTCTAAGTGTTTTATTCAAATTGAAGATTTGACCATTGTGGAGCTGTTGCCACATTGAATGGCAAACATTCGTTTCGCGACACTTTTGTACCATTATTCTTTTGAAGCTATCACGTTTATTTCATTTCAAGTTTACAAAATTTGCACAACCTTTCCTTATATTCTTTTTATAAATGCATACATTTCATTTGAATTTTCTGAACATCATCTTCAATCAAATACCCTAAATAAAAAAAAATCTATGGTATATATTTAGTTTTAATTTTGATAAACTGTGTACTTAAATTTTAACTTAATGAGAATTTATCTTATTATTTTCCAACTGGTCTCCGCCCCCCTGACCTGCCTTCACCTCCCCTCCCCAAGCAGGAACCCATGCTTTAAGCATCCTTTCTGTGTGCTCAAGCATATTTTAGCATATTTCTCAAGTATGTAGTAAACTCTAATCAAGATTATATCCATGTACACTAATTTCATTTACAACTCCTATTTTACTGTTAACTGAGACAGTTGATTTGAAAACTATCTTGAACCCTTTAAATTTGAATTTTATATGAGAGTTTGAAATATATGTATGTGAAATTTTTTACACAACTAACAAAATATAGTAATTTTGTAGATGATAAAAATACGATTTAAATTTCTTGGAGGGAGTCTAGCATCTTGGTTTTTACCCTTGGATGATGAACTATCTTTTCAGGAAAATAAGCATATTAAATTTATAAAACTAAATAGTGAAACATTTTGTTGACAATTAGTTTTTTTAAAACATCATTCTATAAATTTTTATTTTAAAACATACGGTTTATCTTTGCCTATTTCGTATAAATTTTGTAGCTATGAATATATTAACTGTACAAAAAACTAAAAATGCCACTTAAATATTTGTATTTTTTCTTATCTTAGTCTTATATTTCAGAGTTTGTTTCACTTTAAACATGCGAGCTGATGGACGCAATACTGGCGAGAGTGCTGTTATATCGTTACGGAGTGCAGGTGACATATCACTGCCGCATCACCAACGTGGTCTCTTATTACCACAATCTGGTCCATACCCACCAACTATAATACCATTGACACACGCTAGAAGTCACCGAGAAAGTGGTGACTATGCTGCTTCAGATGTCCAAAGTGTTTGGTAGGTTCTATTAAAGTCCTTGATGTCCAAAATAGCGCTTAAGATCTATTTACATTTTGGATTTTGTTTACATTAAAGTAGAACTTATTTTTTATAAGGAATAATATATATATACACATATATACAGTAAACTCCCGATTATCCGTGGGCCGGATTAACCGGTTTGCGGATTATCCGGGGTCTGCCATTGTTTTACAAATAGCCAATTTTTATTCCAATCAGATTCATGTGTTTAAATTTCCAAACGGTGAATTACGACGTAAATATATATATAAGCCTTAATAGAAATTAAGATGAAGGGAATAGATATGTAAATATGTACGTACTAATTTTTACATTGAAATGGAAGCATCCTGAAGCGGGCCAGCGAAATAAAAGGGGCGAGCAGAATACTGTATATAAGAGACAATGACAAAATGTTTGGACGCCCGAAAACCTAATGTGTATCATAAGATTGTAAACAAATGTCAGCTAATCTCGACTATAAATAGTCTAAGATGTGACATATGCATTATCCATGTCTGTCATATACATTATCGATCTTTATGTCTTTGTGACACAAGTAGTCACTGTGCGACAAAATGGTTCTCAAGAAACTTAGATCGCACATTAAAGCTAAATCAATGCTCACAAAAAAACATACGAAAGTGACAGATTTTTTTGTTAAAAATTGAAAGTATAATGTGTAAAGGAAATTACATATGTACATACATAATTAATTTTGACATATACTTATGTACGTATTGTAAATAGTTAGACATATAAATGTACATGTTATAATCTGTCAAATACATCGACATTTTAAATTATTTTCTGTATTTATTTTGTCCTCTGAAGATTATTTGTGAATCGCATTAACCGGGGTAATTATTTGTGTAACTTATGGTATAATAATCGATTATCGATCGTTTTGCGTATTCTTCGTTCATAGCGGATTATCCGGGGAATTCGTTATCCGGCGTTGCTGGGCCATCCTATTCCACGGATATACGGGGTTTACTGTATATATATATATATATATATATATATATATATATATATATATATATATATATATATATATACATATACACACACACATACAATATTTGTTTTATATATTTATTGTAATCCGGAGATGAAATTATTTTTTTGTGTTAAATCTATAGTTAAATGAAACCATTTCATAAACAAGAATATTTAATTAATTTTACTTATTAAAGTTTTAAGTTGATGAATAGTCCTAATGTAGTCAGAGAACTACACAAATGTATGTAAGTTTTGAAAATACGATACTATTCATCAGCGAATACCTTTAACTAATAAGTAAAATAAATTAAATATTCTCTATAAGTAATTATTACATAACTAAATGAATACTTTAAACCTTACTTGCCGAGTAAAGCTATACTCAGAATTCGTCAGCATGTAAGCTCTAGGATGATTACAACAAGCAACTTTAAATATAAATCTTTTCATTTAACTATATATTTATGAATCAACTTCTGAAAACTCTTAATTATGTGTTCTCATTTTTGAGCTTATTTTGAGACTGGCGGCTTCTTGCCTCTCAAGACAATATATATTTATATATTACTTACACATTAATGTACTTACACAAGAATCTTACTAGGTATGTTTTCGAGGCGACTTTCGAAAACTATTAATTACGTCCTTGCTCTCATTTTCTTGTTTCTCAAGACAAAATGCTGCCAGTCTCAAAATAAGCTTTAAAATGACAGAATGTAATTAATAGTTGATGAAAGCCGACTGGCAAATGTACTAAGTAAGATTCTTGTTTAAGTACATTAAAGTGAAAGTAATAAGTGAATAAGAAAACACTGTTGCAAGGTTATTTATAAATAAATAAATGAATGGGTTAACTGCTAATAATTATAAGTTTTATAGATCCACTATGGCTAAGTTTATTGCTAATTCAAATTATAGTGTTTAACTTAGATCAGTGCCATGATACTTGAAAACAGACAGGACAGCCGTCATAGACAACAACAAAAAATGCTGGACTATTTTGACTGAAAGAGTATCTCCACCTTTCATAATTCAAATTTTTGGTTAATTTGAATGTTTTCATTGGTTCCTTTGGCTTCCAGTTATCCAAGTCCTACTGTATATATATAAACTCCTCTGGTCGAAAAACTGAGAGTTTCAGTATTTATTAAAATACTTTTTCAGAATAGCCAATTTAATATTTGAACTGTTACTTAGACATTTCTAGAGGTAATATGATTCCTTCTTTAAACTCAAAGAAAGTAACTTGTTCAGACCTCTTCTTTATTCTAGTTAACTTTTTACTCTATTTTTCTTACAAAAGTAAAAATACTTTTATAAACTGCCCTTTTCTTGATTATTAAACTTTATTTATTTCTGTTTCGAATCGGAGAGTTGAGAATTTCACCTGTTGTCATTTGTCATACACTTTTACATAGTTTTGTAGAATAAAACTCTCCATTTGTTCTGTGTGAATATTAGTATATTTTTTTGCACTGTTGCTACATTAATTTAAACGTTTTTAAACCGACCGAATTTTAAGACTTTTATATAACATATATTTCTCCTGTTTTGCTCATTTCTAAGCTTTTGAATCATTTTTTAAGCCTTGTGATGATGATCTATTAAATGCCTTTAAATGTAGAAACATCACAACGTATTGTAGTAATAAACACAGAATAATTGAACATTTTCTTTCACAATTTTCTGGGGTTTTGATTGTAGACCAGTAATACTTTACTCCCAATACATTTCTTTGCCATGGATTTTGTATCCGTGACAGTTGGCAAAATGTTTGTTTGAACTTTATAATAATGACTAGCTGCACTAATCAGGACGAGGCAATGTTTGAAATCACTTAGTGTGATCGAAATCGTTATGTCTCTGTAAGTTTGTCGTTATTAAACAAAATTAAAAGTTTTGGTGTCATTATTTATAAAGTTCTAATGAAAAAACTACGTTCCTTTCGTTCTTAGTTTCAAATCTGTAAAAAGGAATACTTTGAAGTTATTAAAAGAAATAGAATAAGTTATAAGATGTTATATTTTAATGAATCAGCTCTAAAATTTTTCAACACTGCTGTAAAAGCTTGATAATTGAAAAGCTGTATTATTGTTTTTAATTATTCCTATTAAAAATGTCTGTTTCAGTTCACGCTTGTCATCATTATCCATGGAAACAAGTAGGTCTGAGCAGTTAGAATCGGAATTATATCACAGATTAGGACCATACAATGTAAGTTCTTTTCACTTTTCTAATTATAAATACAATAACCTCTTTTTAATAACTTTCCTAGTTTTTATAATTATAAGGTAAGTATGTTATCTTGTTTTTTTATTGGTGATAGGAATCGTAAAATAATTCAGTTGTGGGCTTCATGGGAGTGCGGACAGAAATGAAAACCTTTATAGCCATATCTCCAGAAAGTTTGAATTGAGATATATATAATCATATTTAATACAAAATTACCTAACATTTCTTATTTTAAGTTCTTCATTTCAAAAATTGGATTAAAAATATGTTTAATTGTTCAATTGTTATATTGAATTATTTGTGTTGAGAGTTATTTACATTTAAACAAATTAATATCTGATCAAGAATCTTTAATAATAGCCTTTTTCCTTCACAATGCTCAATAAATAATGTAACATAACCTATATAATAAAACAGTTGTTTTACAACATTAAGTATAACATAAAATCATCTGATATTTGAAATCATTTATTATCATTTAATTCACTTTGAGATGACTCATAGCATAACCTGAGGGAAATTATACTGTCACAAATTTGTATGTTTATGTCTATCCAATAGGTTTTTGTAGGAGTTGATGTAAAATTTTTCACTTAAAAACTTGTTTTTTAAATTAATGGTTAAAAATTGCTAAATAAAAGCCTACCCACCCCATTCTTTCCATTTGCTACTTTATTTTCCTAATTCACCATAAGTTTTATAATAGGTTGTGATTTTGTAGTCTATTACGTTCAGTGAAACTTAATTAATCACTTTTACATTAGATTATGACTATCCGAACTTTACTTTATGATAAAGTTTGGATAGTCATAAACTAATGTAAAAGTGATTATAGGTTGTAATTGTTTTGTTAATAATATTTAAAATTTTTTTGGACCTATTTTAGTGGTCTGTGTAACTTTTTATAATTATAAGAAATTTTATTCTAGAAATGTTTATTTGTAAACTATTGTAATTAATACTGGTAATTTTAATTGTGTTCTTATATATTGTTGGCCTAAAGACGCTAATATGGTCATTATTGAAATGTTGCCTGTTTAAATAAATAGTTGTACCTGACTTGTAAGTCAGTATCAATGGCATTTATTTAAACAATTTGTCTTTTTATTAATCATGTTTACACTCGCAGAGATTATTGTTAAATAAAAGCTGACACCTGATTCTCAAGTCAACCGCATTTTAAAATATTTGAGTTTTTAGTTTATTTTGATCCAGCTTGACTACACAAATGTCATAGCCAATTCAATAACATGCAGCTCAATTGAATATTAAGGTTTATGTCTGACAACATAAGTATTTTCACTTGATAATATAGTTAATACTCTTTATTATTAAGTTGAAGTACCATGATTTGATTTAAAGTATTTTTATTGCTGTCCTTTTGTTCTATAGGGAGGAGTTTTAGCAGTTTCTCCGGGCAATAGTTCTGATTATGCTGAGCAGGACGAGCTAGTTACTTTACATTCTTCTGTAAGTAAAAATAATTACTTTCAGTTAAAATACCCAAATAAGATTTGGTCAATTAAAAATAATGTTTTGAAATAATTTTCTGTTACTTTCATTTGTCATGTTTTGTTATGTGTGTTACAATTAGTTTTTTTAACACGTTGAGTGCGGAGGGCTGCATGAACGCCTGTGTAATGCACATGCTCTACTAGTGCCTGCAACGGTAGCCGCATGAACGCCTGTGTAATGCACATGCTCTACTAGTGCCTGCAACGGTAGCCGTTCATGTCTTGGACTTACTCTCAATCCATTGGTTCATTGTGAGGTTAGTTGATGCCAGAAATCGTTGAATCGTTTGTGTGTTATTGTGTAAGTCTTTCAGAACATTTCGGTGCATTTTGTTTTTTTTCCACCATTGCTATCGGACAGGGGACTTGTTATTGTATTAGTGTTACTTCAAGTGTGTTATAGTAGTGTTTATTAGTTTTTGTACAATGAATATGGATAACAAGGATGAATTATTAGAGAATGTGTACTGTAACAACATTTGTCTAAGTAGACATTCTCCAATAATTCATCTTTATTATCTATATTCATTGTACAAAAACTAATAAACACTACTTACTATAACACTTTTCAAGTAACACTAAATACGACAACACAGTCCCTAATCTGTCACCAATGGCGGTATAACAATGAAATGCACCGAAATGTTTACAAAGACTGGCACAATAACCTACAGGGGACACAAAATTTTTTGTCAGTGGCTAACCTAACAATGAACCAATTAATTAAGAAAGGGAGTACATGAACGCCTACAGCCACAGGCGTCAGTAGAGCATGTGTGTTCATGCATGCCTGCCACACTCAATATGTTAATTAGTCAGTGGAATATTAGTATCAATTTACTTAGAACTAAATTGTTAGAATTTATCATATCTGTACCAACATATGCTATTCTTTACATCATTCACTAAATATTCAACTATTCATTGAGATTATGTTAATGCAAATAAAAGAAGTACACAAAACTTACAAATTAATTATTTATTATCTCAGACGTGTTTCAATGACAATTTATCAGTGAGTGTTGCTATTACGAACTCTAACTTACAACTTGTAATAGTAACACTCACTGATGATGACTTTGTCATTGAACGAGAGAGTTTTTAATAGCAACATTTATGTATGATGATGACTTTGTCATTGAAACACATCTGAGCTGATAAATGATTAATTTGTGAGTTTTGTGTACGTCTTTTATTTTTATTATACACTAAATAAATAAATACATTATCCTCTCGAAACATTGCAAAGAACTTCGTTAACTTGAAGTGTTTGTACAGAATATTCAAGTTCAGGTTTTCTTTGGTCAGACTCTTGTCATGATCTTGACACGAAAAGTTTTGCAGTGATACTTCACTGGCCAAGTTTTACACTTACTCAATGGAAGCAAAGTAACACTTCATAAGTGTTCCTTTCTAAGCTATTTAAGTGACTATTTGTAAATATCTGCCCAGTATTTACGTTACCTTAAAAACGTCATTAAAGTATCACTAGCAATGTTAATATATTACACTGATTGGTGGCGAGTAACACATTTCAAATTGCAATATTAAGTTAGCAAATCATTAAATAAACAACAATAATATAAATAGCAAGACAAATAGTTAGTTATACTAATCATGTTACAATATTATCTATTGCATGTCTATGGGTTTTTATATGCGATATATGTGATATACATGCAGGTTTTTTGTAGATATTATACTGACAAAATATCTTAATCTAGATAACGCTTGTTGTTTGGCACATTAAAAATTAATGTGTCTTGTTAAAAAAAAGTAATTTCATTTAATCATTAATTACAGCTGTATTCCCTGAAAATTGATCAAAACCAAATGTTTCAACACAAAGAAAACAACGAATTGTTTTTTCCTTAGTTAGTTTGAAAGTAAAAAATTGTGTATATTACAATGTTCACTCTTTTTATGACAGCACTTGACATAAACCTCAAACTTTAGTGAATTGTTCAATGCTTTACGATATAGATCAGACTATTAGTTACTGGTATCTGTAAGCATTGAAATAGTGTAAAATGCATTTTCTGTAAAATATGAAAATGTTATATTTTCCCCTTTCCTCAGCATAACTCTCCTGATGAGTAGGTATTGCTTAAGTTGTTACGTTCACTTTCTGGTCTGGAAATGCTAAGCTGGGATCAGTAGCGTAGCCAGAGGGAGGCACATGCTCCCCAAACCAAATAATTTTAGCAAAAAATATTAACCTATAAAACAGCTTCCGATGACCCAACAATTGTGTAATTTTAAGTGGTAAAATAGGATAAAATATGATTTCTAGAGATTAAAATGTTTAAAATTTCCCCAGGGAGTTTCCCTCTCCATGAACCTTTGGGTCGTGCCTCCCCCAACCATTGTTCTGGCTACGCCCCTGGTTGGGGTAGCTATAAAGCTTAGTGGCCTTACATATTCATACTGATCTATGAGCAACATAATTTACATGTTTACCACCTTAGAAGGTCCGGTGATGATTAACACTATTATTTAAATTCCTTTGGCACTGGTTGCTATTAAACAGAATTAACTTAATCTAACAAAAAGTATTAAGTAGTGGTTTAACTGCCATGATGACCCGTTCAGTTTGAAATAGTGGCTTCTGTTATTTTCCAGAAGCCTGATCAGGCCAGGCTATAGAAGCATTATTGCCAAACTCTATTTGTAAATTATTTTCCAAACAGTATTTCAATGTAATTGTAAAGTGATTACGAATTTTTTAATGTATTAAATAGCAGATACAAACATTGACATTTCTTGCTGGCTTAGGACAATCTTTTACTTTGAAAATATTAAAAAATAATTTGTTACAGTGTGGCAATACGTCTCTCGCCCACCGAGTACGAGGGTTGAAGGCTGATGGAATTGGAATGACTGGGAAAATCATCTCATCAAGGCATCATCACCACCATCACCATCACCACCACCTAAGGTCACCAGCAGATGTACCTGTAACACTACCTCACCACAGTTCTGCAGAAAGTCTTCCTAGTGGATCCAGTAAGTAAACTATGAAAAATACTGACCATTTTCTATAAAAATGTACTTATTTTTATTTCCTAATTGAGCATAGCTTTTTGAGATGCCTAGTTAAGTGAATCAGTCACAGAGATAATCGTCAATATAAAACTCAATATAAAAGTTTTAAAATTAAATGGCATTTTACACCATTGTAACACCTAAAACAAGGCACAGACTGAGAGAATGTTTGAAGTAAATTAGTTCCTAATTGAAATATATTCCAAATTTAAAAGTACTTTATAAATATTAAATATATGCATGTGTACAAGATTGTATTTATTTAGGGAATCAAGTTAAAGCCTTGCAAGAAATATTTAGATCTTAAAAGCAACTTAAGTTTTTATTTTCACAACAATTCTGCAAAGAAAAGTTAGGTCTATGAGACTTCAGTGAAAGTTTGTGAAAAACTCTGAATGTTATATTTCTCAAATAAGTAATCATGGCCAAACAAAGATACTCGTGTTGAAGTTTTTATGAAAATTGTTACTAATATTTATTAACAGCTATGTGTGTGCTATCCCCTTGTATGATTATAAAACCATCTTGGAAGTTATGATATAGAAATTTCATAATTAGGGATTGAAATTTGCTATGAATCTGTCCAGTTAAAAATGATTATATCTGATATATTATACAAAAATCTAATGCTGTGTGTGTGTGTGTGTGTGTGTGTGTGTGTGTGTGTGTAATTGTGTATGTGTGTGTGTGTGTGTGTGTGTGTGTGTGTGTGTGTGTGTGTGTGTGTGTGTGTGTGTGTGTGTGTGCGCGTGTATGTGTGTGTGTGTGTGTGTGTGTGTGTGTGTGTGTGTGTGTTACTCAATCATGTAAAAATTACTGAAACCATTGAGCTGAAATTTCACGTGGACATTTTTATGGTCCCTGGTTAACACATAGCCCTATTTTTATTTAGAAATTCCAACAGAGCACTGCCCCACTGACCTTGAAAACTCCCTCAACACTCAATTATCTATACTCCATTATATACTTGGCTTGATCAGCTGATAGTAAGTGTGTTTGTAATCACTTGTAAAAGTCACTTTTAAACACAATTAAACAGGTGATAGTAAATGTTTGTTGTTATTCATCATTTAAGGTTAGTTTACATTACAAATGTCAGGTTACAAGCAGAAGCTTTTGGTTATTTTCAAGACCATGATTGGTAAGTAAATAAACTATGTAGTTTCTTATATTTATTGGGATTTAATTTCAGTTAATTAAATTCAACCCAATCACAAATTAAATTAATATAAATATATCTCAACCCCGTATCAAAGACGAGTACTTTGTTAGTATCTGATAAAAGCTATCCTGTCTCCAAAAACTAACCACTCTCTATAAGGAAGGCTATCGCTGTACTGAGTCCTTAATATGGATAGATTTGATACCATTTTTTTAATAAATGGAAATAAATATTTTTAAAAAAGAATTATGTTGCTTGATTTATGAGAAATTGGACTTGAATGTTAGCTGAAGGAAAACATTTACTGTAAACATTCTTAAACACATTGGCTGCAGCATCTCAAGTCAAGTCTGATCCATCACTGCTATGTCTAAAAATGGAAGTTGAACTTATAATGTTTCGCGTGTATTGTAAGGGAGCTAAGCTCATAAGTTTTATTAAATTTTAATTTTTTGGGGTAAAGTACTTTTTAAATTACTTTTTAAATGTTTCTTTAAACTAACTTTTTAGTATCATTTAAGTAATGAATCAGTGTAAATACCAATATAAATACTTCGCATCACTCAAAACAGGCTTTCTTGGTTCCTTTACCCAGCTTGTTATTTATTTTTACATTGTTTCCTTTTTCAAAACTTATAATAAAAACACAGATTTTAACTGACATTTGCAAAGACCTCTAGTTTCTGACTGAATGCCAGTTTTGATTTCTTCAGTTTCTGACTGACTGTTTCTAATTTATTATCTTTTTGTGTGTTTACCTGGATTCTCACACCCATTTGGATAGTAATTCATTACTCTTAACCTATGAGAGGTCGCAACGCAGAGGTTACTTGGAGGCTGCCTAATTTTTCAATAACAAAACTGTATTTACTAGAACTAGTGTTTGCACTTCGACCGATTACAGAAATAAAAGCAGCCCTACGTAGACAATCCAGCATTGGTTTCTTTAGTTGAGTTCAGTTTCTATGACGGACTGGATCTTACTTCCGTGTGCGACTTCTCATGTTATATTAATATGTTGAGCTACCTTCTGTGTACAACCTTGTTGTGATGGTGTAGATTTTTAAAAAGCTTTTGTTAGTGCTTTCATTGATGCATCTTTGTGTATTTTTTTGTTTGTTTGTTTGAATTAATAGACAGAAATAATGAGTGAATGAAACGATGAGTTATCAGAATTGCTGATCTACTAGCTAGTCTAGAACACAAAGGACAGCAACAGAATCAGAGCCCAAACAACACATTTGTTAGAAAACTCTTTGACAGGAATAGTGATAGTAGTGATGGATCAAATGATAAACCTGATGAGGTGGATCCTGAGGCTGAGGAGGATGCAATTGTTACAAAAGACTTACAACACAATCTAGGTGATGATAAAGTGAAAACGAGTGATGAGGACTTCAGTGATTTAGAAAACTTATCTCTTTGTTAAAGGCATATAGTTACAAGCTATTATTTATTTTATATAATTATTGCCATTTTAAGGAGAGTCACAAAAGAATTCAAGGTTTTAAAAATATATGAAAATTTTGTATTCCAAAAATATTTGAATTAAAATTATTATTATTTCAATTTAAACAAGTGTTTTTTTTAAATCTGGAAGTAACCTCCATGTGCGACCTCTCGTAATATTCCAAACCATGCAACCTCTCAACACTTTAAGCGCTGGCCCAGGTTACATGGTGGAATGCGGGAGGTTTTTCGGTGTTTAAAAAAAATCATAACTTTCAACCTATAAAAATGAAACTTACATGGCTGGATCGTCCTGATTTCTTCTTTATTTTGATATATTATACAAAACTTATATTTGAAGTTATATATTAAATATAACGTTTTATAACTGTCTCTTTTGAAAAAAAAACTATCAAACAAAAGTGCACTAAACCTTTTTTCACAAAAAATACATACATCAAATAAATTTACACTGTCTTTATTTACACAACACAAAACAACTGTTTATATACGTAGACAAAAGTTACTTACACATTGAAATTTTGTGTGTGATAAACCTTGAAACATGGTTCTTTGTATAATGGGACATGACACTCTCAATACGAAAAAGATGTGTCTTTCCCTTGAATTTCCCATTCCCTTTCAACCCCTTTACAGAACACACTTTACACATTCTTTGCATTTTATTTTTTCCTGGTGGTACTGGTATTAGTTATTTGTTCTTTAAAAAATGCCTGCCAGTAGCAAGCTACTGAGTGATATGCCACTTAACCTTTGTCAGGTAGAAATGCTTTTTCAAAACACATATGCAAGATTTCTAATAAAGGCTGTACTTTATGAATAGGAGCATACCTCGATTCTCCACGCTGTTTACAAAGCCGATTGTCATTTATGTGAAAGTTGCTTATGATCATCATAAATCTATCACGACTATCACCCGATTACATCATCTTTGTAAACAGCTGGCAATAAGTCAGTAGTAACGCATTGCATGTTACCTGGTTGTCAAATGTGTTAGTAATATTCAGAAAAATATAACATAGTATGCTAAACCCGTCAAAATTATATGGTCAGCGTTCTACAGTAATATCAGCGACCTGTAAAAATTAGTGATCCGTGCTGAAAGTGTTAAAGGATAATATATTACTATTCAACGTTATAGCATTACTGCTTCGATCTTATATAGAACTAGCCTAAATATATATGTGCGTGAGTGAATGTATATGTAAGATATTCTTCTTTTCTTATGTCTTTAATACAAAAATTTGCACCTTGACTTTCAGGTACCCAAGCATTGGTCCCTCCTTCATCGAATCACAGTTCAGAAGAAGGTGTAAGTCCATCTGAACCTACTCCAGTTATTGGCCGAGCACGAGCTCTGGTTGATTACACACCTAGTCCTTATGATAAAGATGTACTTAAGTTTAAGGTTAGTTTCTTACTGTAGGAATTATTTGAAACAGATGTTTAAAGTTATTAATTTGATTCATTGTTTAGTTGGACAAAAAATAACAAATAATATTAGAATGATAACTTAAAGCTCTTCCTAACGTTATTTTACTAATAATATTGTATTAAACAAATTGTGTGATTTTAATGTGAACAATGTTCATCTATAAAGACAACTTACCATGGGCGCCCATATGAAAGTTTTAGGGGGAGGGGCTAGACATGAAAACATTGCATATTAAAAAATTAGTCAGCTAAAAAATTCAAGTTTTAACCCTATTTAACCTGTTACTACTTATAAAGTACTAGGACATGGTACTTAATGTATAAAGAAAGTAAATACATTAATCTAATTACTCGCTTACTTTTTATTTAAAAAACAAAAATATGTAAATATTGAAGGAATACACATATTTTTTGTTTATAAATATTTTAGTCCTAATTCATGCCCTTCATCAACTTTCTCGGAAAATTCCACTGGTCTACATATGACGCTTGCATATTTATTTTGTTTTTAAATCTGGAGGTAAGCTAGGGGGTCACTCCCCCCTTTACCCCTGGGTTTGGGTGCCAATGCAACTTACGCTTACCTTAAATGTCATAAATTAATATATTACACAGTCACAAAATATTGGAGTCTATCCACTGTATAATTGTAGAAATAATTGTACTTTCATTAATCCTTGTTAGTAAGTAACTTCTGAAATATTGTTAATACACAAGGACTTCTCATGCACAAGGATGAATAATATATAAAATGAAATTTTTGTTTCAATAAATTTAGAGTTTTGTAGGCATTTTAAGTAAGGCTCCACGGGAGGATAAAAGATTTCAAGCTACTGTTTCCTTAGACAGATTACAATGTTTGTGCAAGAGGTACAATTGTTCATTGTAAAATCATAAACAATAAATACATAAATAAAATTTATTATTCTTTTTTTTTAATATAAAGCATTAAAAGGAGTATATAAAAAGCATCTAAATTTTAAGACAATATCTTTAGCATGCAGAAAAGTGATAAAAATAATTAAGTATTTGAGGGACATATAAATAATAGTATGGAAAGAAACATATGAAAGAGGTCAGAGAACAGCTTGTGTAAATAGTTATCTTTTTCAACAAATATTTGTACCGAGAATGCTCTATGCTTGTTGTCATTATTTTAATGAAGTAAAATCTGCATCAACCTGAAAGATTAATGTGTAGAGTTGGCACTATCACATGTGCCTAAATTTGAGCACATGTTAAAGTTCAACAGTGATTTTGGACTGCACTGGAACAATCCAGCATTTGCCTGTAGTTCAAGTACAGTGTGTGAGGTTTAACGGTGTCTCTTGGTCTACTCTAGCATCTGACTACTAGCCTAACTGAGAACATATTACATACATATTTCGTCTCTTAGAAAAAATCAAGTTACTTTTATGTATTTTACTACAGAACTAAACTCTGAAACACTGACCCTAGACTAGCAAGAACTCTATTGTAAATTACCTCTGAAGATGATTGCTATGCAATCGAAATGTACATAAGGTTTTAAATAAAAGAAAAAAGTCATTTGTGGTTTAGATGTTTTATTTATTTATGGTTATCTAGTTTTAGTTTGAATAAAAATTTGGTTGCTTCTATTTGGTTACATTCTAAAAAATTATATCCTGTTGCGTATCATTAAGGTATGGGAGGCTGAAGAAGTCGTTAGACGAAAACGTTTCCTCCAAGTGTAAGTTAACAATTTAACAACCTTTAGTTAACAAAAAGTCTGGTCGCAAGTAATGGCAAAAGTGTAATAAGTAAGGTATTTAATTTTTGTCTATAGAAAGGAGATATAATTGAAGTATTGTCAATGAATGCAAGTGGACTTTGGAGAGGGCGTGTACACAACAGGGTTGGTCAGTTCAAGTTTATCAATGTGCAGCTATTATCGGAGTCTTCTGCAAGACCTAGGCCTCCACCATCAAAACATAGGCCTCAAACACTGGAGCAAATGCTTCGAACTATTCAGATGGAAGTAAGTGTATTTGTTTTCACTCATTTTCATAATTAATCATATATATATTTATATTTATCCATAGACTGTATCTTGATTTTGCAAATTTCAACATTGTTTATTTCTATGACTAAGGCTTCAAACTCTATATGAAATAACTTATATTTGCTTCATATACAAGTCTGATCAGTAAACATGTATATGAATTACAGATATTTATTCCTTTTTTTTTAGGGTATCATGTTCTAAATATAAGTGAGGCTTTTGAATTATTCTAAATAGTTCTAAATGTTCAGAACAACTTCTAACTGGTAGAACAATGAGAAGTAGAAACCATAAATGACAACCTTTCCTTAATATTATCAAATTGTTATCCTACCATAATCTGAAAACTCAAGGGATTTATTGAAACCTCCTTCAGTGATAGGATCTCCATCCATCAGCAGCAAATGTCTGTAAAACAGTATTTAAAACTTACAACATATTACAATTATTATTTTATTATTACTAAAACTCGGAGGGACCTTATCGGTGTAGAGCACTTAGCTGTAGCCTTTGTACTCTCTTCCCATCCCTACCACAGGACTAGCTTAGTGGATACCTACCTCTTTGCAGAAATCAAGTACCCACCTGATGCTAGATCTTCTGATATCCTCTAGTGTATCCTCATGCCAGCCAAACCACTTTCTCCTTGTAGCTCCCAAAGCAGGACACTCACAGAGTACATGGATTGGGCTTTCCTCTTGGTCATCATCGCATCTCTTGCACACAGGGGACCTAGATTTTCCAATTTTGTATTGGAACCCCCTCAGATTCCCATGGCCTGTAACCAGCTCTACAGTAGCTCTAGTTGATGTCTACTTAAGGAGAGTAGTTCTTTGCCCCACAAATCTCCTGAGTAACCCCACAGTACCTTGGATTTGTTTTACCCCAAGGTTACATTCCATTCTTCCCTGCACAACCTGTCTATATGTGACGTGATCCTCTTGCGCCCCTCCTGAGGCGGCATGCCCACTGCCCTCAGCAACGGTCCTTGGGTTATACACCCTTGTTTTGCTAAGGCGTCAGCTCTCTCATTCCCTATCCAGCCAGAATGTCCTGGAATCCAGGTTAGGTTGAGTGAATTATACTTACTCAGCTCTGCTAGAGAAGCCATAGTTTCAGCCACCAACCTAGAGCTGGTACTAGCCTTACCTAAAGCCTTCAGAGCTGACTGACTGTCCGAGCAAATCCAGATGGTCTTGCCCCTCCTGCCAGACCCTATTATTTCCTCAGCACATAGTTTGATCGCAAGCACCTCCCCCTGGAAGACAGAGTTGTAGTCCTCCAGGCGATGGCAAAATCTGTCTTGGTGTCTCAGTCCTCTAAATCCTGCTCCCACTCCTTCCTTCATCTTGGACCCATCGGTGAACCAGATTTCACCATGTCTGGGTCTATACTCCGCCCATGCCTCTCTTGCCGGAATAAGGATTTTGTAGTCTCCTTTTTCCCCTCTTAAGAGACAGTATCTTATCCTGAGGTTCTATCCAGAGCTCCTTCAGTGAATCCCCAAATAGCTGTTTATGAAGTTTGCTACTTGTCTTCCACTGCCCGGTACAGCTTAGCCGGTATGCAGTTTTCATTGCCTCCATCCTAATTTGAAGACTCAAGGATGGAAAACCCAACATAACCCTCATGGCCGCACATGGTGTGCTTCTCCTTGTAGCTGTTATGCCTCTAAGGAAGAGCCCCTTAGCATTCTTTTACTTGTTTCTTTCTGTGCTCTGTCCCACCAGACGATAGAGGCAAAGACCAACCACAATGGCGGAATAAATCCAGTTCATCTGACGTGGACCCAAACCCCATCTCGTTCTTATTGCTCCTCTGCATTGCCAGAACGTAGCTATGGCTTTTTTGCACTTATCCTCCAAATGCTCACGCCAGAGTAGCTTCCTATCCAGAATAACTCCCAGATATTTAGCGCTCTCAACGTAGCTTATTTTGGTATTACCAACTTCCATCATCTCCAGCGATTTAGTTTTATATCGCCTAGTGAAGATGAGTGCCACAGATTTCTCTCCTTGAATGCATAGTGCATTCTCTCTGCACCATGCTTCTGTTACCTTGAGTGCCTCTTGAAGCAGGTCTTTGAGGACCTCTTCAAAAGATCCCCTAACAAGGATAGCTATGTCATCCGCATATCCTACCACCTTGACACCCATTCCACTGAGTGTCCTTAGTAGGCCGTCCACGACAAGGTTCCACAGCAAAGGAGATAACACTCCACCCTGCGGGCAGCCCTCCGAGACCATCCCATTTATCGTGCACCCCATCCAGGTTGCAGTACTTATCCGGTTTTCCAAGGAACTCATAATCCAATTTATAATTCCATCAGAAATCCCATGATCCATAGCTGCTCTCTTGATGGCCAGTCTAAAGGTACTATTAAAAGCCCCCTCCACATCAAGAAAAGTCCCAATACATATCCCCTTGTTGTTGATCTGACCCTTAATAAAGTCTACGACCGACAACAGCGTAGTCTCCACTGACCTACCAGTTCGGTAGGCGTGTTGGTCCTGATGAAGCGGATACTGCTTCAAAGGTCCCTCCTTCAAATAGTGGTCCACCAGCCTTTCCAATGTCTTTAACAAGAAAGATGTGAGGCTGATAGGTCTGAAGTCCTTTACCTCTGTGTAACCTTTCCTCCCCGGTTTGGGGATAAAGATAACCTTCGTTTGAGCCACTGCCCGGGCGTGTAACCCAAGGCAACACAGCCTCTGAGTAATCCTGTCAGTGGCCCTATTATTTCCTCCAAGCAATTTTGTAGTAGTGCTGGAGTAATATTATCTAATCCAGGCGCTTTAAAAGGCTCAAAAGACAGAATCGCCTCTCTCACCTTTTGCGCTGAGATCACCTGCCCAGCAATATTCCAGTCCGCCCTTAGCCCAGTATGTCGGAGGTTTTGAGCACCGTCCCCTACCGGTCTAATATCGGGAAAACTGTTCCTCATAAGCAGTTGCAGTGTTTCCTCCGGGGTGTCAGTAAAGCTACCATCAGTCTTCTTGACAAACTTAAGCTCTCCCCTCGGTCCACCTGCTAACACCTTAAACAGTCTAGCAGTGTCACTCAGTGTGCTTGTCTCTGAGCACCACTTTTCCCAAGAATCACGTTTAACCTCTTTAATAAGATTTTTATAGAGACCCTAGCTGTCTTTATATGCCTGCCAGGTCTCCGCCGTTTTCTTCTTCTTTGCCCTATTAAAGAACCTTCTAGTCTCTTTCTGTCTTGCCTCTAACTCGCTGTTCCACTTAAGCTTACCACTCCCAGTGTTTATCCGCGAGAGAGGGCAATTTTCCTCAAACGACGTGGAAATTGCAGTCCTGATGACAGGCCTCAGTATTTTCCAGTTCGTTTGATGTACCATATTTACCACGGAAGTCAGACATCCGCCTCCTCATCGAGGACTTAAAACCTTCCCAGTTTGTCCTTCTCGGGTTCCTAAACCACACCACATTGGGGACAACTCCCCTCATCGTAGCAGTGATGATCCGGTGATCAGACATGGAGGGCTCATCCGAAACCTGCCAGTCATGCACCCACCTTACCATTTGTCTATTACAGAAGGTGATATCTAGAACCTCCATTCTGTTTGAAGTGACAAATGTTGGCTCAGCACCTGTGTTTAAAACCACAAGGTTTTCTTCAATCAAGAAGGCTAGGAGCTCCTGACCTCGCTCATTTGTGTCTGTGGTGCCCCACACCTCATTATGAGCATTGGCATCACAGCCCACTAAGATTCCTATATTCCTCTCCCTGCAGTACCGAACTAACTTACGTAATTCTGCAGGGGGCGATTCTCTATTGTGGGCGCAGTAAGTGGAGACCACGATGAACTCCCTGCTCCCACTTACCTTGCTCTTGCCTCGAATTCTAACCACCGCAAGGTCTTTAGTTGAGAATTCTTGAATCAGCGTGGCTTCTAGTCCTCTGACTATCACACATGCTCTGTGCCCCTCATGTACCCCACTTGCGTAGGTGCGCCCAGCTGCAGTCAGACCCCTTATACGGTTCCTGACCAGCCACGGTTCTTGCACCAGCGCAAGCGCTGGTAATGTGTGCCTCATATTTAAGCACCTGGTTAGGACCACCGAGGCGCTTTTACTGTGATGCAAGTTGATTTGCAGGATCATTGCTCGAGGGTCAGCCATCTCCAACTGACCCCTATGCCTTCTCCTGATTCTCTCTCTCGCCCTTCTCTTCCAGGTCCTTAGAGTTCCACTTAAAAGTGACCTCTGCAGTCCCCAGGAAGGCTTTCCAATCTCTTGCCTTTAATGGTCTGGCCGATGCCTCATCCAATCCTAGGCAGAGGAGGCTTGCAGGTCCCCGCTCAATGCACTGTAGGATCTTCCACTTCGAAGTGTCAATTTCTGGGTTTTGCATCCCGATGAACTTGACCAGCTGAGTGGCCTCACTTTTTGGTGGTGGTACTAGCACCGTCACTTTCACCCATTTGATCAGTTCATCAGACAGGACTAGCCTTGCCTGAGTCCCGTCCTCGAGCTTAACTGACGGTACCACTTCTCTCAGCCATTTTGCCGATTCCTCCTCAGCACAAATAAATGCTGCGACTCCATCCCTTAGGTGAGTGTCTCTGAACCGCGGAACAAAACCTCCGCTAGGAGTGTCCAGAATCCGGTCCAGGACGGTGCCCTTAAGGTGGTCGAACGCCGCCATCTCCATCCTCACGCCTACACTATCCCCAAAGGTCACAAGAACCCTCGGTAGATTGGCGGAGATCGACGAGAAAGATGGCCCTCCCAACCCAGCAGGCCTAGACCTCTTGACCTCCAACTCTGGAGTAGGATTAGAAGTACTCCTTTCCTTCCTTTTCCTCTCTCTCTTTTGTCGTATTAAAGTCCTACCTGATCCACTGGCTTCCGGGACGACAGGGCGGGTTCTAGCCCCAGCCTCCATCAAACCCTTCCGCTGCCCGGACCGGTGTTTCCTCAAAGGGGGTGGCGGTGGTTCTCTGCCCTCCGCCTCCGCCTTCTTTGCTTCCTCATGGTAGGAAAGCCAGAGTGCTTTCCTCCTTTGTGCCCCACTCATTCTTCCTGTTGCCTTCGCAACTGGATTTCCATCTGTCTCTACGGGGGCCGAAGCCACCTCCATAGGAACAGATTTGTCGGTAGGTTCTAAGCCCTGACCAGTTAAATTTATTTTTTCTATCTCTGCCATGTGTGTTCCCACGAGCAGCTAGGGAAATAAAGGTCCGCCGCCGCAGAGCCCCGCTTGGCGACTTAAGTACTCAGGGGTGGCGCCAG
Source organism: Prosapia bicincta (assembly GCA_036971475.1). Lineage (NCBI taxonomy): Eukaryota > Metazoa > Arthropoda > Insecta > Hemiptera > Cercopidae > Prosapia > Prosapia bicincta. The sequence continues at coordinate 186,660,281 of JBAIZL010000002.1, read as the reverse complement.
GAGCCCCTGAGGCTCCGTTAAAGACCCTCCTTACCCTGAGGGCCACGAATCTACATCGGCACGGATCGCATAACACCTTCCGATTGGGGGTGTAAGTGCCCATCCAGACCACCAACCTGGATGAGGGGTGCTTCTTGGTTGCCGCCCGCAAGGGAAGGGCAGGACGAGAGCCGGGCAGATAACAACCCTTCAAGTGCTAGGACTGCCCCTTTTTTTTGAGCCGCCTTCATGCACTCACACAATTGCCTGGACTTCCCGTTTATAGGGAGCCACATACGTACAGTTCCGCTCCACCCGTCCCCTACGCCGGATTAAGCCTCTCCACCACGTCAAGGTCATGCAGCCCATAGGAGAGGAACATATTACAATACACCAATAAAAAAAATTATATGTAATTATTGTGTAACTTAGTGAAAATTTTTAACCCTACAACAGTTGCATCTACTGTGCAGCTGATTTTAGTCACTGTGAGTTGTAGTGACCTGCATTTTAAGAATGTTATTTTAAATAGTAAATGCAATTTGTATATGTTTCTATTTGTTTTATCCCAGTATAAGATCTATAAATAATTTTAAAAGGCATATATTTTTATGATTACATCTTCATTGCATTATAAACTAAATTAATAATGACAACAGCATAAATATGTAGCTTTTTACAAATATGAAGAATACAACTTCAAAAATATATAAAAATACAAATCCAAAAGATAATACTTTTCTAATGGTTTTATAAAAGTATAAAATAGGCTTTAATGTGTAAATACCATAGACTTATTCTAAACAAATCTTATTTTAACTTTTAATAAAACGAACAATGCTATATTTTTTAAAATCACTAAATGGAGACTTTGCATCAAAAACATACTTCTTTTTCACTACAATTTATCAAAGATTAAATGAAAATAACTAAGACATGAACATAAAATACCTTATAGCTAATACAAAATGAATTAATTTTTATCTAAACATTTCAAGCAGGTCAGTTTTTAAACTCGACTATTTTCTGTAAAATTTCTCATTTAAAAAAAAATTGCTAAGATTTCAGGAGAAGATTTTTGTTTTTTGCTTCACTTTTAGTACTGGGTAGGTGAAATACAATAATCCTTTTTCTTGTATGAATTGCATGAGTAGGTTCATCTATTTTTCATTTAGTTTTAACTTTCTTTACAAAGTTTACTCTGTAAGCGAGAGGAATATCATCCTCCAAAGTAGAGTTTCTAGCGTCATCATCTGATGTATCTTCCACCTCTTCACTCTGTTCTGTGTCAATATTTCCAGACAAATCATCAGCTCTTTCTTCTACTCGATCAGCTTTACTCCCAAACTCAATTTCAACAATCTCTAACACATATTGTGAAGAAGAATTAGTCGTCAAAGACTTCTGAAACTCTTCTATTTCACTATCATCCATGGCAAAGGTTAATTAAATGTAAAATAACAATCTACTCTACTTTATATCAATCCAAATAACTCTTAACCTAGCAAGACTCAAGAGTTACCGATTTATTTTATGCATTCACAGTCACTATGGTCACCATGACCTGCATGTCACTATCACTGCTGACAGCTGCACTCAGACTAAGAAAAAACAAGTGAGTAGTGTAGTGAAGGGTAAGGTAGGAAGGTACAAGAAAAGGGGTCTGGCGATCGGCATCGATGTAGGAATAGGAGAGGGTTACCATGACCCGCAGCAATCAATCTAGGGTTAACTTACTTGCTGACCCATTCTGAGTAGCATCAATTAAATGATTGTTTCAAAATGTATCAGCAAGGAAGTTAAAAATTGTCTCATTCAGTTATGTAATAATTACTTCTGATTTATTGATTACATCAAGCAACTTTAAAAAGAAAAACTTCAAGCACCAAGTATTCACAAACTAAACTCTACATTAGGCAAGCAGACTGCAGTTTTCAATAAAGATTGATAAAACACCTAGATCTATTCAAAATGATACTCACTCATTTTTGCTAACCATATAATAGAAATATGCCATTCTATGGCATATGTACTTACGCATACATTAACCATAACCAAAACATTCTAGGCATCAGGATCCTAGAACAATATGAAATTTACAAATATATTAAAGACAAACTAAAAACAATTCAAATTGACAAACCCAATACAAACCACACACACTTTTTGAAAACACTATGACTTTATAGTAGGGATGGTCAGTCAGTGATTTTAATGGATCTGTGATTTTAGTAACAGTACCAGGTTTGGATCAGTGACTTTTACTGGTGATAAGGGATACTGAGACTGCTTTGTATGGGCCAATTACAGGCAGGCATACCACACTGGTGAAATGATTCTACACCTAGCTTCTTTCTTTTTTTGAAGGCTCATTTTATTTAAAAATAAACCATGAAATTAGGAACAAACTACTAAGTGTGTAATAGTCTCTGCTGTACAAAACACTGTCACTATCTTGAAACCTGACACTTATACACAAAGTAAATGAGTAGTACCAGTGACAGGGACAAATCAACCGATGACAGCAGTGGTAAAATATCAGTTGCTACAGAGACATGTTGCCCATTCACAACAGAGACAATCCTCCCTGTCCCCTTCAGTCAATGATACTGCACGATAATCAGGGCTGTGAGAGCAGAGCCAGTGACTGCTACTTTTTGCCCAATCACAACAGAGGCAACTTTCGTTCGATTCATTGTCACTGGAACTAGCATTTTATATATTTTGTCACTGGTATCACCAGGGACAAACGAATATCAGTGACACGTCACCCTGACAAAAATATCGACCATCCCTACTTTATAGGTACTATAGGACGCCTACCTTTAAAACGGCTTGGTTAATATTGTAATCCTGATTATTATTTGACTGAGTTCAAACATATTTTGACTTTTATGATCTATTTACAAGTACATTTATAAAAAAGCACAAAACTCACTACTCACGAGAAACACATTAATTCTTTTTCCTCACGCATGTTTCCTTTACTCAAGACTAAACGTAAGACAATTTAAGTATTGAGTTTTGTGATTTTTTTTAATGTACTTATAAATAAAATTTACATTTTATTTGACAGGTATTTTTTTTAAATCAGGTGTTAATTATTTTAACATATTTTTTCTAGGAACATATGTCACTGTTTGTTTTGAATGGATACGAGGATCTTGATACATTTTGTGACATTGAAGAGAAAGACCTTGATCATCTTGGAATAACTGACCTCCAGGAAAGGGCAAAAATCCTGGCTGCTGTTCAAGTCCTCAACGAGTATGAATGTAAGAAGTTTAAGCTTTGATAACCTTAAAATAAATAATATAAATTGAGTTTAGAAAAATTGTTATTGAATAATAGTAAAATATCAAGTAAACTGTATTTTCTCTAAATGTTGTTTATAGAAGAAACTTGATTGGTTGTTCCCTGACCCTTCATTTTTCTGTGTTGGATGTTCAGATTCATTGTTTCTTGAAATATTGTTTTCACATGTTCAATACATATAATTTTCTCCTTTTGTCAAGTTAACAAATCTGTGTTTATCAACTTTCTACAGATTATAAAATTAAGGCTCATAGGTGTAAAGGAAAACGTATTGTTAACAGCAGTCTCCAAATGGTTAAAATCAATGTGAAATTCTGTAGTGCTTAAATGGTTAACTATAGTGGCAAAAAATATTTTAAGGGGCTATAAAAAGTATGTTGAAATAGGTATAGATCCTTTATTATGGATTTTGACAAAAATAAATAACATTAAATGCCAGAATGACTCTGTCAACCCTGAATCGTAATAATTATGTTATATTAAAACCTATGATACTTGAAATTCTGAAAAGATTGAAAATGATCAAGCTTACTACGATAATACTAAGAATGTGCCTACAATATTTATGGCAATACTTCAAGTACTAAATAAATTGTATCAGTTGAATTTGGATATGATACATTGAATATATTTTATATTCAATGGGTTAACAATGGAATTGTAGAACTTTAATTTTATAAAGTAAATTCTATAATTACTTCATCAATTACTATATAATTACTTCTATGATTACTATATCTATATCAACAATTGTCTAAAAATTCATTTTAAATTAGTACATCTTATGATACAATAACAAGCAACTGTGATAGTTATTAAACCAATAATAAAGGTCAAAATGTTTATTTGCTACATCAGTTTATGTAAATTGTATAATGTAACAACATCTTCAGATTAAAGCACTCTTATCATTATCATAACTATCAGACCATTTAAGATAACGGTATTTAAATAGTAAAATTACTTGTTGAAGTAGTTCAGTTTTAGACATAAGTAGTTAAGTAAAGATAGACGTCTTTTTACATTTTCTAATACAAAATCCATCCATACCTTGTTTTGTCCCTCCTAAATATCCTCACATCAATCATTTTCCTATACTTATTGACTTTTTATGAAGTTTCTTTAAAAAAAAATAGCTCATTGTTTTTTATAATAAAACATTCACACATCAATCATTTCCTTATACTTATTGTCTTTTTATGAAGTTTCTTAAAATAAAAATAGCTCATTGTTTTGTATAATAAAACATTAAATATTCCATTGTGCTTACAAATTCCTACTGATATATAAACACAATACCCATTTCAATTACAAATACCCAATACAAATCAAATAATACGTATAGTATTTAGTTAATTAGAGCTTAGCTACTGAGAACTATTCACAAAGGTAAAAGTAAAAATAGTGAACTCAAAATCTCACAAAAAATTAATTTTTAATAAACAAACACTACTGTAGTAGCCAAGTACTGAGAAAGGCGACATCGTCGCTGAAACTAGTCTTGTGAACTAGTGTGTTTGTTTATTATAAACTAATTTTTGGTGAGATTTTGAGTTATCTATTTTTACTTTTACCTGTGTGAATACCTATAGTGTCTATAAAAAATATCTGAACTATAATATAACACAATTCAAAATAAATACATTGATGACCAGAACTTGGGAAAAATATATTGGTTATGTACCAACTTTGAAACAACTATAATACAGTTAGAATACTTTTGAAACAAAATCTTATAGCTCAAGCTACTTGTTACATAGTATTAATTTATATTTAAAGTCTAACATTTTGAGATACGTTTTGTTTGTTTTCATTAGTTTCCAAATTTTGCTAGTTTGTTTCTCTTTCTTAGGTGAATATATTGTTTTGAAATATTAAAAAAAAAATTGTGAAGTGTACTTTTGTTTTTAACTTCCTAATTGCGTAATTGATTTCAGCCCCAGATGAAGATGGAATCAGTCCAGATGAAAGCAGTTACCCTAAGCAGGGAAATAACGTGGGTGATAAGGAACTACTAGCCAACAATCTGGGGACAAACATCAGCGCCTCCGACTGCTCTACCAATCCTCAGACTGTCAACTGTAAGGACATGGCTGAGATGATGCAGCAAAATTACCTACCCAACATCCCACTTGTTCGTGCCAAAAATACGCTTGAAATGAACGTCTTCAACAACAAACCACCCAGCGATACTATCGTTGAAAAAGTAGGTGTTGTTAAATATATTGGAAGCGATTTAAGTTGTGAGAGCGGTAACCCCGGTCAGTCAAGGAATTGTTCTACTTTAAGTGAAAAATCTAGTGATTCAGGGGTAAGTTCTAGCTCATTATCATCAACCAATCATAATACAGCGAAGAATAAACAACGTAGGAATGTCAGCAAAGCAGTGCTTATAGAAAGCCCTACAAGAGGTTACGTCACGCAATATTTAGCTGAGAGGAAAGATTGATCATATATATTTAGATTTACACTGTTTTAGGTATGTTTTAGACAAATCTAAGTCATAGACTTTATATATTTATTGTTGAAAGAACTGAGAATATTTTAAATATCAAAATACTAAGTATACAAAGAAGATATTTATAAAAGGCATTAGGCTTTTCTTGATTTCAGTCTTTGCATTAATTTTATGGCATTTATTAATTTTTAAAACACATTATTTTGGAAGTTGAAAGTTTTCAATTTGTATTTTTTAAATTTAATTTTATTACAAAAATATTTTATATATTCACTGCTGCCACAACGAAGGTTTTAATTGTAACTGTTTTTTTTGTGTGATGATTTATTTAATTTCATTTATCTATTTCACTACGTTCCTCACTCACTGTTTATTTATTGCACTTGAGTAGGATTATGTAAAAAAACGCTTTCCTCAGGAATATTTCTACAAATTATTCTGACCTTCTTATTAGATATGTATATCAGCAATAAGACCTTTTAACATAGTGAACAAGATATTCATTTGCTCGCCGTATGGCCTAGTATCGATATGATTAACAGTTATTTTTATCTCTCTAAAAATACCAATATTTATTTGATTCCCCCACATATTTTGAATGCTCCTGTTTGGGTTGTGCAATTGTCTAAAAGGGAATCAAATCCGAAAATCGGAACCTGTATCGTCCCACTTAGACATGCTAGGAATAAATTTCTAAATTCGTCAAACCAAATAGCAATATTATAGCCTGAACTAGCATATACATGATAAGTTGTTACTTTTTTTTTTTTTTTTTTTTTTTTTTTTTGTAGTGTAGTATACTTGATACTATTAGTTGAAAAGCACTGTAATACCATGTCTTGTTCTTTAATTCCAAACTAACAACCCTTAATTGGAAACCTACGTTCCTATAATTTATTTGGGTTTTGTTCACATACTGAAAAATTACAAGTTATTTTTTTCCTAGTACTTCACTTGCTCAAATAACTAACAACTTCTCACAATTTAACATAACATTATTTGTGAACAAATCTAACATCTTTATAACCAAAATATAATGGAAATAAAAACCAATTAGTTGTATTTACATTTTAACAAATTCAATAAACTGGTATTTTCCTGCTATATTTTACATAAATTGTATTGTTTGTTTAAACATAATACTTATATAATTTCATTAGCATAATGTACTTACTATCATCAATTAAGAAATATTTTTAAATTAACCAGAAAAAATTATTTGTACAACATACAATCCTATTGCTATCATTTCTTATGACTATTCATCTTTTACAAATTTTTAATATTGAAAATCTATTTTGCAACAGTTTGGACATATTTCTATTCTTTTGTGAACATTTAATAAATTAGATTTATCTCTTTTCACTTATCGGAATATTTATTTTTAGTATTATTTAAATCGTATTTAATTTTGTATAAAATAAGCTTCCTTTATACTACTCTTAAACAAATTATTTCAACATTCGCTGGAGGCAAAATTACTCTTTTCAAAATTTCCTGCTTTTCTGCCTAACTCTAGTGTTGAAAGTTAATTATGAAAGTGATTGTTGTTTTTTTGTCGTTGTTTACCTATAATTCATCTCTGAGCCAATTTCTATGGAATATATCTATCAAAGCTTTTTATTCTTAACCCTTTGTACTCCGACAATAAAAACATTTGTTTTGCACAGCACTCCATACAACAGGGTATAAACAAGCATACGACTTTGCTGCTTCTACTCTTATACTAGCAACACGTTGTCTGCGCTACCACTTCGAACATATTTTTTCTCTCAGTTACTCTGTCATTTATAAAAGCTTTAAATAAATAATCTTTTGGATTTATACAATGTTTTTTAATAATAAAAAAAATATTAAGTTATAAGTTTATGTTTTACATGCTAACAAATCACATAATTAATTAACAATATAATGTTTTTATTTATATTTCACTTGCATGTGGAATTACGTAAGTAATTAAGTCAAAAGTCATTACTATTGTCAATGTCTAGGTCAAAAGCGGACTCATCATTTTCTAATTCCAAAAATTTAACAAAAGAACCATTTGAATTAGTTCCCTCATTGTCAGATAATTCTGATAGCATACCTTCTTCCATTGTGAAATAAAACTTACTTTTAAACCATAAAACATTAGCAAAATGAAACAAAACAAAATAATAATCAATTCATCAAAGCGAGACTTTAAAACAAACTTCAATATTATTAACCTTTAAAAAAATGTACAAAACTATTTAATATATTCCACAGACACTTGAAACATAGTACCTGCGTATGAGAAACCAAGACATTTTGTGACGATGTTGTCCTATTAATAAATTTTACCTGAACCACAAACTTTGAAGAACAATAAGGTTTTGTACAAAGGTAGTACGAAACCCAAAGATTGTCGCGTACTAGTTTTTAAAAAATCCCAAACTATATTTGTTTCTGAGTGGGTTTAAAGGGTTGTACCCGGCAGCTTCTGAGTAGATACGACAAAATAACATTGCCAGGTATTGCCCGGCATCGAAGAACTGCGCCAAGTTTGTTGCTCGGTTTGTTAGAGCTGAAATGCATACCGCTATTGTCGATTTATACCCAGCAGCGGAGTGCAAAGGTTTAATACGTTTCTATTTCAGATGTGTCTTTTGAATGTCTAATTTTATGTTATCATACAGAAATTGCCATTTATTTCGATAAATATTTCTATGGACATTACAGGCACTAGGGAGTCTGAACTAAAACTTCTACAGATAGCTACAACTTCTATGTAGAATTCATTAAAAATGCCACTTTTAATTATTTTATTCACTTTTAATTTTTGGTCATCTGTTTTGTCCACAGATGATTTCCCAACTAAACAGCAGAACTTCTATTCCATTTGAGAACTTTTAACAGTTTTGCTCTATCCTTCGACCAGGTGTCTTCTCCTATTGGTCAATTAAATATGGTTTGTTTTATAACTTTATGATTTAGGACATTATAAAGCAAATTGTAAACAAATTGTTAGGTTTCACTTCACTTGTTATTATTTAATATTAACAGGGAATATTGTCTGTGTTGAAATAAAATTTAACCCTAGAAGTGCTGACGTTAATTGCCGCGATTGTTAAACTTTTTTAATCAGTTAAGTAATTTTTTTTTAAATTCCTGCAATTAAATTAACTGCAAAAATAGTGCAATTAAACCTTCTTCTATTATACATCGTTTTATTCGAAAACTGATACAGTATTAACTACATACATATTAGTAAGTTACATTAATTTTTTTATTAACCCTGAGAAACAATGAAAATAATCTTTTTTTTAATTTTTTAGTTTTTGAAAATATCCATTACGTATTGTATATCTAGTTAGCTGTGAGTGGCTGTAAAATACTAGAAAATTATGAGTCTAGCATTGAAGAGTCGGTGAAGGAAGTTTCATTTTGTATCCCTTAATGCTTCTAGGGTTAAACTGATGCAAGCTGTATCGAGCATTCAACAGGTTGTATATTTACATTTTATCACATTAACTCTCCTTAAGTTTTTCTACTTTTATCTCATTTATTACAGTAGAACTTTGTTTTTAAGTACAATTTGAAGAGTGTTTATAGAATACTAAATGGAACTTAGGCTCATAGTTTTTTCAAAATTTACTGTGTTGAAGTTTTGGTTAAATATAGTTACTGTCAATTTTTTTTTAAATTAAGCTTTTTTGCTATTGTTTTGTATTTTGGAGGACAGAACAATGGTTAAATAAAGAATCTGTAAAGTATTTTTTTACTTTTAATCTACTTATATGTATGTATATATATATATATATATATATATATATATATATATATATATATATATATATATTTAAGATTAAATAATATACACTAATTACAGGAAAAATTTATTGAATAATACACTCAAAGCTTTTCGTTGGTTGACATTACCAACATCCTCAGGAATTACAATACTAAGAATGACAAAAGAACTGTCTAACAAATATGAAGTTACTAGATAAAGCATTACACAGTTGCCAAATCAGCTGGAATAGGTTTGGCAATATTGTAATAGATTTGGCAACTGTGTAATGTTTTATCTAGTAACTTCATATTTGTTAGACAGTTCTTTTGTCATTCTTAGTATTGTAATTCCTGAGGATGTTGGTAATGTCAACCAACGAAAAGCTTTGTGTGTATTATTCAATAAATTATTCCTGTAATTAGTGTATATTATTTAATCTTAAATATATATATATATATATATATATATATATATATATATATATATATTTATTTATTTATTTATTTATTTATATATAGAGAGAGAGAGAGATGTGAGCATGTAATTAATTGAATTTATCTATAGGCATATGACTGCTTACTGTCTTATGATCTTTATTTTATAAATTTAGTTATTGTGCCCGATTTTTTATTTGTTTTGTTGGCTTAAAGAATTAAATTTTACAAAAATGTAATAATTAGCAAATTTATACTTGAGTAGAATCCGAGTAAGCTTGGTCGATCCTCAGTGTTTTCGTGCAAAGGGTCGGGTCTGGTGTGGTCCAAAATGATGGAGTAACTTCTTCCTTTTTGGCCGGTTGAATGTCGCTCTTTTGGAACTTGTACCTCTCATGACTTCCCCATTCCACCACCTCTCACACCCATGGCTCCCAGATTTTCTGCCCTCTCTGGCTCCAAGAACTTGACTCCTCTCTCTCCAGATCAAAACTCAACTTACTCCCTCATCTTCTCTTTAACTCCATTCATCTCTGGCTTTTGGAGCTTAACTTGTTCAATAAGAGGCTCAGAAAAAACAAAATTGCTTTTGATATCACCTTTGACTGGTCAATAAACAAAATCAGCATTATGAGTCTCTTTATAAATCATTTTCTCGTCTTTTTCTAAAAACACCAATAACTATTTAGAGGTAACGGTAGGGAAAATAATGTAATTTTGCTGGTGTCATTCTTAGGACGTTCTTCCTTTACTCTTCACTACATGTATATTACATTATTTTAATATAAGAAGGATAGAAGTATAATCAAGAAGGCTCAGATATAATACTTAGTGCATAAAGTTCTTTGACCTGATCTATGGAAATTTTGTTTCTTTACTTTATTTGTTAGTTTGTTTGACATTACTAACAAAAACTTAGTTGAGTTAATAATAGTTTAGCAGTTATTTTACAGAAATTAAAGGCCATGATTTTGATGATTTGATTTTGTTAATAAATGGCTGGTCATTTTTAAACTGGATAGTAAGAAAATTAAATTGTAGAAAACATGGTTATATTTTCAAATAAACATAGCTGGTCACCTGTAAGCTGGCACACGATTGATCAATAGAAAAACTGTACCAGCCTTAATCAAAAACATTAGTTTTTGTAGTTCGTGTTGAATCAAAGACCACCAATAAGATGTTGTGGTTGTTTAGAAAACTGTCATAAGTATAATTTTTTCTAATCTCTATGTGAATAATCAGGTCAATTTGACATCAAATCAAATAGTATTTATAGCGGCCTTTCGGCCTTGTTAAATATACATATAATATACTGTATACCTTGTAATATAAATACTATACCTCATATTGTTATGACTGTGGAAGGGTCTTTTGCTTTCTCTACCCCCCCCCATGCTTGCCTTCGAGGTCACGAGACAGCTTACACGTGACCAAATATAATTAAAAACTAAGGTTCTATTGTAACATAAATCATACTTGAAACTTATGGATTAGAATTACTGTATTGCAAATAATATAGGCTAAATTCTAAATAGTTTTTGGTTTAGATATATGACTATAATTTATATATAAACGTTTTATTATTTCATTGTAGTTTTTTGTTATCAAACTGACTAACTCAAATCATAAATAATAAACTTATTGCTTCCATACATGGTTATGAGCACCTATGTCAAACTATCAGCATACCTCACATTCTACAAACGTACTGAAATAACTCAGATACCTCTGGTTTTATAGATTTTACTATCTGCATTTGTAATTTCTTTATCTTAATCGTTGCTCTTTTGCTATTTTTATCAGCATTTTTTCAGAAGTTCTTGGTGATTTTTTTTTATAAAACAAAAGAGTTGTTGATTCTCTAAGTCTATATTTAAATATATATTTTTAAAAATATATTCACTTCAGTCGAAAAAAAAAATATTTGAGAGTGCAGGTCTCATATATCCTAAATACAGAAATGTAAATTGTAGACAGTAGGTGTTAGTACATTATTGTATATTTTGTAATTTATTTTTTTATAATTTACCTCATGCCAAAGTAATAAAATTATATATTATTTATTCTTCTGTTGGGTAGAAATATAAAATGTATAGTATTTTTATAAGAATAGTATAAAGTCTTAATTTATTTTGTATATTTTGTTTACACTTCAAGTTTATGCTTGTGTTTGTTATTTTAAAATGTTCCCAAAGTTTTCGTTTTGTGTAAATTTAATCTTAGTTTTACATATTTCTAACAGAGTTACAGATGTCCATGTACTAGTTGCAAAGTGATTGTCTTTTTCTAAATATTTGAGTTAAGAAAGTACAAGTATGGCTATAGTTATGTGTGTTTTATCCGTAGTAATACGTAATATAAATTAGACTGTTTTTTAGTCATATTTAATCATTCTTATACAAGTCTGAAAAGGAAAGTTGTTCTTAAAACTAAGTTATGATAGTTTTGACTACTCTTATAGTTTGGCTCATGCCAGAATCATTAATTAGGATTGATCTTGACCATTTCCTACAGGTTATGTCTATAGTCAAACAATAGGTTTTGTTGTACAATACTATAAAACATGTCATGCACATCTGTAACCAAGTTATATTTTAAGTTGTCAACTTTAGCTGGATAGTTGCCTTTAATTTTAAATTATTTAAGACTAAAATAAAGGTTTTACCTAGATCTATTTCTTGTCTTTGTATTAAAAATACAAAATGTTTGCACAAAAAATACAAAAAGTAGTAAAATTATTAAATTTTTTGTTCAGATTGCTTTACCTATAGATGGCTGTGGATTTACAGCTGAAATATCTTTAATCAGTTTAAATATTTTATCTTAAAGTTTTATCATTCTAATGATTTTGTACATTTTCTTTAAAGATTTATTATTTTTTGCCTAAACTTTATTTAACGTCTGTTAATACATTTGATGTGTTTTAGGTTAATGACAGATCACAGAGAAATTCATTTGCGTTACACAGAGTATATTTGTATTAACATGAATCAGTCTGTGATCTGTCATTAACCTTAAAAACATCAAATTATTATTTTTTAACGTTTTTCTCTAGAAAATTTGAGTAGAATATTTGTTTCACAGCTTTAAAGTTTTATTTTTTCTGTAGTGTATCAATAGTTGTTAGTGTGCAACTGAAGGTTTCGTGAAAATTTCAGGAGTTTGCTTTGAACTTTTAAAAAAATTGTTTTAAAATAAAAATACAGCAGAACTTTTGAAAAGAATAGATTATCACTATAATAACCAATTGTTTTTTAGGTGTTTTAATTTCTATGAATTAATTAGTATTCAGATTACTAAAAACAAAATATTCACATATACATTCGAGTACATTTTTCTGCCTTTCTTAACAAATTTTCTTTGTTAATGCGTTTGGAAATGACTCCATTTTCAAAACTTAAATAGTAATCTTTAAGTTTTGAAAATGGAGTCATTCCGAAACGCATCAACAAAGAAAATATGTTAAGAAAGGCAGAAAAATGTACTCAGATATATACAAACATTTGTAACAGAAGTGAAGATGAGTGTATTAAGAATTTTAACATATTGACGTTTAATTGAAATGTTAGAAAAATAAATGGTCCTGGTTGATGACATTCCATTTAATCCACTGTATAGCAGTTTACTTATAAGCTGGCGCATGATCCATTGATAGAACAAGCTAGTCCTATTCAAAAATATTGGTTTATGTAGTGCATGTTGCAAAGGCAATTGCTGATGAGAAAATGCAGGCGTTGCACTCATTTAGAAAATCGTTATAAGTAAATTTGTTCAAAATTTATGTAAATGATATGTTTAATATGACAAATCAAATAAAATAGTATTTATAATGGTCTTTCGGCCTTGTCAAATCTACATTATTATAATATAAATATTATACCTCATATTACAATTTCTGTGGAACTGTCTTTTGCTTCCTCTACTCTCTCCCTCCATGCCTATGCTGGTCTTTTGAGGTCACGCTCCAGCTTAAGTGTGACCAGCTATACTTAGAATGTTTTTAAACTATAATTCTGTAACTTCAATGCTGTAAAGCTTTTACGTTAAATCAAAGTATCTTTTCATCATTAATTAATTGCATATTGTTTTAAATATAAAAACATGAGTTCAACTGACTGCACATATTCCTTTACATGTTGAGTGCGGCGGATGTGCATGATTGTCCATGCTCTACTGGTGCCCGTGACAGTAGGCGTTTATGTATGTCTCGCTCCCCTGCTCAATTCATTGGTTCATTGTGAGGTTAGCCATTGACGAAAAATTTTGTGTCTTTTGTAGGTTATTATGTCAGTCTTTGTAAACATTTCGGTTCATTTCTTTTTTTATCATGAAGATGAATTACTGGAGAATGTTTACTAAGGCAAATGTTGTTACAGTACACATTCTGTAATAATTCATCCTCGTTATACATATTCATTGTACAAAATCAATAAACACTACTATAACACTCTTCAAGTAACACTAATATGATAACACAATCCCCTGTCCGATAGCAATGATGGAAAAAAAACAAAATGCATCAAAATGTTTTCAAAGACTTACACAATAACAGACTAACTATTATTAGCTATATTAGCTATATATATTAGCTATATAGCTATATTAATCAATTAAATTGATTGAGTTTGTAAGCGCATATATATTTTTTAGATGTTTTTAAGCTAACCTTCTATTATGATGTTTCACACAAATAACATCGCTTCCTATATTGTAACTCCTTAGACTTGATAAGATTGGAATTGCCATATCAGGTATCCAAATCAAGAGAACTAACCTCAAATGAGATAATTTCAATCACATTTCTTATGATGATTAATTTTTCACCATAAAAATTTGTTACAATTTTTTCCTGCAAATTTCATTATTCTAATTACACAAAAGACCACTTTCTTTTTCTTTGATTGTTTCTTAACAAACTACCATAAATTAGTTTTCTGTGATTTTGGAAAATAATTTTTAAAAGGCATGTTAAAATAAAAATAATGTCTTTAATTAAAATTTAACTGAAAATTTAAAAAAAGCTTGATTGATACTTTACAGTTTTATGGTTTACTTAGAAATTAACACTCGAAACTCCAATTAACACATGAAACGTTTATAACAAATTTCCGTAATAAATTTGGACAATTTTGAAAAGTATTATTATTAGAGATAATGGATTATATTAATTGAAGGAAGTTCTGCCGTAGTTTTGTTAGGATTAATATCTTATGAATTATAGGTTTTATTATTTTTAAAGGTTAATTATTTAGTTTAAAATTGTTATTAGTTAAATTAATCATACTGTAATTAAAATTTCAAAGGATTTCTATAATTTTTAGATTTGAATTTTTTATCATGAAAATTTAGTTAGAAACTTTTAAAGTTGTGTTTTTATATTCAGACAAATATAATAATTTAAGCCTCTTAACAGTAAAAATTTTAATGATACTTTTTAATATTGATTGTGACTGTACAATGATAAAACTTGTGTGCAGTTAGCAAACTAATCATAGTCAGAAACTGAATGGTACCATGAACGTATGTAACCTGAATGTATTGTCTTTAAATAACAAATCTACCATTTTTACTGCTTGGGTTAAGGTTTTACGTTTAATTTCAAGATAACAATCACTTCTTGAGCATTCCTTTAGAGAGAGTTGTACAATGATAATTTTGTAAAACCCTTGTAAATATTGTGAACTTTATATGATGAATAAACATGTTATATCTTTTTACATTCTTGCCAACTCCTATTTCCTGTCTAGAATTACTGTTAAAACTATTAAGAATAATCCTAATGCTAAAGAAATTAATCAAAACTAATACGAAAGTCCAAGATTAAACTTATGTACATTTCGATCACCACGTCATAATCGTCAGGGGGTTCTGTTGGAAAAAATATATAATCTAGAAAGCTTTTTACAATAACATTATAAACTAGATTGACCCTGTTGTGTTTTATCCTCTTTCCTAATGTAAAATGTTTCTAAACTATGGAATAATTTCTTTATTAAGACTATATACATTTACATGTTGCTAGGGCATTAGCATTTAGATTTTAAAGTTATTTCTTGAAATCATACTGAATTTTCTGATTAAACTAAGTAATTATTGCATAACTAAGTGAATACTTTAGAGCTTACTTGCTGATGCTTTTCAAAACAATTGTTTCATTTACGAAGCTAACCCACTATTGGCTTTGTAAGTGAAACGATTGTTTCAAAACGCGTCTGCAGCAAATTCTAAACTATTCACTTAGTTATGCTATAATTACTTATAATTTTGTTTTTGTTATTTTTTCATAATTCGTTTTTCTTGAAGAATAAAAACAATTGTTATTATAACAAAGAAATATTTGGTGATTGTGTATTATAAGCTAAGAAATTTTAAACAATTTTAAAATTGTTTGTGATTTTACTTTCCTCAATGAAGTTGTATTTAAATTTAACTATGGGCTGTTAAAATAGCCCACAATTGGAATTATTTTGTTCCAGTTTACTTTATTTCATTGAAAACATACACTATGTTGAGCATTAATATCAGTGGAATCATAAATAATGAAACAAAAAGAGAAAAGAGACATCAACATAGAGTTGTTGATGAGATCTTGATTTGGTGTTATTCATGTGAAGTTAGAGACAACACGAAGATAGCTAAGAAATCGTTATGTTAGAGACCTAAAGTACCTAATGGAAGAGCACAAAACTACGGTGAATGTACTAGGTAGAGAAAATGGATCTAAGTGAGTATATTTAAACAGAAATAACATGAGAGGGCAGCATTGTTTAAGAGAAAAGACGAGCATTGTCACATTAACTTCAGTGAAACTTCTCTGAATTAGTTGTATACTCCCTAGTAGTACAGCCAGACATCCCTTCTGAGGGGGGAAGTTTGGAGTTAACATTACAGGGAGCTCATCTATATCCTCAGGCTAAATTTTGAAATATAAATCCACTTAACATGTTTTAAAGCGTTAAATTCAAAACATTTTAATATAAGGATTGAAATTTGTCCTTAATTTATATTCATTCCAAATTTAAAGACTACTCTATGAGTATTAAATTCAAATACGTGTAGTGAATGGCTAGTTTTTATTTAGGAAATCAGATTAAAGGTTTGCAAAAATTAATAAGGTCTTAAATACAAACTTTAAATTTTAACAAATGTTTTAGCTCTATAAAGAGATACTGAGTCTAAGAATCTTGCTAAAAACTTCATCCTTGGTTACATCAATTGTTCCATGGAAATAAGCAGTAGGTAGAACATGTAGGCCCGCTGCAAAGTAAAGCTACACAAATTGAAGGCATTTTATGGATTAATCACTTTTACACAATTCTAGAGTTTTTACAGATATTGTACACACAATTATTAGCAGCTCTTAGTTTACATTCAGCTTGTCATATAGGAAAACTTTCTCATATAATTTGAATTTTCTTATGGAAATTTAGAATTAATATTAAAATTGTTATAAAACTGGCCGATTTAGAATAAGTTTTAGCCCTATAGTTATTTTAAAATATGTTCTAATTATAGTTAACAGATCAATTGACCTTCAATGAGTTAAAAGGGTGGCTGTGGCAAACATTTTTGGCAAATTATAAGAGGCTCTAAAACTAACAACTCTAAGAGATCTAGGTGTCCTAAAAACATAATTATAAATGTTGAAACAAAAAGCACAGATAAAAGGATTTTTCAAGTAATATTGGTTTTTGAAGTAATTGTCTAGGCATAACAGACAATTAACATTTGCGAATTTTAAATAATTATGACAATTTTGCTACAATTATAGCTACAAGTTCTGTTTCTAAGCATAGTTTTTCACTATTGTGAAATAAAATTGCGTTCAATGATACTGCAAGATTGTTTAAAATATCAGTTCCATTCATTGGGCAAGAACTCGCTAAATACTGAACTTGATATAGCGTAATTGTAAACAATTTTTTTCATGGATGTTACTTTTTTTTGTTACTAATTTTTTTCATATAACTATTACAGCCAGTCCAATTTTATTAAATTTTAATGTTTATTTGACAAAATTACCAAAAATTAGTTAAGTATTTTTAAAAAATGTTTGAAGACTTTAATTTGAATTAAAAATAATAAACCCGAGCAAAAGGAACTATCTCTTGAATTTTGTAGTCCATTATGTTTGATGAACCTTAATCACTTTAACATTAGTTTATGACTATCCGAACTTTAAATTTGTAAAAACGTACTGAGACAGAATGTTTTCGACCACTATGTGACGATCTTTATCAGTGTCTTCTACTTGGAGTTGCTATATAAATCACACATACTCTTTGATACTATCAAAAACCTGCCTTTAAAACTGTCTCCGCTTAACCTAACAACTCCAAGCAGAAGACACTGATGAAGATCGCCACATAGTGATCAAAAACGTTCTGTCTCTGTAAGTTTTTACAAAATTTAAAGTTTGGATAGTTATAAACTAAAGTTAAAGTGATTAAATAAGAAAATATCAAAAGTTGAATTGATGCATGCATAGTAACAATATTTTTAAAATATTTTGGAAAGGGGAGAAAAAATGTTTGTAAAAAGTATTGCTTTTGTTAATTGTATATAAATTTCAAACTCTTTAAAGAAGGAAATTAGAAAAACATTCAAAAGGAATCTAAAATTCATTATAACTTTATAATAGTTTTTTCTACTGAACGAGTCGAGAGTAACCTTAGAGCTGTTAACAAATACAGATATGCAATGTTTTTAAAATTCTTCAAAATCCATAACATTGTTTGGCAATAATTACATATTTGAAAAATAAAACCTCCGAATTGGGTCTAAATCCACTATCTGTGGCTTATATACATATGGAACTGAATGAAGATTTTAAAGAAATTTCAAAAGAGTCTCTTAGACCTAATATTTCTTTGTAAAATTATAGAGAATTTTATGAAAATGAACGTTTAGCGTTTACTGTAAAGATCTTATTTTTTTACAAGTTCTAATCTGATTTTCTAAAGAAATGCAACACTGTATATGTACTTAAACTTAATGCTACTCTTTACATTTGGTATTTATTTAGATTTAAAACAAATTTAATTCACTTGTATATAATTTTAAACGTTTGAGTGTAATAAAATGACATTTCACTTTTAAAAATCGGAGGTACAAATTAGATAGAATATCTAGATCAACTTCGCCAAATACAACCAAATTCAGTCAATTTCTTGCTGTGCTGCTAGGTCAGAATGTTTTCAGCTGTTGTTGTCAGTTATTTTTCTAATCTATAATTCTGTCTTTCTGCATAGACAGATTTCAACTCGCTGAGTTAAACTCATTTTGTTGTCCTTGACATTTGGTGAATCTTCGAAAACAAAATCAAAGAACCTGTAACTCTATTGCAATAGGCAAACACAAAAACATCTTCTTTTATTTGATTTTTTAAATTTCCATCTGTAAAAAGGTTTTTTAACTGTAAATAAACAAAATAAATTTAACACTGAATTATCAGTATGAATTTTTTACGTCTGATAAGTTATTTTGCGTGACTTAAAATTGCAGATAACCAAGATCAAGGTTATTGGATGGTAGTTGGAATTGTAATAGCATAAGTGTGTAAATGAAAGTAAGATACTAGAATTTGCTCGTATTTGTGAAATTTTCCAATCTATTTATAAATACAAACGTAATTTATCATGGATAAACACATGTGATAATTTTATCACATGTGTTTATTTTATTAAACACATGTAAATTATATCTCTGATAATAAAATAGTACATTGTTTTAATCTAAGATCAGTTGTAGCACAAAAACTTAACCTTGAGACAAAAGATCCCTAGGTCATCAATTTTGCTGGCATTGATTTCTTTGTTGTATTTTTCCACTGAATCATTTCTTTAGAACATTATGAAAAGCATTAACATTACAAATTTATTGTAAAATTTGTTACTTTCACAAGTATTCTAAAAAGCAAGTTTTACATTTAAATATTTAGTACTGTTTGCTCAGTGAGTTGTATGAATATATATGGATAAGCTTGAAATAATGCTTAATCCATTGTGAATTTAATTTCATAAGCAGACACTAGCAGGTGCGATTAATTCCTTATGTCAATTTAGTTGTATTTTGCTACAAAAATATTCTCACTTATAAAGTACTAAATATTATATTTTTTATACTTGTGCAATTTTTTTATTCGTTATTTTGTACCTTAGTTTAGTATTTGTTTATTTATTATTGTGTGTAATCATAATTAGTAAAAACAAATTGAAAATTACTTACGGTTTGAATTTTGCCTTAGGTTCTAGGCTCTTCCTATTATTGTTTAATTCATATTTACCCAAGAATACACTAATTATAAAAAGTATTTACACTACAACCGACACCGAGTAAAATCTATACTAAGCTTCTCACTCCAGTTGACGTAAAAACTGCTGAAGATTCTTATTATGTATAGATGTCTGACTGAGGGACATATCAGAAAATAAACTCTCTTGAAGCAAAGAAATCAAACAAACAATGACGACATTCATGACTAGCTGGGCTAGTCTTTATACCTGCTATTAATTAATTGTGACTAGCTGACCTAAGTTCGTAAACCACAATGGATTAGGAAGAGAAAGATTTATGATTAAGTTACAAGTTACGGAGGGTTTGTAAATATTTTTTTAAAGTTTATTATTATTAGGATTTTTAAAAAAATTAACACTAGCTTAAACCCTAATTAACCTTATTATTTAAGGAGAAACAAAGAGATCTTAATACCCAAAAGGTCAGTTGCAGTCTAAGTCGTAATTAGATAATGGAGGGGAAACACATCTCCAGAAATGACCATTCTCATTGGATAAAACGTAAGTGTTAATAGAGGCAAGTGTGTATATTAAACTTTCCAAATATTTTGAAACTTCAAATGAGCAAGAAACTCTAAAATATCCTGATATTTACTTCACTCATTTAATTTTCAAATCTTACCTAAATTTTAAATATTTAAAGTAATACCTTATAGTCTTATTTTATTTTTTAAACTTATTGTTAAAATAATTTTTCATTATTATTTTGATTTATTCCAATTCTTAAACTGTTCTAACCTAACAATATTGTCTTCCTTTTATAACATGGATATTTTGTAGGATGTGCCCAAAATCCACCAACACTAACACTACCTTTCACAACTCATCATACTACCTACACCAACATAAACTAGCTGTATATAACATCATGATATATCGCCTTTTGAAAATACCGTTGGACAAAGAACACCACCAAGAATTAAACACCATAAAACATGTAGTACAAACCAAAGGATACAACACAACAATGATTGACAAACTATACATATGCCTAAAAAATTAACTCAACAACCAAACTCCAAATACACAACATGACAAACCCATAAAACACATAACAACACCACACAGATCACTGAAAACCCATAAACTATCTGACCACTTCGTAAATACACTTACAGAATAGCCTACTCTACACACAACACCCTCAACAAGCAATTTAAACCCAACAATATAAACAATGAGATTTACTACTCTGTTGATGTTTACAAACTATTTTGCAGTTCATGGACCAGGTTTTACATAGGCCAAATAGGGAGGTCCTTTTACACAAGCTAACAAGAACACATAAAAGCACTTCCAAACAAATATACACAATCAAACTTCGCTGAACATTTAATATCCACAAACCATAACTACAAAAACAAAACATCTAACCTTCAAATTCTTCACAAACAAAACTAAAATAACCAACGATACACAACTGAACAATACAAGATATACAAACATTTGAAACTATATACCACACACATACTCAACACCCAATTACACTATAACTCGCACATTTTTTAACAATATAACTCACAATACTCTCCAAAATACACCCACACCCCACCATAACCTATAATAACCAAGAGGTCAGTTATATTCTGAGTTGACAATGAGACACATCTCCTGAAATGGCCTTTCTTAACAATCATAAAAGTAAGTGCTACTATAGGCAAGTGTAAAATGTACAACTGTTTTAGTGAAAACTAGTAGCTCATGTGAAGATGGAATCAACTAATACTAATACCAAAAAAACATAAGCTTAAAACACTTTTGTCCTATTATTCTATAATATTCTTCCCATTTTAGAAAAAAATGAAAAGTTGTGGTTGCCAAAATCCCTTTATATGACAGTTTGTCAGTGAAGGTCCCGGTGATAGTTACAGCCCTATTGACAAAATATAAATGCCTTACTTGAGCTAAACTGTATTCAACCAAGGTAATAAAATCACAGCTATGCTCCAACTACCCATTATTGTCCAAGATTTGGACATTTGGCACTCATTTTTCACAGGGTAAGTCAACCTGGAATCTAAAAAAAACACCATTAGTCCTTTTGAACCAACAGGTAAGGAACCCAGACCCTCTAGGTAAGTAATAATAAGCCCTTAATGTAAGAAGAAAATAAACACATTATTCTAAATATTCCTACTTTTTATTAAAAAACAATATTCTTGGAAAACACATATTTTTTGTATATAAATATTTTAATCCTAAATCATGTCCTATAATTCACCAATTTTTAAAATAACTATCTGAAAAAAAATCCACTGGTCTATATATGACGCTTGGATATTTATTTTGTATTTCAAGTCTGGGGTAAGCTAGGGGGCGCGGACACCTTTTGCCGGTATGGGCATCTATGGCTACTATCTGGTTTTGGGGTTGAATAATATCGCCTACTAGTTATACAATTTTCAAAAGCAAGGTTTATCAATATAGTTTACAATTGAGTATTGCAAAAACAAGTAGTATTTCTGAATTACTGATAATGACGACATTTACATTTGATAACATTCATCAGTAAGTTTTAAAAAAATGTATTTAAAATTATCAAAAAAAATTATGGGCTTAATTTTAAAATCCAAATACTACGTTTTTTCTAATTTCGTCAACAATATTTCTACAAATATATTATGGAGTTTTTTAAAAATATTATCAAACTCTTGTGTTATGTGTAAACACATGAACAATGGAGAAACAGTTTCACAATAATTCACTTTTCTGAGAGAATAATCTTTGATAAATACCAATTATCAAACAATGAAGTTTTAGATTAAAGTAGGCCCATGGTTTCAAATAACAGTTGATATTAATATTAAGGATTATTTTATAAGTGCTGGGTAATAAAGTAGATTATTGCTTTATTAAGCCGTCATTAATATTCAACAATGTGTATTTTCTGATAGAAAATTTATTTATTACGTTTTAAATTTACACTTGAGTGTTTTATAAACACTTCTCCTTTTAGAGTGTTCTGGGTAATTTAAATACTTATATTTTTGATACTTACGTATAAGCAGTAAAATTTTGATGTGAAGATGAATTCTGTCTTAGATGCCTATTATTCTTTTCCATTTTGTGTGCCAGAAGAAGAGCTTGTCACTATATAATTTATCCAACATATTCTACTACACTCCTATACCTAAACAGACACCTCTCCATGTCCCCGAGAGAAAGTACAAACCATATCTATATTAGTTGTGGCATCAGCTCGTAACCCTACCTAGTGGTGCAACCCCTGATTGCAAACACCCGGAAAAAAAACTATAAAATTACACTCCAGTAAAAAAAAATGTCCATCTTGTCTCCCAGAGGACAACTGTAGTTCATATTGCTTTGGTCGTCTCTCTATGAAAAACAATTATAAAACTAACCAATAGCTAGTTTCGCTTCCCCACTATTGGTTGATATCAGTTTCACCAAAACTCATATCAGCTTTCTTTATTCCATTTTAAGGAGGTTTGGTAAAGCCTATACTTCCCATGTACTGGGAATCACTGGTGTAATCATGGTGATATTTTATTACCTTTTTGTATGGACCTTTCTCATCATTTAGAACGTAAAACCTTTTCAGATTTTGATTTTTTAATATTTTTTGCCCTCTAAAAAATTTAAGCATTTTTTAACAACAAATATTTTGTAAAATATTTTTATTGTAGATTGATGAAAGTTTTTTTACAACTTCTTGCCCTCAAAATGTGTCCAGTAATAGTATGCACAACTGTATGTTTTTTTAAGAGAATCCGCCCACTAGTTTCTGATAAAAAGGTACATAAGTTTTCCTTGGTAAGTTAAAAGCTAGTTTTAGTGGCATCCTGCTTCCATAACTGGGCTCTTTGCACTTACGTGGGCTTGTCGGGTTTTTTTTCTAGATCAGAGGCCATGTGCTGAGCTTTTTGTAGTCGGCTGATATCAATGTTTTTCATTGATTCACAAAATTTCTTCCCAACAATCACTCGTAGCTGTTTTAAAACCATGCATCTTGCTTTTTGTCCTTTATTGAAAGAGTTTATGGCATTATATGTTCTAAAAGGAAGAGTGTGTACACTTGCAAGCACGATGTATGTCCATTTTTTCCCACGTGCTATCGATGCCAACAGACAAGTTTCTATTACCATCATTCAATGTTACTGCTTCTTCTACAGCCTCCTTCATAATTTCAAAAAAAATATCTTCAGCAGCAGACCCCAAAGTTTCTATATATTTACCAAACTTAGTGGGAGGCTTGAGTAAGTCTGAGCTTGGGCAACCAAGAAGTCTCTGGAAAATTTACACATACCATACACTAATCTAACATTTATGTCAGATAGTTTTTTGTTTGAAGGCCTATTAGAAAGGGTAGTATAGTTTTGACAAGATGCCAATTTTTTTATATCACATCCTGCACTTGTAAAGTGGCCTGAAAAAAATAGGCCTATGCTATTCTTTACTGAGAAGTCAATCGCTTCATTACAGTATGCTCTGATCAGCTGTGGTTATGTTATGATGTTCTGTTCTTGCAGTTGTACCAACAGTTGACAGCAAAACAACAGTTTATGTATTTAATTACTATAAGAAATATATTCACCACAATAGTTGCAGAAGTAAAAAGAGTTGTGTGGATAATTTGTTATAATTTTTTTTATTAGTTCCCGCCATCGGAATGTAATAATTTGTTTACCAAAATGTTTAGAAAAAAATACATATTTTTTTTATTTTACCCTTACGGACCGCCTTAAAGCAGCTTGTTTACTTGACTGTTGTGAACAAGGGTTTTTTTGTTTTATTCAATGTAGCTTATTATTAGGGATTTTTCAACTTAATCTCTTGCGTTTTCTTTCCTGCTCAAACTTTTAGTTCAATAGAACTTTGAGATTTTGGTTGCAAACAGTTGAAAGGCAATGGTCTCCTTTACTTGGCCCAAGTGTGTTGCTGGTAGATGCAAGGTTGCTTCTACCCTCACGACTCTTTCATACATAATTTATTTGTATTAAAATTGTATTTTCTTTTATAAAAAAGTTACTTCCTCTTACAAATTTAGTTTATTTTAATGTAGACGGTATTTTATTGGAATTATTTTGTTTGTCATTTTTCAATCCTTATTTTTAATTATTTATTTATTTATAATCAATTTATATATATAATTTTCAAACAATTAAGAATTAAACAAAAAATCTTTTTATTCTATTTTAAATTTATGTAAAAGATTTTACAACATTTATTCTCATTCAAAGCAAAGGCGTCCAAGGCAGTATAGACCATCTCTTTATATAGACTCCCACCAGCTTTTCACTGTAGTTTTATACTATAAAAATATTTCTTCGCATCAAAGACTTGTGCATACCAGATATTGGTCTTTATTGGTTTTGGAAATTAACTAATGTAAGGTAATAACCCCACAAAAACGGACATCCATAAACATCATCAGAAAGCAGAGGACAAAAATTCCGGGACCCAAGCCAACCAGGATGGTAGGGCATGGGTATAATACTTGAGGTGAGGGCCCTCCGACATGGGTATGGTAGCTAGACACAAAGTGAGTGAAGGTCAGGTATGAAGAGAGAAGTAAGAAAGTCCTGCAATACTAGATACCGTTCTCTAGGCACTCAATTGTTGAGCTTCGTTATTGGGTTGTATTCAAACTATTGTATATTTATACCAGTTGCAAGTATACATCTAATTCCAGAAATATTGTTATTCAGTTATGTGTGTATATCTCTGTTAAACTTTGCTTAACCAAATTATCATAAGTATTGCTGAAAAATAACATTTAGGTCAGTTGGAAAACTATTTTTCAATGTTCTAAAGACTTAATCTTATATTTTTTTTTATAAAATATATTTTTTTTAATCATCTAAAAATTACAGAGGTTGGGTAAGAAGTATTGTACATGCAGTGTACAAGTATTTGTGTGGGGGGGAGTGTTGATAGGGACAAAATTTTATCCCTAGTTTGGCATTGTTTGTAAGGTGAAAGGGAACAATAGCAATTAGGCTTTTACATAATTATTTACATCTTAGCAATTAAAATTTTTGAACACTAATCAAGCTTTAAAAATGCTTCTATTATAGGCCTATCTAGGCCCTACACAAAATAAATCAGAATTAATATTCAAATTATGATAGGTAAAAAACTATGATTAACTATCAAAAGCAAACGTATTTTTTTAAAGACATGTCAGATAAATATGCATAAAATTAAATTATTTTTACAAATTTTGAAATTTACATGGCGTAAATTAAGCAGCCTAGTAAATCAAAACTATCCTTGACTAGAAGTATATTTGATTTCACATGGTGAACTGAAAATATAATTAGAAAAATATATGCTTTTAAAATGCAATTTATGCCCTTAGGGTTAGGAAATAAAGAATGCCAGAAGATAGGATAAACGTTTGCAAATATAAAACCGTTCATGAAATCTAATTAAATATGTACGTATTAATTATAATATAAGAAGCAACATGTGTAGTTTTTTTTATCTAAATGTGTAGCGTAATTTTGAAATAGATAGTTGTAAACACGAGAGGAATAGAGGCGTAACTGTAAACGAGTGTGCAGGGAAATTAAGATATAAAAGGTAAATATCTCTGCGTTGTTTTCCCAGTGTACAACCTGACTACACACAGTCGCTCAAGAGAATCTTCAATTGGCTAGTGTATTTCGTGCGAGATGGATGTTGTTGAAGAGCTGTCTAAACCTGCCACTGTTAGACTGAGGAAAAGACATATTGGGTGAGTGGATATATACATTAAAATTTAAATCATAAGATATTCTTTAACTATACGACGAATTAGCTTAATGTCGTTTCATGCTTGCTGTACAGGAAAGTGTTTTTAATGATTGTATGCATAACCTGAAAAAAAAATTAAAATTTAATCGTAGAGCTATAAGTGTTTCTTTTAAACTACTCTAGAATATTTGTTTGTTTCGTAAACATACTTAGTAATATTTCGAAAACGTTTTTATGTTATTGCAAACGGTGTTTTTAGTTAATAGAACTATATGCGTTTCTTCTTTAACTATTTAGAATTTTATTTTGCTTCGTAAACACACTCTATATGATTTCGAAAACTTTTTTATGTTATTGCAAACGGTGTTTTTAGTTAATAGTTAATTGTACACAAATTCACACAGAATTCCTTCCATTAAAGTAGGTGTTTAAAATCCAAATTTGTTTTACAGTAAAAATGTTTTAATTTCGGATTTTATGTTGTATACTCAATAAATCTAGGCATTTTGAAGTGTAAACAATTTTTTAAAATCCAGTGAAAATAAATCGAATTTTGTAAAATAAGCAAAATAAAAAAAACTGTGTTCCAGAGTTGTTTATTCTTTTCTTTTTAATAATATATAGCAGCAGTGGTGCGCCCAGAATTCCTTTGTAGGTGAGGTTTAGGTTTTGGCATTCCTACGGGGGAGGGGAATTTCAGCTGCATTCATACCCCCAAGTAAATGTTTAAAAATTAAATGTTGTGAGCTTCCTAACTTTAAAAAAAAGTCACAAGTTAACAAAATGAGTGAGTTTAATTTCTAATTAATTTAAATATTTCAAATCTAAATATGAGACTACTCAATAAATATTAAGGGTACTTAATAAATATTAGGAAATAACAATGTGTTGAAAGCAAACTTTGGGTTTTTATTTTTATAAGTACAATTCTACAAAGAAATATTAGTAGGCTATAGAGATGTTTTGAAAGGACTTTAACCCCCGTTACAAAATTTTACATATTTAAGCTACATAAGCTTATCTGGCGTTTTTCTTAAGCTTTTCTTCTCCAAGATACGGCCATCGGAAACGAAGTAACACATATATTCAAGAATTTTATGGATATTTATTAATAGTCTGTATGTTATTACGAGAGTGTGAAATTTGATGCAAAACTTACAGATTTAAAATATTTCTAACCTATAAAATATTTTTAAAATTCCTTCTTTTAGTGCACACTCTCCATTTATATATATATATATATATATATATATATATATATATATATATATATATATATATTAAAACAACACAGGTTATTCAAATACAAGAATATTTATTATTTATTGAATAACCTGTGTTGTTTTAAATTATTAAACAAGAAAACGTATTTTATATTTATATATATATATATATATATATATATATATATATATATATATATATATATATATATATATATATATATCTTGTACAAATTTTCAATCATTAATAAAATACGTTTTTAATTATCCAATCTTGTTCAAATACATTTTTTTTTAACCTATATTGGATGGCAATTGGTGTTGATACAGTTTTTTCAAATATTTATTCAATACCTAGTTAAATTATAAAATTTGTGGGGTCCAGATTCGAACTGAGAATCATGTCCGAGGTCCAGCGCGCCTTGGCACTGCGCCAACTTTCCAATAACTAGAAATATAATTCTCAAAGATGTATATGATTTTTCCCCCGCATCTGGTTGTCTTCGAAACGCCCATTGTACAACCTTAAACTGTTGCCATGGTTACCACTCAATATCATTTATAGTGCTCTAGAGTAACTAAAATAAAATTTTTCTTTGTTAACCTTAGTAGGAATTTACTTAAAACGTTTGTTTATATTAATTTTTTAAATATTTTATCTCAAAAAAAGGTTACCTCGGGATTGTATTATAAAGTGTTTGCAAGATATTTATTTTCATTTATAGAATAGAGAACTCAATGAAAACGAATCTTGTAGTAGGCCAACATATCAGGAGCGGATCTAGAAAAATATTTTGGGGAGGGATGGTGTGAGGGGAGGAAAAGGGTTTCCCCATCCAGAAAATATTTAGGAGACGTGGTAGCTATAGTGTAAACTCTAAGGGTCTTCTACCTGAGGGGAATAGTTATAGACCTGCTATGTTACATTACAGGCGCATTATTTAGACCCATTTACAATGTAAACCACCTATTTATTACATTGTGGATGTGCGTATTTATTAGTGATTACAGTATGGTATTATAGTGATTAATATGGGTTTGTAAACATATTCTACTAATTATTAAGTAGATGTAAATCCGGAACGGATCCGCAATCATCGGTAATGGCATTTTAGTTTACATTTATAGTGTTATTGTTATTTTATAGTGTTATGTTATTTTATAGTTTAAAAATTTTCTTTTTTCCATATTTTGGGAGGGGCTTGCGCCCCAGAGTATGCCCCTTAAATCCGCCATTGCTACAAATTACATTTCTTAACTATCTACATGGTTTTATAATTATGTTGTATAATTTTTAAAAATTTGTTTATATTCATCCAATCAACTTCAAACAAACTTTGTTTTACCTATAGTGGATGACAATTGATGTTAATACAGCCCCCCCCGTCAATATCTGTCTACATGTCGGTGGGGGGCGGGGGTTTACGGTAAAACCTTATGCTACTTTAACCATAAAAATATTAAAACTAATGATATTTAAGTGACGAACGAATAAAACTAGTTTATGTTTTCTTAGTGACGTTATATTTTTCAATTCCGTCTATTAGTTCACGCTCTCCCTATAAGGCTATACCTGTACGCTGTTCAAAATTTCAATCGTTAGTAAAATACTTTTTATTCATCCAATCCAATTCAAATACTTTTTTAAAACTTCTCGTGGATTAGGACTAGTCGATATTTTCTGTAACTGTGACTTGTCACTGATATTCGTTTGTACCAGTGACTAAGTATGGAAAATGCCAGTTCCAGTGACAATTGAACTATCGGAAGTTGCCTCCATTGTGATTGGGCAAAAAGTCGCAGTCACTGGATGAAACGGCTGTCTTTGGTTGATTTGTCACCGACTCTGGTTCTACTAATTTACGTCGTTTGTGGGTGGACGATTTGTGGCAAAACCGTGGCAGTCTGGTGTACAGAAGACGCTATTTCGCGCAAGGTAGTTTGTTCTTAATTTCGTAGTTTATTTTTGAATAAAATGAGCCTTCCAAAAAAAAACAGGTAAGTTTGGAATCATTTCACTAGTGTGGTATGCTTGACTGTTATTGGCACATACAGAGCAGTCTCAGTATCCCTTGTCACCGGTACTGAAGTCACCGGTAAAAGTCACTGATCCAAGCCTGGCACTGTCGCTAAAATCACCGATCCGTTAAGTCATGGATCGACCAACGCTATAGTGGATGATGTTAATACAGTTTTTTCAATTATCAATTCATTATTTAAATCTAACGAATTAATTTTAGTTTTACATGGGAGAAAAAGTTTTCATAAAAGGTCAAGGTATGCAATATATGAATTTCGTCCTTTTTGGTTTACAATAAGTGATAAAACAACTGGTTTTACATAGGTTATGTGATAGAACAGCTGTGTTTACGCATATGTTATGTTACTTTATTTTATTAATTAATTATTTAATAAAAAGTAACTAAACTAAATTTTCTTTATTGACTCAAGTCGGAATTTACTATAAAAAATTTTGTTTTAATTGTTTACACCTCTAATGAAATTTATTTTGAAATAATGATAATCAGAATTATTGCACTCTTAATTGTCTAAATAACTGCATTTATTTTTCTCGAATGAAAATTATAGTTGTTCCGTTACTGAAGAGGTTTTCCCTCTGCTGCCTAGTGCAGTAATCCTAGCAGATATCTGTGACGCATCGTAGCGTACTTATTCTACAAAGGTCCCACAAGACTTTCCACTCCTAACGCCAACAGTGTGGTTGCTTGCCAGGAGAATGTGTATCTAAGCATAATGTATGTAAGCAAAAAGCAGGGCCAAAGGAAACTGCAATAGGCTCAACAGTGCTTGAGGCCGGTACGCATTTATATAGGAAATGTATATTATAAAATAATAATTTTTAAGTTATTAATTTTAATAATTATTACAAAATAATGTTTGCTAAAATATAAATAGTTTATTCTGGATCAATAACGATTACAAGATTTTTGGCAGACTTTATAAACACGATTTAAATTTGTACACATTCTTTACCTAGATCAGTGGCTCCCAACCTCTCATTTTTTGCACCCCTAAAAAGGGTTTTCCAGTGAAAATTAAGTTGCAAGTGGATAAGACAAAGAGTGGTTGCCTGACTGCCCTGTAATGAGTAGAGCGGGGGCAACCGGCTGTATATACGATATTTTTGTATGGGCAATACTATAAACTGTTTTCTGAAAGTTTCTTATCAAATCGTAGGCCCATTCCTGCATTTGTATTGTTCACCTAAATCTGGAATAGATGTTTCCCATCGCTATTCTATTCTAAGGTTTCAGTCGTACACAAACATACAAGCTCCACGCAACTTCCAATCAACTATCTTGCTAACTACTAGTGTAACCTCGTATTTGTTTCAAATCTAAAGTGTGAAATATTTGTGTCCCCCATCACTGGTATTATTTTCACGTACCTCCAAAGGCTTCTACGTGCCCCTGGGGGTAAGCGTACCATAGGATGGCAACCGTTGGCCTAGATCGTCGATCTTATTTTAGTAACTTGTTTTATTTCTTATTTTTGATTATTTTTGTTGCATTAGAGGTTCTTTCCAATATTTTCATTGTAATAGATCGTAGAATAAAATCATCTCCCCGAATCAGCGATCGTCCGTCAGCCCCTTCCGACAGCAACCATACTTGCACATTATTTGCTTCCAATCTGGCGCCGAACCACTTGGACAATAGGCGAGTGTGTTTATGTTTCCCGTTAGGAACCGCCCTAGGCCTTTGCTTGGAATTTACCCTGGCAAGTCGCAACCAGAACCTACTAATTGGAAAGCCATTTATCTACAACCACTAATTGGGGTTTTATTTCCAGTACAACCGATCCGTCTGAGACTAGAGCAACAAATAAGAAGAATAATACGCGGTTGTGATTCACTTTCTTGTTACAGACGCGTTTCAGAAACTATGTTTCATCATCTGGTTAATTTTGTTAAATCCATAAGATCGCCATTACATTTAAATACCGCATAAAATAAACAGTATAAAACAAGTACTGTATACTATAAACCAAATACGCGCACACACACACACACACACACACACACACACACACACACACACACACACACACACACACACCCACACACACACACACACACACACACACACACACACACACACACACACACACACACACACACACACACACCCACACACACACACACACACACACACACACACACACACACACACACACACACACACACACACACACACACACACTTGTACACACATATACATCCATTCATACATACATATACAAACACACGCATGAGCGCGCGCGCACACACGCACGAGCGCACACACACACATACACTGGCGTAAATGATAACACGTAGTTTATGAAAAGAATTAGGCATGTTATTGTCTAGGAAGAGAATGCATG
Organism: Prosapia bicincta; assembly: GCA_036971475.1. Classification (NCBI taxonomy): domain Eukaryota; kingdom Metazoa; phylum Arthropoda; class Insecta; order Hemiptera; family Cercopidae; genus Prosapia; species Prosapia bicincta. The sequence continues at coordinate 186,627,735 of JBAIZL010000002.1, read as the reverse complement.
ATCAAGGATGCGATGTAACTGGGGAAAGTTTCTGGTTGGAGGTATAGCCTGGGTTAGACTCGCGGCCTAGACAAACAATGCCGGTTAAGGGCGAGTTGGTCCATGGTACACTCGATCCATCACAGGCTTTCATATACTTTAACCATTATGGTTTTCTTAGAAGTGCTGGCTTAACACTAAAAATGAATTTTGCGCTTTAAAAGCTCTCTCTGCCTGGTTCTTTTTCCCCCAGTAAGATCTCAGAAGACTCTCTTATAAGACACTGCCTACTTAGATCTTCTTTTTACTCATCTCGCTTAGTCACCATTGGTTTTAACTGACCCAGGATAGGCCTCGCCCCACATCTTCCTACACACATTCTTCAGACGGTTTTCCTCAGCATTTCACCCGATATGATATATATAGCGGTCTCTCCGCGGCTAACGCAGTCCTCTACCAACAAAGCTGATAAGAAACCAGTTTCGATACAAACTGGTTTCGTTTTCCCGTTAAATATTTTACGGATTAGGTGATCCCCATTGACTAAGTCGGCGGGCACTAGCTATAGCGGTTTCAAATTAGGTGTAAACTCGCTAAAATACGACCCACATTCATTAAAATAAAACTTTGGCTAATTGTTCGTAAACACATTGGAAAGAAGTTGAAAAAGAAATTTTATTTCATTACAAGTCGTTATAACAATCAACTACATATCTTTGTATCCGTGATGGGTTAAAATTGTTTAGAGATGTTTTCAACAAAAATAGTTTAAGCAAATTAAACATTTATAAAATTAGATGGGAGCAAAAGAATTGCTTTTAAAATACTTGGAAATTTAAGGAACGTACCATTTTAAAAATAGAAACGAAGTGTAGCCTTCATTTTCCTTCCCGAAGTGTAGGGCTACAACATATTTTTTTTCAAATGACTCCTAAAAACTCAATAAAACTCGATTTTATTATTCGTGCTGACTCATGAGTCGGGAAGATAAAAACTCGTAGCTCGACAAAGTTTTAGACACTAAATTTACTTCTTCAATTTTATTACCAAGATTATCATAAATATATAATTTGTACTACATTAGCCCCACTTATGTATATCTCGGTATGTGATTGCCCTCTTCAGGCGGTTGTAATTAATTGTAACAAGAACACGAGCGATGAATCAAATTCCTCTCTGTGCAGGAACCTGATTGGCTGACGCAGCTGTAGGACAACGACAAATCGTGACTAAAGTGCAGCAATAAACCCCACACTGTGAAGTAAATTTATTAACTCTCGTATTTTGCTATTAGTAGTGACCACAGTTAAGGTCGTCCGCCAACCTTTAACTTAGCTCAGCGAAAGCCTTGAAAATGCATGAACTCAGTTTCCTGAAGAATTCTGCGTCACAGTGTAGACTACGCAAGTTGGATTTAATGATCGCAAATTTCTTGATCCTTTTCAATCTCTCTTTCTCTCCTTCAAATTCTCTCAATTTTCCTCCTCTCTTTTCATTTCCACCTATTAGTCCACATTCTCCTTATAGGCCTCGATAGGCCAAGATATAGCCATATATCTTGTTTAAATTTTCAGTCGTTAGTCAAATACTTTTTATTCACCCAATCAGGTTCAAATACATTGGTTTTAAACTTATAGCGGATGACCCTTGATGTTAATACAGTTTATTCAAATATTAACAAATTAATTAAAATTAATAACGAATTAATTTTAGCTTTACAACTGCGAAAAACTTTTCACAAAAGGGAGAAGGTATGAAATATAGTTATTTCGTCGCATTTGGCTTGAAATAAGTTATTCATGTTATAGGAAATGTGGTAGAACAGCTGTTTTAACGCAAAGCTTATCTTACTTTATTTATATTAATTTTAATTATTTAATAAAAAGTAACTACATTAATATCTTTGAGAAAGTAAGAGTTGATTAAAAAATTATTGTTTATATGACTTGTTTCACTGTAAATTTTTGTTCACGTAATTTTATAATTTACTAAGAGTTAACGTGTCGAAATTATAAGCTGTAACTAATAATGTGACCAAAATGGTAGGTGGAGGTAATACTATGTAAGGGTGTCTCAAAGGTCATTTCTCTTCAGTAATAACTTTTAAAAATATATAGAAAATTTAAATTTTTTTAATACAGACTAATAGACTAAAAAATAAAATTAAACGAGTAATATGAACAAAATTTTTACATCAATTCCTACTTAGGTCAACAAAGAAACATTTTATTTTAGTTACTTTTTATTAATTAATTACAATTAATTAAGATAGGCTTCTATATTTTTAATACGCTAAAATATAGGCCAGTCAAAAGTTGTTGACCAATTCGACCACGTGACCAGTTCACACCAGTTTAGGCTTAAATTAATTGGCCATTTGTTGTCACGTGAATAGTAATAATAATCTTCGTCTGAACTCGATTTGAGTTTCGAAACAGTAGCGGGCACGAGCCTAAGATAAGCAGTCGCACGTGCTTCGCTGACGTTTGTTCTTGCCTATTGTTTACTTCCACAACTACCGAAAACTTGTTGCGAAACTAGTGGAAAGAAACAACGACATTTCTAAATAATTTCGTTCCTGCTTTACTACGCGGTCTGAAAATATCTCGTATCTGAGGTTAAGGCTCATTGTCCTCCAGATACAATTTCTATATATATATTATTAAAATGACATTTTATTAAAAAAATAAAATAAGGCTTTAAAAAAAAATTTTAATAATCATTGAATAAAGTTGTAGGAGTTGATTTTCGATAACTTTTCTGCTTAAGAAAATACTGTTAAAGGTTTGAGCGATTACGCTATATTGCAATAGAAGACATGCTGAGCTAAAAAACAAGTAATATATATATATATATATATATATATATATATATATATATATATATATATATATAAGTAGTTTCCTACCTATAGGTCAACAGTGGAAAAAAACTTTTAAGATAATTAGTATGAAATAATTACAATTAATATAATCTAACACAACCTATGCGTTAAAACAGCTGTCCTACCACATAACCTATAAAATAAAATCAGCTGTTTTATGAAATCATATGTTATCACTTATTTTAAGCGAATGGGACCAAATAACTATATACCTTGCCCCTTTTTCGAAAAGTTTTTCTCTGATATAAAACTAAAATTAATTCCTTAATAAATTTAATTAATGAAATAATATTTGAAAAAAACTGTTAACATCAAGTTTCATTCACTATAAGTTTAAAATACTGTATTTGAATTTGAGCGGATGTAAAACGTATTTTATAGACGATTGCGAATTTGAACAAGATATATACAGTATAAGGAGAGTGTGAACTAATAGAATGAATTGAATAAATGTTAGCCTAAAATACTGTTACCTTGTGTTAGGTTTAAATGTTGGAGAGGCTTGAAAACACGGCTAAAAACCCTACGATGAAATAAAAGTGTTATTATTCGCTCTAATAATTAAGGGATACTTAATCGCTGTATGTTGAAAATAAATAAGGCAATGATTTATGAAATCATAAATTACCAATCCAATGGTGTGCATACAATGCTATGTAGTAGGACGGCAAGTATCGCGGACACACAGCCGGAAACGTCTAACAACGTGTAACAATAACTAACGAGTACTTGTACAAAATACAATCACTAAGTTCTTAGCAATTATCGTGTTGTTTCCATTTTAAAGTAGCCTTTTTATAGTGGAAAAAATGGTGTAGTAACCGTCTCCCTGGCCCTCGCAAGCCATAAAACTACCCTATTCTTTAACCGTGGTGTCTCCCCAGCGCCGAGGGTAAATTAGTCTCCTCAGCGCCGAGGCCATAAATTATCAAAGAGTCTGCTCAGTGATGCAGGAATAACGAGGGTGAATATCTTTTCTTTTACGAGTAAAATGCCGGCCTCAAAAATGATACCAAACAACTTGTGTTAAAACAAAAGACATACACAAAACTCACAAATTAATCATTTATTTACTCATACGTAGAAATGAGTCACGCTAGGTTTTCAGTTCTGCGCATGCGCTGTCGATGTATTCCTAACCTACAAACATAACCTAACCGCACGGTAGTTTTTAGTAGTTATATTTTAGTAGGTAACATAAGCATTTACAGATTTGAATAAGAAAGGGCGCACAAAATAAATTATATATGATTCCGTTTCTACTTTGTAATTTTCTGTAAATCTGATGTTTTGAGACAGAAAATGTTTTTGGGAATGACCTTATCATTTTGACCTGCCGTGGGCAGGGCTCTTCTCGTGCGCCGGTGACAGTACAACTTAAGGGTGCAATGACTCACGGAATGTGGTGGGTCTCCCAGTCAACAAATCCAAACGCCATTCCTTTATTTGTAATGTTAAACCAAATCATTCTAGCAATATATAAGTGGCTCTACATTCAAGATTAACTGCAAGCATCTCCAACGTACGAAAGTCGGTAAGCCTAATTACAACTCATTATGTTACTTTAGAATTCGAGGAGTATCATGTCTGCAATCACATGTATGAAAAATTTGCGTCATTCCAGTGCTGATCATCTACTATGCTCAGTTGGGCACAGGCTTCCTTGCTTTGTGAATTCCAATTCGACTGTCAGATTATGCCAGGTAGGCCTCTCTTCGCTGAGGAGACTCGGCGCTGGGGAGACGCAATCGTCCTTAACACTTCATTAAGCCTCTTCGTTATTTCACATTTCCTGCTTTACCCATCCTCCATAAGTCCCATACAGCGTGACTGTGTCTGACCTATAACCCAGATCTGCCTTATATCCCATATAGGATTACTCTAACCCTATCTGTATCCAAAATGCTTTTCACATCTTCTATAGGCGATGATACAAAAGTGTTATCTGAATTTTTGGAAAAGAGTGCCTTAATTTTTTGCTATAATAGACCCTTACGTAGGTGTTATGTCCACAGCCTAAGCCCTTCGTAACCCTTTTGCCGTTCTTCCTACGTGATAATTGTGAAACTACCAGGCGGAATTAAAACAAAACAATAAAAATGTAAAATATATTGTATAGTCTGTGAGATTTGTTTAGTAGTTGTTATCCTAACGCAGAAAACAAAGTTTATAGCGTGTCGCTTATAAATTGCAGCCTAAATAGTCGTTTCTCATAATTATGCATTGACACGAGGTGACAAGGTGGTTTTGGTCTGGGCACAGTGGAGCACATGGAGGTAAGCACGTAGGCATTTGGCGGGGATGAAAAATCGCCGTACGAAGGCCAACCGCTTCTCCAATCCCTGTCCACAGTGGGCATCTGTGATTGTAGGGAAGAGGCGGTTCTGTTCTTACGGCCTTGACGAAAAATGGGCCTTGTTTAAGAAGTTTGTTTCAAAATTTTGGACAGAAGCCGAAAAAGGATTATCATCTTTACCAACGATCAAGATGAACAAGTAATATAATTTTTTTTTATGCTAATTCCTACTTCAATCGATACAGAAAATTTTTATTTATTTTCTATTTATTTTATAATTACAATTAATATAAATATGTACATAGATGTGTCAAAATATCAATATTAAGCGATAAAATAGAAAGCGAAATACCTTGCAATTTCCCATATTCCTTTCTGTGTGTGGTGTTGGGAATTATTTTTATTTGTTACTATTTATATGCTTTCTTTTTTTTTTACGTCGTTCGCATTGTGTTGTAGTTTCTTTTGGCCTTCCTTTTGGATTGTCCGTTTGTGAAGCAAGGTTCGATAACGTTAATCCAGTTTGTTTGTTTCTTTATTCTTGTTATTCATTTTTAATCCAAGAGCATTATTTATGACATTGTGTGGTAACCATGGCAACAATTGAAGGTTATGCAATGTAGGTTTTTCATATATACCACTGAGAAGTTCATTTCTATCTATGGAAAGTTGGATCAGTGCCAAAAAACGCTAGATTTCGAACATGAAGATTCTTAGTTCGAATCTGACCTAGATCCTTAAATTTTTATAATTAATAATTGTATAAATATTTGAAAAAACTCTATTAACATCAATTGTCATCCACTATAGGTTTAAAATAAATGTATTTAAAACTTGATTAGATGAATAAAAACGTATTTTAGTAACGATTGAAAATTTGTGCAAAATATATATATATATATATATATATATATATATATATATATAGGCTATATATATCAGGAGAGTGTACGCTAATAGAAGGAATTTAAAAATAAAATTTTAGAATAGCGGAATGGTTTTCCAAACCTTTTTCTTTCAATTTGGCTCGTGTTTTGAACCGATCTCCACACACTGAATAATTTTAAAAAATGAACTATAAATTTTTTCACATTCTTTCAATTTAGCAAGTAATATAGTAAACTTATTCTCTTTAAAATATATAAACAATTACCTAAAGCAGCATTTTTTTGGAATAAAAACAACAGATTTTATGTTATAGGTTATGTGGTAGAACAGCTGTTTTAACGCATAGATTATTTTACTTTATTTATATTATTTGTAATTATTTAGTAAAAAGTAAATGAAATAAAATTTGTTTTTGTAGGCCTAAGTAGGAATTGGCTTTAATTTTTTCTGTTTATCTTGCTTCTTTCCAATTTAGCACGTGCTTGGACCAATCTTCACTCACTGAACGATTAAAAAACGTGTTCTATAAATTTGTTTACATTGTTTCACTTGAGCTAGTAAACTCGCACTCAATAACTTATATAAACAATCGGTTAAAGTAGCAACTGTGTGTCTCTTTGTCAACTCGTACCGCAGCTAAAACTTATTTAAATTAGGCTGTTTTATTCAAATCCTTTATATGTTTAATCTGGATGCCGACGATAAGGCTTAAGTGAAACAAACAAAAATATTACACTTTAGATAATACCTTTGGCTGGGAGTTCGCCGAAGTAGCGGTATAGGCCTATCTATATCTTGACTTCTGAAGGGATAATGATGTTTAATGGCCCTGCCTTCCTAGTTGGAAGATATGGGCGATGTAGCCAAGTCCCAAGAGATAGTGATGTACACTCTACACCTCCATGTAAGGGATTTGGAACGTACAACTAGTTACGGGAGAATCATAACCCGCGACAGGAGAGCCGAATACTGGCATCTCGGAATTATTATTAATAATGTTTGAAATTCAGAGTAAATTCAAATTCATTTATTTCAATTCCTACTATCGGTTCACACTCTTCCTATACATATTTATTTATTTGTCTCGTTCAAATTTTCAATCATTATTAAAATACTTTTTATTCATCCACTCAAGTTCAAATACATTTTTTTAAAGTTGTAATGGATGACAAATAATGTTAACACGTATTTCAAATATTAAAATTCATTAAATTTAATTAAATAACTTCAGTTTTATGTGGTAGAAAAACTTTCACAAAAGGGGCAAGCTATGCAATTTAGTTGTTTCGTCCCATTTGGCATAAAATAAGTGATAATACTTCTTTTAAGCTTGTATTGGATGACACTTGATATGAATACAGTTTCTTAAAATATTAATTAGTTAATTATTTTATGAACAATATCATTTATAATAATATTAAGTAATTAATAATATTTAATAGGCCTAATATTAATAATTATTTCCTTGAATTTTGTAGTCCATTACGTTCGGTGAAACTTAATTAATCGCTTTAACTTTAGTTTATGACTATCCGAACTTTAAATTTTGTAAATTTCTGAAAACTTACTGAGCAGAACGTTTTTTAATCGCTATGTGGCGATCTTCATCCTTTATTAAAACCATCTTCTTGTATTTGTGGACTGCAGCCTGCCTTGCTGTGTTAAACTCTTGAAGTTTGTAGTCATTACGTTTGGTGAATCTTAATTAACCACTTTAACATTAGTTTATGACCATCCGAACTTTAAATTTTGTAAATTTCTGAAAACTTACTGAGACAAAACGTTTTTAATCGCTATGTGGCGATCTTCATCCTTTATTAAAACCATCTTCTTGTATTTGTGGACTGCAGCCTGCCTTGCTGTGTTAAACTCTTGAAGTTTGTAGTCATTACGTTTGGTGAATCTTAATTAATCACTTTAACATTAGTTTATGACCATCCGAACTTTAAATTTTGTAAATTTGTGGAAGCTTACTCAGACAGAACGTTTTCGATCGCTATGTGGCGATCTTCATCCATGGATAAATTTACAAATTCTCACATCAGAGAAGACACTGGTGAAGATCGCCACATAGCGATCGAAAACGTTCTGTCTCAGTAAGTTTTTCACAAATTTACAAAATTTAAAATTCGGATAATCATAAACTATTCTTTAAGTGATTAATAATTATTATTTAATAAATATTTGATTATTTATTCATTAATTAATTTTAATAAATAATTTCTTTCTCTATTTTGCCACTTAAAAATGTAGGCCCTACACAATATCAAGAGCACAGTGGTACAATATATTACAATAAAAATATTGAAAAGAACCCCAATACCACAAAAATAATAAAAAATAACAAATAAAACAAGTTACTTAAGATTAAACCCTTATGTACATTTCGATGATCATGTTATCATCATCAGAGGGCCTTGTTACAAAATACAATCTAGCTCACAAGAAGTTACAAACTAGATAGATCATTCTAGTTTGTAACTTCTTGTGTGCTAGATTGTATTTTGTAACAAGACCCTCTGATGATGATGACATGGTCATCGAAATGTACGTAAGGGTTTAATCTTAAGTAACTTGTTTTATTTGTTATTTTTTATTATTTTTGTGGTATTGGGGTTCTTTTCAATATTTTTATTGTAACTTAAAATTGTGATTCTGTCATATGTATATACATATTTATATTGTTATTATTTAATAAAAATTAACTAAAATATTTTCTTTGTTGGCTTATGTAGGAATTGACTTAATTTTTTTGTATATTAGATGTTAAAGTTTAAAACGGTATTTATTTTATTTTTAATAGGTTTGAAGTAATTAATAGTACATGATTATTAAATATCTAAATCTTGTTGCTGTTCATGACGAGCTGGTGTTAATTACTTTTAAAGTATGAAAAGTTTAACATTATCATTAGTTTACATATCTATAAGTTGAATTGTCATATACATATTTTTAAATAAATAAAACCTCTAAACCACAAAAAACATTTATTTAAACCTTATGTACATTTCGATTGCCCAGCAATCATCTTCAGAGGTATTTAAAAAATACCTCTTTAGGTTGTATTTTTTAAATACCTCTGAAGATGATTGCTGGGCAATCGAAATGTACATAAGGTTTAAATAAATGTTATTTGTGGTTTAGAGGTTTTATTTATTTAAAAATAAACATTACGCCACAGTTGCTTCATACAGTTATGGCATATACATGTTTCAATTATTCACATATATGTTTTTTATTTGAAAATAAAGAATGCATTACACGGGTGGAATTTATGAATTAATTAATTACATATGCAAAAGTTTACAACACCGCTTCGATTTAATATGAAACTACATTCTTTCAATTGCCGCATTATAGACGGCTTTTGCGTTGTTAGTGCGTTAGGATTTTCTGAATAGATGCTGAAATTATACCCAACTGCAGATAAAATGCCTAAATGATATAAAAAACACATTATATTACTCGGCTGGATAAAGTGACTGAGTTGGAGTGTTTACAATCGTAGCTAGTACAGTTACAGCAAACATCGTCCCAAGTTGTGTCTAGGCGCTGGTTGCAACAGGAAGTTCCTGACCGGAAGTAAATAGTAGGCCTGCACAGTGGTAGATTTAAGAGGGATTTTCAGCTTAAGCTCTACAAAATTTGTAAAAGTGAACATTTTTAAACTATAAAATAACGTTATAAATATATATTTTTTAGATAAAACTGGTCTCATTAGACCAACCATTAACTTTTTTCCCCTTATCTTACCTAAACTACCTTAAATTGCCCATTAACTCTTTAGCTTTTATCTAGACATTGCCAATCACATATATTTGATTAGAACTAGCACAACACAATGTGCCCATTAACTCTTTAGTTCTTATCTGGACATTGCCAATTACATATATTTAATTAGAACTAGCCCAACACAACTAGCACTTTACTCAAATGGTTCGGTTCTTTTCAATCTTCTAACCATGTAATATGGTTATGGAGAAGTTGAAGAGCTACTGCACTTGGATGAAGGTGAAGTCTCTTTTCATGTTTCCGGCCATCTTTTTTATTTCTTTTGTTACCATCGGGATATTTAGATGTCGATGATTATCTTTCCTTTTTACATACCAGGGGGCATAACCATATTTTTCTGTATCTTATTTTGGAACATCTGAAGAATGTCCACATTAAATTCCTTTGCCCATCCCCACAGTTGGCTGTCATAGAGCCAAACTCGTTTCAAAATTATAAATGTTGAATAAAACGCCATTTCCTACGTTTGCGTTCGTCCCTGATTTAAATCTACCTATTACTTAGTAGGATATGTTTACAAACCCATATTAATCACTGTAATATCATACGATAAATACACCACACATAATGTAATAAAGGTAGTTTGTATTGTAAATATATGGTAAATGAGGCTAATTGTAATGTCACAGAGTAGGCCTGTAACTATTTCCCTCAGATAGAAGACGCTTAGAGTTTACACTATAGCTACTGTCACCGGCGCACGAGAAGATCCCTGCTGTAGAAATGAGACCCTCAATTTTCAGTTCTGCGCATGCGTTGTCGATGTATTCCTGGCCTACAAACATATCCTAACGGCACTGTAGTTTTTTAGTAGTTATATTTTAGTAAGTAATATAAGTATTTACAGATAGGTAAAAGTACTAATTTTAATAAGAAAGGGCGCACAAAATTCCGTTTCTGCATTGTAATTTTCTGTAAATCTGACGTTTTTGTGATAGAAATATTTTGGGAGTGACCTTATCGTTTTGATCTGCTTTGGGTTAGGGCTCTTCTCGTGCGCCGGTGACAGTACCATATTTCCTTAATACTTTCTGGGCGCGGGGCCTTCTCTACCCCATCCCACCACCCTTCCCAAAATATCTTTCTGAATCCCCCACTGGGCCTGTATAGGGATATTTTCTTTCTGAAGTTCGTACAGTCGGTAATATTTATTAGTTACGGCCAGGGGCTTAGCCAGGACGATGGTATGGGGGGCACGACCAGTGGGCCAGGGAGAACAAACCTCCTTGGGGAAATTTTGGGAAACATCTCTAGAAATTATATTTTATGTTATTTTAGCACTTGAAATTAGACAATTGTTGGAAGCTGTTTTGCTAAAAACATAGCACTTTTTTATAGGTTAATATTTTTTGCAAAAATTATTTCGTCAGGGGCACGTGCCCACTGCCCCCCTTGGCTACGCCTCTGGTTACGGCAAACATATTTGGCAAGATCCAACTCCTTCTGCTCGTTCCACGTGTTGTGTCCAGGCGCTGGTTGTAACAGGAAGTCCTGACCGAAAATAAATACTAGCCCTGTATATATCTTCTTTCTGCAGCCCATACAGACGGTAATATTATCAAGTGCTACAAATTGCAATTTTATTTGCATGTAATGCGTAAGGCCCAAGTCATACATTAAGATTAACCGATGACAAGCCGGTTGGGAAAACGTAGCTAAAGATTTGAGGCCATTGACATTACATATCTATCATTGAACTCTGTTATCTGAATATAGCAGTAACAAAGAAAGAAGCTGTGATTGAAAATAAAAATATACCGTTCAAGAAGAAATTTTAATTATGAACAAAAAATTAAAATAGTAATTTGGAAATCGTTAATATACATAAAAAATACGATACCTAGTTAATGTAGTTTTAATCTTATGATTTAAAGATTTCGAGGTTAGGAAAACAATGTCTAAACGGAGTGTAACTCGCAGGACATAACAGATTTGTTCAGTTTTGGAAATTGTAGTGAGGCTCCTTTACACTATACTGAACGGTGACATTGTTTTATTAAACTGAAGAAGAGCATTGGACCTGTCATATTACACTATCATGGCGAAAAGGCATCGCCGTACCTTGTGGCACTGAATAGATGTCGATTCAAGGAGATCGACTCAACTTTGCTCACAGGCTTAGGAATACTCTTTGTCATATTCCCTTTTTAACCTTATGGTTAGTGATGTGACTAACAGTGATTTCACACTTACAGGTCAAACTATGATTGCTACTTTCAAATAACAGTGATTCTTAACCGTGATATTTAACTGTTATTGTCAGTTGCTTTAGCTATTGAGTTTAGATAATAATATGTGAGTTGGTCATGTCAGTATGACTGTTGTATATTAATTAATAGTTTTATCAACACATGTACAAAATTCAATAATAATGATAGGTAAAACAAAACACTTGTAGACAAGGGAACTAAACATTTACTTCAAGAAGATTCACTGTTTTTTTGTTCACTCTAGACATTTCACTTTCAGGCATGGGCTGTATTTATTATCACTGTCTAATATACTATTAAAAATAGCGACTATAAAAATAATCGACTAAAATGAAACAAGTTATTATTTATAAATGAATAAAAAACCACTAGAAACAAAACTGTTTCAGAACTATCTTTAGCGATCACGATCACACTCACAACACCACGGGCGCCGTTACAGTCACAGTGAGAGAGAAAGAGAAACTGAGACTCACAATCTCAGTGAAAAACAGGTTCTAATTTCCAGCTCATTTCGTTCGTTCCATTTGTCAAAGCAGTGACAGACATCCCGTACCCCCGTCGTAGCATCCCTCCATTTACACAAAGGGCAGTTTAAGGCCGACGACCTTAGTTCGCATTCCTGATTGTGAACGGTTTAGGCTCCCGCGTCACGGGTAGGGGCGGTTTGCCATTCCATCACAGTTTAGTTAGATAAGAACCTACTACTTTCATCTCACTACGTAACAGGTCGAACTGTGATTTTCGAATAACAGTGACTAAATCACATGTTTGCTAATCACTTCCCATTACTGCTTTCGGTACTTTCGCCTGTTCGGTACTTGAGTATAGTCAGGTGGAAAAACCCTGGGGAACAGTTGTTTTTTTTTTTAACTGAGCAGTGCATATTACACATTAATCCAACAGTAAGTGGGCGGTTTATATTTCCCTCTCTCTAAAATGGAAGAATGATTTCTTACTACTATTTTGTGGCTGATGCGACATTTGAAGTAGGTTATGTTACTCTATTGCGTTATATGTTTGAAAATATTTTCAATAAGGTTTGAAGTTTTTTTTCACAACGTATTTCTTAATACGCTGTGGAAACTTATAAAGTGTGTATGTTGAGTTTTCTACATTTCCTATCTCACTATCTTTCATACCTCACTATCTTTATTGACCTATTTGGTGAGTTTTGGAGTCGGAGTATCTTAACATCTCTGACTAATAAAGCACTATTAAATGTGGCGCCATTAAAGGATAGTATGACAGTATAAAGTAAGGGAGGAATAAAATCTATCCATCAACATGTATATTATAACAGAATTTTAAAATGAGACAAATTTAGTCTTTAATAAGCTATTTTATTTCAATTTACACTATTAGTTCATACTCTCCCTATATTTATTTATTTGTACATTTTGTTAAAATTGTCAATTGTTAGTATAGTTTTTTCAAATGTTATTTCATTAAATATTTAATTTAATTTAATTAATTTCACTTTCTATTTTGCCACTTAAAATTGTGACGCTTTCATGTGTATATACATGTTTATATTAATTGTAATTATTTAGAAAAAAAGAAACTAAAGTGATTTTTTTTACCTAAGCAGGAATTGACTTTAAAAATTTATTTTTATATTACTTGTGCAAATTATACGCATAAAATCTTTTATAAATATTTGTTGTTGTTTCTTACAGAGAATCATGCAAACTGTTTTTCCGACAAGATCCAATCAAAATAGTGCGAGCTGAAGGCCAGTATATGTATGATGAGAAAGGTAACCAATTCTTGGATTGCATAAACAATGTTGCACATGGTGAGTACCTTGATCTTCGGAATCAAAACTAATCTTAGCTTATAATAACCTGTTTAACCTGTTAAAAATTTACTTAATACTTTAATTGGAACAAAATTATGAGAAACAGGTAATCAGAGAGAAATATCTGACATGATGAAAATGTTAAAATATTTGGATTATATCAAGAAAAATCCTTATTAACAATATCATCATATTCATAGAAACTTTTTTTTTTTAAATTCCACGTAACTACATACATTGAAATATAACAAGTAATATTTAAAAAAATGTATTTGAATTCGAGTGGATGAATAAAAAGTATTTTACTAACAATAGAAAATCTGAACAAGAAATATAAATATATGTAGGGAGAATGTGAACTAATAGGAATTGAAAGAGATATCAATTCTAGGAGGAATGTACCATTTCAAGTATTTTTTTATCGATGGTGATTGTTGAAACTTTAATGTTGTCATTCAATTAACTAATAACTTGCCAAACTTATACAAATTTCAATAATATATTCGAGTTAATACAGCAAGACTGTCTGCAGTCCATAAGAAGAGGGTTTTAAAAGTGAAGATTAAGTCATTAAGGCTAGAAAGTTTAGTTCAAGGAATTCATTGTTTTAATACTTTAAATTAGTTATTCTAGAAGTTTTAATTCTATAAAGATAAATATTCTTAAAACTTAATTTAATAAACTGATTCCAATTAACTTGAAAATAAATTGGCACTGGTTACTTTTGGAAGTTTCTTGTAACTTTTTTTACAACATATTACATCTTATCTCAAATTTTACATCGGACAGAATCAAGAAGACAGAAAATGTTAGGAAATTTTGATATTTTCATCAAAAAAATCTTAAAATTCTTCAATTATGTAGTCCATTAGGTTCGGTGAATCTTAATTAATCACTTTAACAAGTTTATGACTATGCGAACTTAAAATTTTGTAAATTTCTGGAAACTTACTGAGACATAACGTTTTCGATCGCTATACTTATTATGTTATCGAGAAGACACTGATGAAGATCGCCACATAGCGATCAAAAACGTGTCTCAGTAAAATTCCAGAAATTTACAAAATTTTAAGTTCAGATAGTCATAAACTATCTTAAAGTGATTAAAAATTCTTATTAACATTATCTATTAAATTAGTACTAGTCCATTTTTAAAATAATTTTTAAAAATCATAAGAAACATTTATACTTTTAACGTCTAAGTATAGAAATTTTAGTTAATGCATATTATGTCACAGCTTCATTGTTAATGCAGATTGACAAAACTTGAACAATATTATGAAACTAATTTTATCCATCTACCAATTTGATATAATTTTTTTTTTAATTGATGAGTTTAGGGCAGCAAGACAGGCGGCAGTTCATGTTAATAAAGAGGGTATTTAAATGTTTAACGGCTTAACCTAACAACAACTCCAAGGAGAAAATTTAGACACTGATGAAGATCTATTCACATAGAAGAACTATGTCACTACAAAATGTCACTACTAAATGATATCTCTTTAGTCACTTACAAAATTTTGTAGTCCATTACGTTTGGTGAATCTTAATTAATCACTTTAACATTAGTTTATGGCTATCCGAACTTTAAATTTTGTAAATCTGTGAAAACTAACTGAGACAGAATATTTCCGATAACTATCTTCATCTTTTTTTAAAACCATCTTCTTTTATTCGTGGACTGCAGCCTGTTTTGCTGTTAAACTCTTGAATTTTGTAGTCCTTTACGTTCGGTGAATCTTAATCACTTTAACATTACTTTATGGCTATCCGAACTTCAAATTTTGTAAATTTGTGAAAACTTACTGAGACAGGACGCTTTCAATTGGTATGTGGTGATCTTCATCCATGGATAAATTTAAAGTTTAGACAGTCATAAACTAATGTTAAAGTGATATATTCAGCTAAACAAAAGGGCGACTATTTGCTTGGCACAAATTTTATGGCTGCTTGGTAGATTCTAAATTTTGCTATAATATTATGAGCATTTCTTTTAATTTTAGATATGTAACTTTTATTGTTTTAAATGATTGACATTTAAGGATTTTAACAAATAGATATAAAAATATTGCGTAAGCCCATGCTACTGTATTTATGATCTGATCACATGTTTCTTCTGTTATTCACATGATACCATAATAACTATCACATGCCTTATTTAAAACAAAGGATTACTGAAATATATGTATAAGTACCTAATACGTTACTTGACGTGAAGTGTTAAAATTACATAAAATGCACTTAAGATTGAAAAACAAAATATTAATAAATATCAATTCAGATAGTTTAAGTGCATCCACTATGGTTAAAATATAATCTATCTATTTGATAAAACTATTAGGTGGGAAATAACTTTTAATCCATCAATATTTCAAGATCATTTCTTCTCTACAACTAGTTCAATGTTTTAAACATTTACAGCAGGTATAATTACATCACATACAATTCTTATATTTTTGTAAATACACTTTTAGTAAACAAGTAATGTAAACAAAACATGATTAAAGTCAATTCCTATTTAGGTCAAGAAAGACAAATTTTATTTTAGTTAGTTTTTATTAAATACAAATATAAAGTAACATAACCTATGAATTAAAACAGCTGTTTTACCCATTAACCTATAACATTAAATCAGCTGTTCTAAAAAAGCATATGTTATAACTTATTTTAAGCCAAATGGGACAAAATATATTGCATACCTTCCCCTTTTGTGAAACGTTTTTCTCCCATATAAAACTAAAATTAATTTATTATTTAATAAATAATTTATTTAAAACAAAAACTATGCTAACATCAAAAGTGTCATTCACTACAAGTTAAAAAAAAATGTATTTTAACTTGAGTGGATGAATAAAAAGTATTTTATTAAAAATTGAAAGTTTGAACAAGTTATGTAGCCTATAGAAAGAGCGTGAACTAGTAGAAAGAATTGAAAAATATAACCTCTATGTTAAATTAATAACTAACATGCTGAATCTATGCATTTAAATAAATTTATGAAAAAACTACTTCAGTAAAATGTTTTTGATTCTTCACAGTGACCTTCATTAGTACTCAGTCAGAGCAACGAGTAAAACATCTTTAATTCAGATTTCAACTTATTATATTTAAACCTCAGAGTTTAAACATTTCACCTATGATTCTTTCACTTGTTAAAATAAATGTTTAACAAGAAAATTGGTTTAGTTCACCCCATTTAATGTGTTTTAACTAACTAATTGGCTTATGGGGCCTATATATGCAATGCTAAATTCACCAATTTTTCCTTGTACCTAGGTAAATCCAATTTCTATAAATATCCTCTGAAATATATAAGAAATTTTCAAATTGGTTTCCAAACACAGTTTTGTTTCTATTCCTCCTAGCTACATCATCCATCTACTTCAAAGCTATATACATATCATGTCGACTTATTGCTGGCATTTGTGACTATTGCCACAGTTAGTTCTCACGACACTAATCTGTCCACTTGAACTGAGACGGAATGGTTGAGTCAAATCAGAAGCAACATGTTCGGCATGTTCAATCCCAGAAGAACAAGATTGTATATAAAATCCTAAAACTTTAGGATAACAAAATAAATTCTACAACTACTTGTTGAGTTTTGTCTGTTTTAATATCTCAGGGGTAAACATTTGCCTTTGAACTAAATGAATATAACTAAAAACATTTGTAAATTGTTACACTTTCCTATAGTAGCACTTACTTTGTATTGTTGAAGATGACCGTTTTGGGAGATGTGTTCCATTGTCAACTCGGACCATAACTGATCTCAAGGTTTTTGTAGGTTTTGCCATCCTTAACAATATAAAGTAAGTTCTACTATTGGCAAGTGTAACAATTTACAAGTGTTTTTAATTAAAAACTAGTTGCTCATGTGAAGATGGAATCAAAAAATATAAATGAATATACTTTGCAACTATACAGTACAGCATGTATAAAACGTTATTTTATATTAAACACAAATAAAAACATACACAAAACTCACAAATTAATCATTTATTTACTCATACAAGCTAAGCTCTAAGAATATTTGTTATTTTATATATTTAAATTTTCGCATCTTAACAGTAAAAATATTTTTAAAAATACTGTTTGATTTGAATTTACACAGTTGGACATTGCCATCCTGATGTAGTTAAGGCAGGATATGAGCAGATGGGCATTCTCAACACCAACAATAGATTCCTGCATGACCAACTTGTCTTGTGCGCACAGAAACTCACGAGCCTTTTCCCTGAGAAACTCTCTGTTTGCTTTCTAGTTAATTCTGGCTCAGAAGCCAATGATCTTGCACTTAGGCTTGCTAGAACACATACCAAGAAATACGATGTCGTTACTTTAGACCAGTAAGTTAATTTTTTAATATGTTTTGGAATAGAAACAGTTAATTTATTATTTGTTGAAGGTTGTCAATGTTTCGCCATGTTTTTTCATGCTGAAGGTAATTGAGTAGATGTTATTCAGTTTATACTAAATGGAGGTATTTGCAGCTTATCATATAAAACATATTTTGATGTTTTGACTAATTCCCTTTGGGCATTGTTGACATATGACTAATGTAGAGTTGAAAAGATATTTATACCTTTATATATTTGGTTGTCCTAAACGTTGCGAATGGAAATACTGTGTTGGCCTTTGGTATCACAGAATCTTAAATGTTTGTATGACTCGGAGATCATGAAACTTGTCATTATGGACTAAGTCATAGACTTTTTGTACTTGTTTCATGATCCTTTATTCAAATTCAGGAAATTATACAAATTATAATTTCGTGTTCGAAATTTGTTTAAAATAAAGAAAACAATTTTGTAGATTTTTTTAGTGTATAAATTGTTTATGTTGTGTGATTTATTTAATATGAGACTAAATTATTATTGCACAACTTTCATTGAAATTTTTCATGACTAAGCTGCAATTTTTCCATAACATTTACAATAGCATGCAAAATGTTTTTATGAAATTTGTAAATATATTGATAATATCCACTTTTAGTACCCTCAGAGTTTACAGAGATATGATTATATGTATTAAAATAAATTTTAAATTTCTGTGAAGATGTAAACTGATTTAGTTTGAATTTAATCTAAAAAGGTTTTTATTAAGGTAAACAAAATGTTAATTGTAATTTATAAATACCTTATTTTGAAAAACACAAGACACCAAAAAAGATACTTAAAAGATTTTAGTAAATGTTACCCGAAATGTTTTCTATAGAAACAAAAATAAACACTTATAGCTTTTATTTTATTAGAAATTTTCTTTTGAAAAAAAAATCAGAAAATTAAAGTCTGTTATTTAATGTATACATTTTTTTAAAATCAACTTTCATTAAATTTTAAAAAGGATAAGTGTCACAAAAAGTTATGAAGCTCATTGCAACTTTTTACAATTAAATACACATCGAAATCTTGTTGCTGCTCGTGATGAGCTGGTTGTTAATTACTTATTACATTTTTGCTATTACTTGCTACCAGAATTTTTGTTAACGAAAGGTTATTAAATTGTTAACTTGCACTTGGAGGAAACGTTTTGTCTTACGACTTTTCAGTAGAGGAAAACGCTTCCTCCAAGTCTAAGTTAACAATTTAACAACCTTTAGTTAACAAAAGGTCTGGTTGCAAATAATAGCAAAATTGTAGTAAGTAATTGAATTCACCATAGGATTGTTATTTATTTTAATTTAAAGACTGACAAAAATATTTTATAAAGTGGAAAAATCTTTAATTTATTACTGTTTTCTGTTCAAATCAAATTTCACCTTAATCTGCATTTTCACTATGAACAATAGTGTAATTTTATGTTAATAGTATCTTATTCTGTACTTTCTTCCATTAATTTTACTTCCTTCTATTAATTTTACTTCCTTCCTTTAATGCACTTTAGGAGAATTGAATTTATTTGTTTCCTAATCTAAATCAGTATTTTATAGTCTTTTTTGAAAATACAAGTTTATTTAACACTATTATTTAACATGTTTAATTTTTTTTTTTAATCAATGTTCAAGTACTTTCATTCAAAAATAACTAAATTTTATTTTCATTACACGCCATTTTTTATACATAAAAGTTTTAAAGAAATTTAGCAATATTTTTAAAGTATAAACACTACTAAGTATGAAGAAGCAAACAGTTTTATAAAGAAAATTGTATTTGGAAATAAACATTGTATTTAATTAGTAGGAATTTAATAATTATCTTTTGAAACAGTAAGCCTACAATCAGTAGTTCCTAACTAATAACTTACTTGAACTTATAATTTAAGTAAAAAAAAAAAAATACATGAGCAAAACATATTTAGCTGTATTCAAAAATGATCATCCATTATGTGTTCTAATGCTTAGTGCAGTTAGTCGAGTGCAATTAGTTAAAAGTTATGAATCCGGATGGGAGTACAGGTATCGAAGTGAGGTTTTTTGCAAAATGTTCGTGGTGCTGTATAGAAAAAATGTAATTTTCTTGCATTCGGTACAAATGCAATAAAAAGGGTTAAAAATGCATATAATGCATTTTTTATATGCATTTTAAAATTTTTTAAATTAAAAGTACATAAAAACTATTTCTAGGGGTTTTTGAGGACGCTGAGAATGAATATCGAGTTTATAAGACGATACACCATTCGAAAATGCATTTTGAATGCGTTTTATGCATTTTTTTCATGCACTCCAAAAATGCATTTAAAATTTTTTTAATTAAAAGTACATAAAAACTATTTCTAGGGGTTTTTGAGGACGCTGAGAACGAATATCGAGTTTATAAGTCGATACATAATTCGAAAATGCATTTTGAATGTGTTTATGCATTTTTTATGCACTCCAAAAATTTTTTTTTTTTTTTTTCATTCAAGAAAATAAAATATTATTTTCGGTGGTTTTTAAGAATGTTTAAAATGAATTTGATATTTAAAAGTTTGTATACCAGTTCAGGAAGTAAATGAAACTTTAAGAAATGTGTTTTAATATATTTAAAAAGTCTTTAAAATTTTTCCTGAAAGCTTAAAAATGTGCCACAAAATATATATGCCATGTTTAAAAATATCTACATTATAAGGTACAATTTTTCATGCAGGGAAGTTGTGTAATCATAAATTTTATTTTAAAATAGTTAAAGGGTTAAATTAATATTTTTGTCATTACTTTTTTAATTTTATTTAAGTCAAAATGATTCACATTTCATCACAAATATTTTTATTACAATTTTAAAAAAATAATATATTTAAAACCAATTTTTTATTCTGACCGATAAAAATGAAATTTAAATTTCCCAAATTTATATTTTTTTCTTCTACAAAGTGAAAAATCTCTACTTTAATTCGAAGCACTTTTCTGTTCCCCCTCCACCTCCTAAAAAAACGTTTTTTTTAACACTTATATTATTTATTATTTTTATTTTATAAAAATTTTAAGCTTTTTCTATTTAACTGGGGAGGGCATATTAAAAAAAACCTAACCCTGTCTCAAGTCTGCCTAAAAGACGCTCTAGTTTGAAATATCAAAATGCAAACTATTTTTTAATTTGAGGAACAATTTTTTTATATACATTTTTTTAATTTTAGTAATTTCTTTTTGACTTTTAATAATATTTTTCATACCTAAATCATTTTTTTGTGTTTAAAAAATAATTTTTTAATATTTCCATTCAAAATATAATGATTTTTTTATAAGAGAAAAATAACTAAATTCGATATCATAATATGAATCATCACATTGAATTTTTTTATGTGAATAAACACTTTTCCTGAGATGTACTGTTTTTCGTCGAACTGTCTATATAATGTTAACACGGTACAAAAATAGGATCTTGTATTCCCCCCCTCCCTCCTAATAATAATGCAGTTTTTTCTTAAAACTATATTAAATATAATTTTTGATAATTATAATAAATGCATTTATATATGGAAAACTTTATTTTTTTTAAAAAACGCATGAGAAAATTTTATTTAAAAAATGCATTATAAAAATGTATTTAAAAAAAATTTGCTATATGAAAATGCATAAAAAAACATTTAGTGTTTACTCTCGAGAATACGTATTTAAAAAAAATAATAATAATAACTTAGAGACTTGGTCTTCCTAAAAACGGTTTAATATCAATTTCTTTTTTTCCGGCGTAAAAATATTGTACAAATGTAAATCGTCTATCCCGAATAATTTGCCATAATTTTTAAGTCAATTTATTATGGGGGGAGGGGAGGTATACAATACCCTAAAAATAAATTTTATGTGATTTTTTCATACTTACTTTTAAAGTTCACGATGACGTTACAAAAATTATTGACACCCACCTTTCTTGAAACTAACAATTTAGTTTTATTTAAACTTAACAAACTATTATTTTTTTAAAAAATCACTTTAGAATAATGTCTTTTCCACTCAACAATTAACGTTTTAAAAATATCACTCTTAAAAACAGTTTTTTTTTTTACTAAACAATTAACGTTTCAAAATTAACGTGTAAAAAAGATCACCTTTTTACTCAAAAATTAATGTTGAAGGTTAACGTTTTAAAATTAAAGTTTAAAAAACATTATTTTATAAAACAATTTCTTTTTCAACAACTAACGTTAAACGTGTCTGTTACAGGAATAACTGAATCCTGTTTTTAATAAAAACTGATTTCCACACGTGGCCTTCTCTTTTCTAAAACGTAAATGCGTTCTATTAGTAAAATGCATTCAAAAATTTTAACGTGTACATTATAAAAGTATATATATATATTTATACTAATGTACAGTGTAACCCAAAATTTTTTGGACCTATACAATGAATATTATACATAATATATGATTCAGGTAAACGTACCACTAAAGGTCTTTTGATGCGGTATATTATAAAAATACTCCTCTCGATACACATGGTCATTCTAAAAGGATGTTTTGTAAGAAATTATTTTTTCTTTAAAAGAAAGTAAAATATAATTTCCTATCAACGATTTTAAAAACCATGAAATCAAAATTTTTAAAAATTTAATAAAAAATTAGAAATTTTTTTTTGGAGTGCATAAAACGTATTTAAAATGCATTTTTGAATTTTGTATCAACTTATAAACTCGATATTTGTTCTCAGCATCCTCAAAAACCCTTAGAAATAGTTTTTATGTACTTTTAATAAAAAAAATTTTAAATGCATATACAAAATGCAATAAATGCATTTTTAACTCTTTTTATTGCATTTGTACCGAATGCAAGAAAATTACATTTTTCTACACATCACCACGAACATTTTTCAAGAAACCCCACTTCAATACCTTTACTCCCATCCAGATTCTTAACTTTCAAAATAATTAGCTATTTTTCCTCGACTAAGTCAAATACAAAGTGATTCAATTAAAAAAAAATTTACTTTAAAAAAAGTTCATGTAAGTTGTTAGTTTACTAAGTTTCCATTTAAAAAATTCGCTGAACATAATGGACAGTATATAATTTATAAAATTTAAAATACACATTAGTTCGAAGAAGATAGATTAGATGTAAGGTAGATCGCAGGTTACACCTGCCTACTATATATGTTGCAGCGCCTACCATGGTCACCTGTCTTCTTTGATTGACATTTCTCCATACAAGTTTCATGATGACTCTTCAAAACCTGCGTGGGTTCATGTGGTAAGTACTAAAATTGTTGTAATTATCATCAATGGAAAATTGTTGTAATTATCATCAATGGAAAATTGTTGACATTTTGACATGCGTAAGTATTTCTTAATAATTGTAACGTTTGAGTCATTGGAATTGGGCCTGATTACAAAAATACGGTTCTTACAGTATTACTGTGAAAAGAAATTTATAGTAAAATAAGGGAAAAAAGGAAATATCATGCAGTAAGAGAGATTTGTAAAGGTTGTTAGATCGTCTGAAGTGTGTGCTTATATGTGAAATGTTAAATGAGATTTTGCTCTTGGAACCAGGAAAAATATGTATTTACAGTAGAGTGAATAAATCAGGAGTTCCGAAGAGAAAGGTTTGGTTAGAGAAGGAAAGGAATTTGAAATTATTAATATACTCATCTTCATTTCTGTTTAGAATATTTCTATATATTTCAGTACAGTTTTCTGCCATTCCTAACATTATAATATTCTCCTCTGTTGACGCGTTTCAGAGTAACTCCATTTTCAAAGCTCAAATCGTTTGAAAATGGAGCTGCTACGAAACTCGTCAACACAGGAGACTATTATAATGTTAGTAATGGCAGAAAACTCTACTCAAATATAAAGGAAATTGTCTTGAAGCCATGTAAGACCTTTTGTAAACATTCTGGAATGAATGGGGGAAATGCCAAAAAATAAGGACAAGAATAGTATGTGATGAAGGGAAGAGAACATCTACGAAATATGATGACAGAATGAATTTAAATTTTGTCTCGTTTTTGCCTAGTGGTGAAACATGATAAATCATAGTACTAGTTACGTTATGTTTTTATTTTGTTTGTGAACAAAATGGTTTTCAAATTAATTACTAGAACTGTTTTATCTTATTTGTCTGTCTATAACAGAAAAAATAATACAAATAATGTTCTGCATTAAATTATGAAGAAAGTTCTGGAGTAAATAAACTGATTCAATGAAATAACAAAATTGTTTGTTGCGTAGGTAGCTGGTTGTAGACCCTTGATTTAAATAATTGAAGCCAATAAAATGGTAGTAAATATGTTTTATATACTAAGTATATGCTCACTTAAAATACTCAAAACAAACAAAGGCTAATAGAAAAAATGGTTAAGAGGGTTTTAACAAAGCAAGAACTATGATAAATTTCTGACATGTAGCCGTGATTTTAACAACATACTTTAAATTTAACTAGTGTTGTCCTTACATATTGAATAAATTGATGACCTACTACCATAAGTTTCTTTGTTTGGATTATAAATAAGTGTCTACTTCCTTATCAACTACACTACAGGACACAGAAGGACATTAAGGTCAAGTTTAATAACATTAGATCAGCTGTTTTTGTTGTGCGTCTTGCTTAGCCTTATGAGATCTCTGACAAGTGTTTTGTAAAGATTGTTTGTACAGTGTTTAACTGGACTATGTCTGTATGGACATAAATGTCTATATGGACTAAATTGTTTATTTTCTGTATTATATTATATAGTCCTGAGCCACAGAAAAGATCTAAATATTTGTTTCATACAGAAAAATTATATGTAATACAAAATTAAATCTTTAATAGAAAAACTGTAAAAACTTTCTTCTCGTGAATATTGTTTTAGCTATGATTTAAGCAAAATTTGTATGTGTATGTATGTGTGTGTGTGATTGTGTGATTTTGTGTGTATGTGTGTGTGTGTGTGTGTGTGTGTGTGTGTGTGTGTTATAAAATAAGGTTAGAAGTTTTCTAATTTAAATTAGTAAAATAGTAAACTAAATCTAGTAAATGGAATTTTTTTACTAATTTTATCAACAAAACTCAAAACAAAAATTCCTTTAAATATTTTGGTGAAAATTATGTCAAGTTAATGAATCTTTTCCTCTTTTTATCTCTTACATTTCAGGTTTTTCTAACAGTTCACAGATCTCACTATTTAATACTTTCCTATTAACATTAAGCTTTGTATTTCTTCTTCAGAGATTTCAGTATACCTTTATTTTCTACTTTTATAATTTGCTTCGTCCTGAATGATTTTATCTTGCAAAAACTTTGTTTCCATTTCTTTTCTTTTTTTTTTGACTGATTGAATTTTGTTATGAAAAGGTGTTTTGATTTTACTTTTCTCCTCTTCATTACTCAGATAAAAATCTTATGTTGGAAGTCTTAACACCTCTCCAGTACTTAAATATTGAAATGATGCATAAAGGTTTAGAAGTCACCGTTAGATCAGATGATGGGAATTTAAGTGACATGTATATTCAGGATTGTAGGAGATGATAATGGGTATGATTTCCTCCCTATCCATGTATCAAGCATTAGAATGTTCGATTGTTCAAAGAAGAATTGAAATCCAAATTATTGAAAATATTGTAGGGGAAAATGAATGCACATTTGAAGCTTGACTTGGCCGTCTCCATTCTATAAATTTTTGAGAAGGCTGACTTGACTATGAAGCAAGGCTTTCAAAATAATCTTTATGATTGTCTTTAAATGGGATCATTAGAATTCAGTGGTGCACTTTATATTAGGTATGATACAAACTAAACATGTCCATGTAATATTTCTTTGCATAAAAGAAAGGATGCTTTTCCAATAGGTTTATTCATTCCCTAATCAGTTTTATACAAATTTGATCATAAGAAACTGTTGCTTCAGCTTCAGCTTTTCAAGGTTATTTTCCATAAAGTGGTGGTAAAAGCAATTAACCATATTAGAAATTCATTCCTAGAATCCTTAATTAATTGGCCAGTATGGATGACGCCATGTAACTTTCAGCAGAGATCTACTCTTCTATTTGTTCTTGTTAAATAAGTAGCATTATATTATCTCTGTAACTTATCTAATGTTTTGCCTGTTCTGCTGACATAGAATATCACTTGTAATAAATAAATAAAACCTCTAACAGTTAGTCTTCTAGTGATTTCCTCTGAAGATGATTGCTTTGCAATTGAAATGCACATCAGGACATAAATAAAACGTTTTTGTGGTTTAAGTGGTTTTATTTATTTATAATAAAAAATTACACCACTTCTTGGCCAAAAGAGCATAGAAGGTTCCAAAAATTAAATTTACAAATTAAACTATTATTAGTTGTTATACACTTTCTTAAGACGTATAAGAAGATTTTAACTCCAAAATTAATTTAAGGAATAGAGATAAAAGTTGAAAATCTAGAACGGATAAAGCTTTTACAATTTGCAAAGAATAAATGTTTAAGTTTGGAAATAAAATATTTTTGTAATAAATTAAGCGAGATTGAACTAGAACTTGATAAATTACATTTAATGTTGGCAAATAAATGTAAAGAGAATTGGAATGTGTTTTTCTAATAAATTCAACACAGTTAATGAACAAAAAGAAACAGAAAAAAAATTGAATGGGTTGATGAAAAATGGATTTGATAGAACTAATAACCTAAATAACAAATCAATTTTAGTTAAAAATGAAACCGGCCTAAAATTTACTCCGTTAGAAATGGAAATATTAAGTAAAGGATTGAAATATTTGCTATTCATGTTTATTTGAGCACTCGAGATAACCATTGAGTAAATGATAAGTTAAATATCGAGTTAAAAAGTTTATTTATTTAGTGCAACATTTCGGCAACTAAATTGTTGCCCTTATCAAGCCTGAAAACAATTTCATGTTACAATATAAATAAGCATACAAGTACAAGTACACTCCCAACAAAAACTTTTAAAAATTTCTATGAAGCTTTAGTAAAAAATTAATAAAATAACCCAGTTTCATGGTGAGAGTCATACATTCATCTAAGTATAATAAAAAACAGTAACAAAACTGAGATAACAACAATATACACATGTAAAAAACACCTAAACAAAATAACCATATATAAAACAACAAGAGTTCAACCATAGCACCAACATTGACTAATTCTTGGAGTTTTTAATTTATATATACTACATAATTTATAAAAATCATTTTTAATTTTGATACCATTTTTTTGGAAGTTAAGAGGGACAACTCCAGAATAAGTACTCTTCCTCCAATACCCAACTCATAATGAGTAAGAATAGAAAAATTACTGAAGAATTAATCAAAAATATGCATTCTTTAAGCAATACAGATAATTATGTTACAAAAGCCACAAATTTATTTACGGTATCACTCAGGAAAAAATTCATTAAATGCAGTCTTTTTTGTTAGTTTTTGGAACAAATGGTCACATGACAGATGCTATTGAGCATGCCAAGAGGTCCAAATACCATTTCATCTCACTTTACAAAACTTTCCTCTACTAATTTAATTTAAAATAATAAATAATTGTAAAAAACAATAAATTATTGAACTCAGAATATTTGATAGGCAGTAGTATAAGGTGACAAATATCTTCCTTATCTGTGAAGATAATTAATCCCAGTGTCACCAGACTTGTTTATTTTAGCCTTGTCGGATTCTAAGCAACAAGTTAAACAGTTTTTTTACTGTGGGGCAATTTATTACTTTATAGCCTTGAAAATTGTAATTAAACTTTTACCTGAATGTGATTTAAATTTAGGCAATGTAATAAACATATTTAGGGATAAAGCTGGCTTGTGCTATTTATTAAAGGTATTTACAAGAAATTCAAAAGGCACACACTTAATTATTTTGTCTGTTTTCTCCTAATAGTATACAAAGTTTTTATTTTTTAAAATTTATATTAGATTTTAAAATTTATAGTATACCATTTTATTTTGTACCATAGTTTTAATTAATATAAAAAAAAGACATTCACAGGCCTACAAATTATTAATTTATTCACTCAGGCTTGTTTCAATGACAAAGTCATCATCATCAGTGAGTATTGTACTACGAGTACAAACTCCAACTTACTTTAGTTATAAGTTAGAGCTTGTAGTATCAATACTCACTGATAATGATGACTTTGTCATTGAAACCTGTCTGAGTGGATAAATTATTAATTTGTGAGTTTGAGTATGTCTTATTTGTTAATAACATAACCTCACAAGCTTGTTCAAAGAATAGTTGATATAGTTTTAATTATTTTACACATTTTAAAAACAGAAGAAAAGCAATCCTAGTTGTATACTAAATATCTTACATTTGTTTTAAAATGAGTTGTTAATATAACCTATTAATTAAATAATAAGTAATAGTTAAAGTTATGCAAAAAATAATACATCCATTTAAAGTTTAATTTCCTAAAGTTTGAAGTTCTGTATCATGTCAAGAGGTAGGTACTTTAAACAAATATTTTGGCTCTACTGTATTCCAATTCTGAATTTAAAAAAACTTTTCTTGACCTAATTTCATTTAAATACACTGAGTTATAAAATTAAAATTAGTAAAGTAATAATTATCTCTCAAAATAATAATTATACCTTTGATCAAAATAAACAAACTGCTTCCAATAAAAATATTGGCAAAAATCCCAATACCACAAAAATTATAAAAATAACCATTTTTACAAGTTACCTAAGATTAAACCCTTGTGTATATTTCGATGACCATGTCAGCATCGTCAAAGGTTCCTATTACAGTCTAGAATATAATAATTTACAAACTATACTGACAAATTATTGTATTCTAGACTGTAATTTTATAATAGGATTCACTGATGAAGATGACATAGTCATCAAAATGTAGTTATAGGTGTAATCTTAGGTAACATGTAACATTAGTTATTTTTTTATTATTTTTGTGATATTAAGGGTTTTTCAAGATTATTTTTATTGGAATATATTTTACCACTGTGCTCTTGATATTATAAACTGTCCATCCAAAAGCTCTAAACGCAAAAAATATTAAAATTATTTGAATTATAGAAAGTTAAGGCTTAGCCTTGTATTAAGCAAACAGTGAAATATAAATCCTTTATTTAAGATAAACAAGTATTGTAGAGAATAAAATTTAAGTTAACTTATTATAGACAAGAGAGGTTTTATTCTTTGGTCAAGAAGACCTATTTAGAGTAACCATCAGAGAGAATAACAAACCAGACAAATCCTAACATTAAATAGCTTGTGTTGTACAATTAATAAACAAGTAACATTAAAAAAAAATTTAGGTCAATTTCTACTGAGGTCAACCAAAAAAAAAAAATTTGTTTGAGTTACTTTTTATTTTATAATTACAATTATTATAAATATGTATACACATACGGCAGAATCACAATATTAAGTGGCAAAATAGAAAGTGAATTTCTTAGAAATTTTCCATTTTCCTCTCTGTACAGTATATGGTGATGGATTATTATTTTTCTTTGTTACTATTTATTAGTTTTCTTTTGTTTCGTTTCTAATTTATGAAGCTTATACGGGTTTATAACTTTTGATTCAAACCATCTCTGTAATGCTTCACTATTGCAAGGAATCTTTCTTTTATAATTTCATATAGATCTTTAAGTAATTGATTGCTAGCTATGGGAAAGTTGGCTCAGTGCCAAAGTGTTGGATTTCAAACATGTCGGTCCTCAGTTCGAATTCAAGCGTGAAATTGAGTTTTTAAAATTTAAATTAATGAATAAGTATTTGAAAAAACTACTATAGATTTTTCGTCCACTATAGGTTAAAAAAATTTATTTGAACTTGATCGGATGAACAAAAATGTATTTTAATAACAATTAAAAATTTGTACGATATATGTATATATACAGAGAGTGTGAGCTAATAAAAGGAACTGAAAAAATTGTAAACCATTTAATTGTTGAAATAGAAATGAGTTTATTAAAGAAGAGGTTATAGGAATTAATTTGACAAACTTGTAGAAAAAATCAACACTTTTTTGGAAAAAAATAAATTTTTCTATTTACATAGCAGAGGTACTCCAACCACCAGAATCCTGGTTAAAAACGACAAATAGAAAGAGAAGAGTTGTCCGGATCAAATAGAAATCATGGTAAAAAATACAAAAACGTTGCAGGTAAATTTGTATTAATTATTAGATCAGCTAATAGTCCTAATAAAAAACCAGCAACAATAATAAGTTAACCATTTTCACTGAATTATTATGAAAAATCTATTCTGACAGCTGTTGATAAATACTTGATCTGTTTAGATTCTAAAACGGCGTAGTTTATTACTAATGACTATTAATTTAGTGGTGGAAAACATTCTATTTATATCACAGCTATGGTGGCTTTGCTAATGTTAGTATTGGTTTCACATTCAAACTAAAGTTTTTATCTGTTACAATATTCAAGGATGAATGAATACTTGCCTTAATAGTATAAATATCACCTTACTATCAAAGTCGTAACAAGAGTGCCAACTTTCTTCAATTCTAAAAATGTACATTCATGCCAAAATTCCTGTCCCAGACTTTACATTTGAACAGATAAAATAACACCTGTAATAAAAATATTATTATTTGTTAATCTTCAAAAAGTGGTTATTATTTGAATTAATCAATATGGTTGTTTTGATCTTTTATAAGAATTGTGTAGAACTCCTATTAAATGTTTTCATGCATTGATATTTGTGTTATGGATTCATCTTCACAAATCTCATACAGCAGTTCAATAAAAGGTACTCAAAGAATATTTGTGAAGTAAAAATAATATTCTTCAAACGCTATTGGAGAATATTAATGAATATTGGAGTGCACTGTGAAACATGTAACACACACACACACACACACACACACACCAAAATGTTGTAGCATTTCACTACATAGATCACAATGCTACACCAATTGATTACCCTACACCAATGCTGCAAACAACTCAAAATTAGTGTACAGATATCTGACAATACTACAAAAAAAGCAACAAATTGCTTAACCATTCTGACAATATTATAATGTAATTACTCTATATAGATATACACGTAAGTGTATTGTAAACTTTAAAATTCCGTCTAATACTATCTGGTAAAAATTGTAGGAAAGATAACAGATTGCAATGAGTACACTACATGACAAACTTTACATTTCTAGCAGTTCTTGAGTCTGACTTTATAGCAGTCACGTTTGAGAGAAAGAAATCCTAACACATTCAAGATCATTAAATCTCTACCTTGTCAAAAGTATAAAAAGTGACTTACTCAACACATATGCTCTATGTATAAGAAGCATATATATATATATATATATATATATATATATATATATATATATATATATATATATATATATATATATATATATATGTATAAAAAGAACTCTTTTATCATTCTTAGTATTGTACTCCTGAGGATGTTGGTAATGTAAACCAACGAAAAGCTTTGAGTTTATTATTCAATAAATTGAATATTCCTGTATTTGTGTATATTATTTGATCTTAAAAATATTCTAACAGGAAAACACATTTGATATTCTATATATATATATATATATATATATATATATATATATATATATATATATATATATATATACGTTGTCCATTATTTTTCCGTTGCACTGACTTTATGGAGTTGATAAATTACTATTGTAAATACTTTTATCCACCACTAAGTGCAATAATTTTACCTTGTTGTGATAAGGCACCTTTCGGTCACTTGACCATTGTCGAATCACTTGAGTGAGTCAATAGTAATTTATCAACTTCATATATATATATATATATATATATATATATATATATATATATATCGTGATATTTCACGCAGTCCATTATTTTTCTGTTGCATATATGTATGCATAAACTTCATATATATATATATATATAATTTTTTTTCATGTTGTCCATTTATATCACAATTTTAACACCAACTAAGGTAAACAACTCTACTTGAAATTCTTAACTTAAACATCAAACTTCAAAACTGCATTAATAGGATGTTTCAATAAAAAATACATATCACTCAACATTACACCTAAATACGTAGAACTAAACTTACGAAATAATCAACACGTCATAAACAAAGCAAACAAAATAGACGAATTACACGTAATCAAAGAAAATATCAAAATTGCATACCTTGTAACCAAAATTATTATACAATATCAAGAGCACAGTGGTGCAATATATTATATTAAACATATTGGAAACAATCCCAGTACCACAAATATAACTGATAACAAGTGTTACCAAAAATTAAACCCTTATATACATTTTGACGACCATCTCGTCATCATCAGATGGTCTCATTACAAAATTACAATCTAGTAAACAATAAGTCACAAACAAGACTGACCTTAACAACCAAAATTAACAATAACAAAGTGTATTAAAAAATAACAAAATTTATTATCATGTTTATGAACTGAACAGGGTTCTATAAAGTCAGTAATCTGGATTCTTCCAGGCACCATGTCCGGATACTTACCGAGGGAAATACAGAGACGTAGACTATCCTGGGGAAGATTTAGGGAAGAAGTATGCAGATGAAGTTCAGCATGTGATTAAGAAAGTACAAGACAGTGGACGCGGTGTATGCACATTTTTTGCTGAAAGTTTACAGAGCTGTGGGGGACAAATCATTCCTCCCGCTAATTACCTAAGGAATGTTATCAGGTAAATGGTTCGTAGTATTTAAGGCATATATTTGGCAGAACTGTGAATTAACATACAGTACAGTAAACAATTTGTATTTTTGTTCTGTCAGTTTTAAAATTAGTTGAGAGATTTTGAATCTTCCCCAGATCTTTTCATGTGGTAAAATATATTTAAAAAGTTGTGATGGATCAGGAATTTTAGAAATTGTTTCATTTTGCTAAATATTATAGTTTGGTATTTTGTTGAATGAACTTTTTTCTACATTAATTTGATTTTACTCTCTTTACTGATCTTGATTATTTTACTTTTAAGAAAAAGATGACTGTCACAAACTTTCTACTGTAGTTTGTATCCTTGTGGTTTTCTTATTCCGGCCATACTCTTCAATCCTTATTGGTTCTCCTTCTTTTACTATTCAGGGGATTGCATTTTAATGTTCTGTAACTCTGATTCGAAGGTTTTAAGATTTGAATGTCTCAATTACAAATTCTTTTCAGGACTCTGATGAAATGAAAGACGATAATATAAATAGAATTATTGAATGTCTACATTTCTGCCAACAATTTTTGTGGTCCTTCTCAGTACTAAGTTTTAAAAAGATATAATTACATGTCCATGACTAAGTCAAAACTAAAAGAAGACTTTTAGTCTTGGTGTTGTAACTATGTTTTTTTTAACTTGATATTTATTCTTATATAAAAGAACCACAACAATTGTTGGTGTGGTTGAAAAGTCGACTTTCAATATATATTTGTATATTATTGTCTCTCATTTCATCAGAGTCTTGTTATAAATTATGAAGATTGTCTAAAGGTGTGACGAATCTAGAGGTGTGTTATTTTTCCTCTATATTTATTGTTTAGTATGTCACACCATTAGATATATTTTTTATTCTAATACATGCATTGTTATGATTTTGTTATACCACAGTCTAAACCACCATATTATATTAATCTACACACTATAAAACTATTAATAATGATGAATGATCACCATATTCAATTTCCAAGTCTCACACGGGGATAACAATTCACATTTGACAAAGGTTTTTAAATTTTAACTTTTACAAGACTAAACATCACCAAAAAGTCACAATTAGACAAATGATCCTCTCAGATTATATGGGACCTGTGCCGTAGGCTCCTCATCATTCTTCAATAAAAAGCTCATCTTACTTTAAACAATGCTATCAAGATATGGACACTCAACCACTTGGAAAATATCTTGGAAATGTGGTATGTTTAATTTAGATTTTTTTGTGTTTGCAAACATTCCCTATGTTTCAATTAGGACTGTCAAAACTATAAAAATCAGACTTTTGTAGTTCTTGTTTCACAAAAATTAGTTACTACTATGGGTGTCACTAGGCAAAAAACAACTACTTACTGATGTTTTTCTGCAGATGAGTTTCAGATTAGGTCAGTCCATTGGCAATGCTGTGAGTCATGGACAAGACTTATTTACTTGGAGAAATTACTTAATTAAACAAATGTTCAAATATCGTAGACATGGTTTTAAGTTTACACTATACAAGCTGTTTGTTTTTACTATTCTCAGCTATTTTCCTACGACAAAACCTACTTGAAAAAAATAACACTGGAAGATATGGGTAAGGTTTAATCCACTTGGAATCCTTCAACATTTTGCAATCTTTGAGAATATATTGTAACTCATTTTGCTAGATGAGAATATAACTATTTCATAATATTATGAATGTGTTTTTAAGTACGGGTTTTTTAATTCTTTATACATTCATCTTCATTTGTGTTACGAGTATTTCTATATACTTTAATACAGTTTTCTGTGTTTCCTAACGTTACAATATTTACCTCTGTTGACGCGTTTTGGAGTGACTTCATTTTCAAAACTTAAATGGAGTACGACTGAAATGTAGTCACTCCAAAACGGGTCAGCGGAGGAAAATACTGTGACTTTAGGGAAGACGGAAAACTGTACTCAAATTTATGTTTTTTCTAGTAGGGTTTTTTTAAAGTTTGATTTACCCCATAGACAATTTTTATTGTGTGTCCTTTAATTTTAGTATGTACCTCCATTTAATGTGGTGTCAAAATTAGGTGTTCAGATACTTTACAAAATTAAATTGTTTAATTAAATTTTGGAATTAAGTAATAATGTGCATTCCCTTGTTCTGAAAAAAAACTAAAAATATATTGATAAAAATGAAAAAGATGTACATAAAATATTTTACTTGTATGAAATATTTCTTACAAATATGGCAATTCAGTCCTCATTACCATATTATAACAAGGCCTAGTGCTAATTTATGAAGGCTGAGAAGTATATTATGTAAATTGTATAAGGCCTGATTATAGCTAATTTATAAATTGCAAGTTTATCACTATCTAAATAAAGATAAAACAATTGTGATGCTCTGAATCATCCAAAATTCAGTTATTTTTAATAGAAGCCTCTTATAGGTCATTAAGTGTAATGTTATTAGCTGTTTAAAACAATTTATCAGTCATTTTAAAAATGACAAAAATTTTGCTTGCTTATATAGTAACTGACTATATAATTTTTTGTTAATGATTTATTTTGTCATTATAAAGTTGTACTGTGACCTATATTTATTGTGTCAGATAATCAGAATCTTTAAAATTTATAGAATTATGTTCAATGAAGAATATTTTATTTTAGCTTTGGTAAAGTTTGATTTACATTTTGGTAAACATTTTAATTTAATTACCTTGTAGTTCATGTTGTTACAACTAAAGGTCTATGTAGATTCTAAAATCTTTCACTTTTGATGAAAGCCCTCTTTATATTGACATTTTTTAGCGTCAATAAATATTGTATTTTTTTCAGGCATGTTCATGAAGCAGGTGGATTGTTCATTGCCGATGAGGTACAAGTAGGGTTTGGTCGTGTCGGTAAACACTGGTGGGCGTTCCAATTGCAAGGAGAAGATATTGTTCCTGATATTGTTACTGTTGGTAAGAATCTGATATTATTACCTGAGACATAACATTAACCCTAGACATTATTAGTATTGTTACTACAAGCGTATTTCTAAACCGAGGGCCGTTTGTTTATATTCCCTCATAGTTCGCGTGCACGCCTCAACGAGCGCTTGCGTCGCGTCCCAGCATGCCTTGGCAACAACTACACTCAGTTACAGCTGTGTAGTTGATCTGTGCGTTGTGTTCTGTGCTTGCAAAATGTTCAAGGTTATCGAATTCCTCTCTCCTTGCAAAGTTCGTTCGGTTATACGGTTTTTGTCGGCAAAAAACATATCTGCTGCAAAAATTCACCGACAGATTTCTGAAGTTTACGAATCTAAAGCTAATGCCATGTGTGAAGGAAAAGTGCGTAAGTGGGTTCGAGACTTCAAAGATAGCCGTGACAATGTCCATGACGAAACGCTATCTGGTCATCCATCTCTAATGTCAGACGTTTTGCTGGCTTCAGTTAGAGCAAAAATTCGTGACAACAGATGCTTCACGATCACTACTCTCTCACACGAATTTCCGGAAGTTTCGAGGTTTGTGATTTACAAAATTGTTCATAAAAAATTAAACTTTAAGAAACTGTGCTCGCGTTGGGTCCCTAAACTCCTGACGAAGAAGGACAAACACAAAAGACTCTAGAGTTCCTTGAATTTTCTGACACGTTATGACGAAAATGGTGAAGACTTGCTGAGTCGGATCATAACTGGAGACCAAACGTGGGTTTCGCATTTCACTCCCGAATTGAAACAACAAAGCATGGAATGGAGACACACGCAATCTCCCGTAAAGATCAAAGCCAAATAGACTTTGTCACAGCGCAAGATCATGGCCTCCGTGTTTTGGGGTAGGCATGGTATTTTACTGGTCGACTTTATGGAATGAGGAACGACAATAAATGCAGAAGCCTACTGCCAAACTCTGAGGAAGCTGCACAGAGCGATTCAAAACAAGAGACGTGGCATGCTCACAAAAAGAATTTTGATTCTGCACAATAATGCAAGGCCTCACACTGGCGCTTAGACCCGAGCTGCATTGGACTCTTTTGGCTGGGAAGTTTTGGACCACCCACCCTACAGCC
Organism: Prosapia bicincta; assembly: GCA_036971475.1. Classification (NCBI taxonomy): domain Eukaryota; kingdom Metazoa; phylum Arthropoda; class Insecta; order Hemiptera; family Cercopidae; genus Prosapia; species Prosapia bicincta. The sequence goes on along the minus strand of JBAIZL010000002.1, from coordinate 186,590,850 downwards.
CTGATCTTGCGCCGAGCGACTTTCATCTCTTCCGTCATCTGAAACATCACTTGGGCGGCAGCCGTTATGACGATGACGACGAATTGAAAACGGCCGTGAATTCTTGGTTATCACAGCAGGTGGCAAGTTTTTATGAAGAAAGTTTCCAAAATTTAGTTGTGCGAGACAATAAGTGTTTACAAAAACTTGGATACTATGTAGAAAAATAGATAAAAGTATGTAGATTCCAAAAATAAAATTAGTTTTTGCAAATTTCTTTTTGTTTTTTTAAATTTTCAAACGACCCTTACTTTAAGAATACCCTTGTATATAACTAAATGAATAAAGTTGTGGAAAAAATAAATTTACGAAACTGCTTGACTGACAAAGTTAAATTGTACCAAAAATGTTTAAATGTTTTTCAGCTAGGAAGTTTAATGTTTTTTTATAAATGTAAAAAAAGTTTATGGAAGACATTCCAGTTGATATGATACAGGGATCAATCAAAGTATAAGTATAAGAGAGCCCGAATATTTGCAATAAAAATTTATAATGTGAACTAAACATCATTAAATAAGGGCACAGAAATATTTTTTGTTTTAATCCTTCAGGCGGTTTTTGCTATGAAGGATGTTAAAGTGAATGTGAACCAAAGACAGTTTTATGTCATTAAACTCCATGGTCTAGAATATGACCGAGGTTCATGGTTCTCAAGTGCACAGTTGCACTTTAGATGTAGCTTCACTATCGACTGAATTTAAAGAGGTGTCTAGCAGCTATACCTCTGTGTAGAAGATATGGAAGGATTTGTTAAATAAATAAGGAACTAAGCAAAAGACCCTATGCCTCTCTCCCACTAGGAGTGGAAAAAAGACATGGTTTGTGAGAGCAATATATACATCCCTTTAAGTAGATGTTCCCAGTTTCTATCTTCCTAGCTGTTGTCCATTGTATGTAAAAATCATGAACTGTAAACGAAAATATTTTAAGATATCTATTTCTATTGGCCTGAATTAGATTTGAATTTATTAAAACCATGAAAGACAGGCTATTTCTAGGAACGGGCCAGTTCCGAGTCTCGATCCCAGGAATCGTTGACTCTAATTGTATCGAATAATCGTAGATACTCAATTCTCCATTGATTAGAGTGCTGTTTCTGTTTCTTGTTTTTTTAACTGTTAAAATATGTGTGCTGTGTAATTTATTGGAAAAATAATTATTTATCAACTATGTCATATTTATGTATTAGTTGCTTTGAATTAATTAAGCAATTAAAGCAAATGCTGATTTGAGATAACGAAATTTTATTATTATTAATGAAGCAACAACAAAATGGGTTGGGAGAGTTTCTGATTCGTTTGTCATTTCTACCTGATATATTTGTCATCCTTTCAAAAATGTCTATTCATAAATCAAAGCTGAATGTCTTGTGCAGCCTATTACGTTAAAATGGAACTTATAAAAGGCTTCACCATATGACCGAGATTTTTGTTATTAGAAAATATCATGTAGGCCTATAGAACTTAAAAGAAACAAGAATTGACTTAAGAATCGAGAATCGGAAGAAATATTTTAGAATCGGAATCAGAATCAAAAACTTTAGGAATCAGCCCATCCCTATTATCTTTTAACCCAATATGCAAAATATCAAAAAATAAAAACTATATCTATTAGTCAAATATGAAACGCACTAGTAATCAATAAGAAAAAAACTCTCATGCAAATACTTTGCAGTTTTGTTTTAAAAGATCAATTTAATAAACTGGTTTTGTGTATGAAGGATATGAAAAGATAATTATGAATGCAGAGGGAAATAATTTAAGGAATTAAAACTTGTGTCGAATATAGGAAAAAAATTAGTTTATGAAATACATCTCTCTATTATGGGGCATATGGAGAGGTATATCCATTTCACCAAGGTATAGAAAGAGAGATAGAGGCCTAGTGCTGGCTTGCTTTCTTTCTGGGTCAAAGAAAGCATCTACTATCCCCCCTCTCTGCATGATATAGTTAGTCTGTTTTAAATAACACTGCTAAGAATATTTGATGTAATGCAATGCAAACTACAAATAAAAAAAAAATGAAATACAGTGTTTATATAAAGTAAACTGTACAGATTGTAACAAATTCTACATTTGGCAAGCTAGTCATAGCTTTTAACAAAAATTTAAAGAACATTCTATTAAACATGACACCTCAAATTTTGTTAACCATATAATACATCCACAGATATCAAAAACAACAAAAATTTACCATATTTCAACACTCTTAAAACATTTAGTTAATTAGAGTGTAGCTAGTGAGAACTATTCACAACGGTAAAAAACCAAGCATGGTGAGTAGTAGTCTAGCATTGAGGAAGGTGACATCATCACTGAAACTAGTCTGTGTTATGAACTAGTGTGTTTGTTTTTATTAAAAACTAATTTGTGGTGAGATTAAGAGTTTGCTATTTTGTTTTTTACTATTGTGACTCTAAAACAATATGAAATTTGAAAACATAAAACAAAATAAAAACATAACAAGGGCCATATCTAATATCTATACAAAATAATCACTCGTTGATCGCATTATAGAACACGGAACTTTAAAACCATTTCCATCTAGGTCGACATTTCCCATCAGCCAGTCTAGACACAGATGCAGGGAACTTATAGTGATCTTAAACATTATGTCTCGATATGTTCTTCACAAGTTGTTAATTTGTTAAGTTCAAACTTTTTTTTTAAACATCGTCATAACACACGTAACGAAAAACAATTTCATCAAAAGAGTTGTGAAATGAGTATAATATTCTTGAAAAGAGTGAATTGGTGAAATTAATAGGAATCATACTTGTCGAGAAACGGTGTTGGGATGATATAAACTCATTTACGATATAATTTCAGTGTGATGTTGGAGTGATGATATAAAAGAATGATTAGAGAGGAAAATAATTGCTAAAGTTGGCCATGAAAGTTATAACGATGTGAGTTTCTATCAGACAAAAAGAAGTGAAGTGCTTCGAAAGTCCATGTTTTGTCAAAAACATGACAACTAAACAGTGGAAGAATAAATGAAATCAGTCTCATATGATATTAATTTAAATACGGTATGTCATAAAAAATTTAGTTTTCAATTCCTTAAATCTATGGTTAATGTTGCAGGTAAACCTATGGGAAATGGACATCCTGTAGCTGCAGTTATAACCACACCAGAGATTTCTAAAAGTTTTAAAAATACTGGGATCGAGTATTTCAATACTGTAAGTAGTGGTATAATTATTTAAATGGTTCTATGAAATACATTATAATACAAGTACTCTTGTCAAATACATATTTTTACTTTTTAAAGAATAATATAGAAGAGTCATTTTAAAAGTATCACATAGTTTTAAAAGCATTACATATTTGTGCTAAAATATTTTAAGAAACATTTCTTAGTATCTAATCAACCTACTCAATGTGCATGAATACATTGGAATTTGAAAATAACTCATAATTTGAAAATATCATCATGAAGATGAAGACCGTCTTGTCGAGTACACTGTGCAAATCTATCATGAAATTTGTGGATAGATCAAAATAAAGTGTCAGGCTGTATTGTTAAATTCCCTCATTTTGTGTAGACAGGCCATATTCGGGTATTTCCTTTTTCAGTTTAGCTTCGTTTCGGTCTATTATATGACGCACAACTCAAACAACCCACCCCATTCCACAGTCATAAATCCTTTCCCGTTAGAGTCTTTACACCCGATGCCGCCAGTAGAGGGTTAGCTTTGTAAAAGGAACGAATGTTTTGAAACGCGTCAGCAAGTAAGCAATTACGTAGTCACTTAGTTAAGTATTTATAAAATTAGTAGTAATAAAAGTAAATACCACAAATACTAGATACAATTGAGAAAAACTATAAAATCTATGACATTCTATGTTGCATTTGTGTGTATAACACAAAATCTAATTTTTCATAAAAATTTATAAAAAATTTAGTGTATCCTTCCCATTGAATTTCCACAAATGTCAAAAATGACCACTAGTTTAAGAAATTTATCAAAAACTATAAACAGATTTTTAAGTGGTAAAATTTAGATGAAAATATAGCATTTCATGAAACATAATATGTGTTTTCTGACAGTTGTATGAATAATAGTGCAGTAATATAAACTTTAAAATTTAAATGGAGGTTTATTTTTATTTTAGTATGGTGGTAATCCTGTATCCTGTGCTGTGGCAAAGGCAGTGATGGAAGTGTTAGAAAGAGAAAACCTTCAGGACAATGCCACAAGAGTGGGAAATTATTTATTGAACTCACTGCGGCAACTAATGGCCAAACATAGTATTATTGGTGATGTGCGAGGTGTGGGACTATTTATAGGCATTGAGTTAGTGACTGACAGGAAAAAGAGATTGCCTGCATCTGCTGAGGCTCAGCACATCATTACAAGGTAAATAGTGTAACACTCTGTCTTGGAGGCTTTTAAAGTAATTTTACAAACATAATTACTCGAGGTGTAATAATATTAGCTTAATTTTAAGCTATGAATCTAACATGTTTTGCCTTTGAATTTATTGAAAGACATCATTCTTGTTTGTAGAATGAAAGAAGAGCGCATTTTGTTAAGTTCGGATGGCCCTGATCGTAATGTTCTGAAATTGAAGCCCCCGATGGTGTTTTCTATTGCCAACGCTGACCTGTTTGTCAGGACATTGGACATGATCTTGGATGAAATTTCAGATAATGAAGTGATGGAGTCATCAGAAAATGGTTTCTCAGTAGAGAGTAAGAATATCAGTAACTGCTCCAATGACTTAGAAATAAAGAAGAGTAAGATCCATTTAGATGACGACAACGAAGTAAGTACTGTTGCTGTACTTAATTGTACAAGAACTTTTTACAAAAGTAGCATCCATTTTCTTATTTAAATATTATTAAATCAAAAATTAAATTAAAAGTTCCCTTATTTCCAATGATTTATTATTTTATTTAACCTATCACAATTTTTGGTTCTGATAGAATATACTGAATATTTTATTTTGGAGGTCTAAATTTAATGCTTTGTCAATATTTTGATGATACTTAAACGCTTTTGCTTTACAGACATTGTGAGATATGTTATTCATGTTTAGAATAATTATTTTTGGATTTATCCACACTTATAAATATAGGATTTAGTAATTCCATTATATTACAAGGTCATACATATTAGTGAGAAAGACTACTCCACAAAGTGGAGATGGAGGTAGCTCATTAGAGGTTGGCTGCCACAAGGGCTTTTGGGGGCCCAGACCTGGGTAAAAAGAAAGACATCACATGATGTGTGCACTGAACAAAAGGTTAAATTCCTTCTATTACTTCACACTCTCCTTATATATATTTCGTACAAATTTTCAATCGTTAATAAAATACGTTTCTGTCAAGTGCAAATACATTTTATAAAAACATGAAGGATGATGATGCTAATACTGGTTTTTCAAATTTTAATTCATTAATTAAATTTAAAGAATAAACTTTAAGAGAGAAAAACTTTTCATAAAAGGTGTAAGGTATGCAATATAGTTATTTTGTAGCATTAGCCTTAACTTATTAGTGCATACAAAAAGATATTTGATTTTAAACGTTTTTCATGGTATTTTTGTCATTTCAATATAATAAACACAGAAAAAATGTTTTAAAATATTATCTTCGTATTTTGTTAATTTATGGTATGTTTGATAAATCGGACGCTCTGCACTCAGACTACAAGAAGAATGTATATTACAAGATTATTCCAATTGCATGCAGAATAACCTGCCTTGTGTTTTAAATAATATTAATGGTTACAGACTTATAAAAGGAATCGGTTTTGTTAAAAACATGTACTTTGTTCATACATTCATCCACAAAATATTTGTAAATACTTAGAAACTGAAATGCAAACTTTATTCCAAGACATATACTTTATGATACAAATTTGAGAACTTATATAGAAGTTTCCAAAAATCCCTTCTACTGCCTGTAGTACTGTTCCAAGCACTAAGGATGAAGTCTAACTTGACACTCAAACATATGAATTTGGCTTTTCCTGTATAGTTTGTTTGACATCGCTCTGTGACATTGGGTGCTAGCCAGTGACTGATGTTGTCAGGGAATATCTTCCACAGGTCTTGCTAATTGTTTCTGGTAAGGTGGTTTTCCGTGTATTTTCAATGAAGTAATGGCCAAGATTATTCTGAACGGCAAAAGCTGTTGAGTAGCCCAAGCTCCAGGCAGTAATTTACTATTGAGTAACCCTGTACTTACTACAGCAAAGAAATAGTGGGCCACCACCATTTTTGTTGTTTTATTCTAGTTCAAAAGGTAGAAATGTTTTTATTTAATAGATCGACAGCCCCCGCTATTTTCTTATTATATTTAGGAAATACAGTTGGTTGGAGTACCTGGGATTTAGATTGTTTACCTTGACCATCAGCTTGTTTTTCCAACAGAAAAATTCTCACAGTTTGATGCTACAAAACTGACACTATTATCATTCCAGCGTAACAACAAAACCTTAGCAACATATTAAGCTGTCCAAATGGCAATGAAGCTCCTTTGACGGTTCTAAGGCTACAGTGTTTAATTCTGTCAGCTCTAATAGTGCTTTTTGCACAAACCCTTATTTCCGCTAAGTATTTATAAGGAGAACTAAAGTTAAGTAGTTGTCAATATAAATGTATCAAAAAAAAGTGAAATTTATAATTATTTTGGAGTGTATTTTGTCCAACTTCATAGCGTTTTCCATATCGGACGCTATTGTTTATAAATATTGATTATAAATATAAAATACATACATTTGTTGATTCCATCTTCGCGTGAGTTACTAGTAATCACTAAACACTTTTTAAATGTTTTAAACTTGCCTATAGTAGCACTTGCTTTGCTTGTTGAGGACGGCCGTTTCGGGAGATGTGTCCCTTTGTCAACTCAGACCGTAACTGATCCCAAGATTTACGTATGTTAGGGTGGGGGTGGGATATTTTGATGGTGTGGGTGTATTTTGTGTGTATTAGGAGTTATGATGTCAAAAAGTGTGTGTGAGTTGTAATGTAATTGTGTATTGAGTATGTGTCTAGGGTGTAGTTTGAAGTGCCTATATATTTTGTATTGTTCGGTTGTGCTCCCCCATAGCTAGCATCTTAGCAGAAATATTTATACACCATATTGAACAAAACCACATTTTACACAACAATAAATACTCAGATAACATAAGTTACTGGTACAGATACGTCGACGACATCATAACATTATATAAAGGCAACACACGCAGAGCACACATGTGTCTAAAACACCTAAATTCCATACACCCTAAACTAACATACACCATCGAAACAGAACAACAAAACTCCCTCAACTTCTTAGACCTCACAATTAAACGAACAGACAAACAAACATATGAATTCAACATATACTGAAAACCAACCAGTACTAATACGACCATACAATTCCTCAAACCACCCACACCAACATAAACTAGCTGCTACAACACCATGATATATCGCCTGCTTAAAACACCGCTAGACAAAGATGAACACTACCAGGAGTTAAATACCATAAAATATATAGCACAAACGAACGGATACAGCCCAACAATAATTGACAAATTATACAACCGCCTAAAAAATAAACATAATAACCCAAATACAAACACACAAGATGACAATCCCATAAAATACTTATCAATACCATACAGATCATCCAAAACCCACAATATAACCAACACATTACGAAAATACAACTAAAAAATAGCTTACTCTACACACAACACTCTCAACAAACAATTTAAACCCAACAACAAAACCAACGACATTTACAACACCACTGGAGTTTACAAACTAACTTGCAGTTCATGCCTCAGTTTTTACATAGGCCAGACAGGGAGGTCATTCTACACACGTTACCAAGAACATATAAAAGCACTAAAAAACAATAACTACCAATCAAACTTCGCCGATCATCTCAACTCCTCAAAACATTACTACATAGACAAAACATCTAACCTACAAATTCTTCATAAACAACACAGAAATAACCAACGCTACACAACCAAACAATACGAAATATATAGGCACTTCAAACTACACCCTACACACATACTCAATACACAATTACATTACAACTCACACACACTTTTTGACTTCATAACTCCTAATACACACAAAATACACCCACACCACCAAAATATCCCACCCCACCCTAACCTACGTAAACCTTGAGATCAGTTACGGTCTGAGTTGACAAAGGGACCAAAGGTCCCGAAACGGCCGTCCTCAACAAGCAAAGTAAGTGCTACTATAGGCAAGTTTAAAACATTTAAAAAGTGTTTAATAATATACATTATTCCCTTTGTGAGACACATGATCAAATTTGTTACTTATATTGTTACAAGTAAAATTATAACATACATTAGTAATTATGCATGTATATACTAGTAGGGAATGAAACTAACCTTTCATTCATGATAGAAAATAAACTGAGTTTATGTCGACAAAGGGAAATCATGTGTCCAGTCTGTTCAGTAAACTGTCTGGGAACCCTGACTGTTCAACAGATTGTGAAAAACAACAACTCCCGATGGTAGGAATTAAAACTCTTGCATCCGATTAATCAAACACTATGTACTAGTGGATTAAAATAAGTGGCAACATACGATTTCATAAAAGGGCTGGTTTCATGTTATAGGCTGTGTGGTAGAACAGCTGATTTTATGTTATAGGCTGTGTGGTTGAACAGCTGATTTTATGTTATAGGCTGTTTGGTAGAACAGCTGATTTTATGTTATAGGCTGTGTGGTAGAACAGCTGATTTTATGTTATAGGCTGTGTGGTAGAACAGCTGATTTTATGTTATAGGCTGTTTGGTAGAACAGCTGATTTTATGTTATAGGCTGTGTGGTAGAACAGCTGATTTTATGTTATAGGCTGTGTGGCAGGACAGCTGATTTTATGTTATAGGCTGTGTGGTTGAACAGCTGATTTTATGTTATAGGCTGTTTGGTAGAACAGCTGATTTTATGTTATAGGCTGTGTGGTAGAACAGCTGATTTTATGTTATAGGCTGTGTGGTTGAACAGCTGATTTTATGTTATAGGCTGTGTGGTAGAACAGCTGATTTTATGTTATAGGCTGTTTGGTAGAACAGCTGATTTTATGTTATAGGCTGTGTGGTAGAACAGCTGATTTTATGTTATAGGCTGTGTGGTAGAACAGCTATTTTAATGCTTATGTTATGATACTTTATTTATATTAATTGTAATTATTTAATAAAAAAAGTATCTAAAATAAAAGTTTTCTTTGTTGACCTAAGTGACTTGAAACATTTTTTATTTCTATTACTTGTTTTTCATGGTAAATATGTTATTTAACTTGACTACTATAAAAGACTGTAAACCCTCAGAAAGTGTGGCTAGTTCCTACTCCTTTATGGCTAAGTGTTGTCTAGAAATCATGAGTTAAAAATTATTTGTCATAACAAATTTCAAAAATGTTTACTTTCTTGTAATCTAATTTTTTCTTGTTGCAGCCTCACATAGATTTGATTAAGATAAATCACTGAAGGAAAAGTCTGTGATGCAGAGTGACAAGTCAAGTAAATTTTGTTCCCAAGGAAATAATAAATATATAAATGTATGTATGTATGTGTGTGTATGTGTGTACATGCGTGTGTGTCTAATTTAATATACCAAAAATGTATAATTTATATTTTAGTAACTATCAATAAGAATATTTTGCTTACCTGTATAAATCTAAACCTAATGGTAAATATTATAAAGTACCTCACAAACTCTTGACTTATTTGTGTTTACCTAGTGAATAAGCCAAAGTAATATTGCAAGATTTCATTGTAATCTGTTTTATACTTCTTTTAGTTTACGTCTTTAATAAAATTTAGAAATTATTTTTGAAATATATTAGTAAAAATGATTTAATGTAATGTTTTGTGAGTACAAATAAAAACAGTCAGAAATGAAATCTAACTCATAGAAATTTCTGTCTTATTTTTAGAATACAGTGTATGGTTATTATCTTTCCCTAACTCCATCTAGGTAAAGTATACAAACACTGCTGTCTAGGATCAAACCTGCGACCAGGACGAAGAATGTTTATCCTAAAAACCTGTTCATTCGGTTTTCTCTAAGCTTATAAATAAAAAATTTAAGACATCCAGAGTCATGAAACTTTACTGTCCATTTAAATCATATTAAAAGAAATGGTTGCTTATTAAATGTTTTTTTTTTTTGTAAATAAATCTGTTACTTATTATCGGATGTTAATAGGGAAGGAAGACTTTGCTTTTGGTCTAGTTTTCATGTTTTTGCATTTTATGAATATTCTTTAAGAAAATCTAGTTATTGTCCTTTCTAAAGCCTATAGTTTCATCAATTTTTTAGAACATTACTGACACTGCGCAGAATTCTCAACGCCCATTTGCACAATGGAAATGCAAACCTGCATTGAACCATTACAAATAAGGTGTGAAAAACTAACCCTAAAGTTTTGGAACTCTCAAGAAGAGTAAATCACCAATACTGGACTAATTATAGAAAGGTTGCACGGAGACTGACAACCCAGCTAAGCCCACTGCAACATGCTGGAGCACTGAGAAGAAAGTATAACATCGGTGACTCAAATCCAACCCCGCTCAAAACTTTCAACAGGTCAGCTAGTGCCATGACTCTCAAAAGATTATAGTTACTAAACTTTAAGACCTCTATGCATCTTTCATTCAAATGAAACTATGGACGTTCTTCTTTCATTTGGTATAAGAAAAAAATATAGATCATTAATATTTGAATAGATATTTATTTTGTTGATTTTTCATGTTTATGGTCATATTAAAGCATTTTTTTTTCTATTACCCGGGTCTGAGCCCCCAAAACCCGCCCAGCCCTCGTGGCAGCCAACCTCTAGCGAGCTACCTCCGTCTCACATGCGCATGCGGTTAGTATCCCTACCGGGAATGAAGGAAACGGGATTGATTGCCCATGTACCAAGCTCATAAGCTCTTTCCATGGAGAATCAGGAGATAGTGAAATGAAACAGTACGGTAAGTGTCACGCTAAGAGCGGGATGAAAAACCTGGCAAGAAAGAAACCCTGCCAGGAAAAATCCTGCGACAGATCATGCAGGAACCCTGGGGGCTTGGATCACCTTATGCTAAGGAATAAGGAGAGGTATTACTTTGCAAATACCTTAAAGAATACCGTCAGGTGCTGCTACCTATCGGATTTACGTTAAACTATTACAACAAATTTCTGTATTTATCTCTTAGTCGAAATAAAATCGTTTTTTCGGGTTAATATTTACTCAAAAACTGTATATGTGTCAAAAATGAAATTGTGGACTTTTTTCTTTCAGTCCGTGTAAGAAAAAGCGTGTCATGATGAATAATTGAAAAGATATAGCTGTTTTAAAAATCCTTGTAAATTGCTACTTGGAAATGTAGTCTGGTTTTGTTTATGAATAAAAGCGTATAACAACTAAACCGTTAAAGATTCCAGCATTTCATTTTCACAACCTGTTTCTTTATTGATTTTTTATGTTCAGAGTAGTATTAAAGCGAAAAAAAATATTTTTTTAAATACCTAAATTTCAAGAAAATAATGTTATATATACACCTAAAGATGGGAAATCATTAAAATAACAACTTGTGAAAATTTGAGCTGGATATCTCAAACGGTGTAGAAATTATAAGCATTTAAAGTGACAAAAATAGAGCCTGACTTTACATTTCTAGGTTTGCACGATGCAAGCCTTTTTTAAAACTGATATATCTATGTAAATATTGATCCCAACAAGATGTTTCTTTACGTTACGATAGAAGAAAGTCCATATTTTCATCCGCTGTTTTTATTTTTAAAATATCTTGAATAGTCTTTGAGTAATTAGCCCGAGAAAACGAGTAATTTCCGACTTTTGCATAATGTGAAGGGGGAGGCCTTCACTTTTTCCTAAATTTCGGTGAAAAATCGAATTTTTCGTTTTGTACATGGGTAGTAGCAGCGTTTAACGTAGAGCGACGTGGGGCCAATAGCTTTTCAAAATTTTGTCTCGTTCTTGAGTTATATGCATTTTTGTAGAAGTATATTATTACTGAGAAATACCGATAGGTGCTGCTACCTGTCGGAATTACGCTGAACTATTACAACAAAATTCTGTATTTATCTCATAGTCGAATTAAAATCGTTTTTTCGGGCTAATTACTCAAAAACTATATAATATATTTCAAAACTGAAGTCAAAAAATGAAAATGTGGACTTTTTTCTTTCAGTCCGTGTAAGAAAAAGCGTGTCATGATGAATAATTGAAAAGATATAGCAGTTTTAAAAATCCTTGTAAATTGCTACTTGGAAATGTAGTCTGGTTTTGATCATGACTAAAAGCGTATAACAACTAAACCGTTAAAGATTCCAGCATTTCATTTTCACAACCTGTTTCTTTATTGATTTTTTATGTTCAGAGTAGTATTAAAGCGAAAAAAAGGTGAAAAAAAATATTTTTTTAAATACCTAAATTTCAAGAAAATAATGTTATATATACACCTAAAGATGGGAAATCCTTAAAATAACAACTTGTGAAAATTTGAGCTTAATATCTCAAACGGTGTAGGAATTATAAGCATTTAAAGTGACAAAAATAGAGCCTGATTTTACATTTCTAGGTTTGCACGATGCAAGCCTTTTTTAAAACTGATATATCTATGTAAATATTGATCCCAACAAGATGTTTCTTGTACGTTACGATAGAAGAAAGTCCATATTTTCATCCGCTGTTTTTATTTTTAAAATATCTTGAATAGTCTTTGAGTAATTAGCCCGAGAAAACGAGTAATTTCCGACTTTTGCATAATGTGAAGGGGGAGGCCTTCACTTTTTCCTAAATTTCGGTGAAAAATCGAATTTTTCGTTTTGTACATGGGTAGTAGCAGCGTTTAACGTAGAACGACGTGGGGCCAATAGTTTTTCAAAATTTTGTCTCGTTCTTGAGTTATATGCATTTTTGTAGAAGTATATTATTACTGAGAAATACCGATAGGTGCTGCTACCTGTCGGAATTACGCTGAACTATTACAACAAAATTCTGTATTTATCTCATAGTCGAATTAAAATCGTTTTTTCGGGCTAATTACTCAAAAACTGTATAATATATTTCAAAACTGAAGTCGAAAAATGAAAATGTGGACTTTTTTCTTTCAGTCCGTGTAAGAAAAAGCGTGTCATGATGAATATTTGAAATGATATAGCTGTTTTAAAAATCCTTGTAAATTGCTACTTGGAAATGTAGTCCGGTTTTGTTTATGAATAAAAGCGTATAACTAAACCATTAAAGATTCCAGCATTTCATTTTCACAACCTGTTTCTTTATTGATTTTACATCTTATAGTCATATAACAGCGTTTGGGAATCATAATTATTTAAAGTGATAAAAACAGCTCTCTTTTCCATATTTAGGTGTGGAAGATACAAGTCTTTTTTAAAACTGCTGTTTTGGTTTAAAAAATATTTTTAACAGTTTGTAGTAATAATTCTGAGAAAATAGGTAGTTTTTGGAAAGAGGATGTTTTCCAAATCTTCCTACATTTTGATAAATAATCAAATGTTATGTTATATTTATAAAGTGTTGCACAGTTTTACGTACAAATAGTGCTAATAGTTTTATAAATATGTCTAGCTCTGTGTAAACACATTATTGTTTTTTTGAAACCCAGTTCCGTTTCCTTAAAACTTGCCCCAACCTCGTTGCAGCCAACTTAACGAGCTGCCTTCATCTCACATGGGCACGCCATTAGTATCGCCCATGTACCAAGCTCATAAGCTCTATCCATTAGTAAATTACTGTTACAAACATAACATTAGGTACTGCTGTCAATAGGATTTATACTGAACTATTTGATTCAAATATTCTTTATGCAGCATAAAATCAAAATATATATCATTTCTAGAACCAGCTACTTAAAAACTGTGGAGTAAATTTAATAACAACAGAAAGCACTTAAAAGTATACACTTCCCCCTTTCTTAGGTTTCAAAAATATCCTATTGATAATAATTTAACAGAATTTTGTCTAGTTTTTGAGTTATTTGCACTTTTGTGTAAGTAACTTATTTTTTTACCTAGGTCTGGGCCCCCAGAACCCATGATGTCAACCTTCTTTAGAACAGTCATATCTCTGCGAATATTCAGCAGAGAATTGTATTGAGAATTCGTATTGTTTGTTATAGGAAGAGATATAAATGTTTTAAAAAGCGTATAACTCCTATAAACATTTTTTTAAAGTCATGGTTTCTGTTGAAAGAACTATTACAATTGTTTCGTTGTAGACACTTACCTTTGAGCTTGTCTCTGGTGCTCTAGAACTGTAGCAGCTACAGTATCCTTACATGTTTTCCTAACATTTATGTATTTTACAGTTGATATGATCTGGGAATTCTGACTGGAAAAAATTAGTTTTTTTCTTAGTTAAAGAGTTTTTTTTACAGAAAAAGCGATACATGATCTTTTGGCAAGCAGTATTAAATCTATATTTCCAGTTGGTTCAACTGGTACAATTCCAAAGTGTAGAAAACCCTAAATTGGACAAGCTGTCCACTTGGAGCAGCAGAATATCAGAAAAGCCTCAATATATTTTCAGGACAAAGATTTGTGGTTTTACAAAGCGAACCCACCAATGAAAACATCCTTAAACATTGGTTTTCTAAGTTATAGACTACTTGGGTGAACCTACTCTTTCTATGGACAAAAGATCCTCTCTTTTATTCGACAATTGCTTTTTACACTGGCAACATACAGAAATATTCTATTTGTTTGTACTCCTTTAATGACGGATCGAATTTAAAAAATTAAATATTCCATTGTTTCCATCTTCTGATCTTTAATATGAAATTTTAATATTCGATTTTGTACAATCATTTTCCAATTTTTCTTCATTATGTGGTCTGTCACACAGTAAATACACTTTTATTTATTTTTGTTGGCTTTACATTACATATTTTAAAAAGTTTTTAGTCTGTTGTTTATTAAATACTCTAATTAAATGTAGTTGACTAAGTGAATACGTAAAGACTTACTTGCTGACAGCTTTTGAAACAATTGTTCCCTTTACGGAGCAAACCCACTACTTATTTGGTACAAAGATTGTCGTAATGTGTAAGATTTGTTTATATCTATTCTTAGAAAAAGATTTACAACCTGAGATCTTATTTCTGGGGAACTAAACACCAACTAGTGGTTTTTTGCTAAAATTGGGATTTGTTCAGTTTTTAATGAAAAATTAAAATAGGGATTTATTCCAGTATTACAATAAAAATATTGAAAAGAACCCCAATACCACAAAAATAATCAAAAATAACAAATAAGACAAGTTACCTAAGATGGGTTTAATCTTAAGTAACTTGTCTTATTTGTTATTTTTGATTATTTTTGTGGTATTGGGGTTCTTTTCAATATTTTTATTGTAATATATTGTACCACTGTGCTCTTGATATTGTGTATTTATTCCAGTGTTTAGCGCGCTTGCAACACTTCTTTACAAGTTAGCCTATAACAATATTAAAAGTAATATCTTTGTGAAGAAATATTAGTTTGGAAAGTTTTGTAGTGTGTACAAACATTACACCTTGATTACAATGTACCGGTTTCAGCGATGTTCTTGGCAGGCCTAGGAACCTAGAGTCTGAGAAAAAAAAAATAAAACTAAGTACTTTTTTATAATAATATATAAAAACAAAATAATTAATAAGAAATAATGGAATATAATAAATTATGTATATATTCACATGGTATTAATAGTTTATGGTATATTTATCAATAATTCCCATAAAAATTTTACCTGATAAATTACAAAGTCCTCAGAACATAGAAAATATAAAAACTTGACCCCCAAAAAATAAAATGGTGCAAGTATAGAACAGAGCACATTATTGTACTATGAACAGCTACAAAATATCTAGTTTAAAAAGGTTTTGTTAAAAAAAAAATGATAAAATTTCCTGCTATAAGCGTTAGGTGTTTCCATTTTCCATTTTATGTGCAATATTTTGCTACAACATAGAATACATTATGTGTTCAGTTCAAAATTTGTACGTGTTCTTTTCATTTGCATTGTGAGTGTTGAAAATCTATATTGTAATTTTAGTGTTTTGTACATTACTACCTTGTGATACTCTTTAATAAACCTCCTTGAAGACATTATACGACTTTATATTGGTTAAAATGAAGAGCCAATAGCTAAATAAAAATTTAAAGAATAAAAAATTTTAATATTTAATAGAAAATAAAAATTTTAGCTTATAAAATATCTTTGAAATAAGGTAAAGGCTTTGAATTTTTATCAAAATTTGTCATTTTGGAGATAGCGCCAAATTGTATTACGTTTTTGTGTGTTTAGATTTTCTAATTTGCCAAATAAAATTAGTTTTACAATATAATTTATTATATAGGAATAATTGATGTCCTGAAATATTTTACATTTAACCCCAGACTTTGTCTTTGACAATAAAACTCTACATACGTTCAAAAATATATTTAAAAAAATTAAAGACATGTAATCAATGTATATTTAAGAGCTCCCGATTCTACACATGCTTGATAGGATCCTTCTTAGGAATGACCGCTAGTTGATGCCATAATTTTCAGATACTTATTCCACATTTGGTTTGCTATATATATTTCTATAGGTTCAATGCCGAGTTCAATCTAAATTGTTGCTATCAGTGTAGTCTTCATACAGCCCTAACAGAGCCTGAGAGCTGCCGATTGCAGCCGTCGTATCTTTTCAAGGTGAGTTGTAGCAGCTTCACCCCACACTTCACAGCCATAAGTTGCATTGGATCGCACAAACTATAGAACGTTTTCCTCATTGTTGTGCCAGAACCCCAGTGCCGGCTGGAAACAGCTTTCAGTGCATTTATTCTATGCTTACAGGTTTCAAGAATGCGGTTGACATGAGCTGCCCATTTGAGTTTTGGGTCCAACACAATGCCCAGAAGTTTAGGGGTTCGGTTGTGCTTTAAGAATTTTCCGTCTACCTTCAGGATTGGAGTGAAATTGGCTAGAGAGTTCCTTCTTGTGAAAAATTAACATTCTTTTTGAAAATTCCATTTTTTGCACCAATTTACCATGCAATTGAGCGCTGTCTAAATCAACTCCACTGCCTCTTTTTTATTTGAATCAGTGGCCCATATGGCGTTGTCATCTGCATTGGTGCAACAACGTATCTGCACAGGTAAGGATTTTGTAAGATCATGCAATGCAATATTGAACAGCGTCGGACAGACAATGCCTCCTTGTTGTATACCACTATCAACAACGTAAAAAGATGATTCGGTTACATTATCAAATGTCCTGATAGTTCGGTCTTGCAGGAAGTTATTAATGTATTGCAGAATCCCCCTTAATCCCCAGTCTCGTGCATTGAAGAACCACTGTTGTACGTGGCACCATACCAAATGCCGCTTCAAAGTCTATCATTACCGCAATTTCCAATTGCTCACCCTCGCAACCAGCTGACGCCCAGACTTCAATTGAAGCAAATGAATATATTGAAGCAAAATCGGAGAAAGTATCTTCCAGGTCCTAAATGTATATGAAAGTTATCATTCTAGTCACTTTTAATAATTTTTATTTGCTAAACAGCAAGACACACAAAACATAGATAAGTTGGTAATTATGCTAGTATGAGAATTATTTAGCCCCTAAAACTTTTAATATTTAACAAAAGTATAAAACATTAACAAACAAATTTATAAAAATATAAAGTACAAAATTCAGATTACCTAAAAAAATACAATTTCTAATGGAAGACCTTTGTTGAAGAACAAACAAAGATGGAAATATTAATTACAATCTAGATGGCATCCCTCCAGCGACTACAATAGTTTCACCAGTAATGTATGATGCATCATCAGAACAAAGGAACGCTACAACTGGCGCAATCTCGTCAGGAGTCGATATCCTAAACAAGTCAAAATAAATAAGTTATTTCAAAATCAAAGTTATACTACAAAAACAACAATAAATTAATTAGCAAATATAATTTTTATTGAAAATTTTTGTATATCAGTGAAACAAAATTGTTTTGAAACATAATTATTGTCTTGCTGGAGATTTAATTTGTAGCGAGAAAAAACATTGTGACAAAAATTAAACTTAACTCTTTGATTAGCAACATGTGCCTGCCCTGTATGGCCTTTGGGAGCAACATATTCTTGAAAGATTTTTATACGTTTTCTTTATTTTTCTCTATTTTTTAAAAAATTATAGTAATATTTTTTATTATTAATATTTGTTTTAATCTACTTATTTTCTCATGTTAACCCAACTTCATCTTACATTTACTGACAATTTCTTTGCTAAAAATTATCTGTTAATCTTTTTTTTTTGTAAAACGTCATGGTATTGTTGCTGAGATGGAAACAATGTTAAAATTATGGTGTAATAATCAAGTAACAGTGAAAAATTGTCCTGTTGACCAGAACACAATTTGTTCCAAGCTAAACTGATTTTTGACACATTAAAAGAAGAAGCTGGAGAGGTAGCTAAGGATGAAATGTTTAAAGCTAGCAACGGTTGGTTCAGTCAATTTAAAAGTCGTTGTAACTGGCTCAGTATTGCAGAAAGTCGAGAGGCAGCAAGTGCTGATAAAGAGGTTGAGTCCCTGTTTCCAGAAAATTTTAAAGCTTTGATAGAAGAAGGTGGCTATACCAGCCAAACCATATTCAACGTGGATGAAACTGGCCTGTTCTGAAAGAAAATGCATAAAAGAAATTTTATAGCGCGTGAAGAGAAAACATTTCCAGGTTTTAAGGCCACCAAAGACCGATTGACAGTGATGGTTGGGACAAATGCAGCCGGTGAATGCAACCTCACATGGTTTATCGCTAAGAAAATCCAAGGGTATTAAAAACATTTCTAAGGCTGGCTTTCTCATGATTTGGAAGTAGAATAGGAAGGCTTGGGTGACAGCTTCCCTTTTTGAGGACTAGTTTGCTCATCATTTCATACCTCAAGTTGAACGTTATTGTAGGTTAAACAAATTCCTTTTAAAGTGATGCTATTTTTTGACAATGCACCTGGCCATCCCTTTTCTGCTTTAACTAATTTCGACATGCGTGGAAGTGATATTTTTGCCACCAAACACAACTAGTTTGCTTCAACCGATGGATCAGGGGGCCATCAAAATATTAAGAGCTTATTACACAAGAAGATCATTTGCACATCTGTATGAAACTATGAGGCAAAAAAGCGAGCTCTCTATTGAAGATTTTTGGAAACAAATGTTTTAGATGCTTTGAGAATCATTGGACAATCTTTGGAATAAGATTTCACAAAAAAACTTTTAATGACGTTTGGGAAAAGGTGTGTCCATTTTTTTCGCCACTGAATCTCTAGTGGAATCAGTGACAGAAACTGACAAAATTGTTATTGTGATTGAAGAAGTTGTCGCTTTTGCCAAACTACTAAACTTAGAAGTGGATAATTATGAAGTTCAAGAACTGCTAAATTCACACGACCAGGAACTGACAATTGATGAGGTTATAGAAATGCATGAGCAAGAGCAAGACCTTAAAAACCCAGATTCTTTAGTCTTAGTTGACGCAGATGATTAGAAACTTAACAAATAACCTTAGTTTAATTGAGCAAGGCTTACAAACTTTGGAACGCATAGACTCCAACAAAAAGCACATTTTTGCTACAAAACAAAGAGTAAAAAAAATATTAGCTAGTTATGGGGAAATTCTGCGTGAAAAGAAAAATCTTTAATAAATTTAATACATTTATCTCATATTTATACGTAAAATTACAGATAGAAAAATTAGATTATTAACAGTTACGCAATTACTTGTATCGTTAGGTTACTCCTAACACGGCACTCTTGTGATCGGTCGTACATGTTAGCGCTCCCTAAGCGCCCCCTAGCAACGCCTGCCACTTCTTTCACCTTTGGTTACCCTCTTAATCAAGCTATCTACTCAAAATTTGGATATTAGCTCGTCAACATCCTCGAGAAAGCATATTTAGAAGCTCGATTGCATACAACGGAAAGATAAAATAATTTCTCAAGAGCAACTAAAAATGTTTGATTCAATCTAACAGTGTGAGCGTTCGCCGGGTTAAGTAGTAATGTTACACTTTATACTGGGAGCACTAAAACATTCTTGTATCGAAGGACAACAGTTATGGAAAGAGGAGTTTGTAGGTCACAGACTACACAATATTATTATTATTATTACTACTATTATTTTATTACTGTTTATTATTTACCCTATTATTACTATTCACATTCTTAAATCACATTGCTTCCATGTTATTTTATAGAATAATTTCCCAACCAAGAAACATTAAACTGCCTATCGACTTTGCACAGTTTTGAACACATTTTTTATTTTTAAAAAGAAACGCGCTATCCATATTAAGAAATTTCTGACACAATTGTTTCATAAAAAACTAAAAAAGGTGGAGAAAACAAAATAGAAACAAGTGTTGGTAGTACAGTAAACTCCCGATTATCCGTGGGCGGATTAACCGGTTTGCGGATTATCCGGGGTCTGCGACTACTGTATATTAGAGACAATGACAAAATGCTTGGACGCCCGAAAACCTAATGTGTAAACCATAAGATTGTAAACAAATGTCAGCTAATCTTGGCTATAAATAGTCTAGGACGTGACATATGCATTATCCATGTCTGTCATATACATTATCGATCTTTATGACTTTGTGACACAAGTAGACACTGTGCGACAAAATGGTTCTCAAGAAACTTAGATCGCACATTAAAGCTGAATCAATACTCACAAAAAAAGATGAAAGTGACAGATTTTTTTGTTAAAAAGTGAAAGTATTATGTGTAAAGGAAACTACATACATACTTACTTTTGACATATACTTATGTACGTATTGTAAATAGTTAGACATATAAATGTACATGTTATAATCCGTCAAATAAATCGACATTTTAAATTATTTTGTGAATTTATTTTGTCCTCTGAAAATTATTTGTGAATTACATTAACCGGGGTCCTTATTTGTGTAACTTATGGTATAATAATCGATTATCGATCGTTTCGCATATCCTTTGTTCATAGCGGATTATCCGGGGAATTCGTTATCCGGCGTTGCCGGGCCAACCTATTCCACGGATAATCGGGAGTTTACTGTATTACAGCATTAAGAAGATGAGTACCTGAATGCTATTTCTGACCTTGAATAGTAAGAGAGTGTGTTCTATCAATGGTGTTTTTACCACTTACCCTAACCACGAAAAAATTTCAAAGAGCTGAGTAACATAAACAATAATTATGATTCTTATTGTTACGAGATGTAAATTAAAAACAAGAAAATAGTGCATATCTGCTTTTACCTAAGTGCTATCTGTGGAGATAATGTTGTAACACATTACACAAAAATTATTTTGTGTTAGGGAGATTTCTAAACACTGAATATTTCAGAGAACAACTTTAGAGAGACATTTTTGGTTAACTTTACTTCTTCACTTCTTTGAACAGGCATCCAGCTTCAAGAGTAGCCGATAGCACGATGTCCATGGTATATTGTCCTTGCCAGCCCCCAATGTTTCTTGTTTATGAGAATATCTTGCCATGTTGCCACTTTGGCTCTCAGGAAGTCCCTCATTGGTATGAGGAATTTGCAGTCAAACAAAGTGTGCTTTACGCTTTCATCTTCAACTTCACAAAGTGCACAGATTGGAGAATTCGAAAGATTAAATCTAAATAAATATTCCTCCATCAATAGATGGCCGGATCGTGCTCGAGCTGCAATCGAACGTGAAACTTCCCTGAATTTGTCCTCACTCAACGGTTTAGGCTGAAGTTGAAAAAGGTGACAACCTGTGGCCTCTTCTTTCCAAGGTTCAGTCCAACATTTATGAAAGTATTTATTTGTCAAGTTTTTACAATACATGAGTGGATACTTGGCTTTAAATGTTGGGTACATATAGGATGCCGCTTTAGCTGTATCATCGGCCCTCTCATTTCCACAATGTGAGGGTACCCATTGAAGAGATATGTCCTTCAGGTTGTTAGCAAATTTTCTTATTTCAGCAATGCGAAAGGAGTAGTCTCCTTTGTGGATAAATTTAAGAGAGCCTAGAGGGCAGATCTGGAGTCAGTGAATATGCATATTTTCTCCTCCTTTGTTTCGAAGCAACTTGCCAACACAGCATTTAGCGCCAGAAGCTCTGTGTCCATACACAGTTCGCAGGGACGTAAAAGCAGATATCAGTAGATTTGCTGAGAAAACCTGCTCTGGATGTTCTCTTTTGTTGGTCAAGTGAGCCATCAATGTAAATTCTAATACGATCATATGTATTACGCTGGTATGTATTATTTCCAACGTTTCAGTTTTCAGAACTACTGGGTGGTCCTGCTTACTCCTTCTGCTTGGCAGGTTCAAAGTAATTTTTATTCCTGACGTGGGCGTCTCACGATAAAGCAAGTATATGCTCAGGGACAGAATTTGGCAACATGGCAGACAAATCATTTGTTTTGTAAATTTTTGGTTAACAGGCTATTTTAAACTCTTCGTCCGGCTGGATAAAGCTTGTGGGCTGTAGTTTTTCCAGCTATGAACTATTCAGCTGAACCTCTATTCTTGTCAAAAATAATATTTATCCAGGGAGAAATTTGTCTTCAATAATGACATTCATTTTATTTTTGAAAGTTACAACAATATATATTATTGTTGTACCTTTTTCTGCATTTCCTACATTACTTTACTATTTTATGTTGATGTGTACCGGAATGAATCCATTTTCAAAAGTTGACTTACCGATTTTTTTCACATTTCCTTCCCAAAAAAATCATATTTTTTTATTGTGAATTTTTAATCCTCTCTATATACCTTCATTGGAAAACAGTTTTTTCGTATAATAAGAGTTGAAAATCTCTTATTTATTACCCAAGTTAATTCGGAAATTGACAAACGTACTTTAATAAATGATATATAACATGCAACAGTTATTTAACTACCATATTATATAATAAAATGTTATTTTTGCATATAGGTTAAAGCTTTAAAGTGATTATACAACAAAGAAATATAAAAAATGTTTGCAAATATTGCTGCTTTTGAATGTAGTTGGACAGTAACACGGTGAATGTTTCACTTCCACACCCGTAAAAACTTAATTCATTTACACACAAAAATACGCTCTAAACATATACCCTTTCATCAATAAATATCTACATAGATGAAAAAAAATGAGTAAAAATTATTTTATATATTTGCGAGACTATACATGTTTCAATTGGTGTTTTATTTCAGTTATTACTGTACTGTTCTTTACTTAACTAACTCTACTCTTAACATTAGAATATACAGACTTTATAATACCATACAGGTATATATAGCCGTATTTACATCGTAGGTATACATAATACGCATACATTCCTGTAATCAGAAATGGTTGTACATTTATTTCTTTGGATTACCGAGATTGGACTGTACTTGCATAAAAAGTCCAATCCACAAAATAATTAGAAATAGGGTAATTTTAAGATTATTTTTTGTAAACTTTGATGTTTTAAATAACTAAGACTTTTATATTAATAAAATGATAAGTTTTATAATTATATTTCAATCACGGAATTATTGCCAAAGGCTTAAAGTTAGGCCTTCTTTTCTCAGTTCAACTCTTTTGTGTTTTGGGATTCTTATTCCATTATACTCAATATTCCCAAAACACAAAAGTCCCAATATACGCATTATTCTATACTCAATATTGAGATATTATCTCTCAAGAAACTTAAACAGCTCAACTTGACAAAAGCTAACAGTTTATATTGAACATTATACGTTCCAATACAGATGTGACCTATATAGACTCTGTTATATGTTAGAACATTATATAAACTCTGCTAATCTTATGACTCGAATTTCTATTCGCTTCTTATAGTTTTGGTTAGGTGTAGAAGAAGCTCAATTATTTTTAAAACTCAAAGATGCAGAGAACCAAAAATTTTGAAATAATTTTTAGACACAAAATCACTATTTTTTTTAAAAGTTGCTTGTAAAAACCTTAAATTCACTAATTAAATTATAAGTAGTTATTGTGTAACTAAGTTAATACTTTGTCAATGAAATGATGATTCCGAAACGCGGCAGAGAGTAAGTTCAAAAGAATTCACTCAGTAACGCAATCATTACGTACAGCTATTTTTTTTTAATAAAATCATTCTTCAAAATTTAATGAGCAAATAAATGATTTAAACATAAACTTTATTAGGATAACAGTTTTATTCTACCTCACAAGTTTGCTAAAAATAAGAAATACATACTGTACCTTTTCATTGGAATTAATGAATTACTAATTTCTTTAGCACTTTCAGTTTCATGTAACTGCAACAAAAAAAGTAAATTGTGTTTAGTTTGTTGCTTGTTTTGATGTAGTGAAAGATTTTTATTTGTGTGTAATTTTTAAAACAAATACAGAAAAACATAACCAATCAGGAATTTAGAAAATTACATGTAATGACGGCAACGCATTTTACATAGAAAAAACGACCAGATCATTTAAAATAAGATTTGAAGAAGCATTCAAAAATAAAAATACAAAAGCATCAAATGTTGCAGCACACCTAATATCACATAAACATGAAATAACAAATTACGAAAATAACCTAACCATACTTGAAATAAATAATAACCCAATAGAACTAAACCCACTAGAAAAATATCACATTTATAAAAACATACACAATTTAATGAACCTACAGACAACATATGCAGACGACGTACTATTCAAAAACATTATACACGCGGCTCAAGAAGAAACATGTATGACGACAACAAATACCAAATTCACAGACCGAACATCCACACCAGAAAAATAGAGAAAATTAATTCAGTGATTCGACAATGGTCAAGTGACCGAAAGGTGTCTCATCACAACAAGGTAAAATTATTGCACTTAGTGGTGGATAAAAGTATTTACAATAGCAATATATCAACTTCATATATATATATATATATATATATATATATATATATATATATATATATATAGATTTTTTGGACTAGGAGACTGACAGACTTACCTTGGTAAGAGTCCACTCTGTAGTCTTGAAATAGAAACACATAAAAGCGCTTAAAGAACGATATATTTCAGAAAATTTTTTCTACTCTACACAATCTGTGATACAATTTATAATTATTTTATTTCATTCTCTCATATTTCTTTTTGTGTTTTCTCTTTGATTGACAAAGACCACTGTGTGGTTGAAATATATCATTGTTTAATTGCTTTTATGTGTTTCTATTTCAAGACTACAGAGTGGACTCTTACCAAGGTAAGTCTGTCAGTCTCCTAGTCCAAAAAATCTAAATAATCTTTACCTACCAAAACTAACCTATATATATATATATATATATATATATATATATATATATATATTTGTTCTATATTGTGCATGAATATTTCTGACAATATCCTTGACATAAAGGATCCTATGGGCAGGCCTTTGTTTTGTGCCTAGTATTTATTGTTGTATGTGAAGTAATTCTGAGAAGTGATTGTTTCTGTTAGTGTTATCATTTCTTTGGTTATGTTGTCTGGTGTTCTCTATTAACATTTGATACATAAGTTTATTGTTTGTTTGGTTGGTATGTTGGTATATAAATTGGCTAGTGTGGTGTTATGTAATATGTGTGTTTTTTATAATATGTATGTTGTTTTTATAGGCTTCTATGGTTATGAAATGTGATATTATTTCTTATTATTTTGTCGAGATATTTTGAGATTTTGTGTGATGGTGTTGATTTGTTATTTATTAGTGGGTGTGTTAATTTTATATGTATATAAAAATAAAACTATGTGATTTTTAAAATTCTATGAACATATTTAGTATTTATAGCCGATTTAGACCAAGAAAATTTACTTATTATTTTAGTAAATATCTAAATGTTTATGATTTTAACCATTTCAAAATAATTTATAATAGTTAATATCATATATAAAAAACACCCCATAGTAAATCAACAACTTTAATGAATATTAAAAATATCTGATACTAATTAAAATACTTAATTAACATGAATTATCTAATATTTTTCTATGGTCTTTGGGATAAATTTTTATTTTACTTTTTAAATTAGCTGATATAGATATTTTATTAACTCAAAACATTTCCCTAAGTCATGTAGTAATCAACCCGTAATGATTCTTCCCTTTGCACTGCAAGTATTTTTAAAAGAAGAAATGAATCAAACCGTCAATTACAAAATGATTTACTTTATATAAACGGTAAAATTTAAATCAAATTTGCAAAAACAAAGCAGGGATTTTGTGCATTTTTATCAATGTAATATGTAAACTATATTCTATGAATGAAAGAACATAATAAGGATAAAA
Source organism: Prosapia bicincta (assembly GCA_036971475.1). Lineage (NCBI taxonomy): Eukaryota > Metazoa > Arthropoda > Insecta > Hemiptera > Cercopidae > Prosapia > Prosapia bicincta. The sequence continues at coordinate 186,564,511 of JBAIZL010000002.1, read as the reverse complement.
CCTAGTTTATTAACTAACAGAGTATAAACAATTATTAACTATAAATTACCTATACACAGAATTATAAGTTACCTATAGATAAAAATATATCAATCATTTAATTACTTCTTTTATTACAGATAAAACCTACACACAAAACATTTCCTAGATTTATCTTTTGTCATGAAACTTATTTACTGTTATTTTAACTATAGTTAATTATTTGTATTTTTATTTTCCCTTAGTTATAAACTCCCCTTATTTTTCCACTCTTAACAAGTTTCTGAGTAAACATTGCTGATTTTAAATTTAAAAGTTTTAAAAGCTAACAGTGTATGATACTTGGAACTTTCTGAATTATTTGTTCTAATATTAGAATCCCGAGTTATTATTGTTTAACAATAAATTAAAAACTAGCACACTGAAAAAAAATCTCCCATTCGTAAAAACTATAATGTAAAAATAATGCAAACTTTGAAATTTGACATTTTAAGCGTCTTTATTACTTACAGCACTCGAGAACTTGGTCTTCACTATCCCTGGGGCTACACAGTTCACTCGAATATTATCATCAACAAGATCTAATGCGGCAGCTTTGGTCAGCCCCAACAATGCCGTCTTGCTCACAGAATATGCTCCCAACATCTAAACATTAAAATATTGTCAGATGTGTTTTAAACAATATTTTAACTTTATCATTGAAATAATAAACATTATATTTTGTAGCAATGCACCAATAATTATGCCGTTGGGTATTCTGATGATAGGTATCAGAGTATTATCAATTGTATTAAAACAAATATAACTAAAAACAATTACGATGTGGATCTGGGAAAAATGGGTTCTATTAAATTGGCTACTATTAAGGTATTGCAGACAGTTTTGGTAGAGGTAATATACTTTCTATAATGGGTAGAATTCTTGTCTTAGTCTCAATAATATAAATTTACTTCTAGTAAAAATGTTCCTTTTACTTTTAATGCCGTTTGTAAATAAGTTTGATATATGCTTTCTTTCAACTTGTAAAACATTTTATTACTCTGTTGTTTGCAATACAGTGCCAGCAAAAAGTTTAGGGACACCCCTACATTTATATGTTTTTGCTATTGTCCTAAAACTTTCTACCAATCATATATTAGTAACTTATCAATGAATTGGGCATGAAAAGTTATGATTTTTCTGAAATTTTCATTCATTTATAAGTAAGGGTTGGCAAATTATAAATGTTTTCCCCATTTAAAAATTTTTGAGGAAACCCCTGTTTTTTTCCAATTAAAAATGTATGATAAAAAAAATACACATCTGATTCAAATGATACTTTGTACACATGTTTAACATAACATTTAGAATGTAAATATGCATTATTTATTATTTACAAAAAATCACCTCTCATTTGGTACCAGGTTAACTTTGCTTTAGATTTTCAGATTTTTCAGCATAAAATTCTCACATTTCAATAGTGAATATCTAGTGAACGGAGCCACTTGGAGCGTAACTGACTGTACCGTTGTGTTCCTCGCGTCATGGCGGGGCGGGGGGACATGTGCACGCGAATCTGTTGTTGTTCAGACGTTCCTCAGTTGTGCTGACATAACCCTACTTGTTCAGTGCGCTTTTCTAGGGTTGATTCCCAAAAACATAGGTCGTTCATCTGTGACTGTTGAAGTTAGGTGGCAAATTGTTGGTATGCATAAGACCGGCATGACGTACAGAACAATTGGACATGCATTGAACATTTCTAAGACTTCTGTTGAGAACACTGTGAATAAATTTAAGAAGACGGGTACTGTCATCGATGCGCCTAGAAGCGGACGTCCCCTCTTACCGACCTTTTTACCCTGCCTTACTTTGGCCCTTTCTCTTCATCAATTGCTAAGTCAGTAAGAAAGTAATGGTTTATCCATTGACTACGAACCTAATTTCATAGACCTTTGCCTCAAGGAATAAACCTCTCAGAGGAACCAACCCCTGAATTTTTGATAAAACCAATTAGCCTCCGATAAGCCCTGTTCAAGCGCCTTTTCGGGTAGTGGAATCTTTGAGAGACACTTGTGATTTAAAGACTATACCTGGATACCTAGTGAACTTATCTTATTTAGAATGAAAACACAGCTAATTGGAAAATATACCTTTTTATTTATTTGTTCCAAGGTTCAAATTAATTATTATTGTTTTTATTTAATTTAACAGGATTTTCTTGACTAATTACTTTTTCAAAATTTCATACAACTTGCCATTGAATTAAACATTATTATCTCATTCTATGTTTTTAAATTTTCTTATTATCATTAATTTTATATATAATTTAAATTATCAAAGTTACCATAATTAATTTTGTATATAGTTTTGATTGTTACAGTTAAATTTAACATATTTTAAAATCTGATTCTTTTTCAAACACTTAATATTACTATTTAATGCCTTTAGGCTAGGCCTTGAACAATTAACTTCTTTAGAAATTATTCATTAGAAATTCACTTAGAAAAAGCCATATAAGATATACATCTTTATACTTAATCCATACATTCCCACAGCGATGGGGAAAGTCAATTTTGAATCTTTGTTACTTAAATTTGGGTAACCTAAGAGAGTTGACTAATCAGTCAATAGGTTATTCCCATCTTATTTAATTTTGAATTTAAGTTAATATAATTTGAAGTAAAATGTTATTTAAAAAGAATAATTAAATTGATTATATAACCTTGTACTGTAGAAATCTTTTTATCTTCATTAATGTTGTCATCTGTCGGTCCCGTTACAGCTTCAAGGGTCTTGGTAAGTAGGCGTCTCTCCATAATTTCGGTTAATCTACTTATTTTCTTTAATTTTGCATTTTGGTGGTTGAAATTTTGTTCTGGGTATATATGAGCCCTTGCTCATATATATCTTCCTTCCCCTGATCACATCGTAGCACTTTTTACTCTGTTTCTAGCACATTTTTTCTTGTCCTGGTCGCATGGTACCAGGGTGTCTAGTAAAGTAGCTTGAAGAAATTCCCTGAGTTTTCCCTGACTTTTCCAGGGTGTCTAGTAAAATAGCTTGAAGAAATTCCCTGTGTTTTCCCTGACTTTTCCTCTTTTAGATGTCTATAGAAAGCCCAGTTTACATTGGGCCCATCTATTGATATCTGAAGGATCTTGGATAAAGCCAGACTTTGAAGAACGAATTGAGTAACTCTTTTGCTTTTGTGTCTGTAAGGAACACAGAACCAAAATATCGAGCTTTCACTTCATCCGTCTCTGCATCCCAATACCTAACACTCAATCCATTTGGACTCTTTGTGATATTTTGTTTAAACTTTCATCAAAACCAATTACATAGTTAGAATTTGAATTTAATGATGTCAGTAACAGGTCTTTAATATAATTTGATAAACCGAATACAACACTATAGGAAATTTTATCTTTCCCCAATCTCATGTTCTGTGCAATGGTGCTATCAGGGAACATCCTTAGAAAGAGGCACACACTACCTTCTGCATTGCATAAAGAAGTGTTGCATTACTAAATTCACGCACCATATAATCTCTGCTTCAGTCACTTCATCTTTTAGTTTATATTTATCCTAAGGAAGGAGGGGAGGTAATGACGACATCTGCATGACGCGCTTGCCCGCTACGGCAATGAAAACTGGAACCTTCCATGTTGAAATAAACAGTGTACAAATAATCACCGTCAAATAAAACACATACTATCACGAGTCTAGACAAATAGCTGGCTACGAATGTTTACACAGCGTTCTGTGTGGTCAGAAACAGACTGAGTTATTTGTTATCCCCCCCTGTCCATATGATAACAGAACCACTGCGCACCCCAAGGCCACGGTCCAGGCTAAAACCTCCCAGCTATACCAACTCGACAGGTTTAATATTTATTGACATAAGTCCTGAAGTCATAGCATTGGGCTTATCAAATAAATAATGGGCACCTAAATAAAGAAGTGTTATTTCCTGACTGCCCTGCCCCTAAACCGCTGGCTTACAATACCAAATATTCGAGAGCAATGGCCACTAGTTTTGTTTCTAATCAAAATAAATATTTTCCCGATTTTTTAAAATTTTCCCTGACTTTTCCCTGAACTTTCCAGAATCTTAAAATTCCCTGACTTTTCCAGGTTTTCCCGGTTTTCCCTGTCACTAGACACCCTGGGTACAAAAACACGTCTGCTCGCCTTGAGAGCCTAATGCCTTCTCATTCTGGATAGCGTCTCTTTTGTGAGGCCCCACTTCTCCAATTTCAAACTTCCCACGTCATAGTATCCATTTTTCAACTTTTGACCAATCAGAAAGCCGTTGCCATGGCAATTGACTTTGTTTGTTCGGAAATTCTGAACTAAGATTAGTTTCACTTTTTGTAAAAGGCGTTCCTGTATTCTGATGTGTCCTTTCCATTTTTACCTTTTATTTAATAACGTATTTGACTTTATTTCTTCTTATTTAATTTAATTTACTTTTTAAAATTCCTAATCCAAAGTTCGACTTTAGCGCTTTCGTTTCGTAGTGACAAGATTTATAATCAATACCCTAAGCGGATTTTTCCGGAATCAAATATGACTGCTTCTAGTATAACCTAATTTCTAGGCTATTACATTTTAACATTTAATCTTTACTTTTACATAAATACTATTTTCCCTAGCTAGGCATAATTTACTTTCCTCACATCTTATAAATTTACATTCTTTATTCCTGATTATATTTAAGTACAATTATTTTAATAGCCGGCATCTAGGCCGAGTTTGTTATACTACACAATTACCGTCTTTTTTGTATACATAATTTAGGCTATCCACTTTGAAGTGATAATTTTTCTTATTGATTATAATTTATGTTTTTTAAGTCTAAAGTTATTTCTAATTTTCTTCATTTTACTATTATTTACCCTAGTTTTAATATTATTATTATTATAATGCTTTAAAATTTTTACATATAAATTTAGCCAATTATTTAACCCGGTTAGGTTTGATTCTGGTATTCTGTACAATTACCCTGATTCTTTGCATCGGACATTCTGGCCGCTGCACCCCGTAAGACGACACCTTGCCAAGATTGCAAGCTGCTTAATAGCAGCTGTTGAAGGCTCAGTCAACAGCACATCTTACTGCAAAATCATGGAAAAAGTAATGCTTCCCTCAGCTGCAAGGTTGCTTGGTGAAAATTTCATTTTTCAGCAAGACAATGCCCCCTGCCATAAATCCCGTTAAACCATGGCATGGTTTCGCGATCAATATGTAGAAATTCTCCCTTGGCCAGCCCGAAGCCCTAATTTAAATACCATTGAAAACATATGGAATACTATGGGTATGCGGTTGGCCAACAAGAAGCCTACCAACAAGAACGAGCTCAAGCTAATGATCGCTCAACTCTGGAAAGACATCAGGAAGGAAGAGTGCAGAAAGCTCATTGACACGATGCCAGACCGTGTAAATAGCTGCTACAAGGCCAAAGGTGGGCCAATAGACTATTAAGTTCATAGTTTCTTTTTTTTCTCAAATTTTCAATTTGACTTTCATTTTTTGTATAAATGAATTGACTTAAAGCTAAAAGTTGTACTTTTTTCGCCTGTCCCTAAACTTTTTGCCGGCACTGTAGGACATGGTGTTGTATACGGATGGGCCGATACCTAAAAGTTTTGATTTCAACCTCGATTCTAAAATTTGTCTTTCTATTCTCAATTCGTTCAAGTTATAATGATATTCTCTACTAATGAATGTAGGTTAGACCTTGGTCATATGGTAAAGCCTTTTAAAAGTTACCGTTTTAATGTAATAGCGACACAAAACATTCTATCTTGATTTACTAGTATATAGCTATGTTTTTTTATTTCCACCCAATATTGGCTTAACAGGTTAGGAGTTTGAATATTGATAAGTGATACTTGTTTTTTGTATTACTTTTATTAAAACACCATCTTGTTATAGCAACAGTAACTTCAAGTTTTGAAATATTTTAATTAGGGATGGGCCGATTCCGATTCTCTATTCCAGGAATCGTCGATACTCGATTCTTCATTCATAAAAGTGTCGATTCCGATTCCTATTTTGTTAACTATTAAAATATGCGTGTGGAGTAATTTATTACCAAAATTTATTATATTTGTGTGGAAAAATAATTAATTACCAACTATGTCTTATTTATGTATCAGTTGATTTGAATGATTTAAATGATTAAAGTAAACGAAAATATTATTATTTATGAAGCAACAGCAATCAAGATCGTAACCATTTCTGGTCGTTTGACATCGCAAGCCTCTCTCTCTCTCTCTCTCTCACTAAATGTCAGAACAAAACACAAAAAAGTACAGTAAAAACTCGATTAACCGTCATCGTCGGAACCGTGGCCATGATGGTTGAGCAAATAGACAGATAACAGAAACACTGTATTATTCCTTCGAAACTTAACCTTAATAAATTATATTATAGACAGATATCACTCTCACGGGTGAAGGTTTTGTGTAGCCTATTACATTAAAACAGAACTTTTAAAAGGTTTTGCCATATGACCAAGATGTTAACTAAATTAATCATTAGAGAACTAGCATGTAAGCTAATGAAAACTTGAAAGAATCTAGAATCGAAAGGAAAATTTTAGAATCGGAATCGGAATCGAAAGTTTTAGGAATCGGCCCATCCCTTATTTTAATAAAAGAGGTCAACAAAATGAAGGATCTGGGTATATATTTTGATAATTGTCATTTGAAAAATATAAACTCAATAAAAATATTAATACAATTTAATTATTTTCAAATTTTTCATGACACAAGACTTTTAAAAGATTTTATTACTGTTGTTTAAGCTGATCTAACATTGCTACTATGAGGAGCAAATGAAAAAACTGATACTTAAATTTTAGAACAATAAAAGACAAATAATTGATATTATGCAATAGTAAAATAAACTGATTTGATCAAGCAGTACAAGTTACACAGTTATCAATTAAAACAGTTACTATTAACACAGTCATTCATGTGCAGGCAATATCACTTGGTATTTGTTCCACTGTTGGATTAATAATGTTGAGATTATTTTAACATTATCGAACTCACTGCCCTATATTATACATATTAGCATTATATAATTTTTATAAATAATTTTAATAAAATTTATTATATTAATAGATTGCATCTCAACGTGAGCTACTAGTTTTTAACTATAAACATTTGAACATGTATTACACTTGCCTATATTAGCACTTTTTTATGATTGTTGAGGACCATTGTTTCAGGAGATGTGTCCCATTGTCAACTAAGATCGTAACTTACCTCTTGGTTGTTATAGGTTAGGGTTCCCATAGTAGTATTTATTATTACAATTGTTGAGGGCGGTTGTTTCGGGGGACGTATTCCATTGTCAACTCAGACCATAACTAAACTCTTGGTTGTTGTAGACCCTAACCTATAACAACAAAGAGGTCAGTTATGGTCTGAGATGACAACAGGACATTTGTTCCGAAACAGCCGTCCTCAATAATCATAAAAGTAAGTGATACTATAGGCAAGTGTAACATATGTGTAAATGTTTCTAGTTGAAATTTATTATTCTTTCATTAATAAATTTATTTTGTAGTATTTTTATGTGATAATTTAGCATATTTATTTTGTGAGTGGTTGTAATTTTAAAGTTAGCAATATTGGTATTACTACTATAGTAACCATCATAAAATTATTATATTACCTAAGTATGCTAATATGTCAGAAATGAAAAATTTGAAATGGGTCAGTAGAATTTTAAAAACATTTAACATCATGCTCTTTTTTGCTTGAAAATAAAAGGAAAGTGGGGTTGCAACTTAATCAGGCCTGAATTATATCCTTGTCCTGAAGTAAATTTTTGCATTTAGTTACAGCAGTACACGAGGAGGGCTCAAGCTTGTAGTCGAAGCTATAGTTAACTCATGACTGCCAAATACCACGGAACTCATTAATTTTTCATTTTCGGTCGCTAACACTGATTGACCAGAGTTCCAATAACTGCTTTACGCCAAATGTGAATCATTGCTGTCAAAATAAGTGAACAATGTTGTATAACATTAGTTAAAATTCAAAAGTTTTATGTTTTTCTTTAAAAAATGTCATTAAATACATAACAGTTTATGGACACTTTTTGGACTACAGGGCAAAAAAGCAAATGTGAGTGACAAAATTCAAAAATTTATTGTTCTATTACTTTTGTGAATTTATTGAAAAACTAAATTAGCAAGAATTTTAGGCTTTAAGAGTAGTTAAAAATTTAAAGAAATAGAAAGAAAGTTTGTTTTGGATTGGTTATAAATATTAGTGGAAAATTCATATATTAATAGGAAGCATACATTTAAGCTTGTAACACTATTATTATGATGATAGATGTTGAATATTGCAGTTATATGTTACATAATTAATAGTTAACCTGCAAAGTTATGTGGATTCTAATTAGACTAACAAATGGTATGTTTCAAGAAAGACTTTTTAGAAAGATACAAATCAAAAATTTATTATTTAAGAGTTCAAAATATAAACAAAAATTGAACAAAAAAAATTATATACCAATTACACTTATTTTAAAATATTAAATCTCTTTGATTATGAAGTTAACCAATTTGAACAATAGTACAATTTATTAATTTATGGTATAGATATGAGTTATCTACTAGTAAGGTTGTTTCATTAATTAAATGTATTATACATATAATGCATTTAAAAATTGGTATTTGAAAAATAGAATTTACAACACCATGTGGCTTAATCAATTATTTATAACACTCAGATAGAAACACAAAATTTAGTATTTTCACTATTTGACCTGCCTAAACATTAAACTTCATTTATATGAATTCAATTTTGAAGTGAAAGATTGTACCAAATTATGTTATCACTAAGGTGGAAAACTTAGTAGAGTAGAGTCGATCGTTTCTGTTTGTTCTTTCTGCCATGTTCCTGTTTAGATTGGCCTTGATGTAGCATCGTGAGATGAAATTAATTAGATTAAATAAAGCAGAAATAAAATAATATTTTAAGAACTCATTTTAAATAATTTACATAAAAATTTTAACTAAAGATTGTTCTTGTTTTAAAAAAAATTCTATGGATCATTTTTTCATAAGCCTTTCTCCCTTGAGTTCAATGTATTTTTAAAAATAAACCTCGAAAATCTCATGGTTAAGTGGGGAATAATTATAATTACACAGCAACTATTAACCTTCCACGCATATCATGCCTTGATACATTTCATGACTTGCAGACATCTGATATCTCTACCATTTTTTACATATATTATAAACGAACAAATTCACAATTTTTTAAATAACTTCCGATTTGTTTTTGAATGCTGATAAATAATATTAATATTATTTTATTGACTAAAATAATGTTACAAGCTTGTGTATAATATACTAATTCTTACACTGAGAGGCTGATATCCTGCGATGGATGAAATATACACAATAGAGCCTCCTTTACGTTTACGTAAATACGGTAATACTTCTTTAGACAGCATAAAAGCTGACTTAACGTTGATGTCAAATATTTTATCCCACACTTCTTCACCACACTGAAACAAAATTATAGTAACTTTAATATTTAAAATCTCGTTAACATTCAATATAACATGAATATGTTATAACAATAAATAATTTATTCATGAATAACATGGATGTTTATTTGATGTAAGTACTACTCTGGTTTTTCCACAGATTTTCCAACATTGTATTACAGTAAAAAAACAAGTTCAACAGAATTTGACTTTAAACTATACAATGTTCTGGTAAAATGAGACATATTTCTGATCAAACAAGTTAGTAGAATATTTTAGCTTTCAAATTAGTAGAAAATTTATAATACAAATAGTACCATCTGGATACCTTTTTATCAGTCATAGGCACATTTATACATACTGTACAGGTACTAGTTTATACAAAAAAATTGTTGAACTCATTTACTTTAAAAGAAGAAAATTATCAATAAAAAAAATATTGATTTAACAAATCAAATTTTAGATGTTAAATTTTAAATTTAACACTTTGAGCGCTGGCCCAGGATCCATGGTAGAGCGCTGGAGGTTTTTGATTGTTTTAAAAAATTTATAACTTTAAACCTATTAAAGATATAAAAATTAAACTTACATGGCTGGATAGTCTTAATATATGTTTGGAAATACATGGAACTAATATTCAATATAAAACATCACAGATTATGATAAAAAATACAGAATACGTAATATAATTTAATGATGAATTACGAACCCGTAAAATTAAGTGATCCGTGTTCTGCAGTAGTATCAGGGTGATTTGAGGTGAAAGTGTTAAAGGAAATTATGAACAGTGAAGGCGAAACGTTTGTTCAGTCGCATGTCCCTTATTGATCTGAAGTCTGTCGGTTGTGTCTGTTATATAACTGATCAAAATTAAATGACTGACGCAAACAACATATAAAATGTAACTAGTTCATTAACTACAGCATTTAAATTAGCTCTCTTTGTTACATTCAGTAACAGGTTACTCTAAGCACAGATAACAGTCTAATAGACTATGGCAGTTCATGTTATTAAGGTAATTTTTTAGAGAGAGACAGACTAACAAAATAAAGTAACTCTCTCAATGAAATAACCATTTGAATATAATAATTACAGTTTATAACTAGGTTGCTCCTATTTTTTAAAATTCAGACCAAATTTAAATAACATCATTTATGAATTATCAGGACTCAATTTTACACTTTGAATCAAATTTGCATCAGCCTAAAATGTCTGGATCAAAATATAAATTTATATTTTAGAGCAAAGCACAAATAGGAGGACAAAATTCAATGGAAGTTGTTGAAATACAATTTGAAGACAAGAACTGAATTCAGTTTATAGATGTTTCAGTAAGGACGAACATAAGTGCAGAGCTCTTATAAACCCAAAAATGACAGCCTTCATGTTCTACAAATGAATTAGTTTCAGCTACATTTTATGAAAATATTGTACTAGGATGATTCAAATGAAAACCTTAAGAGTTATCAGGTTTTTTAATTGTAACAATGAATAAAAACTCATTTCATTTTTCAACATAGTTTTCCTGACAGTGAATGCATGTATTTCACTGCTTCAGAAGTGTTTAGATACTACAATGGAACAATTATGTTGGTAGTGTGTCCCCAAAAATGACAGCCTTCATGTTCTGCAAATGAATTAGTTTCAGCTACATTTTATGAAAATATTGTACTAGGATGATTCAAATGAAAACCTTAAGAGTTATCAGGTTTTTTAATTGTAACAATGAATAAAAACTCATTTCATTTTTCAACATAGTTTTCCTGACAGTGAATGCATGTATTTCACTGCTTCAGAAGTGTTTAGATACTACAATGGAACAATTATGTTGGTAGTGTGTCCCCAAAAATGACAGCCTTCATGTTCTGCAAATGAATTAGTTTCAGCTACATTTTATGAAAATATTGTACTAGGATGATTCAAATGAAAACCTTAAGAGTTATCAGGTTTTTTAATTGTAACAATGAATAAAAACTCATTTCATTTTTCAACATAGTTTTCCTGACAGTGAATGCATGTATTTCACTGCTTCAGAAGTGTTTAGATACTACAATGGAACAATTATGTTGGTAGTGTGTCCCCAAAAATGACAGCCTTCATGTTCTGCAAATGAATTAGTTTCAGCTACATTTTATGAAAATATTGTACTAGGATGATTCAAATGAAAACCTTAAGAGTTATCAGGTTTTTTAATTGTAACAATGAATAAAAACTCATCTCATTTTTCAACATAGTTTTCCTGACAGTGAATGCATGTATTTCACTGCTTCAGAAGTGTTTAGATACTACAATGAAACAATTATGTTGGTAGTGTGTCCCCAAAAATGACAGCCTTCATGTTCTGCAAATGAATTAGTTTCAGCTACATTTTATGAAAATATTGTACTAGGATGATTCAAATGAAAACCTTAAGAGTTATCAGGTTTTTTAATTGTAACAATGAATAAAAACTCATGTCATTTTTCAACATAGTTTTCCTGACAGTGAATGCATGTATTTCACTGCTTCAGAAGTGTTTAGATACTACAATGAAACAATTATGTTGGTAGTGTGTCCCCAAAAATGACAGCCTTCATGTTCTGCAAATGAATTAGTTTCAGCTACATTTTATGAAAATATTGTACTAGGATGATTCAAATGAAAACCTTAAGAGTTATCAGGTTTTTTAATTGTAACAATGAATAAAAACTCATGTCATTTTTCAACATAGTTTTCCTGACAGTGAATGCATGTATTTCACTGCTTCAGAAGTGTTTAGATACTACAATGAAACAATTATGTTGGTAGTGTGTCCCCAAAAATGACAGCCTTCATGTTCTGCAAATGAATTAGTTTCAGCTACATTTTATGAAAATATTGTACTAGGATGATTCAAATGAAAACCTTAAGAGTTATCAGGTTTTTTAATTGTAACAATGAATAAAAATTCATGTCATTTTTCAACATAGTTTTCCTGACAGTAAATGCATGTATTTCACTGCTTCAGAAGTGTTTAGATACTACAATGAAACAATTATGTTGGTAGTGTGTCCCCAAAAATGACAGCCTTCATGTTCTGCAAATGAATTAGTTTCAGCTACATTTTATGAAAATATTGTACTAGGATGATTCAAATGAAAACCTTAAGAGTTATCAGGTTTTTTAATTGTAACAATGAATAAAAATTCATGTCATTTTTCAACATAGTTTTCCTGACAGTGAATGCATGTATTTCACTGCTTCAGAAGTGTTTAGATACTACAATGAAACAATTATGTTGGTAGTGTGTCTCCAAAAATGACAGCCTTCATGTTCTGCAAATGAATTAGTTTCAGCTACATTTTATGAAAATATTGTACTAGGATGATTCAAATGAAAACCTTAAGAGTTATCAGGTTTTTTAATTGTAACAATGAATAAAAACTCATGTCATTTTTCAACATAGTTTTCCTGACAGTGAATGCATGTATTTCACTGCTTCAGAAGTGTTTAGATACTACAATGAAACAATTATGTTGGTAGTGTGTCCCCAAAAATGACAGCCTTCATGTTCTGCAAATGAATTAGTTTCAGCTACATTTTATGAAAATATTGTACTATGATGATTCAAATGAAAACCTTAAGAGTTATCAGGTTTTTTAATTGTAACAATGACTAAAAACTCATCTCATTTTTCAACATAGTTTTCCTGACAGTGAATGCATGTATTTCACTGCTTCAGAAGTGTTTAGATACTACAATGAAACAATTATGTTGGTAGTGTGTCCCCAAAAATGACAGCCTTCATGTTCTGCAAATGAATTAGTTTCAGCTACATTTTATGAAAATATTGTACTATGATGATTCAAATGAAAACCTTAAGAGTTATCAGGTTTTTTAATTGTAACAATGAATAAAAATTCATGTCATTTTTCAACATAGTTTTCCTGACAGTGAATGCATGTATTTCACTGCTTCAGAAGTGTTTAGATACTACAATGAAACAATTATGTTGGTAGTGTGTCCCCAAAAATGACAGCCTTCATGTTCTGCAAATGAATTAGTTTCAGCTACATTTTATGAAAATATTGTACTAGGATGATTCAAATGAAAACCTTAAGAGTTATCAGGTTTTTTAATTGTAACAATGAATAAAAACTCATCTCATTTTTCAACATAGTTTTCCTGACAGTGAATGCAAGTATTTCACTGCTTCAGAAGTGTTTAGATACTACAATGAAACAATTATATTGGTAGTGTGTCCCCAAAAATGACAGCCTTCATGTTCTGCAAATGAATTAGTTTCAGCTACATTTTATGAAAATATTGTACTAGGATGATTCAAATGAAAACCTTAAGAGTTATCAGGTTTTTTAATTGTAACAATGAATAAAAATTCATGTCATTTTTCAACATAGTTTTCCTGACAGTAAATGCATGTATTTCACTGCTTCAGAAGTGTTTAGATACTACAATGAAACAATTATGTTGGTAGTGTGTCCCCAAAAATGACAGCCTTCATGTTCTGCAAATGAATTAGTTTCAGCTACATTTTATGAAAATATTGTACTAGGATGATTCAAATGAAAACCTTAAGAGTTATCAGGTTTTTTAATTGTAACAATGAATAAAAACTCATCTCATTTTTCAACATAGTTTTCCTGACAGTGAATGCATGTATTTCACTGCTTCAGAAGTGTTTAGATACTACAATGGAACAATTATGTTGGTAGTGTGTCCCCAAAAATGACAGCCTTCATGTTCTGCAAATGAATTAGTTTCAGCTACATTTTATGAAAATATTGTACTAGGATGATTCAAATGAAAACCTTAAGAGTTATCAGGTTTTTTAATTGTAACAATGAATAAAAACTCATCTCATTTTTCAACATAGTTTTCCTGACAGTGAATGCATGTATTTCACTGCTTCAGAAGTGTTTAGATACTACAATGAAACAATTATGTTGGTAGTGTGTCCCCAAAAATGACAGCCTTCATGTTCTGCAAATGAATTAGTTTCAGCTACATTTTATGAAAATATTGTACTAGGATGATTCAAATGAAAACCTTAAGAGTTATCAGGTTTTTTAATTGTAACAATGAATAAAAATTCATGTCATTTTTCAACATAGTTTTCCTGACAGTGAATGCATGTATTTCACTGCTTCAGAAGTGTTTAGATACTACAATGGAACAATTATGTTGGTAGTGTGTCCCCAAAAATGACAGCCTTCATGTTCTGCAAATGAATTAGTTTCAGCTACATTTTATGAAAATATTGTACTAGGATGATTCAAATGAAAACCTTAAGAGTTATCAGGTTTTTTAATTGTAACAATGAATAAAAACTCATCTCATTTTTCAACATAGTTTTCCTGACAGTGAATGCATGTATTTCACTGCTTCAGAAGTGTTTAGATACTACAATGAAACAATTATGTTGGTAGTGTGTCCCCAAAAATGACAGCCTTCATGTTCTGCAAATGAATTAGTTTCAGCTACATTTTATGAAAATATTGTACTAGGATGATTCAAATGAAAACCTTAAGAGTTATCAGGTTTTTTAATTGTAACAATGAATAAAAATTCATGTCATTTTTCAACATAGTTTTCCTGACAGTAAATGCATGTATTTCACTGCTTCAGAAGTGTTTAGATACTACAATGAAACAATTATGTTGGTAGTGTGTCCCCAAAAATGACAGCCTTCATGTTCTGCAAATGAATTAGTTTCAGCTACATTTTATGAAAATATTGTACTAGGATGATTCAAATGAAAACCTTAAGAGTTATCAGGTTTTTTAATTGTAACAATGAATAAAAATTCATGTCATTTTTCAACATAGTTTTCCTGACAGTGAATGCATGTATTTCACTGCTTCAGAAGTGTTTAGATACTACAATGAAACAATTATGTTGGTAGTGTGTCTCCAAAAATGACAGCCTTCATGTTCTGCAAATGAATTAGTTTCAGCTACATTTTATGAAAATATTGTACTAGGATGATTCAAATGAAAACCTTAAGAGTTATCAGGTTTTTTAATTGTAACAATGAATAAAAACTCATGTCATTTTTCAACATAGTTTTCCTGACAGTGAATGCATGTATTTCACTGCTTCAGAAGTGTTTAGATACTACAATGAAACAATTATGTTGGTAGTGTGTCCCCAAAAATGACAGCCTTCATGTTCTGCAAATGAATTAGTTTCAGCTACATTTTATGAAAATATTGTACTATGATGATTCAAATGAAAACCTTAAGAGTTATCAGGTTTTTTAATTGTAACAATGACTAAAAACTCATCTCATTTTTCAACATAGTTTTCCTGACAGTGAATGCATGTATTTCACTGCTTCAGAAGTGTTTAGATACTACAATGAAACAATTATGTTGGTAGTGTGTCCCCAAAAATGACAGCCTTCATGTTCTGCAAATGAATTAGTTTCAGCTACATTTTATGAAAATATTGTACTATGATGATTCAAATGAAAACCTTAAGAGTTATCAGGTTTTTTAATTGTAACAATGAATAAAAATTCATGTCATTTTTCAACATAGTTTTCCTGACAGTGAATGCATGTATTTCACTGCTTCAGAAGTGTTTAGATACTACAATGAAACAATTATGTTGGTAGTGTGTCCCCAAAAATGACAGCCTTCATGTTCTGCAAATGAATTAGTTTCAGCTACATTTTATGAAAATATTGTACTATGATGATTCAAATGAAAACCTTAAGAGTTATCAGGTTTTTTAATTGTAACAATGAATAAAAACTCATCTCATTTTTCAACATAGTTTTCCTGACAGTGAATGCATGTATTTCACTGCTTCAGAAGTGTTTAGATACTACAATGAAACAATTATGTTGGTAGTGTGTCCCCAAAAATGACAGCCTTCATGTTCTGCAAATGAATTAGTTTCAGCTACATTTTATGAAAATATTGTACTAGGATGATTCAAATGAAAACCTTAAGAGTTATCAGGTTTTTTAATTGTAACAATGAATAAAAATTCATGTCATTTTTCAACATAGTTTTCCTGACAGTAAATGCATGTATTTCACTGCTTCAGAAGTGTTTAGATACTACAATGAAACAATTATGTTGGTAGTGTGTCCCCAAAAATGACAGCCTTCATGTTCTGCAAATGAATTAGTTTCAGCTACATTTTATGAAAATATTGTACTAGGATGATTCAAATGAAAACCTTAAGAGTTATCAGGTTTTTTAATTGTAACAATGAATAAAAACTCATCTCATTTTTCAACATAGTTTTCCTGACAGTGAATGCATGTATTTCACTGCTTCAGAAGTGTTTAGATACTACAATGAAACAATTATGTTGGTAGTGTGTCCCCAAAAATGACAGCCTTCATGTTCTGCAAATGAATTAGTTTCAGCTACATTTTATGAAAATATTGTACTAGGATGATTCAAATGAAAACCTTAAGAGTTATCAGGTTTTTTAATTGTAACAATGAATAAAAATTCATGTCATTTTTCAACATAGTTTTCCTGACAGTGAATGCATGTATTTCACTGCTTCAGAAGTGTTTAGATACTACAATGAAACAATTATGTTGGTAGTGTGTCCCCAAAAATGACAGCCTTCATGTTCTGCAAATGAATTAGTTTCAGCTACATTTTATGAAAATATTGTACTATGATGATTCAAATGAAAACCTTAAGAGTTATCAGGTTTTTTAATTGTAACAATGAATAAAAACTCATCTCATTTTTCAACATAGTTTTCCTGACAGTGAATGCATGTATTTCACTGCTTCAGAAGTGTTTAGATACTACAATGAAACAATTATGTTGGTAGTGTGTCCCCAAAAATGACAGCCTTCATGTTCTGCAAATGAATTAGTTTCAGCTACATTTTATGAAAATATTGTACTAGGATGATTCAAATGAAAACCTTAAAAGTTATCAGGTTTTTTAATTGTAACAATAAATAAAAACTCATGTCATTTTTCAACATAGTTTTCCTGACAGTGAATGCATGTATTTCACTGCTTCAGAAGTGTTTAGATACTACAATGAAACAATTATGTTGGTAGTGTGTCCCCAAAAATGACAGCCTTCATGTTCTGCAAATGAATTAGTTTCAGCTACATTTTATGAAAATATTGTACTAGGATGATTCAAATGAAAATCTTAAGAGTTATCAGGTTTTTTAATTGTAACAATGAATAAAAACTCATGTCATTTTTCAACATAGTTTTCCTGACAGTGAATGCATGTATTTCACTGCTTCAGAAGTGTTTAGATACTACAATGAAACAATTATGTTGGTAGTGTGTCCCCAAAAATGACAGCCTTCATGTTCTGCAAATGAATTAGTTTCAGCTACATTTTATGAAAATATTGTACTATGATGATTCAAATGAAAACCTTAAGAGTTATCAGGTTTTTTAATTGTAACAATGAATAAAAACTCATCTCATTTTTCAACATAGTTTTCCTGACAGTGAATGCATGTATTTCACTGCTTCAGAAGTGTTTAGATACTACAATGAAACAATTATGTTGGTAGTGTGTCCCCAAAAATGACAGCCTTCATGTTCTGCAAATGAATTAGTTTCAGCTACATTTTATGAAAATATTGTACTAGGATGATTCAAATGAAAACCTTAAGAGTTATCAGGTTTTTTAATTGTAACAATGAATAAAAATTCATGTCATTTTTCAACATAGTTTTCCTGACAGTAAATGCATGTATTTCACTGCTTCAGAAGTGTTTAGATACTACAATGAAACAATTATGTTGGTAGTGTGTCTAGCCATTTGTGCAGACTCTTTTTAGAGTTTAAACTCTTCGTCACTCCTGAAATGCCTGCTTGCAATTGCTTCATTGAATCCACTGAATGGATGAAAGTCAATAGGAGCGAGATCTAGTGAACAAGGAGGATGTACCAGAAATTGAAACAGTACCTCACTTTAATCGCCTGGTTAATTTGTCTGGCGTCATGCTGTAGCAATACTCCAGAAGTCAGAAGTCCCGTCAATTTTTCTTGATTGCAAGCCAGAGGTGATTTTTCAGTATGTCTAAATCAGAAGTACCAGTAACTGTTACTCCCCTATCAATTTAGTGCTCCAAAATTAGTCCATTTGGATCCCAGAAGAGAATGAGCATGACTTTTCCAGCATACAGTTGAGTTCAGAATTTTGTTGGTTTTGGCAATGACTTGTTCAAGCATTCCTTGCTTGACCTTTTTGTTTCTGGTTGATGATAGTAGACCCAAATCTCATTGCCGCTTTGTCTAGAAATACATCATCATCAACGTAGAAATGATTTAAAAGTTTTTCATCGACTTGGTCTTATAATTCGCCAGTCAACTGACACGGCATATATCTGGTAAACACATTATTGAATTACAGTGCATTATCATCAATATTCTGAGCTGAATTAAAAATAAATCGATTTAAAACCAATTGTAGCTTTTTCAATCCGTTACATGTCTATTCTCCTTTACAAGCTCTTCTACTAACACATAATCCACCACTGTACACTGAGCTTGCCTTTGTCTTGGGCCTTTCTCAACTTGGGCTAAAATTACACCATTTTTAAAACTTTCTACACCATTCACACACTTGTTGCATCAATAAACACCAATCATCGTATTGCTCTGTCATTCTGCAATGGAGTTTGATAAGTTTGACACCTTCCGCATTACATGTCAATACTGTTGTGATAGTTGAAAATGGAATAACAATCTTCTTACTGATGAAACTGCCCTCTCCTGTGTTGTAGCATCATTTTGCTACCGGTCAGTCAAAGAAAACTACTGGGATCTGCAAACTCTATCGCATTACTTTTTGAAATATTATAAAACTTGTAAGATTTTAATTTTATAGCTTAAATTTTTATTATTGTAAAAAAAGCTTCTCTTACCTCTATATTCAAAATCAACTTAGATAATAAAATAATTTATTACTTTAAAGTAACAATTTTGGGTCCTCATTAATTATATTTATGATATAGAACAAACGTTTTAACCAGTACCTTATCTAAAAGGCTTCAAACTAAAATATGAAACAATATTACACGTGTTTCCATAAAATAAACTAAGAAACGGACCGTAATACATATTTACCACCATCTCTACTTACATCAAAAACAGGTCCGGCAGAAGGGTTGACAGCTGCATTAGAGACTAGTATATCAATGCCTCCAAATTCTTTCTCTGCCTAGACAACACTGCAAATATGATTACCTTTGCAATGATTTAGAAAAATATGCTATTAGTTTCTACGTTAAATAACATTAACACAGATATTTTTACAGCACTTTTAATAAAATAACTAGTACAATGTTACACTACACTAGTTTCTAAAAAGAAACTAATAAACTTCATCAACACTATGAAAATTTAAGATGAGGACCGAAAATTCTTTTAGAAGAATCAAGAGTAATTATGCACGATATGGGGGGTACTTTTAGTTTGTTTTAGATTTAAATATTTTACCTAAAAAAGTACATACATTCTAAAAAACATTATTACAAAATGTACAGAGTGGTGGAAATTTGAAAAATTACAAATATGACTTACTTAAACATACAAACACTTAAATTCTGTTACAGCAAAATATATATATATTTTTTGAAGAATATGAATGTATCATAAATTGCAACACTATATCCATTTAAGTTCAGTTTGGAAAATAAGAAAGTAAAAGTTTTCAAACATAAATTAAGTGGTTAAATAAAGTGAAACAATGGCCTCCAGTTTTCACAACTATGCAGGTTCAGATATAAACTTGTGTTACAAAACTCAACTTTTACCATAAAAGCAATAATTTTTTTCTTTCTCACATATATTACTCATTTAAAACTAAGGCGAAAGTTTATAATTTTTCCACCATCTAGAATTTTTTCCTTTGCACGTGTTATTTTAAAATATATCCTAAACAATAATAAACTCATTTCAAATTTTATTACCCATATTTAGTGCTTCAATTTTGAAAAAATTATAAACCTAACTAAAATGCATTACATACATGAAACTGTTTGAATCTTATAAAACAGAACACTATTTTACATCATATAAATATTATATAATAATATCACTATATGTATTATGTATTGTGTTAAATAGCTAAATACATTTATATAAAGTCACATAAAATACACTTTTTAAAAAAGAATATTTAACTGAAAATTGTAATCTATTATATTTGTCTCCGCCCTTATAATTCCATGTTAACGTAGAAGAGAGGCTAACAAAAGTTGGTGAATAATGTATGACCAGTTGGCAAACTCTATAAGGCTAATGGAAATAGCCTTTGGTTTCCCACTGTCTGTGGTAAAATGATAGAGGTATATGCTGCTGTAGTTAGCAGTTTAAAAACTAAACATTAATATTGTTGTGGGTAATAAATATAGTTACTTTATTAGAATTTGCTTGGTTTTTTGTAATGTGTGTGTCATATGCAGTGGATTTCAAGTAAAATTAAATAAGTTGGAGAAAATAGGTCCCACACTTAATTTTAAAATTATCTGACGAAATACGCAAACATTGATAAAAAACATGTATGTTCAGTAATAACTTGGAGCAACAGTGGTGGCAATTTTTTAAACTTTTCACATCACATAAAATTTTATTTAAATCCTTATATACATTTTGATTCCAAACCATATTCAGAGGGAATTACTATTAGCCTGCTTATGTGATTCAGAGGTATTATTTATTTATAGGGATGGGCCGATTCCGATTCTCGATTCCAGGAATCGTCGATTCTAAGTGGTATCGAGGAATCGTCGATACTCGATTCTTCATCATAAAAGTGTCTATTCCGATTCCTATTTTGTTAACTATTAAAATATGTGTGTGGAGTAATTTATTAGAAAAATAATTAATTACCAACTATATCTTATTTATGTATTTGTTGATATCAATGAATTAAATGATTAAAGTAAACGAAAATATTATTATTTATGAAGCAACAGCAATCAAGATCGTAACCATTTCTGGTCGTTTGACATCGGTCCTCTCTCTCTCTCTTACTAGAGCGGGTTCGATACTCTCTCTCTCTCTCTCCCCCACGTGTCTTACTGCCACTGATTTATAGATGTCAGAACAAAACACAAAAAAAGTACAGTAAAAACTCGATTAACCGTGGCCATGATGGTTGAGCGAATAGACGGATAACAGAAACACCGTATTATTCCTCCGAAACTTAACCTCAATAAATTATATTATAGACGGTATTCGGTTCAGGCTACTGGCCGTCGCGTCAATTCGATGACAGTTAACAGAAACTGACGGTGGAAAACCACATAATATATCAAATATGAAAAAGCAATTAAACAACATTCATTTTGCCCAAATTTATCAACAAAAAAGATCTATACTTGAAGAAACTTTATCCTCAGACACAGGACCTATAAGTGATAGTCGGTTAAAAATCAACTGGGATTGAGGAATAAATACAAAATAGGCCTGAATCAGTTGCATTTGTTCCAGACACCTGCAGAAAAAAGGTCCCACCAGATGTGGAGAAGGTATGCCCCACTAATCCAGAATGTTGAGGAAGAAGGTACCCCAGGGGAATTGACAGTAGAAGAAGAAGTAAACAATTATCTGGGGGAACCATTAGCCAGTCCAGATTGTGATGTTGGAAAGTATTTGGCAGTACAAAGTGCCAAATACCCTCATTTAAATGCTATGGCAATAAAATACCTGTCTGTCCACTGACAGTGTTTTCTGAAAAACCTTTCTCAACTTCAGGAGCTATATGTGACTAGCGATGAAACTAGCTTGACCCACAACGTGTTCAAATGCTTGTGTTTTTGAACAGAAATGTACATTACCTGCCAGACTTTTAAATTTTAAAAACTATCCTATTTGTATTAATTTTTTACTTTTTATGTTGTTTGTTTTTAATTTTTGTTTTGTTTTAAGAGACAATGTAAATAGGCTTAGGTATTTTTTCAAACATCATAAATTAAGTAAAGTTCACATTGTTAACTTTAAAATAAGTCATTACTTTTATCTGATATGTTTTTGTGCTTTTAAAAATTCCTATTGATAAATCAAGGTTGAAGGTTTTGTGTAGCCTATTACATTAAAACAGAGCTTTTAAAAGGTTTTGCCGTATGACCAAGATGTTAACTAAATTAATTATTAGAGAACTAGAATGTAAGCTAATATAACTTGAAAGAATCGAGAATCGAGAATCGAGTAAAGAATCGAGAATCGAATGGAAAATTTTAGAATCGGAATCGGAATCAGAATCGAAAATTTTAGGAATCGGCCCATCCCTATTTATTTATAATAAAAAAATGTCATGATCAGGTTTTAAGAGTATTAACTTTCCTAAATGATTAGCAAGTACGTGTAATTTGTGAACAAAAGTTTTAGAATATAATCCTGAATGATGTAAAATATAGTTTATAATAGATAAACACAAACTATACACATTTTTAAAATTAATTCATCGGGCTTTGTTTTTTGATAAATCAAAATAATATACATTCCCCTTTGTACTTCGGCCTAAGATAGTAGGATGTCGTGAATCCTTTTGATGTTATTTATGGATATGATGATTTGGTTAGTGTTCAACAAAAAACCATCTTATTCATGAAGGAC
This sequence comes from Prosapia bicincta, assembly GCA_036971475.1. NCBI lineage: Eukaryota > Metazoa > Arthropoda > Insecta > Hemiptera > Cercopidae > Prosapia > Prosapia bicincta. The sequence continues at coordinate 186,541,476 of JBAIZL010000002.1, read as the reverse complement.
ATTAACAAGTAGATTGCGGCGGATGTGCATGAAAACCCGTGCTCTACTGGTGCCTGCTGCAGTAGGCATTCATGTACACCCCACTCCCTCTCAATTCATAAGATCAGTGTGAGGTTAGCGGTTGCCAGAAAACATTGAATCACTTGTGGGTTATTGTGCTAGTCTTTGTGAACATTTCTGTGCATTTTGTTTTTTCCCACCATCACTGTCGAGTTGGGAACTGTGTTATTGTATTAGAGTTACTTCAAGTGTGTAATAGTAGTGTTTCTTAGTTTTTGTACAGTGAATACGGATGATGGGGGCTTATTAGAGAATGTCTACTCGGACAAATATTGTTATTGTTTGTGAGTTTATAATACTAATGACATCCTTCAGTGCAAAACAGGGTGTCGAAGATGATTTCATGCCAAAGCTCAAAGTCAAGTTTACTATTTATATGGTATGTTTAAACCATATGAGACAAATATACAAACTTTGCAAACAAATATCCTGTAGAAGTCAAGTAAGAAGCGCATTTAAGATGCTGCAGAAACATCTGAAATGGTAAACAGTTTTATTCATTTCTTAAAATTAGAAAACAACTTTAAAGAAAAATAGCTCTATTTTTGTTGTATATAAGTGTTAAATAAAGATGTTTATAATTCCTATTTAGTGTAGGAATAGATCATCTATATTTATAAATGGTGTCCAGACTAACTGATTTATAATGAATGCAGACCCTAAACTTCAATATACCTAGCCTGTGCCTACAGACTAGAAACATTGAGTGAACCTTCGTTTCATAATGTGTAAGTTTGTTAACCCTTTGATCGTAACGTCCGATTTTTTGGTCTTGTTGAGAAATCGTGTTCGATACCAACGTCCAAAAATATTATTTTTTAATATAAAATAATTCTTGCATATATTAAAGCATTCATAATGAACTCGTTTACAAAGTTATAGTACTTGAAGACATTTCTAGTTTGATTTAGCAACTCTGTTTTAGTTCAAACTTGATGGCCGTAAGAGCTGGGCGCCAAGTGCCACTTCAGCTATCATTTTTGTGAGTGGTCTGTTTGTTACTCACAATTTTGTTATGAAGTTGATCTTTTTGTTTCAAAGTTTAGTGTTTACTTTATTTACAACAAATTTATTATTGTTTGTAGCGGTTTATGTTAGTGTATATAACATAAAAACCTTTTTTTTTCTGACAATAAGACTACATAAAATTTGATTAAAACTAAAATAGAATTATTCGTGTTTATTTTGTAACTTTACAAGTTACTTAATTAATTACTTTTATTTTTATACATTATTATGTGTTTTTGTAATGTTGTGCTGAGGAATTATATGTGCACATTTTAGTTATAAACCTATATATATATATATATATATATGTTGTTTGTGGATATATCTAAGTGAAAAATTGGAAAACGTTATTTTTATGTGTATAAAGACAAGATGCTATTATTTAGAAACTGATTTTTAATTGTATATAGTTTATATAAAATGGAAAGGGAAAATTTTAGGAAAATATTTACTAAGTAACATTTTTCTCATAATTTTTTATGTTTATTACAATTTTAGGTAAGTGTATGTTATAGTAGTCTTGGAGAAATAAATTTTAAAAAATCATGGCTGGGACTGGAGCAGATAACCATGCAAAAAGTCCTGGGACCAAAAGGGTTAAATAAGGATTTCGCAAAATTATCTTTAAATTTTGTGATAGACCGCTATTATAGTAGCTATTGTCTCATGTAAGCTATCAGCAGTTTCAAATTCGGGAAATAACCACTAAATAAAACAGCTGTAGTCTTTAGATCACATAAGTGATCAGATGTTTCAAATTTCGTAAATAATAAGGTAATAAATATGTTCATGAGTCAGTGTTTATACATTGTACAAAACTGGAATATTATTTGCTGCTTTTTGTGATATTAATTAGTAAAAATGTTTAGTTTTATATTAGGGGCAATAAGTTAATAACTTATATAAGTTAATAAGTGTTATAAACTTACTAACACCCAAATTAACTTGTAAATATCCAATAGATTACCGAAATCAGAAACAATTCCAAATAAACTACTACAAATAAACCACAAATAACAAAAAAATATGTTGCTTTTTGTAATCATTTTTAATTCACCGATTAAACTATAATTAATTAATATGTAACTAAGTGAATTTTTAAGAGCTTACAAGCTGACGCATTTTGAAACAATCATTTCTTTTGTGAAGCTAACCCTCCACTTGAGTAGAGGCTTAGCTTCGTAAAAGAAATGATTGTTTCGAAACACGTCAACAAGTAAGCTCTTAAGTATTCACTTAGTTACGCATTAATTAATTATAGTATATAAAAAGGAGTGTACAATAAGATAGTGGGATACTATGAAAATCTATATAGCACTGAGGTGTTGGAAATTTTTATAAATATCGTTATTGTTTGCGAGTTTATAATACTAATTCTAACAAATTACATCTTTCAGTGCAAAACGGGTGTTAAAGATTATTTCATGTTAAAGTATTTCAAGGTCAAGTTTACCATTTATATAGTATTTTTAAACCATATCATAAAAAAATTCACTAACTTTGCAAAAAAAATATTCTGTAGGTGAAGTCAAGAAAGAAGAGCCTTTAAGATGTTGCAGGAAAAGCTGCGAAAGGGGCTGCTAGTACGGTATAAAATAGTTATGTTTTTTAAAGTAACATTCAACTTATATAGTTTCATTTCTTTATGTATTACAATTATGTTACACTATTTTACGGCTTGTGAGATTAAATCACTCTGTTTTTGTTCAGAATGTATTTTTAAGTAACATGTAAAAATGAAAAAAAATTTATTTGACCAGTCTTTTGCTAACTATTACCAAATTATTTTAGAAATCTATTTATTCTATAAAACCTTAACCTTTACAGACAGGTTTTGTGCATGCTAATTTAACTAACCATTTTAAATATTTTTTCCCTGTCTTCAGCTTTGCCAACATGGCATACTGTACCAGCAACATTATACCCTAACTCTTTCAAGCTTCTTACAGCATTCAAGACATTTTTCTCTTTTCTACTATTCACCAATACTGAAGCACCTTCTGCACCAAATCTCTTTGCAATTCCAAAACCAATTCTGTAAAAAGTATATAACTTTACAGATTAGAAAATCTATAAAATACTTAATTTTTTTTTATATTATAAGAAGCTGTTATTAAAACTTAGAAACATAGAAATTTAACATCAACACAACTTTTATTTAAAAGATTTTGTATTAAAATTTTTCGTAATTATGTTAGATTCAGGGTAAGATTTAATGTTGCAAATTTCTACGCCCAAGTAGCTTTGCTGTTCTCTTTTAATTCCATTAATGAAAGGAGGTGATTGACCTGGCAATTTTCTTTAGCAAATAATCTTTATGAAAACATTTTATGTTAAAAATATAGTCTTAATGATGTTGATTTTTAATTTTTTTTGTTTTGTTTTAAATTACTCATTTTAGATAAAGTTGAATATTTAGATTTTAAGTTTAGTATTAAAATAAACTGACTTTGACATAGTGCAGTGCGCTGTAGCTACAGCGCGGCCGGTTCACTCTATACATGCTATAACATTAAAAATGTGCAAAAAAATAACTTTTTGTACTTTCCGCGGAAAAAAGTAAATATTAGTGTTCTACACATTGAAAAAAGTGATTAAAATTAAAAATTTTATAACAAAATTATCAATGATTCGTTTATGCTATACATGCCATTACAACCTAACATTTAAAATGTGAAAAAAATTAACTTTCCATACTTTCGGCGGAAAAAAGTTGATATTTGTCTTCTACACATTAAAACGAGTAATATAATAACAAATAATATAATTTATAATATAATAACGAGTATATAATGAAAACAATTAAAAAAACCATCGTCATAAAGACTATATTTTTACCCATTTTATAATAATAATATATTAATATTATTAGCAGATGATAGGAAGATACCTAGGAAAATATCACTTAAAAAATACTTTGAGTATATTACTTATGTACATTTGAATGAGTGCATGCAGGCTGATAGCAACAGCTAGTAGGACATTACACTGAAAACCAAATGTATGCTCAATCTAGCACCAGACTTTGATAGACCTGAACCACACTTTAAGCCTAGCGGTTTTTATCTAAATGTGGTTTCAAGTGTGTAAGCCTTTAAAGTGTGACTACCCTTACAGAAAACTATGTAACTTCAATGAACAATAAAGATGTAAAGTAATAAACTGTATAAAAATAAAACTAATACTTTTCATGACCTATAATTTACATACTTCCTTTATTTTTTGAAAATATAAAATTTATTATAAACCAGACACTACCTGGTATTATGCGCCCTATCCATTATCCCCCAGGGGAAGTGGTTTAGGTAAAAATATAGTCTTAATGATGTTGGTGTTAAACATTTTTTTGTTATCATATTACTCGTTTTAATGTATAGAACACGAATATCAACTTTTTTCCACGGAAAGTTAATTTTTTCATATTTTAAATGTTAGGTTGTAAAGGCATGTAGGGCTATAGTGTGAACCGGGCATGCAGTAGCTACAGCGCACTGCACTACATCTAGATTTGTAATTTTATACAACATTACTATATACCTATATTAAAATATACCTACGAAGATTCCAATCAGGATAGATTTGGTAATAATTTTATTTAACATCACTATCTACCTGTATTGAAGTATACCTACGAAGTATTCAGTCAGGATAGATTTGGTTGTAATTTTGATAAATATTTAGACTTATTGCCGATGCAGAAAATTACAACTAAATCTATCCTGACTGGATACTTCTTAGGTATATTTTAATATAGTTATATAGTAATGTTGTATAAAATTATAACGAAATCTATCCTGACCAGATACTTCGTATGTATATTTTAATGTAGGTATATACTCGTGTTGTATAAAATTATAACCAAAAGTTGAATTTTTAGATTTTAAGTTTAGTATTAAAATAAACTGACTTGGACGTAGTGCAGTGCGCTGTAGCTAATGCGTGGCCGGTTCACGCTATTACAGTCTAACTAAATTGACTTTTTGCATTTTCTGCGGAAAAAAGTATTCTACAAGTTGTAATGAGTAATTAAGAAAAAAAATTCAAACAATATCAATAAGACTCGTTTACGCTATACATGCCATTACAACCTAACATTTAAAATGTGAAAAAAAATTAACTTTCCTTACTTTCCGTGGAAAAAAAGTTGATATTCGTGTTCTACACATTAAAACGAGTGATATAATAACAAACAAAAAAATGTAACACCAATGTCATTAAGACTATATTTTTACCGTGGTTTATCTAGCTCTAGGTCACTAGGTTATGTTAGTTATTGTAACTTGAGACATCCTATTATATAACCATAATTATGATGTAGTTGTTAATTAAAATAATAAAAAATCCTATTTGATATCTTTAGTCCAATTACAATGTTTTCTGTTAGTAAAGAAAATTTTAAGTGATTAATAAAAAAAATCATTCAAAAAAATAATAAAGTGATTGTAACTGTTCAAATTTGAAGAACTGTTTACAGTTTCACATTTTTAATGACTTTTTGAACATAGTAATTAGTAACATACAGAATACAAAACAAAAAAAATCTAAGCGTTGTATGTTTCTAAAGTGAGGTTACGTTTCTATTGAGGTTAGGTTTAATTTATGGTCAAGAGAGTGACATTTATAATAAACACTAGTTCATAGCTTGCAGGATTTGTGTTGTGCATCTTAAGGTTTTTTTTCACAAAAAAAGTTTTCAATAAATGGTGGTTGAACCGATCCATTTTAATAACATTAGTGTAATTTTATTAAAACAGACATTTTTATATATTTAAAGTCATATATTTTCTGAAATATGTAAATATTCACGAGATTTTTAATCTCGTCATAAAATAACTAGTCATATTATCAATTATTATACACATTAATAAAAACCTACTTTTCCCAATTTTTTATTCATCGTTATGTTTTCTTCATAAATTTCAACACGTAGTATACTTTCTACCTTTGAATTTGGCAATAAAAAAAAATAACGTCATTAGTAATACTCTGATAGTTTGATATCGATAATGATTTACAAATTGATATTTACCCATCAGTAGACGCAGTAATAACTGCCACTTTTCCTTTTAATCTATTACAATGTGATAGTGACGAAGATGACATTTTAACTAACGCAATTGTATGAGGGAAAAACTTCCTAGAAAACTGCAGTATCATTCTTAGTGTCAGTAATTTGCAGTAAAACCACAGAAAATTTAATGCTTACAACGGAACCATATAAACGTTGAACATTTTCTGACGACAAACATTCTTCATAATCTTTTCTGAAAATTTAAAAAAAGGTATTCTTAAAACAAACTTGATTTAAATGTATTTAAAATTATTTATAAACTTTCTGGTTAAGTTCAAATATTTTATTTATTTAGTTACACACACACACACACACACACACACACATATATATATATATATATATATATATATATATATATATATATATATATACATACATACATACTCGTTTTCGTAGTCGGATCACTGCCAGGACAATACTCTCGTCGTACCTATCCGTATTATCGTAGATACACAAACAAGAATTACGGTCACATTTTTCTTTGCATGCGTGTTTTACATACATATGATTTCAGGACTAACAATACTACAATTTTTAACCTTAAGCAGACACTGGGGTCTAGAGGACCCCACAGAAAATGATGTTTTAACCCATTATATCCCGAATTATAATTTGTTATTATTCATTTGACTTAAAACTGTTTATTAGAGCTCCAAATAGTTGGTTTGTAATGTTTTTGAACAAATTATTTGTGCTGATTGGTCAAAAAAGGGTGTGACCATATGGTAATGCTAGGACATTCCACTACCATTTAACTGCTCTATAATTAGTAAAGAGGTTATCAATATATATTCTGTATGGTAGTTCAGATTTTTCCGCTAGAAAGGTGTCAAGTAAATGTAAAAGTGGAGTTGCTGATTTTCCAAATGTAAATTGGTAATCAGTTGGTATTGCCAAGGACTTGCCTTGATAAACGTTGAAGTTAATAAGGTAACCATTAGGAGAATTTATGCACCAAACCTTATAACCGAAACGAATTGGTTTTCTTCTAATACACTGTTTACAGCCATGTCGGCCGAAATATTCTATCATACTTTCATCATAGTTCAAATCCTGTACCGGAACAAAATGTTCCAAATTTTTCTTTTGGATTTTATCTATCAAGGGCTAAGCTTCCACATTTTGTCTTGCAAATTGGGATTGTTATTGTCGGCTATGTTAACAAATTTCATAATAGTTTCAAACTTGTTTCTTCTCATTGCACTTGATATAAACCCTTGTTGTAGGTCCGGTTGTGAATCCCAGTAAAACCTTTTCCCCGGTAGTACCTTATAGCCTGTGTAAACCAGAACAGCCAAAAAACATTTTATATTGTTAATAGTAATATTGGGGTCTGGACAGTTCTTGAAAAGGGCATAGCGTTGTGTCTCTTCCTCTATGAGATGAAATATTTCATCGTCAAAAAATAGCTCAAACAGGTCACTTGCAGAAAAATCCTTATATTTGCTGAAATCAGCAGTGGGAAAAGCTGCATTCCTGTTCTGGATATCTCCTTCAACCCAACGTTTTTTTGGAGGGCTTAAATTCGTATTTTTTTTCTTTTTCTTTGCAAATTCCTTTTTTTGTGCTAATTCCCTAACATATTCATCTTTGATTTCTTGTAACACATCACTTTTTCTCAAAATAAAACTTTTGGTAGGATTTCTATTTTCCACATGTAAAAAATCAGTTATATCCACACTGTCTTCTTGTGCAGTAGGTTGAACCTCTGAGTTTTCTACCTCTTCAGTGTCAATCTTATCCGCGTCAACATCATTTTCCTCGTTCTCATCCACCAATTCATCGTTATTTCGATTGTATCTAATCTCTGCTGTAGCTAATAGTTGTTTTCCAGATAGATTATCGACTAATCCTCCTGAATCTTCATCACCAGAGTCCTCGTCCGTAAGAACTGCACTCTCTGGCGGGGCTATAAAAATTCCCTCTACTTCCCTCCCATCTGCATCATTTGCCTCTAGTAAATCTAAGGTGTCTTGAAGATTAAATCCTCGTCTGAAATAAAAAAAGTAATTTTGACAATTCAAACCAAGAGATCGCACTTGGTAGTGGAATGTCCTAGCGTTACCATATGGTAACATCAAAATAAAATATTTGATTGCAAGCACCTAAAGGAAAACTATTTCATCATTACTACACCAAAATATAATGTAACTAATACTAATTACATTTCATGTACATTTAGGCTTAGTTATATTCAAATAGTATATGTTAGTACTCACTCAAATCGAATTGACATGGTGAATCAAACCCATTGGTTGTTGTCCATAAGTAGAGGCACTGATGAAGCACTTGTACACAGTTCTGAGCACCACTAACCATTTGAGGTTATAAACTAGACCTTTGTGTGTAGACTGATCAGTGTAACCAACCGAAATCACACATAACCTAAAATTACCTCCTCATTTTCTGAAGCATGTTCGCTGTGACCATATGGTAACGCTAGGATAGAATGGGTTAAATATTTTCTGATAATGTGGCAGTTTAGGAATTTCGATCCCCTCTAAATTAGGCTGGTACTACTGACCAGTCATACACCACATTACATTCACAAGTTGACAACTGACCTTGGAGATATTGTGTTGTTTTCACCGTTTGGGGTCCAGCTAACCCCAGTGTGTCTGTTGCGGTTGTGTTTTTCCCCTTCTAGAACAGTTGCAGTGCTGAAATAAATCATTTGTACTGTTGTGAATTCTCTATAATGAGTCTTACAGATGACGGTATTTTGCAACTATTAGGAAATGTGGAAAGTGATAATGAAAGTGTACTTGACGATGATGACACCGAAGCTGATCAAGACTATGAGTTTTCTGAGGTTGAAGATCAAAATCACATCGAAAATAAAGATACAAAAGAAGAAAAAGAAAATGATCAAGGTAATGTAGGAAATATTATACTGAGGGTAAATACCCAGGCTCAAGATAGGATCAGAAACCAGAATTTCTTGAGAGGTAAAAATAATTAAGTGTGGAGTACTGTAGTTCCAGAGCGTAAAGACAGAGTATCAGCTTGTAACTTAGTCACTCAATTCCCGGGAGCCAAGTGATTAGCAAAAACAGTAAAGAGCCCTGTTGAATCTTAGAGGTTATTATTTGATGACCAGGTTTTGGGAGAAATATTTTTGAGAACAAACGAAGAAAGCTCTAGGAAAAAATGTCAAATGGAGGAATAAGGTAGGGCAATGTAGTCATATCCCTTCAACACTAATCCAGAGGAAGTTTTAGCGTTCATTGTCCTACTCTACTTTGCAGGATTGCTAAAAAATAACTCAAGAAACCTAGAGGAGCTGTGATAAAATAATCTAAGAAATATTATTTTTCGAGGAACTATGCCTCTAAATAAATTTAAAATTTTTGGCTACATGTAATCGCTTTGATGACAAAAATACTAAAGCTGATAAAAGAGAGAACGACAAACTGGCACCCGTTCGTTTTATCTGGGATAAATTTGTCAACAATTGCAAGGAATTTTATTCTTCCTTCTCCCATTGCACAATCGATGAACAGCTTGTTAGTTTTCGAGGCAGATGTCCATTTCGGTCCAAGGACAGAAAAACTAAAAATGTATGTTCTACTTGCAGACGCCCAATGTGTGAGGAGCATTGTGCCTTTGTGTTTGAACTGCGTTGAGTGAAATTCCAGATTTTGTGCCATAAAACATGATTGTTCAGTTATTTTTTCAAGACATTAGGAAAAAAATAATTCCATTTCAAATTTTCACTTAAGATAAGATTTTGATTTTTTTTCAAACCATGATGGTTTATTTTGTAGTATATAGACTATAGTATTATTTAACATTTAAATTTTGGAAATATGAGAAATAAAAAATGGTTATTTTCAGTTTTTCAAAAAAACGTGTTTTTTCGTACCTGTTTTACACCATTTTCAGAATATTCGAATTATTATGAGTGAATGCAGATATATTCCTTCCAGGTTTGATCATAAACTATTCAAAAATGACTGAAGTTAGCAGCCATACCAAGAGAAGAAGGAAACAACTTTTTCAATATATATATTTTTAACCTACAAAATGGGGTTAATCAGACCCCAATGTGTCTGTTGTTACAGATTTTTAGGTGTGCCTGTAACAAAAATATATTAGTTACAAACTATAATCTCGGACACTCCCTGTAGGTACCTTTAACTGTTGTTAAACGTTAAACGTACTATTAAAAAATATTCTGGACATACTTTTCTTTGCAAGCATGCTATATATACATGTATTGTTAAATCTAACATTACCACAATATTTACATATCAATATTAAATTAGCTATAAGCCATGCTATCTAACCTGAACGCTCACCGTAGATATCTATCTATTGTTGAACTAACATGGAAACACCAATAAAAATTCTAGTAATATTTTTCTTTACAGGCGTAATATATATATACATATATACATATATATATATATATATATATATATATATATATATATATATATATATATATATATACACACAAAATATGTTCTCTTTTTTAATAATCAAAAACAACTAAGTTTATTCAAATACAAGAATTATTTATTTTATATTCAATTGATATAAAAAAATTTTTTTTAACAACATTGTAATTGATTTGGCATAACTATTTATTTGATCTAATTTGCACATATGTTAATTTTAATTGTTTAATATTCCTGATGATGTTGGTACTGTTAGCCAACGAAAAGCTTTGAATTGTAATTCAATTATAATTCTTGTATTTGTATTTAGACTTTTGTTCTTTATTACTACACAAGAAAACATACTGCGATATATATATATATAACAATACTACAATATGTAAACATCAACAATAAATTAGCTACAAACTATGATGCCAGCCCAGATGCTAACTGTACCTATCTATCTCTAAACTCTCATGGAAATTACAATAAAAGAACTATATTAATTTTTCTGCAATGCAGCTGAGAAAATACAGGGTGGCTGGACCTACACAAAGGAAGGGAACGATTTGTGACAACAAAAGATGCTATGCTTGCAGATGTGGACTCAAAATAGGGCTTTTTACATTTGGCAAGTAGTGGAAAACTGTCTATACATACCGGATGAAGCATTTGCAATGTTAAGGGGCTAAAGGGAAGCAGGACCTACACACAATGCGGGAGGAGACAAAAGGAGGGAACAAGATTGTGAAAGTGTGACAACAGATGCTGAGGGGTTTTCAAAAAGTGATATGCCACTTTCCATATCAGGGACAGCGTGAACAACTGTCTATCTTGCTAATCTTAAAAATACTTAACTAAGTGAATACGTAATTGCTTACTTGCTGACGCGTTTCAATATTCGTACCTTTTACGAAGCTAACCCTCTACTGGCGGCATCGGTTAGGTGTAAAGGCTCTAACAGGAATGGATTTATGACTGTGGAATGGGGTGGGTTGTTTTGGTTGTATGTCATATAATATAAAAGGCTGTTGGCTTCTAAATGTGTGTGATCATTTAATACGTTTTCTTTATCTGTTGTGTAGTGTTTGTATATTTCATATTTTTCTAAGGTGTCTATCTTGACCGGATGCAGCACCCACAACAAACCTATGGGAACTACAAGGATGCTCAATCTACACAAAATTGGGCAAATTAACACTCTTTTGTTACCATGTCATATAATACTATTTAAATTAATATTCTTTGATTTTGAGAATTTTATTGAAATAATTGAATTTTAAATATTTTGTACAATTTTACAAAAAAAATTTTTATTTTGCAGTAAATAGTAACAGAAATTTCATTTTGATCAGAAAATATATAGTTGTTATACAATTACATGACTTTACTAGTTTGTGCAGGCATAAATCATAAAATGGCTGACACTAGAAATGTCTCCTTATCTACCATAAACCCAAATGACGTCCTAGCATTACAAAGGTCTACTGAGGTGGACGGTAATCCAAAAGGTTGAGATTTAATAAAATTCATATTAACTTTTAATTTGTTTTAAAAACATTGAACCAGTTAAATAAATAAGATATTTGTGATATTGTAATGTTAAGGAGGAAGATAAAATTTTAAAGGGGTTTCTTGATTAATGTAATTCGGGGCACAATACCTGACTTTAGTATTTTAAAAAGTGAAACATAGGCAATTGTAACATAATGAATGATCAAGTATTTAAGATAACTCATGTTAATTAAGTAAGTGTTTTTAATTAATGAAAGTGGTTGATTTTACTATGTGGTGTTTTTTTTATATATAATATTAACTAAAAACACTTGTAAATATGTTATAGTAGTCTACTATATGTTTCATATAGTAGTACTTACTGTTATAATTGTTGAGGATGGGCGTTTTGGGAGATGTGTCCCATTGTCAACTCAGACCGAGTTACGGTCTGAGTTGATAATGAGACACATCTCCCGAAACAGTTGTCCTCAACACTTTCTAAGTGCTACTATAGGCAAGTGTTAGCATATTTACAAGTGTTTTTACACTAAATTAATACTTACCCTTAATTAACTAAATGATAATACTGTAATAGTTTGATGTAGACATGATCTTTAAATGTGTTGCACTGTTTCTGCAAAGAGACGGTATATGTATTGTATAATGTTTTCTGTTAGGCTAGTAGTCAAATGCTAGAGCAGAACGAAGGACACCGTTAAACCTCACACACTGTAATGACTACATTAATTACATGTCAAAATCACAACTTCTGTAATTCGTTACTCCCTCAGCCCCGATGTGAGGAATTAGAGAGTTTCTATTGTATAATAAAATGTTATTAAAGTAGTTTGTTAAAAAGCTATACAATACTGACCATCATTAGTCATAAAACAAAATAAGTTTAATGATAAGTTTTCTACATATTTTTTGTGTCATTAAAAAAAAGCGGTATGCTGGATATGTTTCTAAGACGGTAGACAAATATTACACACCTTGTCCTCAGCCTTTTTTGGACACTGAATTACTGGCAATATCAGCAGATCTACAGTATTGCCTATCCTTGGAGTTATAGGCTCAAAATCAGCACTACAATTATAAAGTATAACTTTACTAATTATTTTAAAACTAATGAAATTTTCTTCTACTTCAATTACTTAAAAAATAAAACTATCACCTTTCAGTGGATCACTGGTCATTACAGCATATTCAGATCCGACAGGTAACTGAGCACACCCTTGCTTAGAAAAGCACGCCCTTGCACAGAGAACGTTGGCATGGTCTTGGCAGCCTGAGATAAGGTTATGCTCATCTAAACAATGTCATACTATCAAACGTCACTGCTGTCATAGGATTTAATAAAACAGCACATCATAGATATTAATTTTAATTAGCACAAACAAATGACATAACTATCTGTTATGATACAAACAAACTGTGGACTGTGCGTTCAAATAAACGTACGCATTATTAACAAGTATAAAAAGGAACATTCAATAAATTGTTTACCTGTTATGAGTCGAAACAATGCCTTAGTGCTACCTCTCACTGGTTTTCTCGGGAAACTACAGCTGGATACTTTCTCGCTGGATACAGTCCGTTGGTCCCCAGGAAGATGTGCTCTCTTGACTCGCTAGTCTCAGTCTCTCTCAACGACTCCTTATTTCATTCTTAAAGTTATACCAGAAATATCAAACTTTGGTACTGCTGTTTTACTATCAGTCAGCTGTTGCTATCTCCCGGCGACAGTTAGAATTATCAAATCGAATTAGTTGGATTAGGCGGTGAAACAAAATAACGTTACTACTGTTTGCTATGAAAGCAAGTAAAATTTTTATTTATTCAAATGGTATCTAATAACACACAATATTACACGACAGCAACTCAAGCACACGTTTTGTTTTCCATGATCACTGATAAATACACTACTCGTGTTACCTTATGAACATAATCACTGTGCTGTTATGTATCATACCATACCTTTGTCATTTATTAGAATGCAATCAACAAATCGAAGAACCACTTAAAAGGTTGTATTCAATTACATTGATTTCTTTTGGCGTACTCTCATTAAAATGAACAATGCTACATTAGCTACATAAACAAAAAGCATCTCGATGGAACTTGAAAACTATGTTTACACTTCGAAGTAGATAATCCTTTAGTCACTGTTCATATGTTCTTTGCTGTATGGGTCTTATAGTAGCAGGATATTTTATACAATTTTTTAATTAAATATATAAATTCTTTTATTTCAATAAAAACCATTTACATAAGTTCATGAATATTGCATTTCTCTATCACGAGAGTATAATCTCTTTCTTTCGAACTGCAATTCTTTCAGTAGTAAATGAAACTTTCTGTCATCACTTAATCACAACATGAATTCCTATTCCTCTTCTGTATTGGTAAATGTCATGGTTCGGTAGAGCATAAAGCTTTAGCGAGTTTTTGAAATGAGTCTTAAATTGGCAATAGTCTGGTCTGTAATCTTAAAATACTGAAATATATAATTATTTTAGTGATCATGTGGGACTATTTTAAGATATAGACTGATAAGTCTATCTCCTAACTAGTTAAAATAAAAGTTTATGGGTTTGCATATTTCTTTCAATTTCAGTTTTTATAATTTTTTTTCAGTTCCAAGGAAATAATTTTTCTGAACAACAATTGAGCAGTATCGGCAAATTGTTTCTCTAATATTTTCTTTTGACATAACTTTTCAAGAATCGTCAATTTATCAACATTATTTTTCCATATGATTTTTATTTCCATCTAATCCTTTCTACACATCTGACACAATTGTTTATTGCTTGAAACACTTTTAATCTAATGTTTTATACAGTGCCAAATTATTCTGGCTGTTCTCTCGTAAACAGAAATACTTATAAGTGTTTCATTATAAGTAATTATTGTGTAAATACTTTTGAACTTACTTGCTGACATGTTTCAAAACGGGCAAGTACGTTTAAAAGTATTCACAGAGTTATTGTTATTTATATAACCTAACAAAAATCTATCATAAATTTTTACTTAAGGAGCATCACAGGTAAAAAAATAATTATACAAGAATTATTTTTAGTAAAAATGTTTATTGTAAAAAAATATATTACAATTTACAGAACAAAATCTCAGTGATAAATGAAACACTTGGAAATTTTTTTCTAGAAATTTTATTTTAAAATACCTCGTTTATTATTTGTTCATTTTGTATAATAAAAAAATAATTAAAGCAGTTTACAAACTATAGAGAAAATTTAGAAAAACTAACTAGATGTATATTACAACACAAGGATTATAAATAAAGATGGTAACTATAATATTTTCAATATGAAACAAGTTATATTTTCTCAGAGAAATATATATATATCTACTCACTAATCCTCACACACATACACACAACACATCTATGTACAGGTATTTACATAAATTATTAGGCTCAGTGTACATTACACATAGTTTTTTCTGTGTTTCATATAAATGTATAAATCACATGTTACCTTAATTTGTTTTATTCCAACTAAATTATAAATTTAGAAATAATATATATTTATAAATACATAGTAATAGTTTTTGAAAATATTAATGGCTGGCGCTTATTGTTTCAAGTGCTGTATCTGTATCTTTGAAAAATACAAACTGTAAAATTCAATGACATATTGTTCTAAAATATAGAAATTAAAATGTATGCTAAATATTTCTCTATTTAAAAATAAGTGAAAAGCAAAGTGGTTACAGAAATAAAATCTAAACTCTAAATATACTGTTTCTGGAAAAATAGAGCAAAGAGAAAAATTTATTCTCTTAATACAAATGCTGAGAAATAAGCAAGTCCTTTTTTTATGTAATAGTTATTATGATCATGGTTAAAAAAATAATTAAGTACATACCGCAGAAGATTTTCTTTAGCTAGTATATTTGGTTGGTATTTGCAAGTCCTAAAAGTGATATGACAAATTAGTGAATTTCTACTGCTTGATAAAAAACGTGTGACTATTGTTTAAATAAGTGCGGTTGATTTGTGAGTCAGTTTAATCAACCACATTTACTCAAACATTAATCTCTGAGAGTATAAATAAGACAAACAAGTTACTTTAATTTAATGGTTTAAGTCTCTTTTTAAAAAAAATTGTGCTTATTGTTAAAGTAACAAAATTAACAGCAGACAGGCTGTGAGATGTGGGGAAAACCTTGACTACTCTTTAAAAATGCTATTATTTATAATGCAATTCTGATAAATACTATTAGTGGGAATTTTATATTAATTACATAATAATTATTAATTATAAAATTACAATATAAAGGATAGGACATGAAAGATGATCCAAATAAATAGTTGTAGACAGTGGCTTTTAGGGTTGTAGGGGGTGCCTCTATTTTAATATAGAACTGTATGGCCAGTGACAGTTATTTTCTAAATATGTATTAAAATATTTTGAACTTTATTAAAGTAGTTTATTTGTACAAAAGGTATAAAATACTGACAATTATTAATCATAAAATAGGATACGTTTAGTGATAAGTTTCGTACATATTTTTTGTGATCATTAAAAAAAGGGATATGCTGGATATGTTTCTAAGACGGAAGACAAATATTACCCACCTTGTCCTCAGGTTCTTTATTGGACTAGAAATTGGCAATACTAGCAGCTCTACAGTATATTGTCTATCCTTGGGATTATAGTCTCGAAATCAGCACTACAACCATACAGTATAACCTTACTAATTATTATTTTAATACTAAAAAAACTCTCTTCTACTTCAATTACTTAAAAATAAAACCTTTCAAGATCCCTGGTCATTGTAACATACTTAGAAATTGGACAGGCATTGATAGCTAAAATGTCATACAACACTAGGACAGAAACAACTAGAAATTTGATCACTTGAACGTTATGTTACAAAAAACAAAAAAACTTTTAAATGCCAATGAGTGATTAACTCGAATGAGGAAACTATTGGATGCCAATTCTTTAAAATACAGAAAATACTAAAGTATTAGCATAAACAGAAATGCTAGCAGATAGAGCAAGAATAAGAACTAGGCATTTGGTGACGGAAAGCTACCTTACCTATTAGATTTCACCTTAGCGATTTTCAATATGTAAAGTATCTATATATAGGAGGACATCATTGAATATGCTCATTTAACTCGTTGAATGGGGAAGGCGTGCATGAACGCCCGTAGTAGTAGGCATTCATGTACACCCCAATCCCTCTCTCAATTCATTGGTTCAGTGTGAGGTTAACCATTGAAAGAAAATTTTGTGTCACTTGTCGGTTATTGAGCTAGTCTTTGTAAACATTTCGGTGCATTACAGTTTTTGTTCCATCATTGCTATCAGATTAGGGTCTGTGTTATAGTATTAGTGTTACTTCAAGTGTGTTATAGTAGTGTTTATTAGTTTTTGTACAATGAAAACTAATAAACTTAGTTATTCATTGTACAAAAACTAATAAACACTACTATAACATACTTGAAGTAACACTAATACAATAACACAGTCCCCTATCCAATAGCAATGGCGGAAAAAATCTAACGAAATGTTCACACAGAACGGCACAATAACCAACAAGCGATTTAACGTTTACCTGCAAAAACTAACTTCACACTGATTCAATGAATCAAGATACAAGAACGCCTACTGCCGCGGGCGCCAGTAGAGCACGGGCGTTCATGCACACCCTCCGCGCTCAATGTGTTAAAACTGCACTGAACAGTGTGAAGTGAGACACTGTCTTGAAGAATTGGTAAAAGAGCTGGCACTGGAAAAAATTTACCACCAACCCACTTCTCTGGAGGTAGAAAAAATGAAAAAAAAACGATGTCATATAGTCAGAGTGACGTTTAGAATAAGCAATTTAGGACAAGAGGGCAAAGGTTTGATTTATTAGAATAGTTGATCCCCATTTACTGAAAACAATTTTTGTGATGAGAAACGGAAAAAATATTGATCACGCTCCTTCTAACAATTGAAAATAATAACTAGTTAACGAACTTAAAAAAAATGTAACAATGATGAGAGTTTTACAATTATTTCTGGATATTTTACGCCACTATCTGGCAAACAATTCTAAAAACCAAAGGTGTCAGTAAATCCTGAACTAGTTTTTTACAATTCCATAAATTAATTTAATAGTTATAAAATAATAGAAAAGTTAACACAACAAATGTAAATAAAATATAATGTAATAAAAAAAATTAACTGAATTTTACATTTTGTAGTGAAGATACTGAGAGTATATGACGTTCTTTTTCTAAATTAGAAAAGTTGATGAATTTTTATTGCCAAAAATATCACAGTTCTTAATAATTTTGATCCTTAAATATGAAATATTGATTTTCAACTGAACTAAAGCAGAAATTAATTAAACTAAAGCAAAATTGAATAAAGCACTATACAACAAACATAATTATTCTGTATACAAAGAATAAAATTTAAAAAAACTTATGTTATACGTAAAAAGCTCCACTGAATTGAGAATTACACAAAATATCTAGTTTTAATTACAATTAATAAAAAAGTTTGAATCAAGATAACAAACTTGTCACATGCATCACTTAATTAAAATAGGGTTGGTTTAAATATATTTTCTTTCATTAGGGATCTTAAAGTAAAATACACAAATACAACCCTTTAGTTTATACAATAACAAAATAAAGATAAAAGGCAACACCAAACATGACAGTCCTAATGAGTATGTCTTATAAGGAATGTTTGAGAATTCTGTACAGTAGAGAAATTACTATCCAAATTTTTAAACATTCACTTCTAAGTTTACGAGTATTTTAATGTGTAGCACCATAATTATAATAAAAGCATATTTAATTGAGCGGTTATTTTGTAAATGACTGCCAGTTGTATAGATATATGGACAGTACTTTACTGGCATTTCTTACGTCATAGATGGTTTTTTAGTGATGTGACTCAATTATCTACCATATTAGTAAACCCTAATTTAACAATTTAGTCACTCTTTGTTGCATACGTTTCTACTTATCACCAAGCAGATACAGGGTTCTTTCTTGTTTTTCTCTATCACTTGAATTAAATACAGTAAACTCCCGATTATCCGTGGAATAGGGTGGCCCGGCAACGCCGGATAACGAATTCCCCGGATAATCCGCTATGAACAAAGAATACTCAAAACGACCGATAATCGATTATTATACCATAAGTTACACATATAATGACCCCGGTTAATGCAATTCACAAATAATCTTCAGAGGACAAAATAAATAAGGAAAATAATTTAAAATGTCGATGTAATTGACGGATTATAACATGTACATTTATATGTCTAACTATTTACAATATGTACATAAGTATATGTCAAAAGTAAGTATGTATGTAATTTCCTTTACACATAATACTTTCACTTTTTAACAAAAAAGTCTGTCACTTTCGTCTGTATTTTTGTGAGTATTGATTTAGCTTTAATGTGCGATCTAAGTTTCTTGAGAACCATTTTGTCGCACAGTGTTTACTTGTGCCACGTGTGTCACAAAGCCATAAAGATCGATAATGTATATGACAGACATGGATAATGCATATGTCACGTCCTTATAGCCGAGATTAGCTGACATTTGTTTACAATCTTATGATACAAATTAGGTTTTCGCCCGTCGAAGCATTTTATCATTGTCTCTTATATACAGTAGTCTGCTTGCCCCTGTCGGGATGCTTCCCAGTACGTACATATTTACATATCTATTCCCTTCATCTTAACTTCTATTAGGCCTTATATGTATTTACGTCGCAATTCACCGTTTGGAAATTTAAACACATGAATCTGATTGGAATAAAAATTGGATATTTGTAAAAGAATGGCAGACCCCGGATAATCTGCAAACAGGTTAATCCGCCCACGGATAATCGGGAGTTTACTGTATTTGCGTTTTTTTGACAGTGTTCAATTTTGATTGGGTGGGTACTAAAAAACTTAGAACATCTTGAAAACGGAGGTGTATTAGGTTTCATAAGGTGGAGAAAAAATGTTAGACCACAACCTTGCTATTTGAGTATTTTTTGAGAAATATATCACTATTGACAGAGGACTGTATTAGTATAAGGAAAATTATAATTAAAATACCTGTAACCCATTATGTCAATTAAAATTACTCAATTAAAAATATGTAGTTTTATATTAAAATCAGTTAAAAGTTTTAATGAAGTGTATTTTTAAAAGTTGTATTAAGTGATTACAAAATATTATTTAAAATATAATATTCATGAAAAGTCTTGATGGTTATGTGATTATTTACTAAAGTTTGAATGTTAACATATTTTAATCTATTACGTAATTTCAAAATAAATGTTGAAGTTTTGTTTCAAAGTAATTTGATTACTTACATATTATACGGAGGCCACTATTATACTGCACACTGTGGTGGTTAGGTTAGGTTATCATAAATATGTTACTATTACTTCTCTGTTACATTATGAATCGGATTTGGGAAGTACTGAATAGAGAAACCAGAGGCAAGGAGGTAGCACAGGAATATATATATATATATATATATATATATATATATATATATATATATATATTTATAGGTTAGTTTTCGTTGGTAAAGATTATTTAGATTTTTTGGACTAGGAGACTGACAGTCCATTCTGTAGTCTTGAAATAGAAACACATAAAAACACTTAACCAATGATATATTTCAACCACACAGTGGTCTTTGTCAATCAAAGAGAAAACACAAAAAGAAATATGAGAGAATGAAATAAAATAAATATAAGTTGTATTCTTTGATATTTTTATTATTTTTGTGTTCAGGTTGTAGTGTTGTGTTGAGGTTAGGTTTTTATGTAAATTTATTGTATATGTTTTTTAGAAGGTGTTTGTTGTATCCATTTTCCATTGCTATTTTTGTAATATTATCTAATTCTTCATTTAATTTTTGTTTGTTATCTTGTGTGTCCAGGGGTGGTTACATTTGTAGTGTATTGTGGTGTTGTTGGAAGTAGGTTTTCTGTGTACTGTAGTTTCTATTTTATTATTATTTATATGTATTGTAATGTCAAGATAGTTAATTGTTCTGTTTGTTTCTGTTTCGACAGTGAATTGTATGTTTTTGTTGTATATATTTAGTTTGTTTAGTATTATGATGTGTTCGTTGTGAATGGTGAGTTGGTATATTACTAGTATATCGTCTACGTATCTTATCCATAGTAAAATATTATGTGTGTTTAGTATAGGTTTAATTATTATTTGTTCAAAGTGTTGTAGATATATTTCTGACATGACTGATGATATGGGCGATCCCATAGGGAGTCCAGTTGTTTGTTGATAGTATTTATTGTTAAATTGGAAGTAATTTTGGTTACATATGTGTTTTGTTAGTGTAATGATACTATTTATTGTGTTTTCTTTTTCGTTATTGTGTATTAGTTTGTTTTTCATTATTTCTATGGTTTCTTCTATTGGGATACTAGGGTACATGTTAGTTATGTCATAACTTATTATTTTAGTGTTGTTGTTTGTTTCTATGTTTTTTATTTTATAAATTAATTCGTATCCATTTTTATATTGTATGTGTTGTTGATTTATATTTTAGATCTTATTATTTTCTCCAGTATTTTTGCGATTATGTAGGATGGTGCTGTTTTGAAAACTATTAGTGGTCTAAATGGTGTGTCGGGTTTGTGGATTTTTAGTATGCCTGTTAATATTGGTGCGCATGGTTTGAATAGAAAAGAACAGATCATTTAAAATGAGATTTGAAGAACATTACAGAGCATTCAAAAATAAAAATATAAAAGTATCAAATGTTGCAGCACACTTAATATCACATAAACATGAAATAACAAACTACGAAAATAACCTAACCATACTTGAAATTAATAATAACCCAATAGAATTAAACTCACTAGAAAAATAATACATTTATAAAAAACACACACAACAATTTAATGAACCTACAGACCACATATACAAAAGACATACTATATAAAAACATTATACACACAGATCAAGAGAAAATGCGTGTAACGTCAACAAATACCAACATCACGGACCGAACATCTACACCAGAAAAAATAATCAGTGATTCGACAATGGTCAAAGTCACTGAAAGGTGCCTCACAACAAGGTAAAATTATTGCACTTAGTGGTGGATAAAAGTATTTACAATAGTAATATATCAACTTTATTTATATATATGGGATTGGGAGTGACCGCTACTGAGTTCAACTCAATTCTCGCAAACATCGCTACTTTTTGGGAGGCAGAAAACAAGAATTGATCATCATAATGACAAACAATTTTCACAGTAAGTCAAATAAAGTCTGCCCCATATAAATATTTAGTGTTCTTACATCCCCTGCAAAATAACCACTAAATATAGTGGCCTCCGCATAATACGCAAGTACCATAATTTTAGATAAAACGATGTTAGTAAACTGAAAGCTTCAAACATTTATAATACTATCCAAGTTTAAATACTTAGGAAATAATTAGCTTGAAATATTTATCTAGGAAGCTGAACAGAATATCATTAGCTCAATGATCTTTTACCAGAATATATCAAATAACAAGATAATAACTTTCTATTTAAAATGTGTTTATAATTTTTGTCTATGAAAATTATTATCTTGTTATTTTATATATATTCTGGGATTAGATCATTGAGACAATGTTATTCTGTCCGGCTTTCTAAATAAATATTTCAAGCTAACTACATCAGTTTGGTATTTAAACGTTCAATATTATTATTATAAAAGATTGAAGCTTTCAGTTTACTAACATTGTTTTATCTAAAATTATACTTTGAAACAAAACTTCAACATTTGTAATGAAATTACATCAACTTATTGTCATTAATAATTATTTAAGATTACAATTCAACAGCAATATAAGGCTCAAAAACATATTCACTGGAAAATATTAAATTAAACATCAACAATTATTAAATGGAAAAAGTATCTAAGAACAGAGTAATTATGCAAATAATAATTTTGCAAATGTTAATGTTCTAAAACGTATAACTGATTTCATCTTCATGTGGGCTACTAGTTTATAATTAAAAACACCTGTACATGTTACACTTGCTTGTAGTATCACTTACTTTTATAATTGTTGAGGACAACCGTTTAGGGAGATGTGTCCCATTGTTAACTCAGACCATAACTGACCTCTTGGTTTTTGTAGGTTAGAGTGGGGGTGGGATATTAGGGTGGGGATATAGGTATATAAAAGTGCTACTATAGGCAAATGTAACATATTTACAAGCATTTTAGTGTATAGTTGTGTTTTACTCAATATTTGTTTTGCCCTTTGCTGACCCAAACCAAAAGTTAGGTTTGTTTATTTTACTAACTTTAAAGCAGCTGATGTTTCAAAAATGAGCGATGTAACAGCTGGTTCATTCGGGCATTATTTTGGTCAGTCATTTGAAAATATTCTTAAAACAGCGGTACAATATACTTCCATATGATATGTTTCTAGAATAATCATTTACAGAGATGTTTACTCAGTCCCATGTTGTTTTCTAAGCCAAACCCTCTCTACTTTCAGGATCATCATGAGAAATGTCTGAAGTGAAATCAGTAATAAAATAAAACTGGATGCCTATATCCAACTTATGGAGGACGTTTATTGTAACAATTTATTTCTAGGGCAGATGCTGAAATATTTTACACCAGATCATAGGATTCACATTTACATACCAGCACTTTCCTCTAAAAGTTTTTTTTTTAAATGATGTGTTATTTAAACATTTAATTAGAGAGTATTTGTCTAGGTTATACTGATTTCGTAATGGAGTATGAACAAGAAAACCTTCATTTTAAAGTAAGATTTCACGAGATTTTTTAAATAGAAATCCGGGCTTATTATCTAAAAAAAAAAGATTGAATATGTCCAAAAAACCATTAATGACAACTATTTAAAATATGCATGTCATTTATAACACAATAAGAACTAGAAAGAACTGTTTTTGCTACAAAAAAGCTTATGTTTTGTCTCTCTAACTTATATAGAAGATGCAAAAAGTGCTCATTATAAAAAAAGGCATATTCAAAATAAATTACTTGATTTATTTTCTGTTTCACAACATATCAGAAAATAATATATCTGTAAATTAGGTGCCATCTAAATATGTTTTCACTGGATATAATAATATTGCAGACATTGTTTTGTATATATTAAATCTTGGAAAATAGGTTTACTATTCTGTCTAAATTAAATGGATTTTTGATCCTTATGTGCAAAAAAAACAAAGTAAAACGTTAATATCTTAATTTTAAAGAATGCCACAAACATGTTATCATGATTCAAGAAATTTTAATTAATATGTAAGCATAATTTCAAGTTGAGTTTTTCATTTTTTACTGGGATATATCTCAATTAATAAAACAAAATAAATTATATAAATAACACAAACAAAAATCCTACAGACAATCAAACAAGAAACACATTGACAACAATATATATGTTATCTAAGAACACTTTTTTTATGCGAATATCATTATAAAGCTTAGAGCTTTACACAATTTAATAAATAACTTACATAAACTTCAACCTTTCATCTTCAATAAGAAGCTATATTAATGTTATATATATTTTTATATTTGAAATATATAAAAAGTACAGTTATACCTAACTATAAATATAATTTATTATTTTTGTAAAATTACTTTCTTTGCCAGAAAAATGGGCTACATGTGTAAATAAAGTAAGATGAAATATAAATCAACTAACAACTCAATTTTAAATTACATATTATTATGCCATGTACCTTCTAATTTAAATTACAGGTAAAATCACTGAAAAAATAATTACTTATATAAAAAAAAAATAATTAGATAATTTTTTCTCATGTTATGTTATATATAAATATTTGTTCTTTTACAAACAATCATAACATAAAAGCTAAATGTAAACAAATTTTAAATTTTCACGATTTTTTAAGAATTCAACAAAATCACCATGAATACAAAATCATACAAATTGTTTTTTAAATTAATAAAATATTAACAAAAAGGTAAAGCACACTGAGCCATTAATGACAGATCAAAGTATAATAAACATAATAACAACATAATTAACAAAAAGGAAGTATAATTACACAAAATTAAACATACATGTTTCACATTTTGAAATGTCTTTTTCTTTTAAAATTTTAGTTGCTTTTTTATTGTTTGCTTTTTGGCAGGCATGATAAGACATGGTGTTGAAGGAGTTGACGATAATTCCAAGATTAAACCTAGATACATTTAAACAAAACAGAAGACTAGTGATTATTACTTTAATTGATGAAAACTACAAAAAATTTCATCTTGATACAACTCTGAAGAATGCCTCAATATTCATGAAATATGTGTGATGTGACAAGAAGACCAAAAAGTACAAATAGTTGGTGTTTATACATAATTGGGGCAAGGAAAATTATTATGAAGAAGAAAAGATTCATGCTGGTAATAAAAAATAAAAATAAAAAAATATTTATTCACATGAAAGAATATAAAATTTAAAAAATGTTGAAATTCTTATTTATTACATTGCCCATTACAAAAATGAAGTTTATGTATAATATAATACTCTTTTCCTGACTTTTATCTCATAACGGGAAAATTAAATATTTTAAATTAACAACTCTGCAATTCCAAACAGAGAAAGTTGAAATGACGATAAAAAGGTAACCAATCTTGACTGTCGATAAAATTTAATTGTACCTTGCAAAGGTATGAAAAAGAAAATGAAAAATGGAGAAAATTAAATAATGACGAGCTACAACAATACCTCTCCCTCAAACAGAACTTTCAAGTACCACGGGTATCAAAAAAAATAACTGTACTAAGGCTCTCACTGCAGGAGGGATTTTATTTTCCATATTGACTACACTTCCGTGTAGCCTAACTTCTGCCCTCTGTAACAAGACAGGTTCGAGGTCACTATGTTGAGCACTGTCAATCCAATCGCATTTCATGAAAAATGTCAATCAAATCTCCCACCGAGTGTTAGAGCCTAAGTAACTTACTTTCTGGATACGCCTCGTATTAGAGATTGTGGTAATTACGACTGTAATCAGAATAGAAATCAATTTGTAAAAATATTAGTAGAACTTCATCAGGAAAATGACATTAAAAATCTAGAATGGTCAGGAAGCAATTCATGCTCAATTTGAATGTTTACATCTAGGACTGTTTTTGATCTATTAACAATCACGTTATTTTTCTGTTAACAATTAGTTTTTTATTAAAATCTTAAATAATTTACACAATTAAAAGGAAATTTTCATAAATATTTTAAAGAAACATTTAAAAAAAATATCAGCACAAAAAAAGCTATAATTAAATAATACTTAACCAAGTGAATACATAATGGCTTACTTGCTGACCCGTTTTGAAACAATAGTTCCTTTTACAAAGCAAAGCCTCTACTACTAAGTGAATACAGAAGGGCTTACTTGCTCACACGTTTTGTAACAATCGTTCCTTTTACGAAGCAAAGCCTCTACTATTCAAGACGATGGATTCAAGATGATTACAATAAGCAACAAAAAAGGTCTCGACCTTTTTATTGATGAGGTCATAAATAATTATGTAATCAAAATTATGCTAAAAAGGACTAAATAAACAATTTTCTGCATAGTGTATGCAACAAATTAAATTTTTAAATTTTTCTACAAATATTTATAAAACGTTAACACCCATAACAAGAAAAATCTACATTTTATAATCTTCTAAAAGATGAAAACTAAAAGGAATGTGCTTTTTCTCTTCTTGTCATTTCACATTAAAATTCTACAGTAATACTAAAAATTATACTGATAATAAAAAATTTTATAAAAGCTACAAAATCTTAATACTAATATCACAATAAAATATAAGAGATCAGTATTTATAACATAATATACTAATAATATTTTAGCTAGGCGATATTTATAATTTCACCTAATTTAATTTTCATGTATTAAGTAAAAGCTTTTTCTTGTCTTCTTCCATTATTGATCCCATATTTCCAAAACTCTTTTGTTCTTTCATTTATATTTTTGTCCCAACAGCTTAAAATTAAAAATACTATAACAAATAAAGGGTAACTATGTTCCAAAAATAAATATTATAAATACAAAAAAAAACGATAAAAATACAGTAAAATAGAATCTAGTTTTGTTACTTATAAATAAAAAAAAAACCTTTTTGAATGTACATACAAACAGTGAACCATCGTAACTTTAAAAAGAAACAGAAATGAAATAACATTTAAAAAAAGAACTTGAATATGACTTGGTGGAAGTTAAAAATATTTTTATAATGTTAAAAAAAAATCACCTAATTCAGTAGCAATTTGGTAAATTACATATTTACAGACAATAGTAAATAATATAACTGTTTTAAGATTTGTATTATAAATTAAATATATTCATATCAACATTTACAACACTTTAAAATTGATTATTCTGAAACAAAACAATTTTATACTGATTACAGCTTGAAGTTCCATAGAAATAAATATAAAACAGAATTTAGCAATTTTATAAATATCTTTACAAAAAATGTTTTGCATATTTTCTAGCATCAAAGAAATATTTTACATACACAATTTATAACATTCCATGATCAAAGTTTTGTTTGGCCTAAATAGGCGGAATTCATTAATGGAACTTAAAAAAATATTATTGTAGTTTATGTGTTCTAAATTTTGATTATTGGTTTATACTAATCTTTCATTCACAAATTTATGAACAGTACTTGTGCAATGTATATAACAAATATTTTTTTTCAGACTTTTAATTATTAGTGGAATTTATTTATCCTCTACTTTTGCAAAAGTTGAAAATTAAAAAAACTGTTTTACGTTCAATGTATAAAAAGTAACACACAATAACAAGTAATTCTATACATAAACGAGTAATTTGGTAGATATATTTTGATTAACTCATACAATACAAATTGTAAGCTAAGCTTAAAAGAACCAAATAAACAAATTTTTATTAGACATTTTTAATTTTAAACATATTTAATTTCTATGAACTGATAAATTAATAAATGGTTGCTCCTACATAATTGAAAAATATAATTCAAAAGAAATATGGGATATAATTCTTTTGAAATTGATAGGTTTTCTGAAGTGCATCAGCAAATAGGACAATGCTAGTAATGACAAGAAACTACGATACTCAACACAACGGATTAAAATAACGCCTATAAAGTTGTAAAGTGACATCCAGTATAAAAATAAAAGAAGTTGAGGGAGTTTATGATATTAATCTAAAATCCTTAACCCTTTTAATAGAAACAATAACTGTCACATCAGAGTACTATGAGCCACCTGCAGTAACGTCGTCAGTGTTGCTATCTTATATTTATTTTAAGCACTGTTAATACTGTCAATATTTTGATCTACTTATTTTTGTCGGTAAATTATCCTAACAATCCTCTGTGATTTTGAGAAGTAAATTTTTGTAATTCTAATCATATTAGATAGATGTCAGAAACGTGTGTGTGTGTGTGTGTGTGTAGCAATATCATGCTAACTCCTGCTAAACGATATGGTTACCTCCCGCCACCGCTGTCAGTTCGACTACCAGATATACGTTTCTCCATTATAGTTATGGTTTCGTGAATAATAAAGTTTCAAAATTTTAGGACATGACTAACAAAATTTCTTAATGTTTCCTATGGGTTACTACCAATTTTGTTGTTGTTTAGTGATGGTTCCTTGTAAGTCATTAAATGAAAATTTTCTCACAAAATGCAATAATTTCAGAAGTAACACAATATATAGGCCTTTAAAAGAATCAATATAAATCTTGAAAAACTAACTTTTTGGGGCATGTTGGATGTTTAAGTTACTGTTCAAAGGGTAAACCTGTTTTGTTTTAAGGTAAAAGATTCACTAAAACAATGTTGTTTTTTATATCTTAATAATTACTATTTTCTAAAAAATAAACAAAAATAATATTTATGAAAAAGACTATATTTAAGTACATCTAAAGATAGGTTTGCCTAACAATGATTTCTTTTAATAATTTTTTCAACCCAACGAATAATATTCTAAAAATATATTTTCCACATAGTTAACCCTTAGCACTCGACTGTCGGGGGAGCCCCGCCAAGCGTATATTGCAGTTTACTCGTATGTCGGGGGTCACCCGACACGATTTTCAAATGCCTATAACTCATCTGTGGCGAAGCCCACGACATTCAATCTTTTCTCCGTTTGGTGCTATACTCTATTGACAATAATGTGAATTAAGTTGAAAATGCCTAGGAATATGTGAGTCATCACAAAATCTAGTTTGCCGCTAGTTGTAAGCTGCAAGTAGGTTACAGTTTTGCCGGTTATCTGTTTACTCGTAATTTGCCCTGGCTTCACGTGCAATTAGTGATTCTGAAATTCCTGATCTTTTACTTGATACTGATTTATTAGAATGTAGTTCAGTTTCATAAACAAAATAACTAAACCAACAGTTATTTGTAAACATAACAAATTTATGGGGGGTATAGATTTAGCTGTTCAATATAATGAACCGTGTAGTTTTACGAGACGAACAAATAAATGGTGGAGGAAAATGTTTTTCTGGCTATTAGATGTAGCTGTAGTAAACAGTTTTATTATCTATAATAACAAAAAAAGGAAATGAGAGAAAATCCTGTTAAACAAAAATAGTTTCGCCAAAACTTTGTGAGGGAACGCATTGGTGATATCAGGAATAACCCGTACAGTGAGAGGGGTCGGCCATCAACTACTGACAAAGAAGAAAGACTGAATGGGAAATTACATTAATTTTTTTCCAATGATAAAAATAGTTCTAAGGATTGTGTAGTTTGCAGTAACAGGAAGATAAAAGGAGGTAGAAGGGAAACAGTTTTTCACTACAAAACATGCGGCAGAAAACCAGGACTTCAACTGGAATACTGTTTTCAAAAATATCATAGTCTGCAAAACTGCAAATAAGATAATAAAATCATGTACATACAGTATTAGTAAATAAAAATAGCTTAGTTTACTAAAATCATGTAAGAGAAAACAAAGTTTTCCATAAACAATAATGCAACCTGCAGGTGAGGAATTTGTCTCAATTTAATTACAAGTGGGGAAGCAAAGCATGTTACAAAAATCTGAGCGCTAAGGGTTAAACAATAAACGGTACAGAGCAAATATAATCTTAGTACAGTATAACCGTAAATATCAGCAATATAAGAATAAGAAATTAAAAAGCCCAAAGAAGAAAAGTAAGTAATATACAAATACATAAGAATACAATGTAATTCTTAATTTGCAAAATAAGTCAGAGGTATGCTTTTATATTTTTAGCTCCAGTAATTAGCTTCATGAATAAATAATAAGGTAAATACATTAAATTTATTGATAATCTCTAAAGTCACACGTCTTCACTGTTTGCTACAATACAAAATCCAGAAATTTTATATAGATGGTTTTCCTATTATATGACATTACCCTTCATCCTTGTCCTCATCCCTACAATATTTTCCCGTTATTTTAAAAATACACACAAATGAATATCAGTTCTGCCATTCCTTCAAATTTAAATCTCTCAGTTATTTCTTTTATGTTGAAACCTGATAATATTCTTACACAAACGTAACAGTTGTAGTATAATTAAATAAACTTATAGTTTTAATTATAAGTTTATGCAAGTTGTAATATTACCCAATTTCAACAAAAAGTTTTCTGTGGGTTATGGACACCAAAATCTAAGAGTTATTTATTACCTAGTAAAACTTATATTGTTAAAACCAAAACAGGAAAACGATTTGTGTTATAATAGCTAATATGTGATTCAATTATTATTATTATATCAAAAGGACTAGAAATATGAAGTGAAAAAAAATTATGGTATTATACGGAGGCTACTATTGTATTGCAGTAGCGTGCTGCGGTGGTTGACCAAGGTCAGATCGTTAATACACAAGTACCGTAAATACGTAATGTAAATTGTTTTCACATATTAGTTGGGTCTACTTTTTGAGCAAAAGGTATTACTCCGCAGAAGCTATTATCTAATTAATTCCAAAATGTAAATATTTACATTTTCATTAAGTAGTAAAATAACTAATCCTAACTTTAGCTTGTTTTTTGCGGAAACACCCTAAAGTTAGGTTATCAATTATTTTATGCAGAAACACGCTAACGCTAGGTTAGGTTCGGTTCAATAAGATCATTAAATTTATTTACTGCGGCCGCTATTAAAATATTTATGATGAAACCTAGTTTTGCCTTTTACAGTAATTGCTTGACTACTGTCCAATAGTGGCCTCCGTATAAGTAAGCACCAAAAATATATTTAAACATTTGTGTAGCTTTTAGATTTATATCAAGAGATTCATCTTTAAACAATTTTTAAAAAAATCCGTTAATTAGAAGGTATATTTAAACAAATATTCCAACTTTGTAAAAATGTTTCAACAGGTTATGTTAACAAAGACATCTTCATTTGGCCTGACTTAAAATACATTGGGACATGTACTGCTGAAAACTGAAAACGACATTAATTAATTACTTAGTCACTAGGTTGCACTTGATTGCGTTGACAAGTATTGAATATATTTATGTTTGTTGCTTTTAAAGTAGATAACTTTGAGGGAAAATGTAAATGTTTATGTTAAATATGACAAATTCTTTAGACTCGTAATAAAATATTTCAAGTATACTGATACACCATTATACATTAATTTAATTTATACGTAATTACATTTCAGAGTGGTAGAAATGTCTTAAATGTAATCAATATTTGAATAATTATCATAAGCAAATATGCTTACAATCATTAAAAAAACTGCTGACAGTGATTGGAAACATTGGATGGTGTCTATAACTGTTGACACTCTTTTAGAAGGATAAATAAAGGTGTTATTTATTCAAAATCAATAATAAACAATACATTTGTTTTAACCTTAGAACCAAGCAACAATTGCATAAAAATTCCAAGTCAAAGAAACTGAATATACAAGAATCTCAGGTAGCATGGATCAGTTTAGGAAAAATTAAAAGTGCATTGCAATAAAGCTTTTGCTCACACGAGTGCTAAATCGTAACATGGCATTGCTTTCTCCGAGAATGGAACAGAGTTTGTTTACAAGGACTGTAATATAACTCGCCAAGGATGGTTTAGTGAGTAGCATGACATTCGTGTAGCTTGCACAACTCAGCCTGTTTACAATTCAAGTAACTTACTCTATTAGTTTTGTCTTTTTGGCATTGTTAGTGGTTTTTTTGACTCTCTGTACACAATTTTAACAAAACCAAACAAAAATATTGCAACAATAGAAAAACGACATGAAGCATTGGGAAGAATTGCTATAACAAATTGTTCTGACAGGGTTGGAAGGCATCAATAAAAATATCAACAGTCTTTTAAAGATGAGGATAAATACTCAAGTCAGTTGCATGCTGACTCTCGTGTGATCAACTTTAAACTTAAAGTATTTTCCACTGGATAGGTTATTAGCTACGGCAGACCGTGACCAGTGAGATGACCAAACAGACCTCCGGTTTGTGCCTGTCTTTCTGATTATTGGAAGATTTTTTTGGGCCAGCTTGTTGAAAATTTTAATAGATATCCTATAAAAGCTTCTGAACTTCGTTTGGTCTTTTGCAAGTTCTTGTGCAACAACAAAAGCTGAATGAGGATGACTTGTTTTAATGAAAAGATGTACCCAAAATCTGCGTTTAATTTTTTAAAACCTCTGCAGATACCAATACGCAACGACTAAGATGAACAAAGTTTGCCATTCTAATGCAGAACTAAGAAAACAGTACTACTGTCTTGATTGTATATGTTGCACCAGTGGACGAAGAGCAATTAATTCAACTTCATTTCACCTATCCTAAACGAGTTAGGTTGAAGTCGCATTCCAGTTGCCTTGTGCAGGTAGACAAAGAGGCTAACTCAATACAAATTTGGTTTAATCAGTCTAGGAAAAAAACACACATAGAACTATATTGTAAGTTATCCGGACCCAATAAGAAAAACCATACAAACTTCCTCATGGCTTCTTCCCATGCAAGAGACAATAGATTTAAGGCATGTTCAATACCCATACTAACAAATAGTTTCAATTGTTTAACAACCAAAATGGATTTCTGGATACTGGTTCAACAAACTTCCATGTAAAAAAAAGATGTTTGTTAAACACATTGTGTGCAGTATTTATCAGATTTAATACATCGACTATCTAGGTATAGGAGCGTTTAGCATTTGGCGCTAGTAGACCGTTATAGTTTATCAGAACTGAGGCAACATTACGTTGACAAAGTCGTTTGTACAGGAATGCTATAAATGTATTATATTAATATATAATATTGCTACTATAAATATTGAGTGTGAAAGTAGGCAGATGTTTGTATTTCAAGTTCTATGTACAAAATAAATACAACCTACCTATCATTGTTACATGCCTTTTGGTTAAGTGCCAAAACACTTTTTCAAACAAAGAGCAGGTTTATGTGGGCAAGCTAAATATGTTAATGTGTTTTGCTTTCACAAAAAAAAAAATTATAAAAAAACACCAAACTAATAAAAAGGATGAAACATTCAGAGAATTTTCAAAACAACAGGCACAAATGTAAAGTGAAAACTTTGCCCCTCAATCTTGTTTGAAATCTTACAAACAAAAATTACTTGTGCCAGAAGCTAAGATCATGCCGAAGATTATGTTTGTCTTTACACCACAAGTCGGCTCCAATGAAAAGTTCCTAAAACTAAAGCACCTATTCGTCAGTTGTAAATTGTCTCAGATACATGTTTAAGTATAATTTTGAAAGCCATGAGATGAAACGTTTACTTATAGAATTCAGAGTAGCAGATACATTTTTTTTTGTTTATTTAGTGTGTAAAGAGAATTTTTATCAGTTTTCTTGTGGGAAAACTTAAAGGGCAAAAAATTAATAAATTGCACAATAATAAAATAAAATCCTAGTTTCGATTCTACTGTAGTGTAAACAAGGGGATGTTTTAGAGAGCACAAAAGTCTATCTTTTTGTGTTAAAAATGACTTCATAAGAATGTAGTGGTTTATTATTGAAAAAATGAATTTTCTTCATTATTGCTATTTTCTTAATTCCTGTGAGATTATATAAAACAGGTTTTTCCCAATACCTCAATGATTTCTAACATCTTTTCTATTTTGTTCAACTTCTTTTACAGTAATTAACAAATGGTTTTCTTTCTAGTAAGAAATTAAAATAATTATTAGTTTGTAGGCTTTTAGAAGTTTTCTATCTTTGTAAAAACAGATGCAATAATCACATCATTTACTTAATCTAAAATAATAAATATAAAAACAAAACAAAAATGAACACATTAGTAACATGAAATATGTACATTAAAATTACTGTGATTAATAAAAGTAATCATAGCATACAACTTAAATTAACTTGAGTTTCAGTTGTCAGAATCTAAGGCATTAACATAGTGATTTGTTAAACAAAAGTGTGCATCATAACTGTATTAGGTTCAAACAGAATAGGTCCAACAAGTACTTTACGTATTGTAATTCTATCAGCGTTTTATGTTTTTTTTAAGAAATTACTTTAAAGGAGTGTTTCAAAATATTTCATCAGTTAGATTTTAGTGTTTAGTTCAAATATAGGTTATAAGTTTGGATACAATTTCAGCCAAACAATAGAGAACTGGAATTAGATTTTCTGCAATACAAATTCTACAAATTTGAGTACATAATAATTTTTGTTTAGAATCTTTTTCAAGATTTAATAAACTAAAGAATAACTGCTACATCTTACTCTTTAACATTGTGCCCCTTAATTCTTTAAATACATTCCTCTAAAAAATATTAACAAATTATAACTTATTGATCATTAAAACTATTCAATTATATTGTAGTAAATAACTTTGTATATATATATTCAACTATATAAACTATACATCTAATTTAACTAAACCTAATTTTAATAAACCTAATATAAGCATAAAATTTACCTTAAAATGTTAATTTTAAAGGTTAAATATTTAGCTTTAGGAAAACAGCTAATAAGAATTACATAATATCTCTAGTATAAAATTTATCAAACAGTATTAATGTAAATATAAAACAATTGACTATTGAAACTGGAAAGATGCCAACATATTAGGTCATTAAGACAAATTCATTAAACAACTTTTAGATTAAGAGGCCACTGATGTAAAGAGTATAATTTTAAAATTAAAAGACAAGCTTTCCAAACAGTTACCTAAAACAATTTTCTTAAATGGATATGACTTCAATTTAGAAAAAATTTGGAAATCATTAAATAGTTTTCATATCCTACAATCTACTGACAATTTTACTTCAAAATAAAAACATGTTTACAGCAATAAAACTATGAAAAAATATCTAACAGAACAATCGAAAAATATTGTAGAAATTATTGTTAACCAATTGAAAAATATTAAAAATTCACTACTGTTAATTAACAAGTATTTCTGTGGATACAAATTGAATAAGATCTGCTACATTCTGTACTTTGTAGAGTCAAACAATTTAAATGAACGCAAATATCAATTCTCTTTCATTTCTTCTAAATAACCAGAAAATAGATTAAAACCAAAGGGCTTTTTCCAACTGATTTCTGGATAAAAGTAAGGGTACTGTTTTTTGCTTCAATTTATTCAACCCTCTGAGCTGATTTACGATGCTGCTGGATACTGTCAGGTCAATCTATTAGCCTTAACACTTTACAAGTAAAAGATTTAATCTGTTTTTACAGGATAAAGATTTTAACAGCAGCCCACTTTAAAATCTGCAGTAATGACATAAAATTCAAACATTTAACACATTCGGGGGAGCTATACTGTATACTGATACTACCTCTAGAAATTGAAAATTTATTACTGAACTTTGAACCACTAAATCTCTTAAATTATTTGAAGTTTGGTCCTTAACCCTTTGATTAGCAACATGCCTGTCCTGATATGTCCCCTGGGAGTTACATATTTTTTAAAGATTTTTACACTTTTTCTTTTTTCTAATTTTGTTCTTTATTTTTCTGTAATTTTTCAAATTATAGTAATATTTGTTAACGTTTTTTTTGTAATTACTAATTTTCTAATGTTAACCAAACTTTACCTTACGTTTAGTTTCAATTTCTTTTTTAAAATCTATCTGTTAATCTTTTTTCTCCAAAACACTTAATTATTGTAAAATACACCACAAACTTTGAAACCATCTGTACACATGTTGGAAAAACTATAGACTTTGACACAAAAGAACTTCTTCGTAATTCAATCGCCTATTCATTGTAAACTACTGCACAAACTTTGAAACGTTTTATAAATACAAGGGAAAACCCATAGACTTTGGACACAAAAGAATGGTGACTATGTACTCTGTGTAGTACTTATTGTCTAAATAGTTGCAAATATTTAACCTATAATACACAGGAAAACAAATTATATATGTACAGCAGTGCTAATATGAGAGAAAAGGCAGAACATACATTTACAGGAATGCTACAGGCCTTTGCGCAATCTCACGTACTGGTACGTAAATGCTAACCAAAGTATAATGATGTTCAAAATAATTTTCAACGTAATTTTAATTTTATGTCACTAATTATAGGTGATCAGTGCTTTTTGCTGTGTTCCATACGAAATATATTTTAAAATTTGTAAACATTTTAATTCTATAAAACTTAATCAAATGTCATAGAAAATCAGTAAAACATTTAATGTAAAGAAATAAGAAGTTTGTTATGTTTGTAAAATTAAACAGGTTTTATACTCATCATTTGACAAGATCAAAGTAATCACTCAGGTGCATTTTGAGAAAGATTTACAACTAAAATCATTATAATACCCATTTTCGCTGCTTATAGAGACTAACTTCTTAGCATTCCATGGATTCGCCGTGCGGGTGCCGGGTCCATCGTGTGGTAAAGGGAGTAGCCCTGGGACTTGTGATTCAGGGTGAAGGTTTAAAGAGGCCTCTTTGTGATGATTATCGACACTCAACTTTACTCGTGTTACCCTTTCTACCTAACCAAATTTTATAGGAGCTTGTAGATACTCATACTAAAGTAGAACTTCTGCAGTTCTCGACAGGCCAAGATCTTTCAGTAGGTTGAAGAGAGATTTGCTGGTATATTTCTCGCTCCTACTTTTACTGCTTATACATTAATGTATAGTTTTTTTAGTTAATTCATTTATTAGGTCATAATACTAATTCATTTTTATTGTGTGGTCTATGGGTGTATTCTGTCTAGATGATGAGACACCAACATCCTCTGGGATTTTGTAGTGCTTTTCATATGTATCCATTAGAATAGTCCAGTCAAGTGCAGGACCTAGGATTGAGTACGGCTTGGTTTTTAGAGTTTACAGCTGAGGCGGCTTTTATAAAGAGGATTTCTCTTCTGCTTGCGGTCAATCCTTTCTTTTTAGCTACCGAGAGACTTACAGCCTCATGTATGATTTGAAGTACTCTACCATGGCAATATGAGTAATGATCCCTATCAAGAGCCACCTTACATCCCACCAACAAGTGCCTGGCTGTACCTATTGCCTCACCACAAGCATAAGAAGATTTTTCAAAGGCTTTACCCCGTTTTAACAAGTTACTCTGATCTGGGCAGGTCATCTGGAAGGCATTAAGGTAAAAGTTCAATAGGGCAGGCAACCAGTCATAAGGTACGTCACTTGCAAGCTAACGGGATGCAAAACCCTATGGTTAACCACTCATTCTGCATTTCTAGGTTCATTGCTTGCAATCTATAACTGTCATTTTCGTCTTGTTATAGAAAGGATTTTATAATATTTCGATCTTCCCTTGCTTTTCTTGAACCCAACCTGGCTTTATTTACCTGTGTACCTGCCACATTTATCTTTGAGAAGTGATGTAAATGCGCCTTAGGATTTTTACAGAGCATGCATTTTGGTAACTCTGAGGTGTTTATAGTTCTGATGGTTTCTTAAACTTCATCCCAAAATTATTGTGATCCCTAAACAGAGTTGAGGAATCAGCTGGATGTGCCAGTCCTAGCTACAAATTCAACATCTTTATCACATTTGCATCTAGCTTTGCAAGAATGGTCTTACCAATGTCATACACAAGGAAAGGCCAAGTCAGTCATAATGTCAGATAGTTGTCATATATCCAAACCTTTTTAATAATAACCTTATTGGCTGTGGGCACTTAGGACATTATCAACAATTGTCTCTAAGGATGGTAAACTTCTTTTGTAGACTGTCTTTCATTCATATAAATGTAGTGTACAATACATAAAACAAACAATAAATAATTTATGCAGTGAAAATACGATTTTACTACAAAATAATTTATGGAGTGAAAATACGATTTTACTAAATCTGACCTCAATAATCCTATCACGTCACAAGTGAAAAATACATGTACAGAATTGTTACTTGACTCTCCCTACAAACTGACACAAACAGGCCAGTTTCGTTCCTTATGAGCTGGGGACAGATTAAAGTGTTAAACAAAGTGAAGCTATGCCACCTGATTCAAGGTGGTTTCCTTGTTGGGCGCAATGGTAAGTCACCAAGATGAAGATAATTCACAGTGAATGTGTTAATATGTATAATTGTTTTTTGAGAATTTAAATAATTTTAAAATCTTTATAAAATATTATAAGCATTTACATGTATAAGTAACAATTATGTTTTTAATTTCACAGAAAAATGAAAAAAATATGCCATAAAATTAAAATTCAAAATTCTAGTTTCGATCTATTACGATCTAGAAATGTCTATTACGTACTTAAAGTGACTTTATGAGATTATTTATTACCCATATTAATTTATTTCCTAAGACAATGAAATTGTATTACTAGGGTAATTCATAAAATAAGGTTCCCTATGCTGCCAAGAAAGAATGCGACGTGCTAGGAGAAATGTGGTAACACTGTGTCTTTACTTATCAACTTCCCCTCTCTTTGTCCCTACCACTCCCACTACGCTACATTGCTCAGTGCAGGGGTAGCAGCCTTCGAAAATGGAAATCCCTATCGCTATTACCGCCAGTTGTGAAATTCTTGCTGTGATACATTTCTTAAACGTAAAACAGATTTCACCTATTCACATTTATTGTCAGTTAATCGAAGTTTATGGGGAAAAGTGAGTATCAAGATCTCAATTCCAGGGGAAATGAAAGGTATAGCCGTAGAGGCAAATACAACAAGAGAACCTATGAAAGTACAAGAGCTATCTTTTTTCTCCGGTGAGGAAAAGTTAAATTATTAAGATTTTAATTCAACTAGGGACCAAGATCTCAATTCCAGGGAAAATGAATGTTATAGCCGTAGAGGCAAATACAACAAGAGAACCTATGAAAGTATAAGAGCTATCTTTTTTCTTCGGTGAGGAAAAGTTAAATTATTAAGATTTTAATTCAACTAGGGACCAAGATCTCAATTCCAGGGAAAATGAATGTTATAGCCGTAGAGGCAAATACAACAAGAGAACCTATGAAAGTATAAGAGCTATCTTTTTTCTTCGGTGAGGAAAAGTTAAATTATTAAGATTTTAATTCAACTAGGGACCAAGATCTCAATTCCAGGGAAAATGAATGTTATAGCCGTAGAGGCAAATACAACAAGAGAACCTATGAAAGTACAAGAGCTATCTTTTTTCTTCGGTGAGGAAAAGTTAAATTATTAAGATTTTAATTCAACTAGGGACCAAGATCTCAATTCCAGGGAAAATGAATGGTATAGCTGTAGAGGTAAATGCAACAAGAGAACCTATGAAAGTACAAGAGCTATA
This sequence comes from Prosapia bicincta, assembly GCA_036971475.1. Taxonomy (NCBI): domain Eukaryota; kingdom Metazoa; phylum Arthropoda; class Insecta; order Hemiptera; family Cercopidae; genus Prosapia; species Prosapia bicincta. The sequence goes on along the minus strand of JBAIZL010000002.1, from coordinate 186,501,761 downwards.
TTTTTTCTTCGGTGAGGAAAAGTTAAATTATTAAGATTTTAATTCAACTAGGGACCAAGATCTCAATTCCAGGGAAAATGAATGGTATAGCCGTAGAGGCAAATACAACAAGAGAACTTATGGAAGTACAAGAGCTACCTCTTTTTTCTGGTGGGGAATAGTTGAATTATTAAGATTTATCATTAACCAGCGACCAAGATCTCAATTCCAGGGGAAATAAATGGTAAACCCATAAAGGACAATACAACAATAGAGGTTATGAAAGTACAAGAGCTATATTCTGTTTTCGGTGAGAAATAGTTGAATTAGATTTTACGTCAACCAGCGGCCAGGATTAATATCCAGGGGAAATAAATGGTTAAGCCGTAGAGTCAAATGAAACCAGAGAGCCTATGAAATATAAGAGCTATCTTCTGTTTCCGGTGAGGAATAGTTGAATTATTAAGATTGCAATTCCAGGGGAAATAAATGGTTAAGCCGTAGAGTCAAATGAAACCAGAGAGCCTATGAAATATAAGAGCTATCTTCTTATGCAGGTGAGGAATAGTTGAATTATTAAGATTGCAATTCCAGGGGAAATAAATGGTTAAGCCGTAGAGTCAAATGAAACCAGAGAGCCTATGAAATATAAGAGCTATCTTCTGTTTCCGGTGAGGAATAGTTGAATTATTAAGATTGCAATTCCAGGGGAAATAAATGGTTAAGCCGTAGAGTCAAATGAAACCAGAGAGCCTATGAAATATAAGAGCTATCTTCTTATGCAGGTGAGGAATAGTTGAATTATTAAGATTGCAATTCCAGGGGAAATAAATGGTTAAGCCGTAGAGTCAAATGAAACCAGAGAGCCTATGAAATATAAGAGCTATCTTCTTATGCAGGTGAGGAATAGTTGAATTATTAAGATTGCAATTCCAGGGGAAATAAATGGTTAAGCCGTAGAGTCAAATGAAACCAGAGAGCCTATGAAATATAAGAGCTATCTTCTTATGCAGGTGAGGAATAGTTGAATTATTAAGATTGCAATTCCAGGGGAAATAAATGGTTAAGCCGTAGAGTCAAATGAAACCAGAGAGCCTATGAAATATAAGAGCTATCTTCTTATGCAGGTGAGGAATAGTTGAATTATTAAGATTGCAATTCCAGGGGAAATAAATGGTTAAGCCGTAGAGTCAAATGAAACCAGAGAGCCTATGAAATATAAGAGCTATCTTCTTATGCAGGTGAGGAATAGTTGAATTATTAAGATTGCAATTCCAGGGGAAATAAATGGTTAAGCCGTAGAGTCAAATGAAACCAGAGAGCCTATGAAATATAAGAGCTATCTTCTTATGCAGGTGAGGAATAGTTGAATTATTAAGATTGCAATTCCAGGGGAAATAAATGGTTAAGCCGTAGAGTCAAATGAAACCAGAGAGCCTATGAAATATAAGAGCTATCTTCTTATGCAGGTGAGGAATAGTTGAATTATTAAGATTGCAATTCCAGGGGAAATAAATGGTTAAGCCGTAGAGTCAAATGAAACCAGAGAGCCTATGAAATATAAGAGCTATCTTCTTATGCAGGTGAGGAATAGTTGAATTATTAAGATTGCAATTCCAGGGGAAATAAATGGTTAAGCCGTAGAGTCAAATGAAACCAGAGAGCCTATGAAATATAAGAGCTATCTTCTTATGCAGGTGAGGAATAGTTGAATTATTAAGATTGCAATTCCAGGGGAAATAAATGGTTAAGCCATAGAGTCAAATGAAACCAGAGAGCCTATGAAATATAAGAGCTATCTTCTGTTTCCGGTGAGGAATAGTTGAATTATTAAGATTGGAATTCCAGGGGAAATAAATGGTTAAGCCGTAGAGTCAAATGAAACCAGAGAGCCTATGAAATATAAGAGCTATCTTCTTATGCAGGTGAGGAATAGTTGAATTATTAAGATTGCAATTCCAGGGGAAATAAATGGTTAAGCCGTAGAGTCAAATGAAACCAGAGAGCCTATGAAATATAAGAGCTATCTTCTGTTTACGGTGAGGAATAGGTGAATTATTAAGATTTTATTTCAACCACCAACCAAGATCTCAATTAAAGGGCAAATTAATGGTTAAGCTGTAGAGGCAATTGAAACAAGAGAACCTATGAAAGTACAAGAGGTATCTTCTGTTTCCTGAAAGGAATAGTTAAATTATTAAGATTTCACATCAACCAGCGACCAAGATCTCTCAATTCCAGGGTAAACAAATAGTTAAGCCGTAGAGTTAAATGAAACCAAAGAGCCTATGAATAATAAGAGCTATCTTTTGTTTCTGATGAGGAATACTTGAATTATTAAGATTTTAATTCAACCAGTGACCAAGATCTCAATTCCAGGCAAAACAAATTGTTTAGCCATAGAGTCTAATGAAACCAGAGAGCCTATGAAATTTATGAGCATTATTTTGTTTCTGATGAGGAATAGTTGCATTATTAAGATTTCACATCAACCAGCGACCAAGATCTCTCAATTCCAGGGTAAACAAATAGTTAAGCCGTAGAGTTAAATGAAACCAAAGAGCCTATGAATAATAAGAGCTATCTTTTCTGATGAGGAATACTTGAATTATTAAGATTTTAATTCAACCAGTGACCAAGATCTCAATTCCAGGCAAAACAAATTGTTTAGCCATAGAGTCAAATGAAACCAGAGAGCCTATGAAATTTATGAGCATTATTTTGTTTCTGATGAGGAATAGTTGCATTATTAAGATTTCACATCAACCAGCGACCAAGATCTCTCAATTCCAGGGTAAACAAATAGTTAAGCCGTAGAGTTAAATGAAACCAAAGAGCCTATGAATAATAAGAGCTATCTTTTGTTTCTGATGAGGAATACTTGAATTATTAAGATTTTAATTCAACCAGTGACCAAGATCTCAATTCCAGGCAAAACAAATTGTTTAGCCATAGAGTCAAATGAAACCAGAGAGCCTATGAAATTTATGAGCATTATTTTGTTTCTGATGAGGAATAGTTGCATTATTAAGATTTCACTGCAACCAGCGACCAAGATCTCACTTTCAGGGAAAATGAATGGTATAGCTGTAGAGGTATATACAACAAAAGAACCTATGAAAGTACAAGAGATATCTTCTTTTTCCGGCGAAGAATTGTTGAATTACTAAGATTTCACATCAGCCAGCTACCAAGACCTCACTTTAAGGGAAATAAATGGCTAAGCCGTAGAGTCAAATGAAACAAGAGAGCCTATTAAAGTACAGGAGCTAACTTCAGATTCCGTTGAGGAATAGTTGAATTAGATTTCACATCAACTAGCAACCAAGATCTCATTTCCAGGAGAAATAAATGGTTAAGCCATAAAGGCAAATGACACAAGAGAGCCTATGAAAGTATAATAGCCATCTTCTTTTTCCAGTGAGGAATAGTTGAATTATTAAGATTTCACATCAACCAGCGACTAAGACCTCATTTTAGGGGGAATAAATAGCTAAACCGAAATGGCAATTGAAAAAAGAGAGCCTATGAAAGTACAAGAGGTATCTTCTGTTTTCTTAGAGGAATCGTTAAATTATTAAGATTTCACATCAACCAGTGACCAAGATCTCTCACTTCCAGGGAAAATAAATGGTTAAGCTGCAGAAACCAGAGAGCCTATGAAATATAGGAGCTATCTTTTGTTTCTGATAAGGAATAGTTGAATTATTAAGATTTTAATTCAACCAGGGACCAACATCTCAACTCCAGGGAAAATGAATGGTAGAGCCGTAGAGGCAAATACAACAGAAAACCTATGAAAGTACAAGAGTTATCTTCATTTTCCGGTGAGGAATAATTGAATTATTTAAGATTTCACATCAACCAGCGACAAATACCACATTTTAGGGGAAATAAATGGTTAAGCCATAGAGGCAAACGAAACAAGAGAGCCTTATACACTGACTATTTAAAATTCGAATCCTCCTGGCCAAAAGCCCTGATAAAGAAATGAAAGCCTTTGGAATTAGAGGAATTCAAGATTTTTTTTGCTCTCTTATTTCACATGGGTATGATTCTCCTGCATAAGATCAGTGTCTACTGGAACACTGATCCTATCCTTTTTGATATAAGATGCTTTCGGCGGGTGATGAGTTAGAGATATTGGAATCTTTGCATTTTACCAAAAATCCCGAACCTAGTGAACCAATACCTAAGGATAGACTTTATAAAATTAGGCCTTTAATTGACATTTTCCATAAAACCATGGACTCTTTGGTAATGCCGACAAGAAATTTATGCAGTGACAAATCAATGGTTCTCTGAAAATGTCGCTTCTCTTTTAGCACATAGAATAAGCACATACATAACAAATAAAAGTCACCCGTATGTGATACACCAGTGTAAATCTTGTCCACACACTTCTATAGAGGAATACTTATGACACCGGAACAACTAAGAAGTAACCAAAAGGTCAATCCACCGGAGGTCTCCCAAAAATTGAAGAAAGGGGAAATGGTAGATTTAAATAGCAATGATGGAGTGTGTCCTTAAATGGAATAATAAAAGGGATGTACTGACGGTCAGCTTGAAATTACAGGCGAGTTACACCCATCTAGGACAAGTGGTCCATAAAAGCACTTGCTGCTATAAAGTATACAAATTCAATGGGTGGTGTTGACAATTTCGATTAAATGATGTCCTATTATCCTATTATGTGTAGTTGGAAATATATTATATTAGGTAAGGTTAGATTGGAAATTAAAAAAAATATTTTAGAAGAATAAATAGGGGTTTTGTATTTCATTTATTATTTGGATTATTAAAAGTCTTAATATCTGTAAATCAGGATATTAATAACAAACAAAAAACCCGCTCCTACAGGTGACGCTAGTATTGAAAAAACCCGCTCCTGAAAAGGTTAAAGTTGATCTTTTCCTTTGTTAAATTTGTAGTTTTTGGAGAGCCAAGAGCAAGTTTAGGCATTTTGCTAGTTACTACTTCATAAAAATTAAGCCAAAACATCTTTTGTAACCATATAAAATTACACATGTAATGTAGCAATAGAGATCACGTGGTGTCACTTAGCACAATGTAATTCTCCGTCGAAGCAGACAGACTTATTACTTGCTGTGCAAGTAGCCTCAACTAAAATAATGTGTACTCAAAAAACGTAGCCCCAACTAAAATGTGATAAAAAATAACTTTTATACAAAAACAAAATTAATTATCTAAATAGCTTTAGGAATGTTTCATACAAATATCTAAATGGTTCCCTGATGTAAATAGCTACCTCACATTCCCACATACATAAATATAATATAAGATATATTTACAAATAATCTGTTTGAAAATGGCAAGATAAGGCCATATAACATTAAGGAAAACAAAGAATGTTTAATGTTTAAGAGTTGTGACAAGGGTGGACTTGGCCACTAAGGGTTTCAGTCTCACTTTAGTATCTCCAGTTCTTTTCACCAAATTAAAAAATTTCACCGATTCACTTTTCTCCTTAGGTGACTTCTGTATTTATTTGGACAGAATAAAATACTGTTGACGCTTTTTGGACCAATTACTTTTTGGACCAAATTCTTCTGTATAATCTTTTTTTGTTTTTCAAATTTCGGTAAAATTAAACAGAAGTATAAAAAACCAGATTCTAATTAATTGAAACCCCCTGTATTAACAAAAAACATGGTTACCACAGAATTTTTTTAGTTTCACACTAAAGGGAATAAAATAAGTCAACCCATTGTGGCAAATTTCTCACTTTGTATGCACTATATATTTTAAACGAGTGCAATTTTAAATTCATTATTTTCTAAATTAGCTAGTTTTTTATTTGTAATCATAATTAGTAAAAACAAATTAAAAGTTACTATGGTTTAAAGTTTGCATTAAGTTTTAGCCCCACTATTTTCACTTTGGATACACACAAAATTACACTTACAGCAAGTAGTCATAATAATCACACTTATATCAACCTCGGACTAATTTTCTATACTGACATAGTATGCCACACAAGAAACATCAGCTACTGACCGAAACTGAGTAGTAAGACAATCCACTTGAGATAAAATGTGATGATGGTTCTATCTATAACATCTAGAGCGTCTGATAAAAAAAAAACAATTTAAGAGCTATAAACATCTACCCTTATTTAAGTTGTAGATTTTGAGAAGCAATAAATATTCCTTAGACATCAAAGATGTCTAGTCTGGTATCAGACTTGTCAAAAAATAAACTCTTTTGAATCAAACAAACAAACAAAAAATAGATTTATATAACGTATTGAGAACTTGTATTACGAAGCTTTTTGGAAAAGGAATTTGTATTTCTTAACGCTTAGAAAAAGAGGATTTCCTTTGGTCTCCTTTGTTTATATCACTTTTAAAACAAAAAATATATGTCTGAAATTTTTTTATCTAGAAAAACCTGGTTTTTGAAGGGTAAAATAAATTATATTTAGAGTAAAGTGTGTGTCTATGTAACAGAACTGGAACATATTTATACTTTTGTATCATGTTTATTTAAGTAACCACAGAAAGACTTGTTAAAAACATTATTGAAAGATGTAATTTACTTTAAAATTAAATGTATCACAGTTCATTAGTAAAATATAATTAAATACTGTATAATCTTGTAAACATTTAACTATATTGATATGAAATCCTGATTATTACTTTAAATAAGAAAGTATTTAATATGTAATATCAAAGTACCCGGACAATGTCGAACGCTAGAGACTACTGATGAGACAAAGTAAAATGTTTGAATTAAACAAAAAGCAAAAATTACATGCAATGGAACAGAGCCTACCTGATTTCTGTGCTTTAGTTTGACTTTACGCACTTTGTGTAAGCGTCTTCTTTCCTCCGGAATGCCAAGCCGCATATGTATTGGAAGTTTACGTTTTAAAGGAGACACGTATTTTTCACCAGAATCTGAATCAGAAGAGTCTTCATCTCCTGGACACACATGAAACAGTAAATGCCATATTTTACAAATTCACAACCTAAAGCTCATTCTTTCTGTTTAGCTTGTTTGTAAGCACTATAAAAGCTCAACTATAACATAAGATTTCTGAAAGTAAAGTGTATTTTTAAAAGGATGAAACACTCATCCATAATATACTTAATTTGTTATAAGCACATTGTTTTTCACATAACTAACTCTCTTACACAAGGTAACTGATAAAGATCATGTGTTTTTGAGGAAAGAGCTGACTGTTCTCGGTTTTGTTTTATACTCACAGTTAAGAAAGATTTATTTTTCCACATTAAAAGTATTTATTTTCAAAAGAGTAGAAGTAAAATTTTCAAAGAACTTTACCCACTAACACGGCCTATACACAAGGGAACATGGTTCGAGCGAACCAAGGGCAGAACAAAGTTCATAGCGACCTGTATATTCCACAGCCGTCGGGAGTAATGTTTTGTTCCTTGTTGTAATCACCTTGAACTCACTGAATTAACTATAATTAAATAATACTTAACTAATTGAGTACATAAGGGCTTACTTGCTGATGCGTTACGAAACAAACACTCCTTTTACAAAGCAACGCCTCTACTGGTGGCATCCCGCAAGCTATAAAGGCTGTCAGTATGAGATTTATGAGTGTAGTGGGTGTCGGTCAAGTTGATTGTTTGCTATGTAATGAAACAGGGCGTTGGCTTTAAAGTGTGTGTGGCAATTTAATATGTTTTCTTTATCTATTGTGTAATGTTTGTATATTTTCTATTTTGTTAGTTTTTTACTATTATCAATTTATTGTTTAGTTGTGTGTTCGAGACTGTGGTTATATACAGCGACACTAGATCTAGGCCCTAGGTCTGTACCGTTGCCTTTACGTGTTGTTAATGTGGGTAAATAATTTTAAAAAATTATTTTAGTTATACTTTTTTTTTTAGAAATGTGAAATGAATTTGTGTAAATGTTAGGTCTAAACCACATAAAATATATTATTTGTTTATTAATTTTTACACATTTATTATTATTTAATGTATTTTAATCTATATTTATTTTTTTTTAATATCAATTACAAGTAATAAATTAGCCCAACAAAATTCAGTTGCCATAATAACTTAGTTTGGCATTTTAACCTTATGTACATTTCGACTACAAAGTAATCATCTTCAGAGGTATTTTTACAAATAACTGAAGTCGTAAGTTTGGCATTATTCTGAACACGTATGGGCTGCTCAAAATGTAATTTGAGCATTTTCATTTGTACATTTTATTTAATTTTTACATTTTAATTTGTAATGGGTTAAAATTAAGGAATTATTTTAAAATGTTTTATTACAATAAAAAATATTGAAACTGTTTTCTGTATTTCAGCTGTCTGTGACAATGCATAATACAACTTGAAGAAATATACCTTCATTAAAAGTGACATTGATTGCCGTCTGAGAAGGTAGTCTCACCGGAGCTGTCCGTTTCAAAACTAGCACTCTTCGTCCATCAGTTTTTTCTGTAAAAGCAAAATTTAATTATTATAGACAATTCCTATAAATTTTACAAAACACAAGATATATTTAAAAATTATAGATGGGTCGATTCAGATTGTTGATTCCAGGAATCGTCGATCTAATGGTATCAAGTAATCATCGATACTCTAATCTCTATTGATTCAAGTCCCGATTCCAATTCTTGTTTTTTTTTAAAACTAATAAAATAGGTGTGCAAGTAATTTGTTGGAAAAATAATTAATTATCAACAATGCTTTATTTATGTAGCTATTAGTTGTTTTGAATGAATTAAACGATTAAACCAAATGTCGATATGAGGTAACAAAAATATTTTTATTATTTATGACGCAACAACAAAGACAATCAGAAGCATTTCCGCTCCATTTCTTTGTCACCGCTCTTCTTGGTCTGCTGTCTCATACTCACTCAAGCGAGCTTGACTCTTACTCTCTCTCTCTCCCTGCCAGAACTTCATACATATTGAAACAAAACACAAAGAAAAGATAGTTCCAATTTCTCCATTTGTATAAACTGAAATACCTATTACTGAAGTTTTATTGTAATTGTGAACTGCTGTTGTATGTCATGATTTTAGAAATTTCTATTCATAAATCAAAGTTGAACGCTTTGTGTAGCCTATTACAAAAAAACAAAACTTCTAAAAGGCTTCACCATATAACCAAGATGTTTACTAGCTTCATTATTAGATAATATCATGTAGGCCTATACAACTTAAAACAGACTTTAGAATCGAGAATCGAAAAAAATTTTAGAATATAAAATTCTAGCTATTGGCCCATCCCTATTAAAAATAACTCAAATATATTTACAGTGTACCTAGAACACTCAAATTTAAAAAATTCACTTATAAGACCAAATTATGTTTTACACTGGTTGAATGTAAAAGATGATTTATAACAATTATTTCTTAGATGGTATATAGGCAACTCGTGATAGGCGTTACAACATTAACAAAGAGAATGACATAATAGAATTCCCTCCATAATGGAGCTCCAGTATAGTTTTAACCAAACTCTTACAGTAATAACGTGAAAACCCTAATTTATATATTTTTTTTAAATTTTGCAACTCAAGTGGCATTTACTCAACATGCTTGTTTTGGTCACCATAAACCTCCCATCCATCTCTTTTCTGCCTTATCATGCAGTCAATAGTTATGTGCCCCGTTGACTAGTTATAGTCTTGATTTTTCCATCTTTTTAATGTGTAAATAAATAGATTTTATAATAAGTAACAACAAACGTAGTATTTACAGGAGTGTCAGTCATATGGCCATTAATGAAATTGACATTGATTTAAATTCCGACTCTGAATCTGAGGTATTTAGTAGTGGCAATAGTTATATTCAAATATAATTGAATGTAACAAAAATGAGTGGTGATGACAGATAAAACAAAATGGTTAGCTATTAAAGTAGAACTTGGACCGGGCCCTATTTGGATAAACAATATATCAGATAATTGGATTTTTTTCGAAAAAAGGTGAATTTTAAGTAATTACTGTATGTATGTTAGAAATGTGAGATGACACAATTTTTTTAGTAAGATTCTGAGCTAAGATCTTAGCTTATTCACGTAGAATCGGAGCCTAAAACGTTGTTGCAAAAACCACTTGCAAATGACATCTTCTAATACTTTGTTAATACTTTATTGCTGCCATCAATAATTTTCTTGAAGAACTATCATCTTTATTTTCAAGCACTGGCACGAAGTTCAAAAGTGTAGGTTTTGTTCTTTTTAATGTCTCAAATTGTTGACTGTCCAACACAGTAAATCTCGGCCAACTGTTTATCCGTATTGTCTTTGTCTGATTGAGCTATAATTTGAAGCTCATCAGCTAACAATAAGACTAGTTTTGTTTTAGAAGCCATTGTGAAAGATGAAACACCCAAAAACAAAACAACAGGATGATTCCAATCAGACTGACTAATCAAAACAAATGACAGTCGGGCCAGGCAAGCCACCTGGCGACGGATGACAGCTAAGTACACAGAACTGCACTGAAGTGGTGACTCAGGATCAAAATAATGTTTGTGTTGCGCCTACACTACCTTCGCAAGAAAGAGGTAGTAACACGTGTAAATAGAATCAATATTTTGGAAATATAATTGGAGTTATACTAGACTTGAAGGCTTGGTGTGTACAGACGACGATATAATTAGGAAAAGAAACTTTTAAGCCCTTCAAGGTGCAGAAGCAAACCAATCATATATTACAGAGCGCCAGCCAACAAAGCTCCCAATGGAAGATAAAAGAAGGCTTGGAAAACGTGTAATGTGTTACAATAAAATATTTTTAAAACACTATCTAACAATGTGGAGGATTCAACAGCAAACCAGGACTAGACCAAGTAATTATTTTATAAGCCTCTATAAGCAAAAAATAGAAGAAAATTCCTAATGTATGTAATGTAAATATGAATGTATATACCACACATTTGTTAAGTGTGAAGATGTCCTAAATTTATAATATTATATACAGTATAATATTATATATTTCAAATAAAACTTTTACACACAAAAAAAAAACAAAAACCAAATGCCAACTGGAGTCATAAGCACATACCATCACAACCTGATGCTATTGCATGAGATATATATGTCTTCCACTATACTTAAAGACACCAAGTAGTGTCCAGCAATTTTCTATTTTTATTACCAAGAGTCCAATTTCAATGTAAAATGCCTGAAATATACAGTCAACTGCCGATTATCCGGGATCCTCAGCTCCACTTGAAGCAGTGGGGCGGGAGGAGTCAAATGTGAATGCGGCGGACAGATGCGAGCTCGGGCGGTCGTTGGGGCGTACAGTAACCTTTACGGAATAATTTATAGAATGTCAACTTGTTTACGTTATATTTCTTGTTGTCCTTTTATAAATTCACACGGTTCTATGACGCGAGGATCCCTAATTACGCGTTATTTCCAATGTCCAATCAGATCAGAGCACATCGAAGCATTGAACGTGATGCATGGAGATTCGATAACCCCGAGTGCTAGCGGCCGTTTTTCGGTGAATAAATCCGAATGCCGAATTCGAGGAATTACGCGATCGCTCGAGTCGAACTTAAACACTACCCTTCCTCAATGGTCAGTCTATGCGTTGCTTCTGATCAAAACGAACTGTATAGTAGTGACGGTACTATTTATCAGCTGTTTTTACAGTCATTGGGTAGAAATAGGGCTGTGGATATTATGGTATTTGTTTTAACCGTGATTTCGCATTATCCGTGACGGCCCTGCCGGTAATTATCCCGGATAATCGGGAGTTGACTGTATACATTAAATTCAAAAGAATAAACTAGTGTAAAATAAAATATTTCAGTATTTCCCATAGTATCATGTTTAAGTTGGGAGTGAACATGTTAGAATAAACACTGCCTAATAATAGATAATTTAACAAGTTACCTCTAGGAACATCTTGGAGAGTAGTCGGTGAAGGCGACAACGCTTTCTTCATCTTCTCTTTACTTTTAATTTTACTTTCCTTTTCTTTTCTTTCCGCCTTTTTTACCTTTTTCCTGAAAGCAGAATTATTTAACTATAAAAACATTTATAGGAAAAATTAATTAAAAAACATTTATATTTTTGGTTGTTTTAGTTTGACTCATTTATCCCAGAAATCTAAGGAAATTAAATTAAATCATAATTGTAATCTCGGGAATAAATTCTGTACAAACAGCATCGATCATTTTCTGTTAGCCTGGCAACTCTATAATTTACAAGAATCCAGAAAATGTTGTTATATAAACAGATAAAATTCAGTAAGTTTTGAAATTTTGTAACATGAGTTTTTTTGAAAAAAACATTTATTTGATGGAATTTATTAAACATTTGTTATATATATATAACGGTTTCATATATGCCATTATAAGTAATAATTGGTATATATAATTACATTTAATTTATAGAAGATTGAAAACCAAAGTTACCAATGTGGTGCAATAAGCATGAAAGAGTGCATATAAAGTAAATCACATGTTTTAGTGATGTTTCTTTATATGTGTAATTATTATGAAAACAAATAAGTTTCATATCTAATAAAAAAATCACTAAAATTAATTTTAAATAAAATATGAGTCAGAATTAATATTAGAGACATAAGAAAGAAGACACCTTTTGTGCCTTAAAAAAACTACAGCCAACAAACTTCTACATGTAATTCTTGTGTTAAAGGAAGAAACAATGATGGAAACAGATATAGTCATATAACATCTTTTTGTTTCTTTGTTTTCTACTTTTAAAAGTATAGGTGTGATCAAAAAATATGGTGAATAAATTTTTATAGTGGCAACTGCTGGCGCTACATCCGAATGATGTAATTTGCCTAGAAGCGTCTTTTGTCGAGACAGGCAGCAACAAGTGTCAACACGTTGGAGCTTGTCAGTCAGCTGCCAGAGTTGCTAGAGTGAGGTTGTGTCTGTTGTGCATCATGCATTTCGAATAACGTATTAACATAAAGTTTGGTTTGAAGTTGCAAAAAAATGCCAAAGAAGCTAAGGAAATATTAAAATCTATGTATGACGATAATGTGGTAACTCTGAAAACTGTGTACAAGTGATATGAAAGATTTAAAAGCGGAAATGAGTCTGTTGAAGATGAGCAGTGTTTGGGACGTCCATTAACAACAAAAACAGAAAACAATGTGCAAAAAGTAGAAACAATAGTTTGTTCAAACAGGTGAATGTCTATTTGAGAGCTATTGAAAGATCTTAACATTTTGTACGGTTCCGACATACGAAGAAAGAGACCTGAAAAATGAGCGAATGACTTTCTTCTTCATCACGACAATGCGCTGTGTCACACCTCGTTTCTCATTCGCAAGTTCCTGTCTGTCCACCCGATTTTGCACCATGTGACTTCTGGAATGAAAACGTTTTTACACCATTCCTGACATTGAGAGGGCCACGACCAAGCAGCTAAACGCCCTTGTTTCTAGTCGCGGATTAAACGTTGGGATAAGTACACTGCCAATCAAGGACAGTAGTTTTAAAGAGATTAAATCAAATTTGATGTAAGTTTAATACTTTTTTAAATAAAAACTTATTCACCATATGTTTTTATTGCACCTTGTACATGCCTACAATATTTTGTTTATAAAACTTATATTTTGCATACCTATAAAATATTTTTAACATTTTACTAAAAGTTTAAACCATATTATATATATATATATATATATATATATATATATATATATATATATATATATATATATATATATTATCATTATCTCTAATTATATTTATACTGTACTCTCCTACGACTAAAATTACAAATAAGTCAATCTTAATGATCTGAGATTACTTATTACACTTTTGATATTACTTGTGTCCAGACTTTTTGTTAACTAAAGGTTGTTAAATTGTTAACTTAAACTTGGAGGAAACGTTTTCATCTTACGACTTCTTCAGCCTCCTATTTTTGCCGCTAGGATTGCTGCAGTTATGCTTCCTTGGTACCAATTTTTGAAAGTTAGAAATGATGTGATCGAAGATTATGTGTGTCTTGTTTATTCATTTAGGATGTCATTATTATGTGAGTTGCTATGTCTGTATATTTCATATTGTTCTAGTGTGTTTAATTTATGACCTTTGTTGTGTTGTAGAGCAGCCTCATGTTATTTTCTATACTACTGCAAGAGTGTTTAGTGACCATGAGGTGATTTGCGAAGGTGGATTCAGTAGTAGTGTGAAGTGCGCTTTTGTGTTCTTTATATCTTTCTGTGAAAGATCTGGCTGTTTGTCCAATATAGAACTTATTGAAGTTGTTGCATTGTAGTTTGTATATTCCTGGGTTATTGTATATGTTGGCATTGTTATTAATGCTGTGTCTGATAGCCGTTTGGCTTTTATTTGTTGTTCTGTAAGCTACATTGTATCCTGCATTTTTGAATTGGTGTGCTATTTTATTTGTGATTTTGTTTATGTATGTGAGGGTGATGAATTTGTTTGTGTTGTTGTTACTGTCCTTGTTGAGTATTTATCTGTGTAGTTTGTCTATTAAATAATTGTCATATCCGTTTTTGCGAGCTAAATATTTGATTGTGTTTAGTCCTCTGTGTAATTGTGGTCATAGGTATTTTGTTTGTGTAGTAAATGTTTGAATGCTGCTTGTTTATGTTGTATTGGGTGGTTCGATGTGTTGTGTATCAGTGTGTCTGTCATGGTTGGTTTGCGGTATATGTTGAATTCATGTTTGTTTTGATTTATCGTTATGGTGATGTAAAAGAAATTCAATGTTTTGTTGTTTTCAAAATTCTGTAGTGAACTGGATATTTTTCTGTATTTTGTTTATTTGTTTCTGGAGTTGTTGGCATTGTCTTATGTTTTCTCGGTATAATATTAAACATCGTTTACATATCTGTGCCAAATATATTATCTTACCTTCGTGTTTGTTATTTATGATTTTATTCTGTTGTAAGTGTTATAGGAATATTTCTGCGAGAATGCTTGATATCGGTAAACCCATTGGTTTGCCTTGTTTCTGTGTGTAATATATGTTGTTGTGAGTGAAGTAGTTCTGTTGTGTAATGGTGTTCAAAATGTGTATAATTATTTTGGAGTGTTGTCAACTCATAGACTGTCTTGTAATATGTTTAGTGTTTCTGTGACTGGGATATTGGTGTATAGGTTTGTGATGTCAAACGTATTACTTTTATCTGCTAAGAACAGCAATTATAATTGACACAGAAACCAATATACAACAGACAGAAATACAAGTTCAAGAACACTCAATACATTTAGTAACACAAAAGACCCAAAAGAGCATAGCACACACCAATGAAATACAGACAGCCAAAACAATAAAACAAAAAGCCACAGAACACAATTTAAAATACGTAAAAGCAGATGAAGGTAATACTACATTTATTATGCAGACGCAGAATTTAAACAATAAAATTAATAAATTCATTGTGGCAAACAACATCTCAGAAACAAATATAAAGACCCAACAAACAAATATCATAACACAGTCAAACACATAATTAATTCAACTAAACACGTAATATCTAAAACCCAGAAAAAATACCTTAAAGCAATAAGAGCTAAGGCACCTACCCTACAAGCACTTCCTAAACTACATAAACAAGGAGCACCAATAAGACCAATAATCAACAGCCAACTATCACCTGCATACAAACTAGCACGCCATATGGATAGAACTACTAGAAAATACATAAAAACTAGACACACACACACAAATATAAAAACACAATAGATCAATAGAACAGTGATATCCCTCATAACTCAACCCTAGCATCGTTAGACATCACTAACGTACACACCAATATCCCAGTCACAGAAACACTAAACATATTACGAGACGAAACAACACTCTAGCAAAAATCACCAAAAAAATCATACACATCTTGAACACCATTACACAAAAGAACTACTTCATACACAACAACAAATATTACACACAGATAGGACTATATATTGGCACAGATATGTAGACGTTGTAATACTATACCAAGGAAACATAAAACAAAATACACAAAAATATCCAGTTCACTACAGAATTTGAAAACAACAAAACATTGAATTTCTTAGACATCACCATAACAATAAATTAAAACAAACATGAATTCAACGTATACCGCAAACTAACCATGACAGACACATTGATACACAACTCATCAAACCACCCAATACAACATAAACACGCAGCATTTTCTACACAGACTAAACAAAATACCTATGCGCACAACTAACTATACAGAGGAACTAAACACAATCAAATATTTAGCTCACAAAAACGGATATGAGAATAATTATTATTTAATAGACAAACTACATAGAAAAATACTCAAAAAGAATAGTAAAAAACACAAACAACAAAAACAAATAAATTCATCACCCTCACATACATTAACAAACTCACAAATAAAATAGCACACCAATTCAAAAAAAAGCAGAATACAATGTAGCTTACAGAACAACAAATAAAAGCCAAACGGCTATCAGACACAGCATTAATAACAATACCAACATATACAATAACCCAGGAATATACAAACTACAATGCAACAACTGCAATAAGTTCTATATTGGACAAATAGGCAGATCTTTCACTGAAAGATATAAAGAACACAAAAGCACATTGCACACTACTATTGAATCCACCTTCGCAAATCACCTAATGGACACTAAACACTCATGCAGTAGTACGGAAAATAACATGAGCATCCTCCACACATGCAACAAAGGCCATAAATTAAACACACTAGAATCTGAAATATACAGAGATAGTAACACATATAAAAATGACATCCTAAATGAACAAACACGACACAGATCACATATACTCTTCAATCACATCATTTCTAACTTTCAAAAATTGGTACCAAAGAAATCACAACTGCAGCAATCCTAGTGGCAAACATACGAGGATGAAGAAGTCGTAAAATGAAAACGTTTACTCCAAGTGTAAGTTCAAATTAACAACCTTTAGTTAACAAAACAACCTGGTCGCAAGTAATATCAAAAGTGTAATAAGTAATTAACAACCAGTTTGTCATGAACAGCAACAAGATTTCGATCTGAAATAAATTTTTGTTGCTTCTATATTAAAACTGTTTTTTAAATTTTACTTACTTGCCCATTACGCTTTCGAAAGCAGACTGAACTATCCTTGTAGGTAGATTCTTGTGCACCGAGCCAGCCTATGAAAGATACAATTCATGTACATAATTTTTAAAACAATATGATATTGACATTTTTCAATCTACAATAAAAATTGAATTTGTACCTGTTTACTTAGAATTTAATGTAAAACAAAATTATTGTTAACCTTTAAGAGGTCACATCATGGAGCTTATACTTCTAGGCTACATAATTTGTCAATAACGAAACTGTTTTTACTAGAGCTTGGTTGCCCTTCAACCTATTTCATGAGCTCTCATTTTTAGATGAGTAGAGGGTTAGCTTCGTAAAAGGAACGAATGTTTTGAAACGCGTCAGCAAGTAAGCAAATACGTATTCACTTAGTTAAGTAATTTAAAAATTAGTTTATTTTTAGATAGTTTTTGTTTGTGTTGATGCACCAGTAAATATGAATATTGTTTTTTACTTGAATTAATAGACAGAAATAATGAGTGAATGTGAGCGTATCAGAATTGTTAATCTACTAGCTAGTGTAGAACGCAAAGAACAGCGAGAGCATCAGCGCCCAAATGGAGCATTTGTTAAAAAACTCTTTGACAGTGACAGTGATATTGGTGATCGATCAGATGATGAGATGGATCCTGAGGTTGACGAAGATGCAATTGTTACAAATGACAACACAATCTAGGTGATGATGAAAGAGTAACAGGTGATGACGACTTCAGTGATTTAGAAAACTTACTTCTTGAAGAATGACTCCAATAAAGGCATACAGTTACAAGCCTTGATTAATTTTGCATAATGATTGTCATTTTAAATAATCACAAATGTTGAAGTAAATTTTTTTAGTAGCCTCTGCGTGAGACCTCTTGTAGTATTCCAAGCCATGCAACCTCTCAAAGTTAAAAAAAATGTTAGAGACCAAAATGAATTTGGATATCTATGTGCGAAAAATAAAACATCATGGGAGTAAACACACCATTATGGAAGATGTAATTATCACCAGTATCTCTCATTGATGTACAAAACCCTAATTCCTACCTTACATAAAGTTGAAATTTTAATGAAGTTATGTTTAAAATAACCAACTGCCAGTTTTCACTGCATCAACATGTCTTAAGTGAGAAGTGGCATGGAATATAGATATTGTCTATATAATATAGACAATGCCTCAAGACTAAGATGTAATATCATGGAAGAACAGCTTAGATTAGGATGCATTTAGATAATAGAATGCATGTTGCAGTTTTTCAAAATTATTAAACATTACTTAACACTATGATTAAAATAGCTATTAACTCTATCATCATTACTATAATCTTATATATATATATATATATATATATATATATATATATATATTCTTGATATTTAACGTTATCCATTGTTTTTCCGTTGCACTGACTTTATGAAGTTAATATATTACTAATAATAAAATTACTTACAATAGTAATATATTAACTTCATATACGAGGCATGTTTTTAAAGTAAGTACCGTTTCTAAATTTCCCCGCCGCAGCTCTGCGGTCGGCGCTTAGCGCATGCGCGCAGTGTAGCTACATCTGTTGGGAAGCTACAGACGCCATTGTGACGCCGTTTGATCGAGTCTTAGTTTGTTTACGTGATTTTAAAATGCCGCAGACAATCGAGAATCCCGCCGACTGTGAAGTGCGTGGTGTGATTCGTTTTCTCTGTGCTAAAGGCTTAAAAGCAATTGACATTCAACGTGAAATCAGTGAAGTTTATGGTGAAAACATTATGAGTGAAGGAATGGTGCGGAAATGGGTTAGGGCCTTCAAAGATGGCCGCACAAACGTTCATGATGAGGAACGAAGTGGGCGACCTTCAGTCATTACCGATGATCTCATTCAAAAAGTGGACTGTAAAGTGAAAGAGAACAGACGGTTCACAATTTCGTCCTTAGCTGTAACATTTCCTGCTGTATCAAGAAGTGTTCTCTACGAAATTGTGTCTGAACGTTTAAATTATCGAAAACTGTGTTCACGGCGGGTACCGAAAATGTTGACTGATCAGCACAAAACCAAACGATTGGGCAGTGCATTGAGCTTTCTCGAGCGTTACCGTAACGAGGGCGATGATTTTTTAAGCCATATCGTTACAGGTGATGAAACGTGGGTAGCCTACGTTACACCAGAATCAAAACAACAGTCAATGGAATGGCGGCATTCAACATCCCCTAGGAAAGTCAAATTCAAGCAAACAATTTCTGCCCAGAAAATCATGTGCACTGTCTTTTGGGACAGAAAGGGTGTGTTGTTGGTCGATTTTCTGCCTCTCGGTGAAACGATCAATGCAGCCGCGTACTGTGAAACTTTAAAAAAACTGCGCCCCGCAATCCAAAACAAAAGTCGTGGCATGTTGAGTGCAGGCATCGTTTTGCTCCACGATAATGCTCGTCCACATTCAGCAAATCTAACGCAAGAGCTCATCACTTCATTTGGCTGGGAACAATTGGACCATCCTCCATACAGTCCCGATCTAGAGCCTAGCGACTACCATTTGTTTCTACACTTGAAGACGCATTTAGCGGGGAAGCGTCATTCCAATGATGAAGAAGTAAAAACGTCTGTGCAGCAGTGGTTGTCCAGTCTGGCGGCAAGCTTCTATGACGACGGCATACAAAAGCTGGTCCCAAGATACGACAAGTGCCTTAATAATAATGGAAATTATGTAGAGAAGTAGAGGAAAGAATGCTCTTTGAGGTAAATAAAGTTTTGTTTGAAAAAATTTACTTGTTCATTTTTTATATCAAAACGGTACTTACTTTAAAAACATGCCTCGTATATATATATATATATATATATATATATATATATATATATATATATATATTTTTAGGTTAGTTTTGGTTGTTAAAGATTATTTAGGTTTTTTGGACTAGGAGACTGACAGACTTACCTTGGTAAGAGTCCACTCTGTAGTCTTGAAATAGTAACACATAAAGGCACTTAAACAATGACATATTTCAACCAAACAGTGGTCTTTATCAATCGAAGAGAAAACACAAAAAGAAGTATGAGAGAATGAAATAAAATAATTGTCAATAATTGACAATTATTTTATTTCATTCTCTCATACTTCTTTTTGTGTTTTCTCTTCGATTGATAAAGACCACTGTGTGGTTGAAATATATCATTGTTTAAGTGCCTTTATGTGTTACTATTTCAAGACTACAGAGTGGACTCTTACCAAGGTAAGTCTGTCAGTCTCCTAGTCCAAAAAATCTATATATATATATATATATATATATATATATATATATATATATATATATATATATATATATATAAATGTATGTATGTATTTTATAGACGCCTAAACCGGTGAACAGATTTGGAGAGATTGTTTAACATATTACCAGGATGGTTCATGTGAAGTTTGGTGCAGATCCATCCTCAGGGCTCCGCCCCAGAGGCTAAGGACGGTTCAGTGTACAGCCTTCCATAAGTCTAATGTTAAAATGAATATCCATACTAGCAATACTTAATTAATTACAATAATTATAAACATAATGTAAAAATAAAAATACATTATTAATTATTTTAAATTGTTTACAATTGTTAAATTTGGTACAATTATTGCCTCCACACTTATTGATATTAAAAGTAGGATTGCCGATAATACTCTTGCAAAATTTGAATCCACCAAAGCTGTGCAACGGAACCATACTAACCACAAAAAAGACTGACACCAAAAATGATCCAGACAGAAATCATAGATGGCAAGTTCAAAGGAGAGATGTTCTTAATTCTATTAATACCGATGATTTCATCAGATCTACTCATGATTTTAAACTACTACAATTTCCTTTGCGCCTTGCATTCCAAATAACCATAAACTAAGCCATAGACCATTGCTGGATTAAATTTTGAACATTCCAGCTTTTATCACCTACTATTATATATGTTGTGTGCTCTGTTTGGACACCTAAAATTTGTATGTTTATATGCCTAACGTAATGAAGAAAAACATTGTCCATCATTTGAATTGCAGTATGTGATTTACATATAAATATAATTATTTACACGTTTGATTTGCTTTTCTTATTATAAAATTATGATTTCGGGTGCAGCAACAAGCGCCGGGTAACTTTAGTATATAAACAAAAATGAATGTTTTTATGTCTCTTATGTCTTTCTAAACGGTTCATTCAATAGCCATGAAACTTTGGCAAGTAATTGAATATACTCCTGGGAAGGTTCTAGCTGATTTGTAGCCCAATTAAAGTCAATACAAAAAGAAAAACAAAAAATCATTAAAAACGCAGCCATCTATTTTTCTGACTAAGCATTCAGTCACTTATATTGAAATTAAGAATTATTAATATAGATGAAGTTACATCTATAGGTTTATAATCAATAGATGGCGATAGTCATGCTATGATGTACAGTTGATACTTAAATTAAGTGAAAATAAGATTTAAACTACAATTTTTATGTGTGTTTAGGTAAGCTTGCATAATAGCTGTTTTAACATATACAATATTAGTATCCATGCTTACATTAGAATTTCCTCTATAATAATGACTTAGTGGTACCAGGACTAACAATAATGTTTGTAAATTGTAAAAAAAAGATCTGAAATTTATATGTTAAACTTACAAATAGAAATATCTATAAACTTGATCAAAGATATCGTAATTTTTAGAACTATTTATTGAAAGCTAAATTTAATTTTAAAAACATTCAGGCCTATCTTTAATTGAGCTTTGTTGATGTAATATACAAATAAGTAAGAGCACAATAATACATATAGCGATCGAGGGAACGGTTAGCGTCAGTCAAGTTTGTAATTGATTGTTTTATAGATGTAATTCTGTAGTAAGATCCCGTGATGATGAAGACATGGTCATCAAAATGTACATAAAAAATTGATCTTAGATAACTAGTATTATTAATTATTTTTCTGGAATTGAGGTTTTTCCAATATTTTAATTGTAATTTGGTGATGTAGTCAAAGAAGTTTAATATGTCACATGTGGGCTACCGTTTTATACACTTCGTAGTTTATATAATACACTGCTGAAAACACTTTTAAGTATAAGAAAAAGTTCAGATTAATAGATTTAAAAAAAAAAAATGGACTTATATAATGGTTAACATGCAGTCTTTTTTATTATTTTTTAAAGGTTATACTAAAGTGGGTGAAAGCTTCAATGGTTTTTGTCGTTTTTTAAAACATTTTTTTAAGTTCACCCGGTTGGAAGTACTGGACTAACTTTGCATAGAAATTGTGTCACTGGAAGTCGAACAATATCTTGTGTACCAGAGAAAGAAATGGAAGGTGATGGACCGGCTGGGTTTAAAAATGAAACTTTCAATTCATGGCTGACTATTTTTTAACAGATAGACCAATCACCAGTTGTTATAGATACTAAGTGCCCACTGACTTTCAGTAAACTTAATCAGTTCAGAATCGCTGTAACTTTTTCAACTTTAAATTCAGTACATTATGAAAAAAATTTTACTTCAATTTTGCTATTGCTTGAAGGAATGTGAATAAAGGAAAGCAGTTTCTATGTGCCTTCTAACGTTATAATAACAGTTTTTTAAAATCAATTTTTCAAGTACTGTATCAATATACTATTATTGTAACTTTTAAAAAATTTTTTACAAAACTATTTTGCACTGAAGATATCTGGAATGGTGATTTGATTTTCATAAGAGATCTTTTGTAAGCTGGGTCTGGCAGTTAATCTATTAACTAAAGTCACACATGGTAACATACTCTGAGTTTTCAAGGCATACTTTCATGTGATTCACTAAGAAGATTTAATCTTTAACAGTATGTCTGATAAATTCTAACATAACCATGCTTTCAAAATGCATATTTCTGTAAGAATTCATTACAATCCTGAAACTTATACTATCAATTAATCACAAGATCTACTTTAAACATTTTTCTAAACTTTTTAATAGGGAATTTTTATTATATCCAAAATTGAATTTTTTAAATCTTGTAAATTGTTAATAAGATATTTATTACGATCTCTAGAGTTATACATATTTGGAATGACTTCGAAAATTGCTAGACAATGACGCCTCTCTAATCTTTTTAGTTTAATTCTGAGAGGTGTTACAAAATTATACCTTCATATTTTATCATTTTAAATAGGTTTTTAATTTCTCATTTGTACTGTACTGATTACTTTGGAACAAAAGTAGAAAGTAAAAAAAAAGTAGCTGGTTTCACCTTCGTTAATCTTTCAGCACGTCTTCTGCTTAGTTCTGCTCTTAGGTCTGAATCAATTTCATCTTTCGTTTCCGTATGAAATGGAGATATGTTCTTATCACTCTTTTCATCTTTCTGGACGACTGTCAATGGGCTTAATGCCTTATCTTCCATACTAACAGCTCGAAACTCTGTACTTGTGCTTGTCGTTGTCTTAGTCTTTGAATTACCAACTGAAAAAATAAAGACAAAATCACTTTACAAAATTGAACTGTTTCAAATAGGCTATAATAATAAAAAGAACAAATAAATCATTCAAGAAAAATGTATATTAAATTAAATAGTTAAATATCATTTGCTGTGAATGATGAGCTAATGACAAAGACTGTATATATTAAAAGCTGTGATAAATCTGGCATCACTGTAAAATGATTTATGGATATTCACAAACCATGTTTTAGATTTAGTGTTCTACTATCGCTTAACAAAAAAAATCATTCATTAAGAATTGTTTATAGTAGTAAACAAGAGCAATATGATGCAAGAGTACATCACAATAAAAATCTTTTTATCAATTGAAAATAAAAATTCAATTTTGGAAATTTTCAAATAGTCCTTGTCTAGTGGTTAATTGGCAGTGTAAGTTTCATAATGGGTTCTTATAAAGAAATGCATTTGACAATATCGACATTAGAATGAGATAACAGTAATCTTAAATTGTAAAAAACTATAATGTGAAATTTATAGAGCACACAACAATATCTTATAAAATTGATCCATGTAGAATTCTACTACGATCTCTATAAACTTGATTTATTATGACCTCAGTTGAGAAATTGAGTTGAAATTTGGTTATCTTTCTAGATTAGACTTTTGTAAAATTTTAAGAGTGAAATGTAAACAATGGATGTTATTAAATTAAATTTTTTAAGAAACATTACTTTCAGGCTTAAATAAATACAATCATTTACAGAAAAATTTTAATTATGAAGTAACATACCTTTATTTTCTAAAACAATTTTCTCTTTGACAGGTTGCTTTTTCTTTGGAGATGGAGGCCTGACCACTTTCCTTGAAGGATTTTTACTTTGCTTGACCATGGGTTCTCCTTCATCTGATGACCATAACTCTGCACCAAGATCCAATATGTCATCCTCCACATCTAAATCCAAATCATCAAATCCAGATTTAGAGGCAACTTCTTCATTTTCAGGTTGAAAAGTGGGTTCATCAGGCTTCTTTTGAACTTTAATTTCAACCGGTTTCTCTTTGACTGGGCTGTTTCGTAAACGAATTTTTTTCCTTGCAGGTTCCACTAAATCATTTGATTGAAATTTCTTTCTCCTGGCTTCTAAAATCGGATCATCTGATTTTTGCAGAACTGGAACATCATTTATGTTAGATTTTTCATTTTTCTGTAATTCTTTTTTATGGCGTGAACTATGCCGATCCTCTCTTTTTCTATCTCTATCTTGTCTCCTTCCATTCCAAGTTTTGCCTCTGCTATCCCAATTTCTTCCAGTTTTTCTTCTATCTATTCCATCTCCACTGCCTTTTCTATCGTCTGGTGAAATCGGCCTTTTTTCTGACTTGTTATAAAAACTATCACCAATACTTTTTTGAACCCGTAGAGGAGATTTATGCCTGAAAGTAAAAAACAAAATGTTTTAACTGAAAACAAAACAAACATCTTTTATAAACCTTCAAAATGAAAAAAAATAGTGTTATATATAGCTGATCATTGATAAACTAAATAATCAAGAATCTGACATACTAAAATCAGCAAAGAAAAAAAATCACCTGTTTCAGAAAATATAAGTGAAACAAAATATTTATGAGCTACTAGGTAATTTTTGAGCCCAGTAACTTATAATTAATTACATTTAGAAAAATGCGTCATTTGGAAAGAAGTATTTAAGGGCTTATCTAAAAATAAAATTAAATATTATTAGTTAAAATTCAGAAAAAAAATAATCTACAAAAATATTACTCAGTTTGAGAATACATTTCACGTCAAAATAAAAGAGCATTATGCTAAATAAGGCACAATAATGAAATAATACAAGAAAACCTCTCACTTCAGTACTTATTCTTACAGAGACCTCCATTTTAAAAATAAAATTTCAATTCCCAGTACGTGGACATGAGGATATTTTAAATATTCTTACTGAACGATAGACACTACATTTCCTATATTGTCATAAAATTTAAATAGATTTGTCACTTGCAAAATTTTGTGGAAAATGAAAGAATCCATTTTCTGTTAAAAGAAAGGTTTGTCTCTGTGGGTAGGAACAGATCGCTATTTTTACTTATGTAGTAGACATATAACTGTCTCTTGCTTATGCATTTTAATGGGATAGTGACTAATGCCGCAGAATTCCGAGAACATGAGTGCACTTTTTGTATTTCTCTATATTATGTTAGTCATAACAACTCTGAAGATGTTGCAGGTCTTCAGCTTAATTTTAGCGATGCAAAAATCATTTGTAAAAAGAAGCGTGCAACTCTTAAACAAATAAACGAAGTCAAATTGCAGATTATTTCAAAACAACTACTTACAGTTGGTTAATTTTGTGTGAATGTATGATGCTTGAGGTCGTTTTTTATGATGTAGGAACATTTTACTTAGAAGTTTCTGATTGAATGTCTTATGGGTAGCCCATCTGGTGGGGTGAATTTTGAGTTGAAAATCTAATATTGCTTGTTAATCCATTGCTGCCTACATATAGAATATATTCCTAATGAAACAATATCATACAGATGTTGGTTTTCTTATAATCATGATTATTGTCGTTTGTTTGCTTCAAGAGTTTATTTTTTTATGTGTCAAGTACAAGACTAGATATCTGTAACGTCTAAGAGTTATTTATTGCTTCTTGGAATCTGCAGCATAGATAACAATAGCCCATAAGGACCATGACATAGATAAGGATTAGTTATTTATAGCCAATAAGTTTTCCTTTTGTCAGACATTCTAGACATGGTAGATGTACCTGTCATCAAATTTTATGTCAATTGGACTGTCTTGCTAGTTTAACTCAATCAATAAAAAAACCCATTAACTACAATACAAAAATCTTTTTTTTTATTAAAAATTACTTTATGCAGATTTCGATTACATGGTAATCATCTTCAGAAGTACTTCTGAAGATTAATACCATGTAATAAAAATATACATAAAGTAATTTTTAGTAAAATAAAAGATTTTTATAATATGGTTAATGGGTTTTTTATGAAGTTAAAATTAGTCCACAGTGCTCAAGAAATTATTAATTGGTAAGTTTAGTTGGTACACTGTGTCGGTCAGTGGCTGATGTTTCTTGTTTGTAAAACTGTGTCCTTTGTGTTCTTTATATCTTTCGGCGAAAGATCTGCCTGTTTGTCCAATATAGAACTAATTGCAGTTGTTGCATTTTAGTTTGTATACTCCTGGGTTATTGTATGTGTTGGTATTGTTATTAATGCTGTGTCTGATAGCAGTTTGGCTTTTATTTGTTGTTCTGTAAGCTACATTGTATCCTGCTTTTTTGAATTGGTGTGCTATTTTATTTGTGAGTCTATTTATGTATGTAAGAATGATGAATTTGTTTGTTTGTGTTTTTGTTGTTGTTACTAGTACTCTGACTTGTTGAGTATTTTTCTGTGTATATCAGACACAGCATTAATAACAATACCAACACATACAATAACTCAGGAGTATACAAACTAAAATGCAAAAACTGCAATAAATTCTATGTTGGACAAACAGGCAGATCTTTCGCCGAAAGATATAAAGAACACCAAAGCTCACTGCACACTACTATTTGACATCCTAAATGAACAAACACGGCACAGATCACACATACTCTTCGATCACATCATTTCTAACTTTTAAAAAAATGGTACCGAGGAAGCACAACTGCAGCATTCCTAGTGGCAAAAATACGAGGCTGAAGAAGTCATAAGACAAAAACGTTTCCTCCAAGTGTAAGTTAACAATTTAACAACCTTTAGTTAACAAAACGTCTGATCGCAAGTAATAGCAAAAGTGTAATAAGTGCTTAAGAACCAGCTCGTCATGAAAAGCAACAAGATTTCGATATGTATTGCACATTTATCAACTTTTATAATAAACTAGTAAAGTTTTGGAAATAAGGACAGAAGAGGCTTACGAAATCGAACAAAACAACTTTGTGGGGGCTTAGTTAATATTGCCCTGAGATTTTTTCAAAGTACTGAAGGAGGGTTTTCCTTATCGAAGTTAACAATGCTTCCTCACATATGTTCAATAACACAAACAATATTTAAAAAAAGGCTTTGGCAGAAGTCATAGACAGTGACTAACATATGCTTTTATTAAAAGACAAAAGCAGAAGTCATAGACAGTGACTAACATCTGCTTTTATTAAAAGACAAAAGAATAAAACCTATTTAGAATTAGTTTTTGAAAATGCCTCAAAATAACGTGTATCGTTTAGATTTTATTGGTTTTTGAAATGTTCTTGATTCCGAGCAAATATAAGTACTTATAACTAACACATTAATGTAGTAGGACACAAACTACAAATTCCAAAAATAAAGTTGTGCTTAAGTAGGGAGATTTTGCTTGGCACAACTATTTATTGCTACAAGAATTTCCTTAAGCTAGCAGTGCTCGAAGCTTTTGTGTGTTCTATAAACAGGGAGGTTAGTCATTGATTTCTGTACAAAAAAAATATTAAGGAAATATTGTTGAAATACTCAAGCTAAAAAAATCTAACAAAGACATTATATGAATTTTTAGAATTATTTCTATTATACAACAATATAAATCTGTTATAATTTATTCAAAAGGATATTTCAAAACTGATAAATTTTGATGCATAAAACTGATAATGTAATTGCATAACAAATTACTTATAAAATTTTCTAAGCTACATTTTTTTGCACTGTCTTAATGAATTTATTCTACATTCTTTATGTTGAAAAAAAACTTTCCCTTTACAATCTTAAGTTCTTTAAAAAATAAATTATGCTTTTAGGACTGTTTTTTTGTTTATTTTCAATCTGCCATGAACTGTCTCAATAAATTAAGAATATTCGAAAATAGATTTTTTCTAAATATAAAAAATGTTTAGTTTATCCAAAATTGTCCTGGATATCATTGGAATGTTGAGAAGAGAGGTCCGTTGAAGACATTTTACTACAGAAATCTCTGTTTAACCCTTTGATTAGCAACACATGCCTACCCTGATATGGCCCCTGGGAGCAACATATTTTTGAAAGATTTTTACACTTTTTCTTTATTTTCTCTAATTTTTAATTATAATAATAAATGTTAATATTTTTTTTTATTTACTTATTTTCTCTTGTTAACAAAACTTTACCTTACATTAACTGACAATTTCTTTGCTAAAAATTATCTGTTCATCTTTTTTTTTTTTGTAAAATACCTATTCATTGTAAAATACAGCACAAACTTTAAAACGATCTGTTAACACGTGGGAAAAACTATAGACTTTGGACTCAAAAGAATTTCTTCATTATTCAATCGCCTAATCATTGTAAAATACCGCACAAACTTCAAAACAATCTATAAACACAATGACTATTTACTCTGTGTAATATTTATTGTCCAGATAGTTCCAAATATTTAACCTAGAACGTACATACACGGGAATGCTCCTGCTGGTCGTAGCCCGATCGCATGTACTGGTATGTGAATGCTAATCAAAGGGTTAAACAGAGCTTTTTTTCAATAAAACAGGTTCTCTTCATCAATGACGTTTGGTTGTGTATTGAAGACAAGATAACTTAATTTCAATTTTAGAAATCAGAGCCTAAACTCTTTTTGTAGGCTTGTAAACTCTCTTTTACTAGCTTATATCTTCAATGATATGCACAAATAGAGTATTGAGGGAGATATGGTTCATAACACAAGAATAAAGACAACATATTTGAATAATTGTTGTAGCTCCCAATAAAAACCACCCCAAAATTATACTCTCATGATTGATGCAGTGTCTTATGGCTATATACAAAGCAATAATTTTTTTTTTAAATTAATAAAACATCGTTTGATCAAAGTTATATCATCCTATTTTCTGAATTTGAAAACCAGGATATTCCCTTTCGGGGCTCTTTTTTCATTAATTTTACCCTAGCCAATAACCTGTAACATCCAATGTTTTTTGTGGTCTTCATTATATGTTAAAATTCTTTTAAAATCCTCTTTTATTACAAAATGTTCAGTTGAAGGAATCTTGGGGATAGATCAGTAACTTCAAATTTTGAATGAATGCATTATTTTTTTTTAGACCTGCAAGATTCAAGCAACAATCCCGTACCACAATGTGAAATAATTATAACTTGTCATGATACAATTTTATGTTCATGACTTAAATTTCTCCAAAGTAGTCCCTATCTTGGTAAATATTATTCTAGCCTTCTGTAATACAAGCCTAACCATCTGTCATTGTTACTCACCAGTCTTATTCTACGGATATTAATCCTTTGATTAGCAAAATAATATCAAATATTGAACCTAGAGTGCAGTAAAATACACAGAGAACAAAATCTTAAATGTACAGCAATGCTAATCAGAGAAATGATAGAACGTTCATATACAGGAATACTTCCGCTGCCCATAGCGCTATCTCACATACTAGTACTAGAATGCTTATCATAGGGTTAAAACGACCAAATTCTGGTACTCTCAATTTTATAATTATCTAAACTTATTAATGTAGGGTCACCAACTGGATTCTTTTCATCAATTTTGTTTTTATTTTATTTACCTTCAACCTGTGATCACGATTTGCTTAAACATATTTCCTGAAGTTCATCTGAATTGTATGGTAAAAATATAGTATCATCATATACTAATAATTAGTTACGGCAAAATGATTAAAAGTTTGGATTACATAAATACAAGACTATTAATATTAATTAATTTGATTAATAAACAGTTGCATTTATTTTAAAATAAATAAAGTTAGATTCAACCCCTTTCACAGCTAATTCAATGCTAAAAATGTTAGACTATACATATGTAAATTGTAAAGCAAACTTCAAATTCATTCATGCAGTCTAGAATTCTTAAGATGGTTGTGTTACAGTAAATTCTATTCTGAAAGCAAAAAAAAAGTTACAATATTAAATTCTAATTAAAATTTAAAAAAAAAGGAATTGACATACCTTCGAGAAGTTTCATCAGACTGTGCAATGTCTCTGTCTCTTGGCTGAGGAGAAGGACTAAGACTAGCTAGGCTAAGAGAAGGAGATCGGCTCCAGTTTCTTGATTTGACCTCATTATCAGACTTAGGCCGTTCTTTCTTACTCCAGGTTCTATCATGTTTCTGTCTCTGTGGTGAATTTAATTTCCTTCTTGGTTGGGGGGATCTTCTCTGAGGAGATAAACTACGCTGTTTTCTTAAAGGACTTCTAGGAAGAGGTGAAAACCTTTTAAATTTATTTGGTGAAACTGGTCTTCTTCTTGGAGATCCTACTACCGTCCTTTTAGAAGTAACTTCAACTTTGGGAGATAAATCCCTCCTTAGTGGTGATAATTCTCGCCGCCTTGGTGAAATAGATCTACGCCGTGGTGATAAAGACCTACGAATACCTGGAGACGGACTTAAAGATCTTCGACTTGGAACAATTTTTTTTTTAAATATTGGAGAACCTCGTCTTGGTGAATAGTAAGCCGGAGATGGTGATCTAGAATATCTTCTTGGTGAGATTGAGCGTCGAATTTGATTTGGTGATCTATATTTGACAGGTGACGGTGAACGTCGAGGAGATAAAAGACTCCACTTCTTTGTGGGCGGGGTAAGAGATCGACGACCTCGACCTGGTGAAGGACTTCTGTTGTAAAAACCAGGAGGAGAGTATTTAGGTGATCGATCTTTACTTCTTTGAATAAAACTTCGTTCTTTTCTTGAAAATGGAGAAGGGGATCTTTTCCTCAATGGACTTCTGGAACGATGAGTTCTACTGTATGGAGATGGAGACCTTCTAATTGGAGATTTTCTAACTGATGAATATTTTCCTATAGGAGAATAAGGTCTTAAAGGGGATCGTGATCTTCTAACAGGTGAAAATCTTAAAGGGGACTTATGCCTCGGAGGAGATCTAAGTGGTGATTTATGCCTTATTGGAGATCGTAATGTTTTCTGTCGAACAGGAGATTTTAAAGTAGATGAATATACTGGCGATTTGGATCTTACAGGTGATCTTAGAGGTGAACGTATTTGAGATTTTACAGGGGACTTTAATCTAAGAGGAGATCTATGCCGAACAGGTGATTCAGGTCTAGCAGGGGACTTAATTTTCTCAACTGGAGACTTCTGGGAAAATGGTGAAACTCTGGATACTTTGTTTGAAGGCAAAGACAAATTTTTTTCTGGTGACAACTTCATTGGAGGTCTAGTAATAGGTTTTACTTCTATTTTAACTGGAGAAACGCTTTTTCGTTGAAATTTAACCTTATTTGTATCTTTCGCTGATCTAACATCTACAATTTCTGTCTTCTCAACTTCAATGTTTGGTTTAATTGTATCCTTTTCTTCATTATTATCCAACTTACTTTTAGTTTTATTTACACTTTTGTTTTTCTTCTTATCCAATTTGGTTTCATTTCCTTCTTCAAACTCTTGCTCCATCTGTGCCATAAGAGCTTCCAAGCTGTCATCATCATCTTTCAAGTTGATATAATCAGCATCAGAATCATCAGATGAATTAGAACCCTTGTTATCTGTATCACTTTCATCTTCAGATTCCGACTTCGAGTCTTCAAATCTACTGAATTTTGTTGACACTGTGAAAATAATAATAAAAAACATTGCTTAAACAACAAAACAGATTTACAATAAAATTAAAATGTTAAAGCATTTAATAGAATGTTTTGAATGAAAACCATTCAAAAAATGATCCACTTAGAAAATATTCTTTGAAACCTTTTTAATCAGTGCACTTTGAGTGAGCTATTTTCGAAGTTTAAAACTAGATTTAATATAAGCTCTTTAAATCATATTTATTAGCCATCACACACAATTCCCAAGTGAATATATACACACGATACAAAACATAGTGCACACAAAGAACTGTCACATGTAACAATACTTGATATACTGACTTACTAGATACCGCGCCAACTTGTATAGTACCGGAGAGTATGCACCAACAGTAATACAAGTATAGTTGAATAAATACACAAAATGAAGCCTTGTAGATAAAAATAAATTTTGTTTATGGAAAAAAATTTTCTTTTACCTAATAGTTACGCTAATATACAATTTTTTTGGGTTTCTCAAACAAGTGAGAAGAATAAAGAACATAAGCTTTATTGATTATCCTTTATGTTAAACCTAGTTAGCAAATACTGTTTTTAAGTGAATTCACCTTGACAAGGAATGCTTATATCATTGTTTTTTATAATGTAAAGCAGTAGTTTTATTTTCCTGTAAATATTCCAAGAGCATGTAAAGAAATGCCAACAGTCGTGTAAAGTGTGTGCCTCAAATAAGAAGTAATATGCAATGCCCTGGATGCATGAGAAATGTTTAAAGCCAATTCATCTTTAAAAATATTTCAAGGACTTTCAAACCATGACGCAAACATGAGGACATGAAGTTTGTAAATTGTACGCAGTGTAGATATAAAATAAAATAAGAATTTTAAAAGAATAAATGGATAAAACAAGTATATTATTATTGTTACATTTGCTCTATAGTGAATAACTAAAGAAACAGCAGGATTGTGTTACGATCATTACAGTAAAAACTTTAGATCAGCTAATCTGGGAATGCTTCAATATATTGCAGGAGAGGGCCATTTTCAACAGATTACAATGTTATAAAGTTTTTCAAAGCAAGTAAATCATGAATCGATTGAAAAATTTGAGAAAAAGGTAGCCTCGATATTTAAAAATTCATCTAGGGTAGTTTTTTTAATTTGTAAATCATGTTCAAGAAGACAGTTGAGTGTTAAATTAGGAGAAAAACCATTAATTACATGCAACATCTTACTAGGCATTTTATACATTTTTTAAAACTGTGTTTGAGAAATAAACACTATTCAACTTGAGACCTTATTTTTAAAATCTACGGCAGTAATTTAGCTATACAATAGAACCTTGATAATTTGGACTAACTGGACCATGGCCCTTTCGAGTTAGCCGGACACTAAGGAAAAATGAGAAGACATTCACCTTAACAGAAAAATTCTTTTATACTTATCAGAGTATTATACTCTGCAAGTGTACAAATGTACATATTGCATATACAGTTAAATTCCATTCCAATTTATTTCCTGGCAAGTTTTCATGTTTAATTTTGTGAGGCACTTTTGTCCTGTGTGATACCGTAGTCTTGTTCAGCATAAGACGCACAAAATATTTTGCACATTATTTTGTTTATCTGTAGGTCTTAGAAGTTTTTATAGTTGTATTAGACACTTTATGTATATACTGTATTTATTTGATTTTTGTTATTGTTTATTCTATTTAAAAATCATTCCGGGTTATCTGGAAATCCAAGTTCGACTTATAAAGGTTCTACTGTACTTAAAAGTATTTGAATGGTGGTAATCAAGGGCATTATTGTATCCAAAGTACTTTAAAAGTTAACAGGAACTAGGTAATAGGAACTCACCTTCTTCTTCTTCTTTTTTACTTTCAACTTTTGTTTCTTCAACTGGTTTCAAATATGTTCTATTCTCAACAGAGTTTACATGATTTAGAATTACAACATTTGAATTAAACCTTACACTTGGATTTTTGGCAACTCTTGGAGGTGGTTTAAACACAGAATCTGGATCGGAACCCATAGGTACAATAGTTATCAAGTTAGAATGTGGATTTCTTCTATGCTTGTGTTTCATTATCTACAACATAAATGGTAATAAACTTTTATAATGGTTTAATAAACATTAAAATTTAATTTTTCTTTGATCATCACATTTATCTTTAAACCCAGGATAATGATTTATTGTCAATAAAAACACACAATAATTCCCAGGCTACAATCAATTTATATTTACACAAGGAACTAAAATGGGTTCAAAAAATAAATATCAGGGGATGTTAGAAAAAAAATATTCTGTTGATAATTTTGTGTTACTGTTCTAAAGGTTGGCCATAATCATACAACGACAAGCAGACGTGCTAAGTAATAATTTTGTTATATAAATGGTTCCATGCATTTTGAACAAAAAATGTTATATTTTTCTTTTTGAATAAAAAAAGTAGACAAAACCTGTTTACTGCAAATGAGTTTCATTAATTCTACTCAAAGCTATGCAGAAAAGTGAAATCATGTATACAGTATTAGGTTTCTCAGAAAAAGAGACGATTTTAATTGTAGGAAAAGAATGTATCTTTACTTGCAATGTATATCTGTCTTATTCTTGCTCTGTTCTTAAGCTTGCTTAGCCATGTAAATAAAGATATAGTTTTTCATTGCTACTCATGAAGTTTTATGTTGTTAATTATTTTTGTTTCACTCTTATTATTTTAAAATGGGGATACATCGTTAATTTGTTTTAATTATTATTTTTGTTTTTCTAATATTAAGGTTGCGCTCATATCAAGTTGTTACATTTTTAACAAAACAAGCAGTTAATGGGAAGAATGATGAAACTGTGTCGAAGAATCAAAAACTTAACTCGACAAACATCATGAAGAAATTGGAGTTACTTTGTCCGCATTTGTTCAACTACACTCGAACTGTATTCCAGGATGTTTAATGATGTGTATAGCAAATTAAAACAAAGTAAAATTATAAGTTTGTAAATATCGTACAAGGTAAACTTATAAAGAAGCTGAAGAATATAATGTTAATAAATACCAGAATATTGTCTTGTGTGTTTATTTGTAACCAGCTTCATCCCTAGACGTAGAAGATTGATCTGGGTTAACCAAGAACTCAATTTTTGTGTAAATTACAGTAACATATGTTTAGCGGTTACTAACCAATAATACTATGAATAAATCAAAACTTAATCTGCAAATGGGGGCAGATGTCAATATTTAATTGTTTGTAAAGCTTTTATATGAGCGCATCTACTGTAAAAATATTCATGTTGTTTGTGTTATGCTTAAATTGTTGAAGCCATTTAACTGGTCACTTTTGATTGTGCAGTTTTTCCTTTGTATGGGACTTTATATTTACTATGTAGGCTTAGTTGAATGTCTTGTTTGTTATTTGTCTTAGGCTTAATGTTTTCTTTGTTTATTTTTGAGGGAGTTATGGATGTAATACATGTTAGCGAATGATTTTGATGTGTAAAATGATAACTTATATTATTTTGGCGAGAGTAGTAAAGAAAACAATTGGCAAGAGGACGATTAACACCCACTGTGGTCTAGTAATTCTGCTAATTTGAAACATACCCTATTTACTGACTATAAAAGACTGTTACTGTATAACCAATAACATACTATGTATTGACCGCAGATTGGATGGAGGTGGAAAGATCTGGTTTTGCTTATTTCCTTGTTATAGATATTATTCTAGGATTGTAAATAAATAGTACCTTAATAAATTAGTACATTTATTATTTATTTGATAGTATTTTTACTTCTTTATTCTTCTTTTTGAACAATTTTTTCATAGATAAAATATTGTGCTTATTGTTCACCCCACTCATTTCGGGCTAACCAGTAACTCCATTGTCATTTTCCACTTTAAACATTTTGTGTCATGCATAGATATTTAAAACAAGTTAGCTAAATTATTGATTATTATGTTTTAGGTTGTAGCTTCAATTATATGTTTTTTCTGCCTATTGTAGAAAATGTGTTGATCCATCAAAAATTGTAGAAAAGTTTTAAATAAACGTTATGTATCAGAAAGAAAATAATGTAATGAATGACATTCTGACATGAGCGACAAGAGTAAGTAAATGTGTTAATCCATCAAAAATTGTAGAAAAGTAATTAATAAACGTTTTGTAGATTTATAAATAAACCATCAAAAATTGCAGTTCCATTTCCTGCTGCTTTACAAACGGGTTTTCAACGTAAAAAACACAATTGGGAATGAATCTCTCAGGTTGAATTTTTTGACCCAATGGAATTGGTTAACAGCACACTTTTTAATCGGTGGTAGAAACGTGACCTCTAGTTTGGAACACACAAAATGACCTTCACAATTAGAGTTGGAGTACTAAGTACAGTTACATGCTCTACGTAGATTACACCTCTATTTCCACTCATTCAACAAGACGATAAAGCAATTTACTTTTTTAACAACCCTCAAATTACTGGTTCTAAAACCACTAACTCTTGAGACTTTTTCAGAACCATCCAGGTTGATCAGAATGTCTACAAAGATATAAGGTTATCAAAGTTCCAAAGTTGAATTTTTATTTGTAGAAGTACTTCACCATACTTCATCCACTCAAAATGTTGAATTTAATATCAAACTGGAAATATATTTATCTCCGTTGAGTAGTTACAATTTTTCAATCCATTTGAAATTTGAATTTTTAAAATTATAGTAGTAAAAATTCATTAAGTGTCTAAAAGTCTTTGGATAAATATTTACAAATTCATTACCCTATTTTATTCTTCAATTTACTGAAGAAGACGGGTGGTAATAAAATACTTACATTTGAACGTGGGGGAGGACGAAAAGTTGTTGGAACATTTTTATTCTTTAATGTTTTTAAAGCTGCTAAACGCAAAGCTTCTAAATCTTCATCATCTTCTTCTTCACTTTTACAAAGCACCTACAGACCAACAAATAAATAAATATCAATTTTTGTAAAACTTCAAGAAATAACTCAGGCATTTCATAAAGCCGTTAATCTAATTTAAAAATATATATAATTAAAAACATACTTTAATTTCTGAGTAAAATTAGGATAAAAACACAAATGTTTTCTAAAATATGAAAAAACCTCAGACATCATTTCCTACTTGAAAAATAGGGTTTGTTACTTTCCCTGTTCGTCATTTCCCACTTATATTTAATAGCAAATTAAATTTATACTGTATAATTATTTGTGAAAAACATGTTGATCAGAAAAAATATAACTAACAAATCGGTGACGTATACAAAAATACACTAATTTCCATGTTGCTACAATATGACAACAAATATCAGCTACTTACCGACACCTAGTAACAACTGTACTAAAGCGAGGAAGTCTTTATATAAAAACTGATGACGGGTTTAACATGTCTAGAGCCCATTATAGGCTATAGATATCTATCCTTAACTATGGTGCAAGTTTCGAGAGGCAATAAATATCTCTTACACAGCACAGACATATAGTCTTGTAAATGATATATAAGAAAATAAATTCTCTTGGAGCAAAACAACAAAATACATGACAGGTTGGGTTAATCTGTATGCCTGCTAGCAACATTTTGTTAGGACAATCTGAGCTCGTCCATGAAATGCGATAAGTTAATCTTGTACCTGATCTCAACAAGGTTTAAAACACTTAAAAAAAACATTACGGTAATTATTTACATTTGGGAACTATTTAGACGTTTGCTTCCACAGAGTAATACTTTTTGCTAAGTGGCATCACATGATCTCTATTCTTAACTTGAATGTCTACATTTGTTTTATTACATGTATAAAATTATAACTAAATCTATCCTAACTGGATACTTCATGAGTATATTTTAATATAGGTATATAGTAATATTGTATACGTAGTACTTGCGCTTTTGCTACTGTTCATTCTAAAAAGTAATTCCCAACTAAAATGTCATAAAAGATAACTTTCTCACTTAAAAAAAATAATTATCAATATACCTTTAAAAGATGTTTAGGAGTGTTATACAAAAACATATCTAAATGGTTCCCTAATGTAAAGTACCAACCTTACTTTATAAATACAAAATAAAACTCTAAACACAGGAATTTCTCTTCTTTTTTCTGTTAATACTAAATTATAACACAAATCAGTAAAAATACTACTATAAAACAAATTACATGATAACACATCAAAAAATAGCAAACAATTTATTTTTAAATAATTCTGTACCAGCTTATATCTTGTAGTGCTGGGTCAGATAGATATTTGATTTCTAACCCAACTTGAACCAAACAAGGAAACAGTTTCCATATCTTCACTCAAAAGATACAACTATAACTTTGCAGTGGGTACCAACACATTGTGGCGTGATAGGTAATGAAATAGCGGACAAAATTGCCAGGGAAGCCTATTTAATGTTTCCTGCTGATCGAAACAGATTCTCCTTACTGCAATGGAGGAGCTCAGAAGGAAAATATTTCAAATGCAACTGGACAGATGTTTGGAGGTCAGGGACTACAAGTCGAAACCTGTACCAAATGTAACCAAAGCCACTGAAGGAAGATATATAAAAAAATATATCTCCTACGATTGCTATTTTTGCAGCTAGAGCACGTACAGGTCACATTGTGACTCAAAAATATTTGTTCCGCTTTGGCGTTTTGGATTCGCCCAGCTTTGTGGCGGCAACGAGGAGGCGAGCTTGGAGCATATATTACTTAATTATCAGTACTTGATTCCTGCAAGGGATATTCTACAATCTCGAGTATCTGCATGGCAGGAAATACTGAAGAATAAACCATACTGGCCTATTGTATCTATTATATACCATGAACATCGGGCTATCGGCTACACCTGAAGTTGGATGCCTGTACTAAGAAGTAAGAAAGTTAAACAAAATATAAATTTTCAAAACCAATTAGAAATAAAACTCTATATTTTAATTTTTCAAACTTTTAATAGTAGAGTGGTAATTAAATACAAGATAGTGTTATGTGTTCAATTGCTCTCTGGAATGAGGCAGTTTTAAAATAGTATTAATAAAGTCTCCATTTCCTTTTGCATCACAAGATAAAACATTAAAACTAATATAAAGTAATATTTTTTAGATGTGTATCGATCAGTTATCCCAATGTCAACAATTGTGCAATACAAAAGTTTTACACTAGAACTTGGATAATTCGAAGTTTTGGATTGGTCCCTTGAACTTTATATGCTATCAATGTAAAATTTGGATAGTTGGAAACTCAACTTCTTTAATTCAAAGTTATTAGTTTAGATATGGGTTTGAATTCCAGTGGCATTAGTGATTGTCTTCCGAGAATTCTTTGCATTTAGATCGAGATCACGGGATTTGGTGAGTTATCAGTATCGGGAGAGTAAGTTATCGATTGAAGCTCTGCTCAGTCATCACTTTGTTATTACTGGTAAGAGAAGTTTTTGATTTGTCCCCCACAAGACTAGACGTCTGTGTTTTATAATTTATCTACTCTCGATACTTACAACTTAAATAAAGAAATGAGATATTTACGGTCAATTTAACTTCTATTAGGCGTCTAAAGCTAATTAATTGCTTCAGCAGTTTTTATTTCAACTGGAGTGAGAAGCTCGATATAGATTTTACTCAGGGTCGATCAGTAGTGTAAATATTACAATAAAAATATTGGAAAAAACCCCAATGCCACAAAAAAAATCAAAAATAACAAATAAAACAAGTTACTTAAGATTAAACCCGTATGTACATTTCGATGACCATGTCATAATCATCAGAGGGTCTTATCACAAAATACAACCTAGCACACAAGAAGTTACAAACTAGAATGATACCAATCGTTCTCCGCGGTCGATTAAATATATTTTTATTGTAATATATTGTACCACTGTGCTTTTGATATTGTGTATTAGTGTAAATATTATTATAATTAGTGTATTCTTGTGTACATACTGAATAAACAATAATAGTGGAGCCTAAAATCTAAAAAAATTTCAAACCATAAGTAAATTTTAATTTTGTTTTTACTAATTATTATTATTACACATAATTATCAATAAACAAATAATAAACTAAAGAAAAAAATTATGAATAAAGAAAATTGCTTCCGTATAAAAAATATATTTAGTGCTTTATAAGTGAAAATATTTTTGTGTAGTGAAACATAACTACATTAACGGAACATCTAATCATAGTAAGTTTTATAAATCTACTATGCCTAATTTTATTGCTTATTCAAATTATAGTGTTTAACATAAACCAGTGACATGATACCTGAACACTACCGAAACAGTCGTAGAGACAAAAAATAAGGTATTGACTGAAAGGGTATTCCCCAACTTTCAAATTTTTGGTTAATTCGAGTTTTCATTAGTCACTTCAGCTTCGAATTATTCAAGTTCTACTGTATCTTGGAAAGTAGAGAGGCCAAATAAGATGCGGAAAAAGAACAAAACTTGGTGCTGACACTCCGAAAAGTATTAATTTTGAAGAAATACAAAATTAGGTAAATTTTGTAGAAAAGAACTAACCTCATTTTACAAACACACAAAACAAAACTTTGTAAAATCAAGAATGTGTCTTCATTTTTCTGATGTATAAAATTGTCTTCAATAGATTTTTAAAACACTATCCCATAGTGAAAATACACAAAATTAAAATAAAGACCGAGGTGGATACATAAATTACAACCAACCTACTCTAACTGAATACTCTGTAGTTTTTTTTCATACAGTTAAGCTCGAATGCAGAAACAAAGTGCTCTATTTCTTAAATTACACTTGAGAGTTTTTTTTAGTTTGGAATGACAGTATTATTTTCCTTGAGTATTTGAAGACTTCTTGTATTTGTACAGACCCCACATACCACTGATATTGCAAAACAAATAGCTGGCAGTATAGAAAAATCTTAGAAAACAAAAAAATTACCTCTTGGCACTAAAATACTTAAAGTTTAAAATAAAAAATCCCTTACTTTAAACATACAAAATAGATGGGTAAAAATATAGTCTTAATGTCGTTGGTTAAAAACATTTTTTGTTTTTAAATTACTAATCTGTAGAACACGAATATCAACTTTTTTTCTGCGGAAAATGCAGAAAGTTACTTTTTTCACATTTTAAATGTTAGGTTGTAATGGCATATATAGCGTAAACGAGTCTTAATGATATTGTTAAAAAACTCTTTTTTTTAATTACTCATTTCAATGTGTAAAACACTAAAATTAACCTTTTCTGCAGAAAATATAGAAAGTTAATTGGTAATTATTCCGACGTGCAACTACCGCTATTTTCATGAATTTTTATTACTTTTCTAATGTATTTCACGTTTTTACATATGTACGTTCCTTACATTCTTAAGTATTTTTGTGAAAGTTACTTTATTTTACATTTTAAATGTTAAATTGTAATGACATGTAGGCCTATAGCGTAAACCGTGCGCGCAGTAGCTACAGCGCACTGCACTACGTCTAGATCTGTAATTTTATACATTACTATATACTGTAACATTTATAGAATGGGCTATATAATATTATTTAAGAATTGGAAGAATATATTAGAAATAACTCACACAAAATTTAAAAAGAAATTCATTAAAAGATTGGTTAGGTTAAAATTGAAACTAAATTTAGGTAAAAGCCTAGATTAGTAAATAAGATATTTGAACTGTAAATACATAAAGAAATTTGTTGTATCAAATAAAATTTAAAACAAGATAATCTAATAATAGTTATATGTTAAACAAAATTGTAAATATTAGTAAAATAGGGCATAAGTAATTACTTGAAGGAAAAAGTGAAAAACGATTGTAAACAATGTAAGGTTATGTTTGGAAAAGTCCAGTCAAAACACACACATTTCGAAATATTACAAAAGTAAAACACAAAGACACTTCACACACTAATAATAGTAATTAAATAAACACTGGAAGGTTGGTTAAGGATCGGAAAATTGAAACAGTATGTTAACGAAATTAAAACTGGTGAAAATAGTTCGTTGACATTAACAGATGTGAAAGTAAACAAATATAAGTCGGTCAGGTGCAGTTTGACTCTAGTGGGAAGGAACGGAACTTCGTTAAATTAGAGCATATGATTTCTTTTTTTAAGAAGGAGGCCGCCATATTTGTAACATTTTAAAAGAAAAAACAAAGTTTTAGTTTTAGTTAGAGGCATTCTGGCGTGGTGACGCCGAGGAAGCAGACCTGCCCTGTGCAGTCAAAATTCAATTTGAAAGGAATTCGTCAAAATTATACAGTTTTGTGAGGAAAATTGGCCAGATTAAACAGGAATAAGAAAATTAAAAGATATAGTACAGTGTAAATATAATTTGAAAGAACTAAAACGAATTTAAGTGTGAAAAAAGTGAAATTTAAAGACAACGGAATTCTACGTGTGAGCAAGCAGCCATTCGCCGTTATTTGATAAGTTAAGTACCTAGCGCTATATAAAAAAATAAACTTTAGTGGACTCTTAGGATAATAGGGAAGTTTAAAATTGTACATTAGAATATCTTGTGATTAATAGTAATAAAAACTTAATCTAGTTCAAATAGTTTCGCCTTTTTGCTTATTCAAAATTAAAGTATTTCCATCCGGAAAATATTTATTAAAACTAATTTCAAAATTTAGTATTGTTTTTCAAAATTTATTTAATTAACAAAAGAAGTAAAAATATAGCCCATGCTATAACCCCGAGATAGTAAGAGATCGTAAAATAAGCCAAGGGTATTAAAATTGTTTAACTATAAAATCAAAAGAAATAAGAGTTAAAAAAGAGTTTGTTAAAATTTGTTAAGTTATAAATTTTTGTTTTGTGTGTATTGTTTTAAATGTTGAGATGAAAAAATAATAATAAAGAATTATGAATTGTTCCTGAGTTGTTTGTGTTTTAACTAGAAATAAAATATCTTCATTTAAATAAAATATTTAATAATATAAACCCCATTGTATTGAGTCTTTAGGAAATTATGTTACATTTGGCGCAACAACGTGGGAGCTCGATAAAATAAGAGATAAATTTATTTAGAGAGATTTTGAAACAAAATTAATTTAGAACTTTTTATATGAAAAACATTTGAACTGGAAATAGATTTAGAAAAAATTTTGTAAAATTAAACACTGAGTTGAATAGAATCAAGGTTAGGTTTATAGTATATATAAAAATTGTTTATGTTTGTATAATAAGTTACTTACAGATAAAAAAAAAAAGAAGAAAATATTATAGGCGAGCTGGTAGTTGTAGGGGACCAGGAAAAAGGGACAAGTTTGGAAATGAAAGAAATGGAAGGCACAGATATGCCAATAGGAAACATTGAGGTAGAAGAGGCTAGGGGACTACCACCTATGCAAACCCAACAAAAAAAACTGGGAAATAATGAGAATGTAGATTTAAGGGATATAATGAGAATTATAATGGAAATGAATGCAAACTTAAAAGAAATGAATGAAA
Source organism: Prosapia bicincta (assembly GCA_036971475.1). Classification (NCBI taxonomy): domain Eukaryota; kingdom Metazoa; phylum Arthropoda; class Insecta; order Hemiptera; family Cercopidae; genus Prosapia; species Prosapia bicincta. The sequence continues at coordinate 186,458,339 of JBAIZL010000002.1, read as the reverse complement.
ATATAAATAAAAAATTAGATAAGAATAATGAAAATATAAATACAAAATTAGATAAGATAGATGGAATGAGTGAGGATATGAGGGAAAAATTAAACAAAAAATTAAAGGAAAATAGAGACAAAATGAGAGACGAGGAAGGATTTGAAATTCATAAGAGATGAAAACAGGGAGGAGAATAAGAAAATGATAGAGGATATGAGGCGACAGTGGAGGACAGAGAGTAATGCTGTAATAAAGGATGTGAGAAGAGACTTAGAAGAGAAAGATAGAGAATTAGAGGAGGAGATTAACTAAAATTTTGAGGAAACAAATGAAATAATAGCTGATGAGATAGAAATTAATAAAAAAGAGATAGAGAAAGTAGAAAATATAACAAAGAAAAACACAGAAGAGTTAGGAGAGTTGAAATTAAAGGTGATAGGAGAAAGAAAAATAACAGATGAGCGTTTTAGGAAAGTCAAAGATGTAAGGAAGAAAATATTAGGAGAGCAAGGAAGGTTAGGAGATAGAAATAAAATGGGAAAATTAGAAATATGGCAAATAAAAAATTTAACCATTCAAACCGCAACTAATAAGGAGATTGAAAAGCTTAATAAAATGAAAATGGTAATAGGAGAAATAGGAGGAGTTAAATATCCGTCTCAAGGCTTAGTGGTACAAGGCTTATTGAGAAAATTTATCAGAGGTACGGATATGTTAATGAATGTGGAGGCACAACTCGAGTTTGGAAAATGGGAGATGGAATTTAAATATGAGAATAACAGAGAAAATAGAACTTATGAAGCAGATGAGAGATACAATGGAAATGTAAACGGTGTTAAGGCAAGGACAGGCGTGGGGACAAGAAAAGAGCATGGTGCCCACAGTCAATCGGAAAACTAAGACAATCAGAAACCCAGGAATAGAAATTAAATAGAGGAAACAAGTTTACAGGCATTAATAGACACAGGCAATAATATGACATGTATCCAGGAGAACTGGAAAAGGAAAATAAAAATAAAATAGGAAGGGAGATATCAAATATAGGTAAAGGAAGCAATATGAATAAACTCTAGGTGATTATGTGTATAAGAAAACGTTAGCAGGAGATAAGTTTAAGGGATGGTAACTATATCTACGATAATTTATTAGAAACTTCGTCGAATAATGAATAAAGATAAATATAAATCTATGTTAATAAATATTGAAGCATCGTTGTAATAAATAAAATATGGTAATTGTGTATTTAAACTTCGTCGTATTGTAAGGGAGAATCTGCGTTGATAAATAATGGAACTTCGTCGTATATATTATAAAAGAAATATGAATCTATGATAATAAATATTAAAGCATCGTTGTAATAAAAATATGGTAATTGTGTATTTAAACTTCGTCGTATTGTAAGGGAGAATCTGCGTTGATAAATAAGTATTAAAACAAAATTGATATTCGTTGATATAGGGATAGTGTAATCGAAGGAACTATAGATATGATCAAATAGAGGATATGAAATTGCAACCTTTAAAAATATTAGATGTTAAACTTCATACAAAATAAACTGAAATGATATAAGAAAATAATTGAACTGGATGTGAGATTGGAAGGGGAGATAAAATACTAACTTAGAACTGAGAGTTAGATGAAGCTAAAAGCAAAATAAATATGAGATAAATAATAAACAAGGAATAAACAGAAATAAGGGAAAGAGAAATGTTATAACCAATTTGACCAAATCTAGACATACTATGACTCGGATAGGCTGGGATTTAAAGACACGGTATCAGAGAATATATGTTAAATAAATATCGAATCAGACTTATGATTGGAAGGTTTCCAATTGTAATAAAAAAAAAAAAAAAAAAAAAAAAAAAAAAAAAAAAAAAAATATAATTATGGAAGGAATTGTAAATACCAGAACATGATTTATTGTTACTATGTGTTAGAATTGTTAAAGAATTGTTGATTGAATGTTAGTTATAAGTATATTGTATTGTTAGAAGATAAGTTAAGTAATATGTAGCTTGAAGTTTTCAGCTCAGTATTTGATTGTTAAAGAATTAAGATAAAATTGTGTCGTAGGAATTAAGTATAAATGGACAGATGAATGTATAAATGACTTTTAAATGGAAAGTTATAAAAGTAGTAAAGACAATGGACGGTAAGTTAGCCAAAGTGTTGAGGTACTTACTCAATAAAAAATGTGTTCAATTAGTTATTAAATAAAATGTACAATTAGGAAATAAATGTTAATTTAAATTTAATTTAAAAAAAAAAAAATATGTATATTTAATCAAGCTTGTAAAATGTAAAGAATATGTAATGTAGATAGTAGGAATATTTTTTTATTTAAATTAAATTAGGGGACATTGTAACATTTATAGAATGGGCTATATAATATTATTTAAGAATTGGAAGAATATATTAGAAATAACTCACACAAAATTTAAAAAGAAATTCATTAAAAGATTGGTTAGGTTAAAATTGAAACTAAATTTAGGTAAAAGCCTAGATTAGTAAATAAGATATTTGAACTGTAAATACATAAAGAAATTTGTTGTATCAAATAAAATTTAAAACAAGATAATCTAATAATAGTTATATGTTAAACAAAATTGTAAATATTAGTAAAATAGGGCATAAGTAATTACTTGAAGGAAAAAGTGAAAAACGATTGTAAACAATGTAAGGTTATGTTTGGAAAAGTCCAGTCAAAACACACACATTTCGAAATATTACAAAAGTAAAACACAAAGACACTTCACACACTAATAATAGTAATTAAATAAACACTGGACGGTTGGTTAAGGATCGGAAAATTGAAACAGTATGTTAACGAAATTAAAACTGGTGAAAATAGTTCGTTGACATTAACAGATGTGAAAGTAAACAAATATAAGTCGGTCAGGTGCAGTTTGACTCTAGTGGGAAGGAACGGAACTTCGTTAAATTAGAGCATATGATTTCTTTTTTTAAGAAGGAGGCCGCCATATTTGTAACATTTTAAAAGAAAAAACAAAGTTTTAGTTTTAGTTAGAGGCATTCTGGCGTGGTGACGCCGAGGAAGCAGACCTGCCCTGTGCAGTCAAAATTCAATTTGAAAGGAATTCGTCAAAATTATACAGTTTTGTGAGGAAAATTGGCCAGATTAAACAGGAATAAGAAAATTAAAAGATATAGTACAGTGTAAATATAATTTGAAAGAACTAAAACGAATTTAAGTGTGAAAAAAGTGAAATTTAAAGACAACGGAATTCTACGTGTGAGCAAGCAGCCATTCGCCGTTATTTGATAAGTTAAGTACCTAGCGCTATATAAAAAAATAAACTTTAGTGGACTCTTAGGATAATAGGGAAGTTTAAAATTGTACATTAGAATATCTTGTGATTAATAGTAATAAAAACTTAATCTAGTTCAAATAGTTTCGCCTTTTTGCTTATTCAAAATTAAAGTATTTCCATCCGGAAAATATTTATTAAAACTAATTTCAAAATTTAGTATTGTTTTTCAAAATTTATTTAATTAACAAAAGAAGTAAAAATATAGCCCATGCTATAACCCCGAGATAGTAAGAGATCGTAAAATAAGCCAAGGGTATTAAAATTGTTTAACTATAAAATCAAAAGAAATAAGAGTTAAAAAAGAGTTTGTTAAAATTTGTTAAGTTATAAATTTTTGTTCTGTGTATTGTTTAAATGTTGAGATGAAATTGTGATAATAAATGTTAATGAATTGTTCCTGAGCAGTTTTTTTTTTGTTTTAATAGAAATTTGATATCATCAATAAAATAAATATTTAATAAAAAAATAATAATTGTAAAGTGTTTTATAAAAACTTTACAATACCTACATTAAATATACCTACAAAGTATCCAGTCAGGATAGATTTGGTAATAATTTTATTCAAAATTACTATCTATTTTTATTAAATTATAACCAAACCTATCCTGACTTGATACTTCATAGGTATATTTTAATGTAGGTATATAGTAATGTTGTATAAAACTATAACCAAATCTATCCTGACTTGATACTTCATAGGTATATTTTAATGTAGGTATATGGTAATGTTGTATAAAACTATAACCAAATCTATCCTGACTGATTACTTCGTAGGTATATTTCAATATAGGTAGATAGTAAAATTGAATATAATTATAACTGTAGTCGCAATAGCGATAGTCGCATGTCGGAACGTACGTCAATAAGGTTATTTTTTTAAAGTATCATTTAAAAAAACGGCGTCAGCGACAATAATTAATGTTGGATTCATGTCTAGGACGTACAAATACATAAGAAAAGTAAAATAATTTCACGAAAATAGCGGTAGTCGCACGTCGGAACGTACGTCAATAAAGGTTATGGTTTTAAGTATATTTTTAAAAAACGGCGTCAGCGACAATAATTAATGTTGGATTCGTGTTTAGGACGTAAAAATACATAAGAAAAGTAAAAAAAATTCACGAAAATAGCGGTAGTCTCACGTCGGAACGTACATCAATAAAGGTTATGTTTTTAAGTATATTTTTAAAAAACGGCGTCAGCGACAAAAAATAATGTTGGATTCGTGTCTAGGACATAAAAATACATAAGAAAAGTAAAAAAAATTCACGAAAATAGCGGTAGTCGAACGTCGGAATAATTACCAGTTAATTTTTCTGCACATTTTTAATATTAGGCTGTAATAGAATGTAGAGCGTGAACCGGCCCCGCAGTACACTACTGACTGCGCACTGCACTACGTCAAAGTCAGTTTATTTTAATAGTAAATTTAAAATCTAAATATTTAACTTTTTGTTATAAATTTATACATTACTATATACCTACATTAAAATATACCTACGAAGTATCCAGTCAGGATAGATTTGCTTATGATTTTATTCAACTTTACTATCTACCTATATTGAAATATACCTACGAAGTATTCAGTAAGGATAGATTTGGTTATAGTTTTATACAACATTACTATCTACCTATATTAAAATATACCCATGAGTATCCAGTCAGGATAGTTTTGGTTGTAATTTTCTGCATCGGCAATAAGTCTAAATATTTACCAAAATTACAACCAAATCTATCCTAACTGAATACTTCGTAGGTATACTTTAATACAAGTAGATAGTAATGTTGAATAAAATTATTACAAAATCTATCCTGACTGAATACTTCGTAGGTATATTTGAGTATAGGTATATAGTAATGTTGTTTAAAATTACGAATCTAGATGTAGTGCAGTGCGCTGTAGCTACTGCCCGCCCGGTTCACGCTATAGGCCTACATCCCTTTATAACCTAAATTAAAAATGTGAAAAAAGTAAATTTCCGTATTTACTGCAGAAAAAAGTTGATATTCGTGTTCTACATATTAAAACGAGTAATTTAAAAACAAAAAATTTTTTTAGAACCAACGTCATTAAGACTATATTTTTACCATTAGATGAATTATGACAAAGGTTAAAATGCATAAGTGCGGCCACCTACGATATTTTTGGAAATTGTTTAACACCGCCAATTGGGACGATATACAAAAGAATTTTTTTTTATTGGCCTAGAAAAGTTACTTTTTTAAAATTCAAAGTAGGATAAAAAATTCAGCGCTGAGGTAGAAGTTGTGAATGGGCGAGGAGTGATACAAATGTTTCGTGACTACTTTGAATTGAAATAATAAAAAATTAAATACACTAACTATTTTTAAATAATTGTTTTCTAATTTCTAAAGGAAATCCTCTTCAAGAGCTAAACATTAGTGGTGGTTAATTTTTTTTGTCTAATTATTTTTAATAAATCAAAATCATTATAAACTATAGAAATGAAATTAAAAACTAAATATAAAAATAGTTTTTTATTAAAATACAAATGGTTAAAATAAAGCTTTAATAAAGTTAGATAATGCTTTTGGTTAAAATGCATAAGCGCTGCCACCTACGATATTTTGGAAAATCGTTCAATACCACCAAATAGGATGAAAGTAGGGTAAAAAATTCAGTGAGGAGGTGTAAGTTGTGAATAGGTGCGGAGTGATACAAATGTTTTGTGACGTTACAGAGCTGAGCATTAGGTTGTGCGCATCAGCTGCGGTACGTCACACAACCTTACGTGTATAGATATTTGAGAAACGTTTTGGCTTAATTTTTATACACACATTTAAATATACTTATAAAGTCTCCAATTAGGATATATTTGGTTTTAAATTTATACATTACTATATACCTATATTAAAATATACCTAAAAAGTTTTCAGTCAGGTTAGATTTGGTTTTAATTTTATACATTACCTAGATGGTTATATTTATACAATTACAACCAAATCCATCCTGACTTGGTATTTCATAGTTATATTTCAATAAATTTCAAATTCACCTTCCTTGGCAGTAACAAAAATAAGTTATAAATATAGCTTCAAGACATCTTTTTGTTACATAAAGTTTAGATTTCCAAACACATGAACTACAGTTGTGATGTCAAAACATTTGCATCACTCCACACCCATTTACAGCTTCTACCTCAGCGCTGAATTTTTTACCATACTTTAAACTGAAAAAAGTAACTTTCCTAGGTCAATAAAAAAAAATCCTTGTGGATATTGCCATATTTGGTGGTGTTAAACAATTTCCCAAAATATCGTAGGTGGCCGCGCTTATGCATTTTAACCATGCTTTTAAATAATATGTTATTTTTTTTAAATGATAAGAAGGCATTATTTATAAAAATGTACTATGATTAGAGTATTGATCATAATTTTAAAGTAAGTACAAAATGAAATTTGACTGATTTATTGAGAAAATAAGCCTACATTCACATCGTGGGCTAAAATGGGACCATAACAAGCACAGAATGGGCAATTAAAAATTATCCCTTATGTACGTTACAATTTTAATGTCATATAGTTGGGCTATCACTTAATTTTACAATCCATTTCAGCCTAACTTAGATCAAGTCTCAAATATTCTATAGTGGTTTATAAGCCTTAATTAAACTAAATGACAATTCACGTTTAGGTAAACGTTTAAATAATTAATACATTTAAAAGAAAATAAATTAGGTTCAAACAATGCCCCAGAATAACAAGGCATAATATGCCAACACATCTTGCAAACAAAACAAAGTTCCCAGTACACATCGTAACACTTTGACAATGTAATATAAAGAAATCAATGCAAGTGTTAATTATTATCTTAGATTAAATTAGCAACTCACACTTTGTATTTGAAAGAAACCTACCTTTAACTGTGTCGCCATTTTAACTTTGTTCGAACATCACTTATAAACTCTGATATACCTAGACTGGTGCACCGAGAAAGTGAGAATACAGTAGAAGACTGTAGAATCACTACCGTAGATTATCAAACTGTTAATTTTACGTTTGGTTTCTGGATTACATCCACAATCCATAGTATATGTTGTTGTTTCACTATAATAATAGTAGCAAGGAATTATGCATTATTTTTTTTCTACTTAATAATTAATTTGTTTTTTATCGTGAGCTTGAAGTTGCTTTAGTTGAAATTGCCACCAAAAATTACACTTTTGATATATAAAAATATAAATTGAAATATCAATATTTTCAAAATAAAATTTAAAATAATTTTAAGATTTTAGTAAACCTTTGAATATTATGTTTTTAAAATAACAATTATATTAACCTATTTACTCAACTTGGATAAAAATCATATAATACATGTATGACTAGTTGTTATTCGATTACTAGTTTTTTGCATGTCAATTCTTTAATGCAATATTTAGAGCATAAAAAGAATATAAATATGTATATTGATAAGATATAACAAATTGTAGATAAAGAAATTCGTTAATTCTAATGATAAAGGCAAATGTAGATAATTCATTTATATGCAACAGGATATGAATTAAAATGTTAAACTTATTATAAAGTGAACTATATGATCTAGCTACCATAGGCACTGAGAATAAGTATCAGCTGCGAAAATAAGTCTTACAATTATTAAAGTGAATAAAAATAGAAGTGCACGTGTTAACAGTTAATCTTGTTAGGATAATCCCAGTATATAGTGTATTTTATCGTGTTTTTCGTCTTTCTTGCTCAATTTTTATTTAAAAAATGAACCAAGAAAAACTTAAGAAACTTCAATCGCAGGTCAAAATTGGAGGTAAAGGCACTCCCCGGAGAAAGAAGAAGATCGTTCATTACACTGCAGCAACAGATGAAAAGAAATTGCAAGGTGTTTTAAAGAAACTGATGGTAAATACAATCCCAGGGATCGAGGAGGTAAACATAATAAAAGAAGATGGATCTGTAATTCATTTTAATAATCCAAAAGCTCAAGCTTCGTTAGCAGCTAATACTTTTGCCATATCTGGACATGGTGAAACTAAAGAACTAGCTACAATGTTACCTGGGATTTTTAGTCAGTTAGGTCCAGAAGATCTTAAACGGTTGTCTGCAAGCATTGTTTTGGACAAATCAGCCAACAATGTAGATGATGATGATGAAGTTCCTGAGTTGGTAGCAAATTTCGATGAAGCTAGCAAAGAGGAAACGGGTGCTACAAGTGCTAAGAAAGCTTCAAAGAGTGACAAGGAAAACAAGTTACCCTCTGAAGATAATACAAAGGACAAACCAAACACTAAAGATAAAATTGCTTAAAAAACATTTGTTGTTTAAAGTTAATGTAACACTTTACTTTCATGTTGTATCGTTTGTTATTTTTGGGCATAACTTTTGTTAAGATGTGAGGCAAAGTTAATTTGTTAAAGCTATTTTGGTCATAAAATCTGTAAGTATTGGTTAACCTAATTGCAATGGACATGTTTTCTAAAAAGTAAAGGCCATGATTGTTTTAATTGTTTTAAACCCCAATTTAATATTTCTTAGAATTATAGGATAGGATACTATACCCAATGTTTTAAAGGTATTTCATTTACAACATGTATCTCTTAACTATAGAAGTAAGAATAATTATTTTTTACACTTTATTAATATAGTTTTTGGTGTTAAAAAAAATTATGTTAATGTGATTAAAAGTTAATCCTAAAGTAACATTGTAAACATTTAATTTTTCCTGGTTTTTATATTTCATGATTAATATATTGTAGCACGTGTATGGGTAATAACTTAACTTTAGGGACCTTTTTAGGCATATATAAAACCATTCCTAAACATGTTCTGAAACAATATTGATAATTTTTTTGGTAAAAATATAGTCCTAATGACGGTTAAAAAATTTTGTTTTTTTAATTGATCATTTTAATGTATAGAACACATATACACTTTTTTTCTGCGGAAAATAGAGAAAGTTACTATTTTTCATATTTTAAATGTTAGGTTGTAAAGGCATGTAGACCTATAGTGAGAACCGTGTTTTATAAAAGTATAACCAAATCTATCCTGACTGAATACTTCGTAGATATATTTCAATATAGGTAGATAGTAAAGTTTTGAATAAAATTATAAGCAAATCTATCCTGACTGGATACTTTGTAGGTATATAGTAATGTTGTATAAAACTATAACCAAAAGTTAAATATTTAGATTTTAAGTTTAGTATTCAACAGCTACTGTGCAGCCGGTTCACGCTATACATGCTATTACAGAGTAACATTAAAAATGTGCAGAAAAATTAACTTTTTGTATTTTCCGCAGAAAAAAGTTAGTATTAGTGTTCTACACATTGAAATGAGTAATTAAAAAAAACCCTGAACAATATCAATAAGACTCGTATACACTATACATGTCATTACAACCTAACATTTAAAATTGAAAAAAAGTAACTTTCTGTATTTTCCGCAGGAAAAAAGTTGATATTCGTGTTCTACACATTAAAATGAGTAATTTAAAAAACAAAAAAATTTTTAAACTAATGTTATTAAGACTACTTTTTACCATTTTCTTACTGCTATGAAAGGTTAAAATCATATTTTAGTTAGGACTTCTTTTTTGGGCACACAGTAGCAACAGCGTACCATAACACATTCAGACATAAAAGAGTGAACAATTTTTAATACAATATTTTCTGTTTTGTAAGTGGAATATTGCTTGTGTTCATTTTGTCAGTACTTTGGTATTATACCGACCTCACACCTATAGGTAGTGTAGGATATTATTGCACCATTATATATAACATTACTAAATACCTATATTTAAATATACCTACGAAGTATCCAGTTAGGTTAAGTTTGGTTGTCATTTATACAACATGTAACCAAACAAATCTACAAGCGTAAGGTAAGAATAGAGATAATGTGATGTCTCTTGGTAAAAAGTATTACTCCAGGGAAGCAGATTTCTAAATAAGTCCCTAATGTGAATAATTAGCCATTTATGACAGTGTTAGTTTAGAGAATATTTATTTTCACTTCAAAATACTTGATTTGCTTAAAAGGGTATTTATTTCTTTTTCCACATATTCGATAAGGCTAACGCAGATAGTCACCAGAAATAGGGATAAAAAACTTTTGCTACCATTCCAAAAATTACAAATTTTGAAAGAAAATTTTATATCACCACTAGCCCAGGACAAGGTTTTAGGTGTGCTGTAGATGGTAATAGGGTACCTTTAGTCCACCACGTTCAATTTTTCTTATAAAGGTATATTAAAATATAGCTACAAACTATACAACTAGATCTGATAAAAAAAGACCTTATCATTGCATGGTAATTTAACAAGTAAAGTGGCGAAAAGTAAAATTTAATCAGGCAAAACCAAAAAGCATAGTTTACCACAACGCGTGAATTTATGTCGTAGATGGGTAATAATTATTTGTTTGATAAAAAGTAAACTATCTTTACTGAATATTTTCTAGTCATATTCTAATGTAACTACATTGCAATGTAGTTTGTTTACAAAAATAAAAACTTTATTATACTTTACCAGATATATTTTTGTCCTATCTGTAAAATATGGGGTTTACAAAAAACAATGAATTTGGTAATACTTTACAAAGTATAGGCTTGTTTTGATTTAAATATTTCAAAATATAAACAGTGAATAAAAACATATGATAATTATCATTTTGGAAACTAAACCTCTGTTTAAACTCTTATACCAAGTAATTCTAATAAATATGGTTTACTGTTACTTTAATTATCCCCACCTTCCTGCCTGCCCACAGCTCGAAGCATACAATAGCGACCCAAAAACCAGACTCTCCAAGCTCTACTGGTCTGCACGATGCCAAACGGTCGAGTTACCAAGGGCAGGCGTTGGATAAAGAAAGAAAGAAGAAACTTTAATTATCAAAATATAGCTACAAAGTATATTGTTATAAAAATAAAGAGAAATGAAGTTGGTTGTAAAGTGTAAACCAGTCACATTGTATGTATAACCTCTGTATTTTAAAGGTTTTATGTCAAGACAACCAATGACTAGCTAGCTTTAATAAAATTGCCTTCATTCTTTATATCTATTATAACTAAGATACTTTGTAGTTATAATGTAATGGAGCTATATAGTAATAAAGAATAAATATAGCAATACCACATTAACATCTACCATGCATATGGTTAAGAGACCTGCTATTACTTGGTAAAGGTTTGTGGGTTCCAACGAGCACAGAAACAACTAGAGAGGACATAGTAGCTAGGTGGCTGATGCCAGCTTGGCTATACCCCACCGTCATCGTTTTAAGACATACGTTTTAAAATATAATATTAATGACTAAGTTATTACCTAAATGTTGGCCTAATATAATCACCATATACAGTATAATAATTGTAACTGTCAATAAATTCTGATTACTAATAAGTTTTACATGGTAGATCAATAACAAAAATGTATTTATTGAATTTTGTAGTCCATTACGTTTGATGAGTCCTAATTAATCACTTATACATTGGTTTATGGCTATCCGAACTTTAAATTTTGTAAACACTACAAAATTTAAAGTTCGGATAGTCATAAACTAATTTTAAAGTGAATAAAAAATGTATTAATGATTAAGTTACTACCTAAATAATATTCCTAATATAATCATCATATATAATAATTGTGACTATCAAAAATTCGTGATTGATAATAAGTTTTGTACAATAAATCAATAACACAAATATTATATTAATGACCAAGGTACTAGTCATAATGCCATATTAAATGTATAATATTATGCTGTAGCAATAAAGTTGGAATTTTTCTCGATTTCCATGTGGTTTAGTCAACAGACAAATTGAATATTTTTCTTAAAATCTATATGTATAAAATATTTTAATGTGAGGTTACATTATTATTGCAGAGATTTTATTCAAAGTTGCCTTCAGAAAAAAATAAACATCTTTCCAAAACAATAACCTTTTTATGGCAGTAATTTATATCTCCCCACGTTCAATTATTAAAATATCAGTCTTATTTTAGTGTCATGGTAATTATTGTGTTATGATAATCAATGTTAACATTTATTGTAAAATATAAATCTATTTCTCAAAATGTTATTTTGTATTATTGTGTACTAATGGTGTGTTTGTTTAGTGTTGAAATTATCATTTAACGGGTCAATTTGTCAACAGTAGTTGTCAGGCAAGTAAACATATTTTTATGACAGGGCAAAACTGGGACAGTATATTTGTCAGTTGTTCTTCATTATGTACATTTTGTAAGGAAGATTAATTAAGATAACAACTTGATACAGATTGAATATACGAGACAAATAACTTGAAATGATTAATCCCCCAGCACCTAGTATGGTTGCTCGTTTGCGATAGCGTCATGTTTTCAGACCATAACATCCAATATTTGCGCTCAAATACACCAATGCCTCAACCTAACTAGTGGTTGTAGCAAAATATTTTTTTTAAAGAAATAAAAGTTGGAATAATACCTCTTAACTTTCCCGCTGATATCATTTACCTGACCAAAAAGTAAAAAAAACTTTTTTTTACACTGATTTTTTTTTATCTCAAACTATAATTCTATTTAGAGGGGCTTTAATTTAATGTTATTTTAAGATAAGAGAACTATTTAATAAAATTAAGATTTTTTCTCCACCGTAATCTCTATTATACTACTATAAATCCTAATTTTATTATTTTTGTAAATGGTAACAGATTTAAAACACTGCTGGAGTGAAGCGCAAACTATTAAACTTACTAGCTAACCAATTATTGTTTTCCCGGCCAGATTACTAAGATGACCCGGCACTAATATGATAATACCCATGTGCCTGTAGTTGTTTCTGTGCTTGCTGGTGGGTTCAGTGTCTATCTCACAGGAATGTGGGAAACAACTTGGTAAACACATTGGCAAGAACAGAGTCAAAATGAATTATTTAAAAATAATCTGAAAATACCAACTTTCCGAAGGAAAACTTTCAAGTATTAGCAAATTCAAATCTAAATGGGAAGAACTGTTGTAGAATTATTTGACTTGAAAAAAAATCTAGAGGCAGTTGCTTATTTTAGATTAGACACATATATTCTAACCCTTTTTCACAGGATGAATCTTCATCTGAGAAAGTAGCATGTATGCCAAATTTAAGAAGTTGAATCTCTTTTCCACAGTATGCTCGGCAGTAAGATGCATAAGAGAAATCTTTCATGATATGTACATTTGGGAAGCTCATTACCAGATGAGATTAAAGTTCCTAGAGAAATATAACACTTGAAATAACCCAAATGAAAAAATATCCATTCTTCAGAAAGATATAAAAATAATTCCTTTTACCACATTTAAGAACATTTTATTATACAAAATTGACTAACAAACTGTGTAAATAGGATTTTCAAAGGTTACAACTATTTCAGGATATTAATAAATTTACTGAACAAATAACAGTCACAAATTATTGGTGCAAGGAATTTTCTTTTTGTGTTTCTGCTTCCTCTATAGTACCAGCCCCTATTTCCTTCAACAATGCATTCTTATCCTTAAAATAATCCCTGTACCAAAGTATATGCTGTTTTTTCTCTTCTGCGGTCATCCAAAAGTTCTTTGATAAACCCACAACAACTAATTCCATAAAATGTTTAATTGGTCCCTTTTCTGGACACCATCCCTCTAGATGAGTTTCTAAAAAGATATGATCCTCAAAAGAAACCTGTTTTTCATCTTCAAGTCCTAAAAAATTATAATTGTATAGCATTACAAGTCTTAAAGAGAAAAATACATTCATAATGTATTTATGTATAGACAAAGCTTTTTTAAGTTAGAAAAATATTTGCATAGTTTTCTTTTAAATCTTCAAACATAAAAGAAAGTAACAAAAATCAAGTGTATATAATTTTAAACAAATGTTGCAAATTATAAAAGAAAATTTAACAAATAATTTAGTAAAAGTTTCTACAAAAATATAAATATCACAGAAACCATCCTTTATATAATATACAATACGAAATATACAAATATTTCAAACCTCACCCTATACAAATACTTAACACCCAATTACATTATAACTCACACACACCTTTTGACATCATAACTTCTAATGCTCACCAAATAGACTCACACCTCCACCATAATATCCCACCATCACTCTAACCTACAAAAACCTTGAGATCAGTTACGGCCTGAGTTGACAATGGGACACATCTCCCAAAACGGCCAAAAAGTGCTACTATAGGCAAGTTGCAAAATATTTACAAGTGTTTTAGTATAAAAAGAATGTTTCCTTTAAAAAAAAAACACTATCTTAAGCAATATAATAAAACATGATATTGATGGGAAGAATTGCTGCACAATATTATCACATTATTATATAGTTATAATAAGTTATTGCTACATAGTATCTTGTTCAGCTAGATTTGGCAATAAAAGAAAGGAATAAACTTTATCAACAAAAGGAAACTTATTAATAAGCGAAGTGGTAAGAAGTTAATTTTGGTATAGGCTACGTTTTTGCATCACCGTATGGAACAAGAAGGCATGAATTTTTTGTCATAGATCTTATTGATTTAGTAGCCATTTTCTTATAAAATCAAATATATCTTAAATGAATACTTTATAGCGATATTCTAATGTAGCCATAGTTTAATGTAGTGTTCTGTTTTAGAAAAATAACAATTTTATACCAAAACTAAATTAGCCTTTGATTTTATACAAAGGGGTTAGAGTTTCTGTACTTGCAAGGTGCAAACATTATTAAAATGTTTCTTTTAATAACTGGATCATATATAAAAAAGTACAATATCAGTGTTATCTACATGTGATGTGGTAAGTATGTCACTTAGCTTACTTAACAAGTAACAAAGAAATAGATATTTGCCATAGATAAATAAAATTCAATCTAGCCAAATCAAAGAGGTTTGAGAATTTTCTTTTCGATTGTTCTGTACTGAAACAGGCAAGCGAAATACATAGTTCTCAAACTATACTAATGCTCACTATATAAGACCTATTACTTTTAAATAAGTGCTGATAAAAAATAATATTCCAAAGAATAATATTCCCTATTTGATCGAACAAAGACAATAGAGTTTACTGTAGGTTTAAGGTAAAAGTTGCTTCGAGGTAAGTTCCCGTTCGTTAGATGATTTTAAGAACATGTAATTTAAGTGTAAGTTAGTGTGGTGTAAGTATAAATCAAGAAATTACAAATGTTTGGGAAGACAATTTTTTATAAAGTATTGAAGACATTTTCAAAATTGACAAAATGGCTTTCTTTGTTAAATGTACTATGGACCAACACTATCTTTTAGATGAGGTTACTGCAATGGAAGAAAACGCAATAAGGAAAGAGTGATGTTATCGGTTGGGGTCAATAAGAATGACACAAAAATGTTGCCTCTATTTAACTTTGTTAATCCTAAATACTTTAAAGACATAAGCACTGGAATACAAATCAAATAAAAAACCTGGATGTAAGTAGAGAAGTGTTTAGAGATTAGAATAAACTTTGTTAATTTAAAACAAATAAAAGACAAACAAGACTCGCAAATTAATCATTTATTTACAGAGGCAGAACGAGCTCTCTGTTGTACAAGGTGTGTCTATTTTTTTCGGTACTGAAACTGAAGCGGAATCAGTGCCAGAGTCTGATGAAATTGCTGACGTGATTGAAGAAGGTGTCGGTTTTGCCAGACAACTCAATTTGGCAGTGGATAGTGATGACGTTGAAGAATTTAGATTTATACAACCAGGAGCTGACAATTAATTGATGAGCTCATTCATAGAAATGCGTGCGCAAGAGCAAGACCTTAAAAACGCAGATTCTTTAGACCTAGTTGACGTAGAAGATGAAATGACAGTTAGAAACTTGACAAAATGCCTTAGTTTAATCGAGTAAGGCTTACAAAATTCGGAAAACATAGACTCCAACGAAGAGCATATTTCTGCCACAAAACAAAAAAAATTAGCGAGTTATGAGGAAATTCTGCGCAAGAAGAAAAAATGTTTAATTCGTCAAACGAATTTATTAGATTTTATGAAGCCTTCTATATCAAAATAACCCCTGTTTACTTACTTATTTGCAATATGTATGTATAATGTATTTAAGGTTTTAATACATTCACATTTTCCTTCTCAATTATTAGTTTATTTAGTCTTTGGTCCCAATTAAACATGATTCCTATGTGATTGTATGTAAAATTATATCCCGACTTACGCAAATTCGACTTACATGGTTATCGCTCGGGCCCACCTATCGCGAGTAAGTACGGGATATTACTGTAATGCTAAAGGATAAATTTGAAAGAACCTGGAGGGCAGATTTGGAGTCACTGAATATCCATATTTCCTTCTTTGTTTCAAAGCGTCGCTAACGCTGAATCTAGCGCCAGAAGCTCTGCATCCAAACTTGATTTGAGTTAGCAAAGAAGTAAGAGGAATCAACGTATTTGTTGAAAAAATCTGCTTTGGACAGGCTCTTCTGTAGGTTAAGTGAGCAATTAGTGTAGACTCTAATATGATCATTGTAGCTTGTATGTATCGTTTTCATTTCAGTTTTCAGAATTACTGTTCCTTTTGCTTGGCAGGTTCAAAGAAATTTTTATTCCTAACCAGGTGTTGGCTGACATAGTAAAAAAGAGCAACTATGTGCTCGGGGAAAGAATTTGGCAGCATGGCAGATAGAACATTTGTGATACAGTATATCTGAGGAATTGTTTAATTTAGTTAATACTGTTTCCAACATTACAATGATGAGTAGGCAGGAGAATCTTTATATTATGGAAGTTCGACCAGATCCATTTGTCATTTTAGAGCATGACATGTAACACACCTATTCCACCTCCATTGCAGCAATGCATTGAATAACTCTTTCTTTTATGGTGAATTTAGAACTAAAATTGGCAAGGTGATTTTGTCGAGAGAAAGTGCACGCTTGGTTTCACTGCTGAAATTTCTAACTAAAGACCACTTTACCCTCCAGTTTGATATGTCAAGAGTTGTTTGAAGGGTCATTGACATAAGACAAACACATCATCACAAATTAAATATTTTCCCCCCTTAATACCAAGCTTCCTGCATTGAAGGATGATAGTTGGATGAGGTATTCTATCGAATTTTGCTTCAAAGTCAATCATTACTGCCCTAGTTGAATATCTCTGTTAAAACTTTCATAAATTTAATTTATGGAGAATAAAATAGCATCTGTCATGCTGTGTTGGTGCCTGAAGCGATATTGATGTTTACTTTGTAAATTGTTTGTTTCAAGTCCTTATGAAATCCAATTATTGGCCAGTCTCTCTTTCAACCTGCCCAGGCACGACTTTAAAAAAATGGGGTGGTAAGAGTGAGTTGACAATGTGAATTTTCTGGACTTCAGAAGAGGAATCACTTTGCAAATTTTCTATTGATTTGGAATTTTACCACAGGCACCTTACATTCTTACAAGGTTGAAGAATATTAGAATTTTGCTTTAATTTCCATAGAGCAATGAGCTAGCATTTCATTGAATGTTATCAAAACCAGGTACTGAACTTTTCAATTTCTCCATACAGCCTACTGTGTGGATGGATGGTAGTCGGGATCTGGTTACTAAAATAGTTGAATGGGGCCATTTCTACATGTTAAAACTTGTTCCCTTTATAAAATATTTAGGCCAGGATATTCTGTGACCCACTTTTTCCAACTACCATTTAATAAAATCTTTAGCTTTATCTTTAATAATTTGTTAACAGGAAACCATCTTGCTTCTTAGAGGTGTTTATCTTCTTTGATATTTTGCCGTTTGAAGGAGAATTAATATTCATGGATCTGACAAAGTCTCTCCAGGATTTTCTCTTAGCCTCAATGGCAGCTCTATATAGTTTAGCGTTGCACTTGTATTCAATTCTATTAGAACTTATACTGGATTTTCTCCAATGCTTCTGAGCCTTGATCCTTTCCAAACGTAGTTCTTGGATTTCGTCAGTTGTTCATATATTTTTGCTTTAATCCAAGTGTTTTAACCCAGGTCTCCAGTCATGGACTGTTCTTTGTTGTTTACCTGATAGTCAACTGTTTTTATTCACTATCTGTTTTTTGTGTTACCTGATTGTTTGGAACAAAATTTTCAGCAGCTGAAATGATGGTTGCAACAATGACCTTTTCATTCGGACTCTTCTAAAGACTAATTCTTCTCCCTTGTGAAAAGCTTCCGTTTGGTTTCCCCAATCTTGAACTTGCCTTGAACGATGGGGAACTTGCTTCGAACTAACTTAGTACCACACTCATTTGAAATAAAATTGGGAAATAATCACTACCAGTTACCTAATCGACATGCCAATTCAAAGTTTTCCCCCATAAGAATGGAGAGGTATGGTTAAGTCCAACATGCTCAAAGAGCTAGTCGAAACAGACTGATATGTAATATCAAATTTTTTGTTTAAGAAGATACAATTATATCTAAGTATAAATAAATTTAAAAATTAAAGTAATTATCTCAAGCATTTTTTTTAGCATCTAAAACTCTATAAAAAAATGTAGGTAACTTATTTGGAACTATCCAAGTTCCACTGTACAATATTTCAGAACATTAGTGTAATAGATAATTCTTAAGTTCATTACTAGGTATTTACATTGGTAACTTGAAATTCAATTTGGTAGGTATCTCTTCAAATTTTAACTTATTTGACATAATCTACACTACAAGCAATAACTTCAAAAGATTGTATCATTACAGTGATGAATTAAATTTTTAATGCGTTTTATCAATTTTAATTGCATTGGCCAAGAGCAGTGACATGTGAGTGCTTCATTGACACTTGTTTGTGGTCATAAAGTACTCATTTTCTGAATTAGGGAAAAAGACAAAGAATTATTCCTTTCCTACTACTACCCATCTCTCAGCTCGTAATTTGAAAATTCTTGACAGCTTTAACCTTACTCTCTATTAATTTCTCACAGCACCTTAGCTAGAAGGGTGTAAATCGTAGACAGTTAAATCTTATGACTACTTTATTACTTTGTGTAATTACTAGTGCATAAGTTAATGGATTTACTCTAGTAGACCTAGAGAGTATGAGGTATATTACAAATTGATTTTTTCTATTAAATAGTATGGCTGAATATTTACAAAACTATGTGTTTAGTACTGCAATCTGTTGTTTATAATATAAAATAGTTCTATTCTCTTTATGATGAGAAATTGCTATGACAACGGTGAACTTTCCCGAAATTTAATTCTAGGGATGTTTTGAGTGTTTTGTTCTGTTGTATGCTGTTTACCTTGAAATTGTTTGTGAACTGTTTCTTGTAATAAATTTAAATGTAACATTTGTAGGAAAGTAATAATAATAATATATTAATTTTAACACTTTGAAACCTAGCCCCTTGATAAATGCCTGTCTCTATCTGCCTGGAGGTTTTTAGGTAAAATATAAAAAGTTCCTGATCTATAATAACCACCATTACTTACAACAAATTATACATTGTTGTAAAGGGAATGAAACAAGCTTTCAGGAAATATATATCCATAAGAATTGATTATTTACACATAGATGTTGTTATGCTCCTTTAAAAAATATATAAGTAAATAAAATAAAATAGGACCACTGTACATCACTGCACTTCACTACACATACGGCATTTTACATTCAAATGAAAATAAATATTACAGGTTATATATCACTTTAATGCTAGAAGAAAATGTAATTTAGAAATATTTCTTTTAAAATTTAGAAAACTCTCTAAAATTGGGTCATTTTCATTTCCATTCAGTTTATCAATGAAAGATATGTCATTTGTACCTCAGTGTAGAGCAGTTTCACTGTCACTGTTACTATCTAAAAGCAACATATCTCGTATTGAATCGCTTCCCAAAGTGTCTTTAGCTATAAACATAATATCTCTAACATTAAAAATTAAACAAACTAAATAACTGAAAGATATATTTAAAGCCAAAAACAACAAACTCTAAGCCTAAACAAAAATTACACAAACTACAAATTAAATAAACAAATGAGGAATGGATAAAAATTAGAGTAAACAACAACAATCTTGAAAGGGAAACAACCCACACTAATAAAACACTAATTATCTAACCAAACCAACATCTGTCAAACAAATCTCTGTTGCCACACTTAACCAAATAAGTTTCTGTCTATAAAAGCAACTCTGATTGGCCTAAAGGTAAAGACATATAAAGTAGAATAACCAATATAAAGAACGATATCGACAAAACTATTTCTCTCTCACACACACATACACAAATATATATATTTCTTTATTTACTAGATTATTATAGTTTTTTATTTACTAGACACAAAATAAAACCTACAGTGTTTATAGAATAAATTTTAATTATTAAAAATTTTTTAAAAAAACAATATGATTAAATTTTAGATACCTTGCTCATTATCTATTGGAAATGTCCAGAATTTTCCCTGAACTGTCCAAATCATCATCTGCTCATAAATGTTTGAAGGAGGATGTGTAACAGCTAAACGAAGTTCTCTTTTTAAACAATTTTCCCAAGTTGCCATTTCAGGAACATCTGTAGAGGGTTTTATGTCTGTGAAATATTTTGAAGGTTCTGCCCCAAATAAATCTACATGCGCACCCACTCTCCTGCAAGTAGTCATTGGAGTAAGAGTATACTGGGTTAAAAAATAGTATTAGGATATTAACACATATGATTTTTTCTGTACTAGATTTATTTTAGGTAGGCTCTATTTTAGGTTTTTCATCTAGAACTACTAAATTTCATACTTATACAAGTACAATAAATAACTTACATACCAAATACTTACACCTACAATATGATGCATGATAATAGCCATTTTGAGAGGTTGTCTAATTCTCAACTTGAGTAGTAATTGTGACTAAGATTAAATAGGTGTATTAATATGACGGGGAAAAGAGTTAAAATGTTGATGGATAATGGGAAGGAAATAAGAAAGTAATACTTCATATGACAATATTAAAAGGTATAAGTAATATTTCAATATTTAGAGTTTTAAGTGGGGAACCTCTTTCAAATAAAATATTATCATACACTATATTTTTGAACACTCATTCTTCTTATACAACTTTATCAGATAAGTTATTTATAAACAGTACCCCATTTAGCTTTATAAAGGGTCGAACAATTACATCATCACATTGGGTGATAAGGTGTATTTAATAGTACTGTAATGTGTATCCATATTTGTTTTAATTATTATTTTTTGTATAATTAGATTTAAATAGTTGTCAAACACATTTTTAATCACCTTAGAGAACTAGTAGTTTACCATCTAAACTGATAATCTGTCTTGGTTTCAATGTTGACACCTTTTGAAACTGAGATTTAGGCAACTTGAACTTATCAGTCAAAATAACAGAGTAACATAAACACAGTAGGGTATGTAGTCTACGTAATTATCATAATACAAATAATAAACAAGATGTTTATGTGTATTTGGTAGTAGCTCAGAGGTTAGTAAAATGCTGGCTGTCATATTCAGGTTGCCTAGAAAGTGATAAGCTCCAGTTTTATACAGATTACTACAAAGAGTTGATAAAACTCATTAATGACCTAGTGATTCTTCAGACAGCGAGAAAGATTTAAGTCTGGATGATTTTGACATTATAATAACAATAGGCCTGATGATGATAATGGTTCAGTTATCGAAATATCGCCGTACCAGAAACAAATATTATACTTGACTCGTAAAACAGCCATCTTTTATTTCAATATTACTTAATTTATTCAATACTTTTTAGAAAATTGACGATATAAATTTAAAGAGACTAAAATAATTCAAATAGTTTTATAGTATAGAAAAGTTGATTTTACTGTGGAACAAATTATACCATTATAGCAAGTGTATAGCACAAACAACTATGTCAGGTAAAGAGGTTAAGATTAATCATTTATGCTGTTAATATTGGTGGAAGAGGCTTTCTTGCTAAAATCCCTGCATGTATATATATATATATATATATATATATATATATATATATATATATATATATATTATAATGATTCTTATAAAACAGACGCAACGGTGTTTTATTCTATTAAATGAAGATATATTATTTCTATTTAATAACCAAAAAACTACTCAGGAACAATTCATAATTCTTTATTATAACATTTCTTATTTCAACCTTTAAAACAATACACAGAACAATAATTTATAACTTAACAAGTTTTAACAAACTCGGTTTAACTCTTATTTCTTTTGCTTTTATAGTTACACAATTTTAATACCCTTGGCTAATTTTACGATCTCTTACAATCTCGAGGTTTATAGCATGGGCTATATTAACTCTTTTGTTAATTAAATAAATTTTAAAAAACGATATTAAATTTTGAAATTAGTTTTAATAAATATTTTCCTGATGGAAAAACTTAAATTTTGAATATGCAAAAAGGCTAAACTATTTGAACTGGATTATTTCTTATTACTTACTATTAATTAACTACAAGATATTCTTACTTCTTACTTCTTACTTCTTATTACGAGCTTCCAAGGTTGGCCTCGATGGCTCGATGTCTCCTATACACACACTCTGCCAATGGCCAGAAACAACTTTCTTTCAAGATTCTGTCCAGGGTACATTCCCGTCCTAGTTGCTTTATCAAGGGACTCCTTGTTGCTGCTGTTACAGGACACTTCAAAAGTATATGCTCTAATGTTTCCTCTTCTTGCTTGCACACTCCACAGATAGAGTCGTTAGTAATATGAAACCTTTTCAAATATGTATTGGTGACAATGTGTCCCATACGAGCTCGTGCCGCAAAAGATGCCACTGAACGTGATAATGACTTGAAGATCTTTGGATCATTAGGTTGTTTTTGTAATGAATAATATTCGCGCCCAGTATTGCATTCTCTCCATTTCTTTCTCCAACAGATGTGAGATTCTTTATCAACTGCCTCTTTGCAATTAGTTAAGGAGTAACAACTTTCAGGAGATGGAAACAAGTTGCAAGACGCCTTGGCAGATCTGTCAGCTTCCTCATTCCCAGGAACACCACAATGACTGGGGATCCATTGAAATACAATATTTTTCTGTTCTAAGTTTTTTAACAATTTAGTTATTTCAGATGTTCGAAAATGGTAGTCTGTAGTGTGCTGTACTTGAAGGGCTTGAAGGGCCGACCTGGAATCGGTAAGAATGCAGATGTTCTGTGCATCCATAGTATTGCTAAAAACCAAAGCAGCATTTAAGGCCATCAATTCAGCATTCATACTTGAAGAGGAATCGCAGGGCACATAGTAATCCTCGTTTAATTCTGGACAATGAAAAGCTGCACCTCCCCTATGGTTCTCTTTATCAACGGAACCATCTGTGTAGATTTTTACAAAGTTGTTATATGTGGTGTTTATCAATTCCATAGCGACAGATTTTAGTAGGTGAGGTGAATCTTCTTTTGTGAGTGAACCAGGAATTTCAAGATTGGTTTTTATTGGGATTCGAAGCCAGGGTTGTTGTTCCAAAACAACTGGAATTTTTTCTGATTCCATTGTGTTTAATGATTCGCAGGGTTTGTTATGATGGTAGAACAGTGACTGTCGGATGTTAGTTACCAATGCAATGTTAGAAAGAGTGTTAAGTGAAATTGCCTTCATCTGAAAATGTTTCTTCCACATTCTGTTTTTTATATATAAGTCAAAGGGCATGACTGACAGTTCAATTTCCATAGACTGTATACTTGTGGTTTTTGGACAACCCAAACAAATCCTCAGAGATGAGTTCTGTAATATTTGTAATTTTCGAATATGAGTTTCAGCTGTTCCACCCCAAACTTCACAACAATACATGATTTTTGATCTTACAAAGGACAAATATACAAGATATTCTAATGTACAATTTTAAACTTCCTTATTATCCTAAGAGTCCACTAAAGTTTATTTTTTATAGCGCTAGATACTTATCTCATCAAATAACGGCAAATGGCTGTTTGCTCACACGTAGAATTCCGTTTCTCTTTAATTTGACATTTTACACACTTAAATTCGTTTTATTTACTTCACATTATATTACCACTGTATTATATTCTGAAATTCACTTCTCCTTAATTTAGTTTGGCCAATCTTCTTAACAAATCTGTATAATTTTGACGAAGTTCCTAATAAATAGAATTTTGACTGGTCCTGGCAGATCCATCTTGGCGCGTCCCCACGCTATCTCTGACTAAAAAAACGCTTCGTTTTACTTTTAGAATTGTTAAAGAAAAATATGGCGGCTTCTCCTTCTAAAAAAACACCTGTTGCCTGTAATTTTGTTCAATTTCATCTCACTAGAGTCTACTGCCCACTTGACCTATTTCTTTACTTTCACATCTGTTTTACAGCTGATTATACCAACAAGAACGAGCTTGTTTTCAATGGCGTTTTAATTTGGTTAAACATTGGTTGAAACTTACTGTTTCAATTTTCCGATCCTTAATAAAGTTTCCAGTGTTTATTTAATTACTATTATTAGTGTGTGAAGTGTCTTTGTGTTTTACTTTTGAAAATATTTCGAAATGTGTGTGTTTTGACTGGACTTTTCCAAACATAACCTTACATTGTTTACAATCGTTTTTCACTTTTTCCTTCAAGTAATTACTTATGCCCTATTTTACTAATATTTACAATTTTGTTTAACATATAACTATTATTAGATTATCTTGTTTTAAATTTTATTTGATACAAC
The DNA here is from genome assembly GCA_036971475.1 of Prosapia bicincta. Lineage (NCBI taxonomy): Eukaryota > Metazoa > Arthropoda > Insecta > Hemiptera > Cercopidae > Prosapia > Prosapia bicincta. The sequence continues at coordinate 186,433,416 of JBAIZL010000002.1, read as the reverse complement.
AAATTTCTTTATGTATTTACAGTTCAAATATCTTATTTACTAATCTAGGCTTTTACCTAAATTTAGTTTCAATTTTAACCTAACCAATCTTTTAATGAATTTCTTTTTAAATTTTGTGTGAGTTATTTCTAATATATTCTTCCAATTCTTAAATAATATTATATAGCCCATTCTATAAATGTTACAATGTCCCCTAATTTAATTTAAAAAAAAAAAAAATATTACTAATATCTACATTACACATTCTTTACATTTTACAAGCTTGTTTAAATATACATATTTTTTTTTTAAAATTAAATTCAAATTAACATTTATTTCCTAATTGTACATTTTATTTAATAACTAATTGAACACATTTTTTATTGAGTAAGTACCTCAACACTTTGGCTAACTTACCGTCCATTGTCTTTACTACTTTTAGAATTGTCCATTTATACTTAATTCCTACGACACAATTTTATCTTAATTCTTTAACAATCAAATACTGAGCTGAACACTTCAAGCTACCTATTACTTAACATATCTTCTAACAATACAATATACTTATAACTAACATTCAATCAACAATTCTTTAACAATTCTAACATATAGTAACAATAAATCATGTTCTGGTATTTACAATTCCTTCCATAATTATATTTTTTTTTACATTTATTACAATTGGAAACCTTCCAATCATAAGTCTGATTCAATATTTATTTAACATATATTCTCTGATACCGTGTCTTTAAATCCCATCCTATCCGAGTCATAGTATGTCTAGATTTGGTCAAATTGGTTATAACATTTCTCTTTCCCTTATTTCTGTTTATTCCTTGTTTATTATTTATCTCATATTTATTTTGCTTTTAGCTTCATCTAACTCTCAGTTCTAAGTTAGTATTTTATCTCCCCTTCCAATCTCACATCCAGTTCAATTATTTTCTTATATCATTCCAGTTTATTTTGTATGAAGTTTAACATCCAATATTTTTAAAGGTCGCAATCTCATATCCTCTATTTGATCATATCTATAGCTCCTTCGATTACACTGTCCCTATATCAACGAATATAAATTTTGTTTTAATACTTATATATATCAACGCAGATTCTCCCTTACAATACGACGAAGTTTAAATACACAATTACCATATTTTTATTACAACGATGCTTTAATATTTATTATCATAGATTCATATTTCTTTTATAATATATAATATATACGACGAAGTTCCATTATTTATCAACGCAGATTCTCCCTTACAATACGACGAAGTTTAAATACACAATTACCATATTTTTATTACAACGATGCTTCAATATTTATTAACATAGATTCATATTTATCTTTATTCATTATTCGACGAAGTTTCCAATAAATTATCGTAGATATAGTTACCATCCCTTAAAACTTATCTCCTGCTAACGTTTTCTTATACACATAGTCACCTAGAGTTTACTCATATTGCTTCCTTTACCTATATTTAATATCTCCCTTCCTATTTTATTTCGTCTCGTTTGAGTTTATCTCCCTTGCATCATGGTACTTTTTTAGTTCTGTTGAATGGAACATCCCCTTATTTATATCATATTTATCATCCCATAGTTCGAATGTCGATTCTCCTAACTTTTTGTGTATTCTATATGGCCCACTATAAATATTAAATAATTTCCCCATTTCTCCCTCTATGCCTTTTGCCTGCCAGTTTTCTTTTACTAACACTAAATCATTTAAATTAAATGTGAAAAGCTTATGATTTCTATTGAAATTTTGTGCCCTAAGTTCTGCCTTTTTTTTCATTCTCCCTCTTGCCAAATCTATTACTAGTTGGGTATTAACGCTTTGTTCGTTTGAATTTTGAATTTTGATATACTTATGCCAAAATCTCTCATCTATTTTTCCTAACTGTAACTGATTAGGTGTGAACCCTGTAGTCTCATGTGGTACTTCATTCAACATCTCATTTATTAAATGTATAAACTTTGCCCATTGTTTATGGTTCCCATGGCAATAGGTGCGAAGACATCTCATTATCTCCCTGTTTACCCTTTCTACTATATTGCTTTGAGGTCGCCTAATTGGTGAAAATATTTGTTTGATTCCTTTATTTTCTAAAAAGGTTGACCATCTTTTACTTGTGAACTGAGTTCCATGGTCTGTTTGTGCCCTTTTTACCTGTCCATATTTTTCTAAATAATCTTCTATACATCTAATAGCTGTAGCAGTATTTGCTTTTTTTATTTTATACATTTTTATAAATTTAGTAAAAATATCCAAAATAACCAAAATATATTTAAATCCCTCACTTTTATGACATGGTCCACAAAAGTCAATAGATAGTTGCTCTTTAGGCCCTTCTACCTTGATTCCTTTCATCACCCCATAACAAGTTTGATTTGTGTGTTTCACCCTCTGACAAATGTCACAGTATTTTAAAAGGTATTTAATCTCCTTATACATCTTTTTCCATGTGAATATTTCATTTATTATACTATAGCACTTCTTGGCCCCTATATGCATATAGTACTCATGGCATGATATCACTTATACATTTATTAACTCTCTGGGTACTATTATTTTCCAACTTGTTTTACAATTTTTATATAGTATGTTATTTTCAATTTTGAATTTCGAATTGTATTCCTGGACATTTTCAATAATATTTCTTAATTCTAAATCACCCCACTGAAGCTCATTAAGTTTTGTCAATTTTGTCACTACTTCCCTACTTATTACTCTTTCCATTAAATTGATACTAAACTTATTTTGATTCTCTATATGTTTTGCCTCTATCTTATCCCATGGGTTACGACTTAATATGTCTGCCACCACGTTCTCCTTCCCTTTACAATACTCAATCTCAAAATCATATTCCTGCATGAGCAATATCCAACGATATAGTCTTGAATTTAATATTCTGCAAGTCTTTATGAAAGTCAAAGCCTGGTGGTCAGTTTGTATTACTACCTTTCTCCCCAGTATAACCTGTCTAGCCTTCTGTAGACAAAACAACACAGCCAATAATTCTTTTTCAGTCGTATAATATCGTATTTCACTACCTTTTAGGGTTCGGCTCATAAACATAATTACCTGTTTCTGTCCAGTCTCTGTTATCTGGTACAGATGCCCCCCAATAGCATATTCGCTTGCATCTGTCTGTAGATAAAACGTTTTTGAATAATCAGGGTGTTTTAGTACGTTGGTATCTATAAATGCTTCCTTTAATTTTCTAAAATTTTGTTCCTCTAAATCTGTCCAATTAAATTTTGTTTCATGTCTCAAAAGTTTCAGGAGTGGCTCTACTAATTTCGAATAGTGGTCTACAAACTTGTTGTAATAATTGGCAAGGCCTATAAACCCTTTTAATTGCTTAACGTTCTTTGGTGTGGGGAATTCCATTACAGCCTTAATTTTGTCCTTATCTATCTCTATTCCCTCAGTTGTCAACCTATAACCTAAAAATGCTATGTTTTCTTTACAAAACTCAGTTTTTGATAATTTAATTTTGATATTATTTTCCCTAAATGTCATAAATAATTTTTTTAAATGGTTTTTATGTTCTTCAAAACTCTGTGACATGCATACAATGTCGTCTACGTATACTAAAGTGAATGGTTCTAATTCATTTCCCATTATTCTACCCATAGCTCTTGCTAAAGCTGCTAATGATGTTTTTAGCCCATAAGGTGTCACAATGAAATAATATGTCTTTCCATTATACTGAAAAGCTGTGAATTTTCTGGATTCTGGCTCCAACTCCACCTGCCAAAAACTATTCGTGAGGTCCATAGAACTCAGGTATTTTACCTTTCTTGCCTTATGTAATATTTCATTAATACCCTGGTAACACTCATAATCTGGTATTATGATTTCGTTCAGTTTCCTTGCGTCCAGACACAATCTTATTTCTCCATTATTCTTTATGACAGGAATAATAGGGTTAATATAAGGGCTATTACTTTTTTCTATAATTTTCATCTCCAACATTTTGTCAATTTCTCTTTGTACCGCTTCTTGATACTTTGTGGGTACAGGATAGTTTCTTTGATAAAATGGTAAATCTGTTCTTACTCTTATCTCATGTCTATATCCTTTACACACTCCAGGCCTATCTGAAAATACATCCTTATATTGCTTTATTATCTCTACCAACTCCAGTTTTTGCCTATCTGTTCCACGGTCATCTCCGATACTTCCCACAATATCTCTATCACTAATTTCCCCTTCTGTTTCATTTTGTTTCTCATAATTTTGGTCCCCCTGTCCTAAATTATCTAAATTTTCCCATTCCTCATTAATTTGATTGAATTCGTTAATTACATTATCTTCCCTTTCTAAATTTTGTACCTCGTTGTTATTAATTCTTTCGTCATAATTTTCACCCTCCGTTTCTTTCATATCTATTTTAATATAGTTTTCCAAATATTTCAATTTTATACTCCAATCCTCACAACTTATATCAGCCTTTGTATTTTTTAATATATCCATCCCTATGATCATTTCTCTTAATAGTCCTGGTATGATGAAACATTGAAATGGGTAATCAATCTCACCTAATCTTCCCATTATCAGAACAATTTTATTAATTTTTTTACTCTTTTTATTTGTTGCTGTCCTAATGTTCATTGCTCTGATTGGCAACGTTTCTACTCTTCCTAGTTTTCCCTTATTTATACTATACCATTTTTCCTGAATACATGTAATATTACTACCTGTATCTATTAAGGCTGTAACCCTAACCTGTTTAAATTCTATCTCTATTTCTGGGCTCATATATATTTTGTTTTGCTCTAAATTCAAATTTCGCTCCTTCCCCTCACTTTCCAAAAATTCCCTATCTATTAATACGTTGTTAATTATTCCTAACCCCAAATCCGTATTTTCATTAAATTGATTGTTACCCTTATTCTTGTCACAATTAATATTTCCAAGGCTCTTTAGCACTGGCTTTCCCTCTTCAGCATCCCCTGTAGTTTTCCCATGATGCAATAAGGTATCACCAGTGCCCTCTAGTTTTCCGAGGTCCCCTGATCTCCCTCACATCTTCCACTGGTCGATTCCTTTGGTCGTATCTGTATGCTGTTTACTTCTTTCTGGCTCCTGTCATTGGTTCTGTAATTCCTGTCTCCTCTATTTTCTCGACTATTTTCCTGCCCTGGTCTTGGTTCAACATTCCCCCTCATATGATTATCTATTCTTCTGTTAAAAAACTGGACATATGGCCGCCCTTCATTCCTATATTCATTCCTTCTATACAATTCTCCTGGTCCTGGAAATCTTCTATTTCCCTGCTGTCTCATCCCTTCCTCACCCCTTCTGGGTGGAAATCTATTTCCATTCTGTTCCTCTCTAGGGGTAGGCCTATTCCATGGTCCCCTGTTTCTCTGTCTTATTTCCTTATTTCTCTCCTCTATATCCTCCTCATTCAGCATCCTTTCCATCTCTCGGATCGTTTTTATATTTTGTACTCTTCTTGACAACTGTATCCTTTCATTAAAATGCCGGCTTAATCTCCGGACTATCTCTTCCTCATTTTGCGGTGGTGTCATGTTCTTTAAAACTATGACTCTTTCTATGAAATAATCTGCTCTGGCTCTTCCATTTCCCTCTATATACCTTTCATTTTCTATTCTCTCTTTAATACCTTCCTGTATTTCTTTGGCCCAGTATCTTTCTATAAACCTATCTTGTAAATCCGCGAAATTTTCCACCTCCTCTCTGATTGATTCCCACCATCTAGCCGCTCCTACTTCCAAAGCTCTATCTATGATTCCTCTCCATTCATTTTCAAATCTTTGCCCTGTCCTACATTCAAATTTTCTCTCCACATACCTATCCAGTCTTTTTAGGAACTCCATAGGGTTACCATTCCTCCCATTAAATTTGGGCATCTCCCCCTGATTCCCGCATGACACTTGTATGATCCTTAGGCCTTCTCCTCCTTTACTTTCTTCCACCTTCTTTTCTACCTTTTCCATTCTCTGGGTCAATTCCCCTTGTTTCTCATTATTCCTCCTTCCTTCTGTTTCCAATCGGTCAATTCTATCATTATTATTGTTTTTCTCAATAGCTATCTCCCTATTTAAAACTCTTAACTCTTCCCTGTTCTGTATTGTCATTTTTTCTACCTTCTCTATCTCTTTCTTATTAATTTCTGTCACATCAGCTATTATTTCTTTTGTTTCCTCAAAATTTGTCTTAATCTTCTCCTCTATTTCTCTATCTTTCTCCTCTAAGTCTCTTCTCAAATCCTCTATTACAGTATCATTCTCTGTCCTCAACTGTCGCCTCATATCCTCTATCATTTTCCTATTTTCCTCCCTAATTTCCTCTTTTATGGATTTCAAATCCTCCTTCATCTCTCTTATTTCGTCTCTATTTTCCTCTAATTTTTTGTTTAAATTCTGGTTCATATCCTTCATCTCCCTCTTTATATTCTCACTACCTTTATTGATGTTTATACTCATTTCCATGAGAGCTCTCATCATCTCCCTTAAATCTTCATTCTCATTATTTCCCCGTTTTTGTTGTTGGGTTTGCATAGGTGGTAGACCCCTAGCCTCATCTACTTGGGTTTCCACCTCACTCTCTTCTATAGGCATATCTGTGCCTTCCGTTTCTGTCTCTAGTATTTCTAGGCTTGTCCCTTTTTCCTGGTCCCCTACAACTACCAGCTCGCCTATAATATTTTCCTCCCTGTTTTCGATCCCCTCCTGAAAACTAACAAATCTCCCCTGAGCAGCCCCTTCTGTTTCTATCACCCTTTTCCGCCTACCCTTTTCTAATTGTTCCCCTTTTTCTGTTTTTTTAGCTTTTTCTCCCCGCAAATTATACGATTCCCTTTCATCAGACATATTTAAGCTATTAGTAAACTTATTTTACAAAACAACCTAGCCTTGACTATTCAACTCAGTGTTTAATTTTACAAAATTTTTTCTAAATCTATTTCCAGTTCAAATGTTTTTCATATAAAAAGTTCTAAATTAATTTTATTTCAAAATCTCTCTAAATAAATTTTATCTCTTATTTTATCGAGCTCCCACGTTGTTGCGCCAAATATAATGATTCTTATAAAACAGACGCAACGGTGTTTTATTCTATTAAATGAAGATATATTATTTCTATTTAATAACCAAAAAACTACTCAGGAACAATTCATAATTCTTTATTATAACATTTCTTATTTCAACCTTTAAAACAATACACAGAACAATAATTTATAACTTAACAAGTTTTAACAAACTCGGTTTAACTCTTATTTCTTTTGCTTTTATAGTTACACAATTTTAATACCCTTGGCTAATTTTACGATCTCTTACAATCTCGGGGTTTATAGCATGGGCTATATTAACTCTTTTGTTAATTAAATAAATTTTAAAAAACGATATTAAATTTTGAAATTAGTTTTAATAAATATTTTCCTGATGGAAAAACTTAAATTTTGAATATGCAAAAAGGCTAAACTATTTGAACTGGATTATTTCTTATTACTTACTATTAATTAACTACAAGATATTCTAATGTACAATTTTAAACTTCCTTATTATCCTAAGAGTCCACTAAAGTTTATTTTTTATAGCGCTAGATACTTATCTCATCAAATAACGGCAAATGGCTGTTTGCTCACACGTAGAATTCCGTTTCTCTTTAATTTGACATTTTACACACTTAAATTCGTTTTATTTACTTCACATTATATTACCACTGTATTATATTCTGAAATTCACTTCTCCTTAATTTAGTTTGGCCAATCTTCTTAACAAATCTGTATAATTTTGACGAAGTTCCTAATAAATAGAATTTTGACTGGTCCTGGCAGATCCATCTTGGCGCGTCCCCACGCTATCTCTGACTAAAAAAACGCTTCGTTTTACTTTTAGAATTGTTAAAGAAAAATATGGCGGCTTCTCCTTCTAAAAAAACACCTGTTGCCTGTAATTTTGTTCAATTTCATCTCACTAGAGTCTACTGCCCACTTGACCTATTTCTTTACTTTCACATCTGTTTTACAGCTGATTATACCAACAAGAACGAGCTTGTTTTCAATGGCGTTTTAATTTGGTTAAACTTTGGTTGAAACTTACTGTTTCAATTTTCCGATCCTTAATAAAGTTTCCAGTGTTTATTTAATTACTATTATTAGTGTGTGAAGTGTCTTTGTGTTTTACTTTTGAAAATATTTCGAAATGTGTGTGTTTTGACTGGACTTTTCCAAACATAACCTTACATTGTTTACAATCGTTTTTCACTTTTTCCTTCAAGTAATTACTTATGCCCTATTTTACTAATATTTACAATTTTGTTTAACATATAACTATTATTAGATTATCTTGTTTTAAATTTTATTTGATACAACAAATTTCTTTATGTATTTACAGTTCAAATATCTTATTTACTAATCTAGGCTTTTACCTAAATTTAGTTTCAATTTTAACCTAACCAATCTTTTAATGAATTTCTTTTTAAATTTTGTGTGAGTTATTTCTAATATATTCTTCCAATTCTTAAATAATATTATATAGCCCATTCTATAAATGTTACAATATATATATATATATATATATATATATATATATATATATATATATATATATATATATATATGTGTGTGTGTGTGTGTGTGTGTATAAGAGACTGGGTATAAAGACATTACACCTTGAAAAGAGGCTCATAACTTGTGTTGGAGTTATCATATAGAATAAGGATAAGATTAAATTTATAAACGCTAAGTGAGAGGATACTTATGGTCACAAAAAGAAACTTTCAACCTTAAAGTACTGACCTTAAGTACTAATTTTTATTTTTAGAATTCAAACTCCACTGCCATCGGAGGATTTAATAAAACGGGAAGTCATCGATATTGACTTTAAAATACGAATGAGTACAATTAACGGACATTAAATCCTTCACGGGGCATGGACAGCGCGTTCAAATAAACATGAATTATTAACAGATATAAAAAGGAACATTAAATAAATCGTTTACCTGTTGTGAGTCGTTACTAGAGCTAATGTGTTACTTCTTACTGGTTCCCTCTGCAAGCTAGCAGTCGGCCGGATGCAGTCCGTTGGTTGCCAGGAAGACGTCTTCTCTCTCGACTCGCTAGACTAGGTCTCTCTCAACGATTCATCTTATTTTATTCTTAAAACTATACTAGAAATATTAAACTTTGCCCGGACAGCTGTTTTACAATTGGTCAACAATCGGTTTCTTGCGGTGAGAATTAGAACCGTTTGCTCTCAGAATTATTTGGCGGTAAAATACTAGTTTGGCGGTAATATAAAAAAAACGTTACAGAATTGATATTTTATCCATATAGTTAGTGGTGCTGACAGAAATGATCAAGACATCGATTACTGAAACTGAAAATAAATTTTAAACTTGTGTGTGCCTCTAACTTTAACTAGGAGTGGGCTGATTCTCGATTCCAGTAATCGCTGATACTCAATTCTCCATTGATTAAAGTGTCGATTCCGATTCTTGTTCTTTTACACATAATACATGATATGTGGACAAGACTGTGTGATAAGTAAACGAGGCTTGAACGTGATTCTTGAACAAAGATAGATGTTAAATAAATAAGTTGTCATTCTTAGTGGGGGAGTGATATACACATCATCTTCACTTAACGTCATTCCATTGGCATTTTTATTATGCTAAAATTGCTAAAATGAATATAACATCTGTGGTATCAGCTTTGCATATTGAAATGACAAGGTTTCGATGTATTTTGCATTGACAGAGAGGGTGATTGTTACAAATACGTAAAACCTTATATTGTAGCATTGTCTGTTTTGTTTGTTATTTAATTCCACAATACACACATATTTTACATTTAGTATTGAATAATGACAAAACTAACAGAGAGAAAAATCTATAACCTACTGATAGCCTTCTAGTTCGATTTGACATTGATGTCAAATACTTGTAGTTCGATACTTTTGATACCAAAAAAATCACCAAGCAAAATAAAAACGTGCCCTTGATTGTGTTGTGGTTTCGTTTCGTCATTCAGTTAGCCATTTTAAGTAGTTTGAATTTGGTGTAGTTGCAACTTTTTCAAGGTTATATTGTTGTTAGTTACGATCGTGTTATTTTTAACATCTTTAGATTTATTAAAAAAAAATACTTTTCTCAGCGTCGGGTATTACATATGACAAGCAGTGCACAGCGTGTTCAGATGCTTGTACTTTGAACAAAAACTTACATTACTTGCCAGACTTTTAAACTACTTTATATTAAAAATGAGCCTATTTGTATTAATTTTTGACTTTTTATGTGACTTGTTTTTAAATTACTAATTAAATTCATTATTAGATAATATCATTTAGGCATACATAGCTTGAAAGAATTGAGAATTGCAAGAAAAATTTTAGAATCTGAATTGGAATAAAAAATTTCAGAAATCACCCAATCCCTAATTTTAACCATATTGATTATATTTGTCGATAAGTATATGGTTTATAGACAATCTTGTTTTGTTTCCAAGGGCAAAAATTAAATAGTATTAATTTTCGTTTTATAAAATGAAAATGACAAAGGAGTCCAAAATAATCATTTGACATATTTATAAAAAGACAATATAAATTATTCAAGTGCACATTAACAAGGGACAAACATTCTTAATACAAAATAATATTCCTCAGTAAAACAAGTGCATATTGTTTCAATTGGAAAACAGGTACAAAGATCTATATTAATTGCAAATACATGCCTATAAATTCACCTCTGACAAATACCTGACCAAAATTTTTGATCTATAAGGAAAATAAAAAAAGTGATCTAAATGAATTAAAAAGTAAAAATAACTTACTTTCTCATCTTGGACACTTCTGATCTCATTTGTTGACTAACACTAGGTAGGTTCTCAAAATTGTCAAACTGTTTTGTAGAACCCCTTTGCATGGAACTTCGTACTTGCTGTGCACGATTAAATTCTTTTGGTTGCTCCTTGTCCACCTTCATTCCCGACAGTACATTACTATAACACACAAACACGAGAGATAAAGCCAAGTGAGAAAGGTTAATGGGATGAAGAAAAGAGAAGAATGCTATGAAGGTAATACCCAAATGTAGAGAAACATGTAATTTTTTATCCATATGTACTTATGATCTATTAAAAAAAACTTGCCCATGCGTTTTGATAACTTAATCTAGAATACAGTAAAAATCAATTGCTTCTACATGTTGCCAATATTTGAGCAAAAATGTTTGGTGGAACATAAAAAAGTTGAAGTGTGTTTTTTATACAGGGATATGATAAAAGAATGGTGCAGTTTAAGTAATTCGTAGGAAGATTGTAGGGAAATTTCTAGATGTTATATTGGTATCTCTGAAAGTCTCCAACCCAAAAGTTTGTTTATAAGCTCTTCTAACCTTAACATCAGTTCTTGCATTGTTGTTGAGGTGAGTTTAATGAGTTACTATGTTCTCAGATAAAGCAAAGAGTGTTTTATTGATGGCTGAATTTAAAATCCGTAATTTTAGTTTAACATGCGTTCTGATGTGAAAATGGAAGAGATCCACCAAACAAAAATAACATGACAAATGGTTTAAAAAATTCATAGAAACTGGATCACTTAAGAAAGAGAAATCAACTGGCAGACCAAGTATACCAGACAAAACGGTTGAACTAATTAGACAATCGGCAATTAGAATTCTTCCCTTGTCGAAGGATTGAATTAGGTATTCCATAAACAATAGTTCACAAAGTCTTACATAAAAAACTCAGATTACACGCTCTTAAAATCCAGATACTGTAGGAATTGAAACCCAATGATGACGTAAACCATTAAAATTTCACTGTTTAAATGTTGGACAGAATAAGGGAAAACAAATCATTTTTAGATGAAATAATTTTTACAGACGAAGCTACTAACCATGTGAATGGATGTGCCAAAAGAGACAATTCACAAATATGGGGCTCTGAACACCCACACGCAATTGTTGAGAAATAACACGATTGTCCTAAAGTTAATCTTTGGTGTAGTGTGATGAAAAATCGTTTAATAGGGCCTTTCTTCTTTGGTAAAAAAAACAATTAATAGAGTTGTGTATCTTGACATATTAACCAGTTATTGCTTTCCTCAGCTACATGAACTCAAAAACATTCATCAACTTCAATACCAACAAGATAGTGCTCCGCCACACTTCAGTGCATTTGTCACGGACACTTTGAATAAAAAATTTGGAGATCGATAGATAGGCCGGCAAGGACCTATGCCATGGCCTCCAAAGACTCCAGACCTGACACCTTGTTATTTTTGCTTGTGGGGGTACATCAAAAGTGTTGTTTACTCACACAAAATTCAGAACCTGAACCACCTAAAAAACAGGATTAATGAAGCAATGACAACGATAACTGAAGAAATGTTAACAAATGTTTAGAGAGAAGTTGACATTTGGACATTTGTTGAATGACTAAGGGCACACATTTTGAAATTGATTAGTTATGTAAAAAAAAACTGTTTGAGACGACAAATTAGATGAATAAACCACATTAACTGTAAGTAATTCGGTTTTTCTTTAAACCATGTTCAAAACCGCACATATTGACCGTAAATTGACGGAATACATAAACAACTTAATAAATTTGATCTATGTAGCAAAATGGACCTGAAGATGAAAACAAATAAGTTTTTTAAACATCACCTAAATATGTTAATATTTATAATAAATATGTAATAAATTTTAATGGCACATGAACTTATAAGTAAAACTACTTAATTACCATATGTTAAGGTGGCTTATGTCATGATCTGCAGTAATACTACCATAAAATTACAACTGGAACTAGACAGAAGAAGCATTAAACACCTTATTTATACACAACGATCAGAACCAGATCTGAGTGTTCCAAGATTTACAACCACCCTCCGCTTTAAGTGAAAAAAATTCACAATATAAAAATTTTTATATGACCTTAAATACAAAACTAATAATTATATTTGCTTCACGTAAATCATTTACATTTTCTATACGAAATATAGGTATACAAGTTCTAAATAAAAAGATCCGGTTCTGAAGTTTGTGTATAAATAAGATCAGCATTACCTATTTAGATGCAGTTGTAATATTATAATAGTTTCACTGAAGATCATGGGAACGTGTATGATAATAAAGTAGTTTTAACTGTGAGTTCATGTACAGTTATTTATTTACAACCTTAACTCACAAGTCGGCTCAATTATTACTTATCATAAATTATACTTAACTTGCAAACTGTCTTTTTATCTTATCAAAATTTTGTTTGTTTTTATTGGATTATTTATATTGTGCTAAGTAAATTTACTGTTGTCTATTTCTACAATAATTCTTTAATATTTAAGAGGCATAGTAGTTAAAGGTTTCTTTATACAAATAAAAAGATATATATTATAAAAAATTTGTAGTAAATTCCTACCGAGGATAACAGAGAAAAATTTTATTTTAGTTACCCTAAATCACTATTTATGATATTGTGTGCTAGCCATGACAACAGTTTAAGGTTGTACAATGAAGGTTTTGAGGACAACCAGATGGGGGAAAAATTCATATAAATCCTAGAAAAATATATCTCTTTGGAAAGTTGGGGTAGTGCCAAGGCTTGCTAGACTTCGAACATGAAGATTCTCAGTTCAAATCCGGCTGAACCCCACAAATTTTAAAATTTAATTATTGAATAAATATTTGAAAAAAACTGTATTAACATCAGTTTTCATTAACTATAGGTAAAAAAAATGTGTTTGAATTTAACTGGATGCACAAAAATGTATTTTATTAACAATTGAAAAGTTTTACAAGATATATATATATATATATATATATATATATATATATATATATATATATATATATAATAAATTAAAAATATTTCAAAAACAAGAATACTTTTAATGAATATATTTATTCAAAACTTTTCGCCGATGAAATAGTACCAGCATCTTCAGGAAAATAATTTTCAGCACATATGATTTAATTTTGTACAAATATTTTATTAGATAATTATTTTCATGGTACTATTTTATCGGCGAAAAGCTTTGAATAAATATATTCATTAAAAGTTTTCTTGTTTTTGAAATATTTTAAATTTATTAACTATATTAAAAGAAAACATATCACCATATTTAATATAATATTTAATATTTAATATATATCAGGAGAGTGTAAGCTAATAGAAGGAATTCAATAAAAGTAACTGTATAAACAGGCAAAACAACAACAATCGACATAACTGGGCCATAAACTACATTAACTAATAGTGTGTGTAAACAGTTACTACATAAGAAAAATTTTTGTTTTTCTATTAAAAAACAATGTTCATAGAGAATTTTACTGATATTTTAAATAATTAACCCTTTATCCAGATTAAATTTATAAATATTTGGTTGTGACTATAGACACAAAAATGTACCAATGCAGTTGTTTAATAAAAAAAATGAAAATGACAAGTGATCTTTTCTGCAAGAACTGTTCAAAGCTGACAAATCTGAATATAGTTCTCAATATTAAAATCACAAAAGGTTAAAAATAAGCCTTTAGCTTACAAGGGATTATGATAACGCTGAAGTAAAGCAGAAGGCAAAAAAAATGAAATTTGCCGGGTTGTGTATTAGGCAGTGGGCTGAGGAAGAAATCTTTGAATTACTAAATTTATAAATAAAATTCAACAAGCAATAATTCACACAGGCTATAATTTTTCCCTATAATCCCAGTATCTGAGAATATAGTATTAAGTCCTTTTATACCACATATCTTTCCTTATCCCATTCTTCCTACAAGTTTGATGTAATTTTGTTTAATCATTCGCCCTACATGTTTTAATGTAATTTTGTTTTTCATTCACCCTACATGTTTGATGTAATTTTGTTTTATCATTCTTCCTACAAGTTTGATGCAATTTTGTTTTATCATTCACATTACATGTTTAATGTAATCTTGTTTTATCATTCTCCCTTCAAGTTTGATGTAATTTTGTTTTATCATTCTTCCTACAAGTTTGATGTAATTTTGTTTTATCATTCTTCCTACAGGTTTGATGTAATTTTGTTTTATCATTCTCCCTGCAAATTGTGTGTAACTTTGTTTTATCGCCTTTCCTACAAATTTGATGTAATTTTGTTTTATCATTCACATTACATGTTTGATGTAATTTTGTTTTATCATTCTTCCTACAAGTTTGATGTAATTTTGTTCTATCATTATTCCTACATATTTGGTGTAATTTTATCATTCTTCCTACAAATTTAGTGTAATTTTGTTTTATCATTCTTCCTACGTGTTTGATGTAATTTTGTTTTTAAAATACTATACATTTAACCAGCTGGGACCTTTAATGTGTGACATAAGCTCATAGTGCATGCACAGAAATAGGGATTTTTAATTCAATCTGGATTAGGTAGATCTATTTTCACCACATGCTCGTTATTCACCAGAACACATGTTAAAATCAGTGCTGCGTTCACTGGATCTACGTAATACACATTTTAAGGAGCCACATATTTCTAGAAGTCTTTACCATTATTTCCATTATTGTCTTGACTCTTTCTTGAAAGTCTGTAGTGTACAGGCACTTTTTTATATTTTTCATCTCTTTCATGTGAAATTTAACACCATTGTAACATTAAAAGTAATTTAGATCTTTTTAAACTTTGAATTTACAATTATAATATAACTTATGCCTTTAAAATATGACCAAAGAATAAATTTACTAGCCTTAGACTAGAAGAAGTAGAAGATCTTCCTAATAACTTTTGCAAAAGTTCAGCCTCAGTTTGAACTGCATTTCCACTTAGTGTTGAGGCTACATCCTTTGCTGCATCTTTCAACTTATCTCCCAGACCTAACAATAAACAAAAATAATTAGTGTTGAGGCTACATTCTTTGCTGCATCTTTCAACTTATCTCCCAGACCTAATAATAAACAAAAATAATTAGTGTTGAGGCTACATCCTTTGCTGCATCTTTCAACTTATCTCCCAGACTTAATAATAAACAAAAATAATTAGTGTTGAGGCTACATCCTTTGCTGCATCTTTCAACTTATCTCCCAGACCTAATAATAAACAAAAATAATTAGTGTTGAGGCTACATCCTTTGCTGCATCTTTCAACTTATCTCCCAGACCTAATAATAAACAAAAATAATTCAATAACAGTTTTATATTATAATGTTTACCATTTCAATTTTATATCTAGAAGAAAATTTAGAATAGGCTGACATTAAAAGTCACATATCTAAGCACTGCATGTTTAATATAATAAATTTGGAATTTGATAATACTATGATTGAAATAAAACGATTAAATATTTTTAAACCTAGAATATAATTTTTGTTTGTGACAGTTGAAAACTATGATGACAATTATCAGTTAAACATTACAAAAAAAGTCTATCAAGAAACAACTACAATTTTTTAATACAAATACATCTTTCGAAATAGAATGGAGGAAATTTTGCATAATTTTACTGTTAAATTGTAAAAAGATAATTTACTGCATTACTTCTAATATAAAAATTTAGATTGAATAAATAAATCTTATGCTTTCTCCCTACTTTTTGACAATTGTAAATGTGCTTGAAAAAAATCTGTGTATAAAATGTTTACGATAACACCTACTTCTTTAACTCTGGAAGATTTGCTGAGAGAGGTAATTTTCATACTTTTATTAGAATACTGGTATTAATGGACAAAAATGAGCATAGTCATTTTGACCCAAGAAAGTCGAAATATCAAACTTACAATGGTAGGTATTGTAAAAAAACAAACCTGAAGTTCCAGATCACTTCGTTCATCAAAAATTTCAAGATCACAAACCTGGTTGATCTTTGTTCCTGTTTGCTAATGATTTTACAGCAGTGTATGAAGAAAATGAGAACTGTGACACTTTTCTCTATGATGCATGATGATAAATCCCTAGCTCAAAGTAGTAAACTGGGAGTAATCAGCTGTTATAATCAGATCAAAGGAACAGTTGATGGATGTGATCAGTGCTGTCACAATTCCAATATTCTAAGAAGAACAAAGTGCTGGCTTTATCAACATGTTGAACATAGCACCATACAGTAGCTACATGAGATATCTCCATAACTTTAAAAACAATCATGGACATTCAGCAGTATATAGAAAATAACAAGACAAATAACAAGTATTATTGTCCTAAACACAGACAAAAATCCTAACCACGTCTCACCAGGCTCCAGTATATGCTTCATTTAGAGGAAAAACTTACAAAAGGCCTGGATGGAGCAGAATTACAACCAATATCAAAAACACAGAGCTATCGTTTAAAAGCTGTTAAAAACACTTCCTCTAATGGGAACCATAGATCCTGAAACTGTGAGTACCTGTTCAAAGGAACTCTGCTAAAGAGTCTGGAAGAAAATATTCTACTTTCTGTAATTATAAAAAGAAGAGAATGTCTAAAATGTTCTGCAGTGGTAAAATCATAATTGCCTAAAAACAATTGTGTTATGTTTGAGTGATTTTATGTGTTCTTTGAATCTTTGTGTGGAAGCTTTGTAACACCGACTCAACATTCGCTAATTACCTAAATGAAACAGGGCACATATACACAGACATTAAACATTAACCTAGAAATCTTACAAACCAAAAGAAAAAATAATTACATTTCAACACACTAGAACAGTATGAAATTCACAAACATAGAAAAACAAAATACAAATATGTTAAACCAGTGGTTCCCAACAGGTGGTCCGCGGACCCCTGGGGGTCCGCGAAGCCATCGTAGGGGGTCCGCAGAATGACCACAAACTTTTCTTGGTGTGACAGCGCCTGTGATTGCTATGTATGGAAACTCACAGCGCGTTGACGACGTCTATTGACCTTAAGTTTGACAAACGTAGTTATACTGACTGCCGCTTGCAGCGAGCTTGCGCTAGGGTCTACTCTGTCTAGTCTAGTCGTCTGTCTACTAGCCACCAGTGTGCTGACATTGTCATTAGAAGTGTTTGTTTTGTTACAAACTGTACATAACAAGTTTATTTGTCGTAATACTACGAGTGTTGTTTGGGATAGTTATCATGGATAAGTGGTTAAAGTGTGGCACTTTAAAAAGGGACAGATCGGAAGTTAAAGAAGATAGCGATGACATTATTCCAGTGAAAGTGCAGTCAGTGTCAGACGAACATAACCTCTCGAAAAACAGTGTCTCGGCTAAAGTAAGAAAATACAATAGTGAATTTTTATCGTTGGGATTCACGTATTCTGGGACTGAAAATGAACCTAAACCACAGTGTGTTATTTGTTTTGAAATACTTTCTAATGAAGCCATGAAACCTGCTAAACTACGTCGCCATTTAGAAACAAAGCATCCGGACTGTAAAAGTAAGTCTGCAGAGTTTTTTAAAATTAAGTTGGGTGAACTTAAAAACAGCAAAAAATTAATGTCAGTAAGTGCTGGAATAAGTTCAAGTGAAAATGCAACCATAGCATCATACGAAGTTTCCCAACTTGTGGCAAAGTCTGGGAAAGCTCACACAATTGCCGAAGAGCTGATTTTGCCGGCAGCTGTAATATTATGTAAAAGAATGTTAGGTGATTCTGCTGCAAAAATTATGAGTACTGTTCCCCTATCAAATAATACAGTACAACGGAGAATTTCCGATATGGCAAGTAATATTGGGATGTGAGCATGACCAACTCCTTGTTCACACTGAAGTCCGCTGGCTTTCACGTGGAAGAGTTTTGAACAGGTTTTTTGAACTTAGAGATGAGGTTCTTGTCTTTCTTAGTGGAAGCCAATATGAGGGTTTCCTCACTGGCTTTTTGCAGCTTTGCACAGTAGCCTACCTAGCTGATATTTTCGATCATATGAATATCTTAAATCAAAGTCTACAAGGAAACAGTGTTGATTTGTTTCAAGTCCACGATAAAGTTAGTGCTATGATAAAAAAGTGTCAGATATGGGCAACACGTATTGAGAAAGGTTCCACCACAAACTTTCCCGCTCTACAACAATTCATTGAATCAGCTGATGTCAGTTTACCTCAACAATTCATAGGTGAAATAGCTGAACATCTTCGAGGTCTGTCAGCTACATTTGGAGAATATTTTCCAGAATTAGATTCCAATTATGACTGGGTCAGAAATCCATTTACTTGCCGGGATATTGAGAGCATTTCTATTCTCACAGATAAGGAACAAGATGAACTTGTCGATTTAACAAGTAATGGGACAATGAAAAATGTCTTTGATGATACAAAACTCATTGAATTTTGGCTAATGGCCCATGAATGTCATCACGACCTTAGCAGCAAAGCCCTCAAGACACTCCTTCCATTTGTAACAACATATCGTTGTGAACAAGCATTTTCTACCATGTGCTTCATGAAAAACAAATACAGAAACCGGCTCGATATGCAGTACGATTTTCGGGTCAAAGTATCAAGCATTCAAGCCAACATCTCAGAACTTATTAAGTCAAAAAAGAGATTTAACTTGTCACATTAGTAGTCAATATTAGGAACTGGAGATACAAATTGAAGATAGACATTCTTGCCCTACTCCAAATGTTAAATGGGACGATGGTATTGTTATTGTATGTAAAATTTTTACTTGGTTCTTTATATGTACAATAAGATTAATAAATATTTTAAAGCTAATTTGTCACTCCTTTGCCGTTTTACTTGTATTTACATTGATTTTTAATACTAATTCAAATACTTCTTGCAAATATTACCTGTTTTGACTTTTTATTGCAAGAAAATTAACATAGAAAACCCCCTACTTTTAGGTATCAGAATAGTACAAAATGTCATTTTCAGGTGTTTGATTTTAAAAAATTTTCTGGGGTCCCCCCACACCCCCCCTAGGGGGTCCCCAGCATTCCCATGTAAATGTAGGGGGTCCCCCACACTATTTTGTTGGGAACCACTGTGTTAAACGAACAGACCCAATACAAATCATATACACTCTTTGACACTATTGAAAACCTGTTTTTAAAACTATAACCGCTTAACCCAACAAAAACTCCAAGCAAAAAATTTAGACACTGATGAAGATTGCCACGGAGTAACTGAAAATGTTCTGCCACAGTAAGTTTTCAGAAATTTACAAAAACTTAAAGTTCGGATAGTCATAAACTAATGTAAAGTTATTAATTAAGTTTCACCGAACGTAATGAAGTTCAAGAGTTAAACTTACCAACCAGTTTTAATAAAAATAATAATGTTAACTTTTATTTCTTAACACTTTCAGCGCGGCGGTCGACTGCCTGTCGACAAAAGCGCCCTCTAACACCCGGCGTCGATCGACACATTGTCGACACGATCCTTTTCCTTTCAAATGGCTCCCCACTTTTACCAGCCTGCTTTAACGGTACAGTTCTCGTTCTGCCGCCTAGACAAAAGGTCCAAGTTTGTGTTTACGACTCCGCCGCTGTTTTTGTTGTGTCCAATCATTTTTACGTGGTTTTCACCCAATTTGATTCCAATGTAAGTAATACACTTTTTTCTATTATGATAAATATACCTAGGCCTTTTTAAACCTAATAATAAAGTTGTTTGCAGTAGTATTTACGTAAATAAAACAATATATCTACCAATAATAATAAAATTTTTGATTTTTTTCATTTCTTTTGTGCATTTTTGTTTGCAGCCAAGTAAAATAATTTACCCTAGTTATGAAAATTAATCCTAGGTATTTCAATACTTAGCAAATAATGTTATTTGAATTATTATTTCCATAAATAAATTACACAAATATTTTAAAAACATTTTTCTCAATTTTGTATATAATATAGTCAGGTATAGATAGATAATTCGGAAAAAAATTCATTATAGATGAGTGGAAGAGTCCCTAAAAGGATGTTGAGTCCTGATAACCAGCCTGCTGGACCATGTTCTGGGGAAACAACACCTCATGCCTCCAGGACAGAAACGTCTAAGAAGAGGGCTGCTCCGGTGAAAAAAAGAATCTTCTCTGAGGATGAATTATGGGAAATGCTCCAAAACTCTGACATTGAGGAGGACATGGATGAAGCAGATTCATCTTCAGAGGAGGAAGAGGAGGACGAAACCGCAAGTGGAGGAATTATTGTTGTACCAGAGGCACCATCTTCACCTAGATCGCCTAGTCCAGGTCCTACATCTCCAATGGCAAGACAATTGTCCAGCCCCTCTGTCAGCCCCATACCGACTCTGCCCCAGACTCAGACCACTTGGAATTCCTCTCCTCCCAACGTCCCTACAATTAATTTTTCTGGAGATACCGGTTTGCGACAACTACCTGATTTCCACGAACCAATTGATTATTTTTTTCATATTTTCTGTGACAACATGTTTGATTTGATAATTTCTGAAACAAATCGCCAGGGCCAACTTTTGATGAGCCAGACCACAAAGCCCAAGTCACGAATTCAGGGATGGAAGGACATTTCAAGAAGTGACTTTGAAATATTTTTGGGCCTTACATTTTTGACTGGCCAAATCCAGGCTCCCAGTTTAGCCCATTATTGGCAAATTAATAACTTATATAATTTTCCAATATTTAGAAATGCTATGCCTAGAGATAGGTATATGATTATTTTGAGGGCTTTGCACTTTTCGAAAAATCCCCACGTTGGCGACCCTACTCCGTCCGACCCGATGTACAAAGTTTCTCCTCTTTTTGATGTTTTTCATAAAAGGATGAAGGAAATTTATTATCCTACCAAGGAACTAAGCCTGGATGAGTCCATGCTGTTATGGTGTGGCAGATTGTATTTTCGCCAATACATCCACAACAAGAGACATAAATTTGGCATTAAATTTTATACATTGAACCAACCAAATGGGCTTATTTTGAAAATGAAGCTCTATTGTGGAGCAAAAGACCCCTTGGTTGGAGGAACTGGCCATGTTGACAAAGTGGTCAAATATTTGCTGGATGACTTTTACGGAGTAGGTCATTCGGTATACATGGACAATTTTTATTCATCTGTTGGCTTGTCAGAGTTTCTTTTAGAAAAAGATACCTATTCTACGGGGACTCTGCGGGCCAACAGAAAAGGAAATCCTTCAGAAGTGGTAAATAAGAAATTGGCTAAAGGCACCGTGACAGCTGCTTATTCTACGACTGGGGTGTGCGTCCTAAAGTGGCATGACAAACGGGACGTGGTTGCTTTATCGTCTGAGTTTGGTGCTACTATGATTGAGCATAAGGCACGTAGCGGAAAAATGTCCCTAAAGCCAGAGGCAATTTTAAAATATAATGAGTCTATGGGGGGTGTAGATCGCTCAGATCAACTTATGAGTTATTACCCCTGTGAAAGAAAAACTATCCGGTGGTATGCGAAGGTAGCTCTCCACTTATTCCATGTCACCGTAACGAACGCATACCTTCTTCACAAACAGCAACCGGGGAGTACAAAGATGACTCTATTAGATTTTAGAGATAGTGTCATAAGGTCTCTAATATATAGAAGCCATACCCCATTAGCTACACCGCCACCTCAGCCGAGAGCAGCAATTCATGTCCCTGTGCAAGTGGAAAGAAACAAACAAAATCGCCTTATTAGAAAAAGGTGTGCGCTTTGTGCGAAAAGTAAGAAGAGGGTGGAGACTACCTATTATTGCAACCAGTGCAAAGACAATCCGGGGTTGTGTTTACAACCATGTTTTCAAAAATATCATGGGTACTAAGGTATTTTGTAGGAAGTTTTAGTTTAGTTAGTTATTTTGTTTAGGTTTGAATTTAGTTTTTATTAATATTTGTATAATTATTATGTATTAGTTGTATGTATAACGTTATTTATATATTTTTTAAAATGAATACACATGTTGTTAGGTATGCTTAGTTTTTACATGTAATTAAATTTTTTCCAAAATTCATAGCTTGTCTTATCTTACTTTCACTCAAAAATTTATATAAAATAGAAAACATGATTTCATTTTAAATTTGGTGTTTTTAAATTTCGTGGGGACTAAGGTATTTTGTAGGCAGTTTTAGTTTAGTCAGTGATTTTGTTTAGGTTGATTTGAATTTTTATTAACATTTGTATAATTATTATGTATTTACGTCGTAATTCACCGTTTGGAAATTTAAACACATGAATCTGATTAGAATAAAAATTGGATATTTATAAAACAATTGCAGACCCCGGATAATCGGGAGTTTACTGTATTAATTTTATGTATAACATTATTTATGTATTTTTTTAAATGAATACACATGTTGTTAGGTATGTTTTAGGTTTTATTTATGTATAGTTAATTAGTTTTTACGTGTAATTCAATGTTTTCTAAAATTCTTAGTTTTTAATATGTTTTTTCATACAAAAATTAATATAAAATAGACAAAATAATTTCATTTTAAATTTGGTGTTGTTATTTGTAAAATATCCTCATTTTTATGGAATGTTGTTAGGATTGCGGTAGGTAGGAAAAAATGTAGAGAGTGAGAGGCGAACGAACTTTACAATAAGCTATTCAATACAATAGAACAGTGAAAGGACGAGACCCTTGCCAGGTAGAATTTTCCCTGGTCTAAAGCACGTAAATGTCAGGTAGAATTTATCCCCGGGAATGAGTTATTCCAATTGAAAAATAATATAAAACGAAATTGGCAGCAAATCAAGTCGTTAACACAAAAAAATAGTATGTCGACAATGTGTCGACATCCGCTCCACATAATGAAATGCTTTTGCCAGGCGGCTGTCGACAACGTGTCGCACACAGGTTTTTTAAAAGAAAAACGGTAAAAAAATCAGTAGAAATGTAAAAATATTTGAAAGACGCTTAAAA
Organism: Prosapia bicincta; assembly: GCA_036971475.1. Taxonomy (NCBI): domain Eukaryota; kingdom Metazoa; phylum Arthropoda; class Insecta; order Hemiptera; family Cercopidae; genus Prosapia; species Prosapia bicincta. The sequence goes on along the minus strand of JBAIZL010000002.1, from coordinate 186,409,716 downwards.
AGAATATATTAAGAGAAAAAAAAAATTCAGCACAGGCGAAAACCAAGGTCAGCCCTGTAGACGCATTGAAAGTGTAAAACAATATTATTATTTATTTACAACAATAAATTTACCATTAAAGTACTCCCTATTAAATATTATATAGTTATGCCACATTTCTTTTAATCCTAAAATATACTTCTGGAATTTAATTTTTTGGGACAACATTCAGCTGTATCAGCTAAATTCCATTTAAGCTCATAAAATGACAGCTCATTTCACTTAATTTTTTTAAAAATAGGTTCATTTAATTTTTAGAAAGAGCAAAAGTCTTATGGGCATTAGTGTTGTTAACCACCAAAAAGTACTTTTCATCAAATATTTCCACAAACACATGATGAAGTATCTACAGGTGCATCATCATGATACAAAAGTAAGGAATTGTTTTACCATGAATCTAGGCAATTTTTTGGATTTTTTCCTGCAAATGGCATTGACCTGTTGGTAGTAAGCCTTATTAATGGTTTTATTTTTTGGTAACTGCTCATGTTGTAGGCTGAACCTATAATGTTAAAATTAAAGAGACCAGTTAGCCAAACCTTCATATCTGACTAAACTTGTAGAGCATTTTTGTTTTGGTAATCCAGAATGCCTTCACTGAAACAGCTGCAGCTTAGTTTTCATCTCATACACCCATTCTTCATTTGTAATGTTGTTTCAATACTGCATCGTTGTTGATTTCATTTAGTGACTCCTGAACAACTTCCATTTAAAAGTGTTTTGCTCAAAATTCAACATAATGCATAAAAAGAAATAACATATCCAAAACATTTTACTTCATGAGCCAATTAGTGGTATGCCATCGCCATCAGTAACTTCTCTGGTTATGATTCGGCAAATTTTAATAACTTATTTAACTGTTGACCAACAACTGTTGAGGGCTAGGGCGTCCAAGAAACACTCATCTTCTTCAACATCTTCATGACGAATTTGGAAATACTTGCACTACTTACAACCCTAATTTTATTCATAGCAGACTCAACAAAATCATTCTTCAACAATTCTAATATTCCGTTACATTTTATTCTTTCCATAGTAAAATTCTCTGATCCATTTCTCAAACAAAACAAAAATATCACTCACATCAAACACCCACAACCTTCTTCACAACTGAAGATATACTAACAATCCTTTTAGGTTACTACTGAACAAAAGTGTTTAAGGCATATTTTATAACTATAAAAAATTGCACAAATCCTACTAACACAAGCCACAAAATATCAATTTCAATTTCCATTATTTTTGTATCACATTTCTTACTGACAAACATAAGAAACAAAATAGGATGAATGAAATTGTATAGGCTATCTTGAAAAGAAGCAAACTATAGACTTACTGTAAAAAGCAAAATATAAACATTGTTTCTTATTATACAAATAACACTTTTAATAAAGTTAATTTTAAATAAGGGCCCAACTTTAACATTACCTTTTGGTTTTAAGCTTTGACCAATTTTTTGTTTGGGTTTAGACAATTCAAGACTCTTGCTAGCAGTTAGCACTTTCGAGGAATCTTCCTAGAAATAATTCAAAATAAAATGTATTAGATTTGATGAAATTAAAGTTATTATTTTATACACTTTTGTCCTAGGTGTGTGTGTGTGTAATAATCAACACAACTGAAGTTAATCAAACACAAGAATTATTATTTATTAATTTTTATTCATACACAAGAGTATTGAATTAGACTTGAACCTTAGACTTTACATTTATTTGAAAAAATTATGTTATAAAATATATTGCTATAAAATAAATCTTACAAAATGAATATAGTAAATAGAAATGGATTCTACTTTTTGTGTGTCAACATATCATTTGAATGCAATAAATAGAGATTTTGGTTATATTGTTTTGTTTTAAGAAATTTATAAAATAGTTATTATTTTTACGCTTAAATTTAGACAAACTTATTGATATTCAGTAACCTATAAAGCCGATTTATATCATATAATTAGCAGTGGCTGTAGTTATTTTTCATTAACTCTAAGTAGAAGTTGGAATTCATGAATACAGATCTTCATTTAATTTAAAAGCTTATTAGAATTATATTGGGGGATGTGATTATCCAAAAGCATTCAAATAAATAAATAGAATAAAAACCACACTTTGGCAATTTATGAAATTTCCACAAAATTTCCCCATTGAAAAAGTGACAATTTAAATTAATTTTTTTTATAACGAGTTTTCTTGACATTCCTATCTACTGATATCACAGCAAAGCGCGACAGGTAAGTTAGTTAGAATATAATTTTGTAGGCAATAACAACTAAACATTTATGACAATATATTTTTCAATTAAACTGATCTGTTAAAATATTACTTCCTGTTAAATTTGAAAAAAACTAATACTTAAAATATTAGTTTTAGATTATAAAATATTCAAATTTCTACTACTTGTCTATTTTGAATACATATACTTTTTAAAGTACAGTAAACTACCGATTATCCGTGGAATAGGGTGGTCCGGCAACGCCGGATAACGAATTCCCCGGATAATCCGCTATGAACAAAGAATACGCAAAACGATCGATAATCGTTTATTATGCCATAAGTTTACAAAAATAATGACCCCGGTTAATGCAACTCACAAATAATCTTCAGAGGACAAAATAATATAGAAAATAATTTAAAATGTCGATGTATTTGGCGGATTATAACATGTACATTTATATATCTAACTATTTACAATACGTACATAAGTATATATGTATGTACATATCTAACTTCCTTTACACATAATACTTTCACTTTCGTCTGTTTTTTTGTGAGCATTGATTTAGCTTTATTGTGCGATCTACCTTTCTTGAGAACCATTTTGTCGCACAGTGTCTACTTGTGTAACAAAACCATAAAGATCGATAATGTATATGACAGACATGGATAATGCATATGTCACGTCCTAGACTATTTATAGCCGAGATTAGCTGACATTTGTTTACAATCTTATGATACACATTAGGTTTTCGGACGTCCAAGCATTTTGCCATTGTCTCTTATATACAGTAGTCTGCTTGCTCCTTTTATTTCGCTGGCCCGCGTCAGGATGCTTCCTTTTCAATGTAAAAATTAGTACGTACATATATACATATCTATTCCCTTCATCTTAACTTCTATTAAGCCTTATATGTATTTACGTCGTAATTCACCATTTGGAAATTTAAACACATAAATCTGATTGGAACAAAAATTGGATATTTGTAAAACAATGGCAGACCCCGGATAATCCGCAAAACCGGTTAATCCGCCCACGGATAATCGGGAGTTTACTGTATTTTGTAAAGTACAAAATTAGTTCCGTTGTGCAAAGATTTTACTACATAACATGAAACTTTTAAAATATATTATAATTTCTTAAGCCACAATGGTTTTCAAACATCTATATAGTCTAAACTAATATACAAAAGATTTAATACAAGAAGACTGGATTAAAATATAGTATTATTTAATGGGTAAAGTTTTAATTTGTTTCTGATAAATTTTTCCCTCAATTTCAGTTTTTCAATATTATTTGCTTATAATCACACTTTCCGTTACTTATTATAACAATGAAGTGCTCTATTTATACAATGAAAAAATTAAAGTTGCAAAAATTATATAGAAAGAAATACCAGACTTTGACTATTTATAAATAATACAATCAATAATTACTTATAATCATATCTAATTAGTTTAGGCTAGTGAAATTATATTAAACTGTTGAACTAAATTTTAATTCTGAATTAAATCGAGAGAAAATTTTCATTTATATACAGAGACTAGCCAAAGTCTAAACTGTCATATTAAAACTTATGTAACAGTAAAATATATTTACAGGTTATGTTGCTGGGAAAATATATTTAATACTTAACATATTTAACCTTTCATTAAGAACATCATTATTAGAGTATGAGTGTATTAGAGTGCGTGGAAGTGTCTCTAGAGAGAATAGAAAAACAATACCTTTAATTGTTTTAGGCTACGGTCACACATCAGGCGTGTATCCAGCGACTTGCTTGGGGGGGGGGGGGATCTATATATATATATAGATTTTTTGGACTAGGAGACTGACAAGACTTACCTTGGTAAGAGTCCACACTGTAGTCTTGAGATAGAAACATATAAAAGCACTTAAACAATGATATATTTCAACCCCACAGTGGTCGTTGTCAATCAAAGAGAAAACACAAAAAGAAATATGAGAGAATGAAATAAAATAATTATCAAAAGACCACTGTGTGGTTGAAATATATCATTGTTTAAGTGCTTTTATATGTTTCTAACTCAAGACTACAGTGTGGACTCTTACCAAGGTAAGTCTGTCAGTCTCCTAGTCCAAAAAATCTAAATAATCTTTACCAACCAAAACTAACCTATAAATGTATATATATATATATATATATATATATATATATATATATATATATATATACATATATATATATATAAAATATATGTGTGCGTGTGTGTGTGTGTGTGTGAGCACACGTGCGTGTATGTAAAAACATAGAACAGAAAAAGTTCTTTTTACGCTTGCTTTAGAAATCGGTAACGTGATTAAGATTCGTAGCAAATTAGACTTTTTAATAAATAATTATTCTAGTTTCGATAACTCTTATGGCTAGAGAATATTATTAATTTTATAATAAGCTATTATTATAAAAAATTTTATTAATTAATAGGGTCTATAAGTAGTTATTCCTCCAACACCAACAATTCCGGAGTCAAGTGCGAATATTACGCTTGCAAAATTACGTATTGAAACTCATATGTTCGAGACTAAGCTTCACTAGCGCTATCTGTTGTTAAAACTTTTAGATGTTTACGAGGGTATGCCGAGGGAACATGTCACATTTTCAAATTAAAAATTAAAATTTTATTTTTTATTTACAATAAAAGACAAATTAACTTAAGTAAATTAAGTTAAAATTCGAGCGTATTTATAAACATAGACTAGTATTCGATAAGTGATTCTATTTTTGTAATTATTCAAAGAGCATTACAATGTTACAAAATTATTATTATATTTATTACAGTTAGGATTTTATATTTGAGAATATATAATAACTTAATTATCGAAAAAAGTCCTAATTTAATAATATATTGTCGATTTTTAAACCAAAGTTCTTGAGGGTTGGGAGGGGGCAATCGCCTTCACATGTATTTGATTAAGATAGACCCTTAGTGTGAAAAGACGCTACATTTATAGGCAGGCTTTATTAAAAAAGTGGTGGCGACACTCACACTGTCATATTAGGCTTAAGTTCATTTCTAGCGCCAATTGGCGCTAATTAAATTTTGTTCCCAAAAAATTCAATAAAATCTTTGAATTGTGTGCATGGTAGAATTATTTCTATTTTACATGTATCTTTTGTGTCTATTTAACTTGTATGTTATTTTGACTGAAAAAATTTAGTTTCATAACAAGCCTATAATTTTAGACATTCAAGCCTGGGAATTTTTATATATATTTTTTTTTCCAGGTGAAAAACCTATTAAGGCTATCATCGCCTAACTAAAGTTTTATTTTAAATAATTATTTCAAAATAAAACTAACCAACTAAACAAAATAAAATAAAATAAATGTTTAATACTAATTGTAACTAAACGAAAGAAACTAGAATTATACATAATTTAAATATTATTAAATAGATTCAGGTGGCGTAAGAAAGCGATGACACGGTCGATAGCCGTGACATCGTCCCTTAAAACCCCCTTTAAACCACCTCGAAAATCGTAACGTACATACAAATCGTTTAACTCATCACAATCAAGCAGGATATGCTTGATTGTAATATTGCTTCTACAAAACGGACATAGTGGTGGATCCTCATGTCGCATCCATCCATGCGTTAACAAAGAGTGGCCGATGCGAAGTCGAGTAACCACCACTTCCTCCCTACGATTCGAACGAACAGATGTCCTCCATGGTCGGACGGTATTTTTGATGTCCCTCAGCTTGTTTCTATGTACATTTTGCTATTCTTCATTCCACACAGAGAATAGTATAGTTTTAACATTGCATACAAAATCTGATGCCATTACACGTTGTGTCGATGGTACCATACTTGTAGCTAATTTTGCTCCTTCATCTGCTTTAGTGTTTCCAAATATTCTGCAGTGACCAGGCACCCAGAGAAATGACACCTCGATACCCCGTAATTGGAGCCTGTGTATTGAGCACAAAATGTCTCCAACTAATGGGTTCTTAGTGTACATTTCCTGAATAGCCTGGAGAGCACTTTTGGAATCGGAGCATACAAGATATTTAGATGTTGCAGACGGAATTGATCTTAAAGCTTGGAAAACTGCATAAAGTTCTGCTGTAAAAACGCTACAGGCTGAGGGTAATCCATAAATGAAGGTTTGTCCTTCCATATAAAATGCACAACCTATCCCATTGTCCAGTTTTGAACCGTCTGTGAATATAGTCACAGTATATGGGTGAGTTAGTTGAATCTGAAAAAACTCCTGACGATAAATAACGTCAGGAGTATTGTGTTTTAAGTACCTGGACAAAGAGAAGTCAAATTTTGGCATTCGTATTACCCATGGAGGGATGTAGCATGATGATCGTTCGAATATAGGTGGAAGTTCTAAATTTAGATTGCTAAAAATACGCAATGTTCTTATTCCGAAGAGAGCAGTTGAACGTTGACGCTCATTGTAACGATCCTCGAGGTGGTTATCAAAAACTGCTTTGAATGCCGGATGTTTAGGTTTGCTTCGAAGACCAGTGTAATATGAAATCTGTAGCTTTTGACGTTGCACTGAGAGAGATGGTTCTCCAGTTTCAACTAGAAGGCTGGAGATTGGGCTTGATCTAGAAGCACCAGTTGAAAGTCTGAGACCAGCGTGATGAATTGAATCAAGGAGTTTCAAAACCGTAGGTCGAGCAGATGAATAGGCTATACAGCCGTAATCTATGCGCGATCTTACAACGGCGCGATAGAAGCGGAGCATACAGGTTCTGTCTGCTCCCCAATTTGTACCACTTAGAACTCTCAACATATCCAATATCTTGCTGCACCGGGTCCTCAAATCACGCACACGCGGACTCCATGAAAGTCTTTTATCTAATAAAAGACCCAAAAATCTCACACTATCCGCGGTCTGAAGTCGCGTACCATCAAGTTAAAGGATAGGTTCCTGGTGTTGCCTGCGACGACTAAATGCTATACACTGGGTCTTCGAAGCCGAAAACTTGAAGCCCGTAGATTTGGTCCATTCTTGCAATTTGTTAATGACTAATTGTAAGGACCTTTCCGCTGTTGCCATACTTCTAGCAGCCACATATATGCAAAAATCGTCTACAAACAGGGAACAGTGGACCGGTGACTGTACGTTTGAAGTGACGGTGTTAATGGCAACAGCAAACAGCGTCACACTCAAAACGCCACACTGACGTACACCATTCTCTAGTTCGCAACGATCAGAATATATGCCTCCTAGACGTACACGGAAAGTCCTGTTATTCAAATAATTTTCTATAAATGCAAGAATGTTACCTTGTATACCCATGATTTCAATACGTTCAAAATTCCTCTTCTCCATGCCATGTCATATGCCTTCTCGAGGTCGAAGAAAACAGCTACCAGTGTTTGTCGTAAGATGAAGGCATTCTGTATAGCTGACTCCAACAAAACCAATTGGTCAACTGATGAACGTCCTTGTCTGGAACCACACTGGACGTTAGTAAGAAGTTTGTTTGTTTCTAGATACCAGACAAGACGACGGTTGACCATCTTCTCCAGTAGTTTGCATAAGCAGCTGTCAGAGAGATGGGTCTGTAACTACTGGGATTAGTTTTGTCCTTTCCTTGTTTTAGAAGAGGAATTATAGTCGCTTCTAACCATGCATCGGGAAAACCGTGCTCCCCGAATATACGATTGTATATCCGAAGGAGAACTAGTTTTGCCGACTGTGGTAGATTTTTAACCATGGAGTATACAATAACGTCCGGGCCTGGAGCTGAATCCTTCGTTGACGAGAGAGCCGACTCTAGTTCATCGATAGAGAAATGGATATTCAAACACGTGTCTCCTGACAATCCAACGGCGAACGGTAAGGCTTCCTGTTTACATTTGTACACCTGGAAAGCGTCCTTGTATGCAGAAGATGAAGAATATTTTGAGAAAGATAACGGCAGCACATTGGCAATTTCCTCACTGTTCGTGGTCATAACTCCATCCGGATGCCTTAATGAAATTAAAGTCATCGGAACGGAAATGCCACAGACGGATCGTAATTTCTTCCATACTGTTGATGGAACTGTAGTTCTTGTAATAGTGCCAATATACTGGGACCATGATTCTCGTTTACTTTGCCTAAATATTCTCCGTGCTTTCGCACGGAAGATTTTATATATTTCCAGGTTTTCACTCGTTGGATGTCTCTTGAACTGGTTCAGAGCTTTTCTCCGTTGACGAAGGATCACAGTGCACTCATCATTCCACCACGGAACAGGTGGTCGCCGTGGTTTTGATGAGGTTTTCGGTATTGCCTTTTCGGCGGCATTCAAAATAGTTTTGGTAATTGAATTTACGATGTCATTAATTGGAGCCAGGTCTTCCACTTCCAGTGATTCTAGATCTTGTGAGAATTGTTCCCAGTTTGCTTTTTTCAAGATCCAACGGGGATGTCGATCACAACAGGGTGAGGAGTCATACAAAGAGATCTCAATTATGATATTCAAAGTCATTATAAAAACAGACAAAAAAGAGCTTATTGGTTAGCTGTTACATCTAATATATGTGAATGTTGGGGTGAGATAAACAAATAAAAGAAAGAAGCCTTAGGTGAGTGTTACATATCTATAAAATATTGCCTTATTGAATTTATTTGATAAGTATCAGAACTAAATAAAAGTACCCTATATGTATAAGATGTACTCTATATAACGTATTTGTACATTTACAGAAAAATAATTTACTCAACCGGACTGGCCACATTTGTGTCTTAGAAGCTAAAATATGTCGATTTAAAAAGTAGCAACTATACACACGGAGCATCCAGCTCTAAAAACTCATAGCCTTATAGAAGAGCAAATCTTCATTGTATTAAAAGGTTATTTCTTTGTGAATGTTTATTTTAGCAACTTGATTTTAAAATATAAACAGAGGAATAACAAAATTTCCAGAGGACCACTCACATTTAATTAAGTAGTGTGAGGTCTACTTGAACCATAAATAGTAAATAAATGAAATGACATCTAAACTATATGGACCCTTAAAATATAAATATAATTTGATACTTATCCTCAAACCTGGTTATATATTTGTAGCTATCTTCTCTTGTTGAATAGGTAAGCTCATCTAATTAAAAGAATTGATGGATAAAGGTGTCATTACATTTAAAACTAGGAGGTATTTAAGAGAAAAGTATACTCCATATGGCGACATTACCTCGATACATGTAGAAACTCAGTCATCTGCGTTATTACATTTGTGGTGTAACTCAACCACAAAAACACTTCATCAATGTTAACAGAGTTTAAAGGAGTGAAATAACCTATAAGAAGAGAGTTGCAATTGAATATCAAAAAGAAGATAGAAAGAAGAAAAGGTGTATCCACATGCTGTTGTAGGGAAATGCCCTACATGATTAACTAACAAGGAACTGAATCTTTACCAAAATCATTATTTCGGACCACAGTGCTGATGTTTTACCATCCGTTTTATATGGTTGACAGTATGTGACAAAAATTGGAACTCTCTGCAACAATAAATTGATGCAAGTGCAGAGATATTTAAAACATTGAGTGTTGAATATAATCAGCAGATCACCACATAATATATTTTGTACAGACAGTAGAAAATAGAGTTTGTATGACTGTACCAAACAGAGAAGTTGTATGGATATCAAAATCTGCATGAATTATATAAGATTCCTTTGGGTTTTTTTCATAAAGGCATCTAGGAAAAAATCAAATAGCTATGAAATTTTGATTACATTGGTAGTTTAATACATTAGTTGGCCCTTAGAAAATAGCCATGCATCCCTTTCTTTTCTCTATATGTATGTCATTTGGTGGGTGTCAGAGGTTGTTACTGATTGGATATTTAATAGTAATTATATTGCCAATTCTATCTGCAAAGGTAGCTATAATTTCAGATCCTATGGTGCATATTTCTATTTGTAGCTGTATCTGAATTCTGAGTAATTTCTCCTTTTGTAGCTTTTACATTGACGAGCATGACTTCTTAGAACATTGGTAAATGAACTGGGAGGTATTCTTTTTAGCCTTTGAATAGCTTCTAGGTGAATTACAGTAAATACTAGCAGAACTTTAGAAAGCTACAGACAGGCAGAAATGAAGTATTAAAGTTGTTTGTTATAGTCTTCTTGAATTCCCAGATTAAAACTATAATTACAGTAATTACTGCATAACTGAGTACTTTTAAACTTACTTGCTCATGCGTTACCAAACAATTGTTTCATTTACAAAACTGACCTTCTGTAAAACGAAGGTTAGCTCCATAAATGAAACAATTGTTTCAAAATACATCAGCAAAGTAAGTTCAAAAGTATTTACTTAGTTGAGCAATAATTACTGTACAAACTATTATTAAAATAATATCGAACATCAACTTACAACAAAAAATATATTTTGTCATACACACTTCAAGTCCTCATCATCATTATTTACATTTACTGAAGATGACCATGTATAAGGAAATAAATTATTGAATATAAGTTGGTGTTCATTAGTACATAATCATTATTCCTTCTCATGAGTTAGGTAAAGTTTTGGTAAAAAAGAATAGTTAAACCCACTAGTTTCAAGCTCATCAAATTTGATCAAACCAATATGGTTGAAATGACAACAACAAATATCATAGAATATTTTGTTGTTGTTAATTTTTATTTTGAGGAAATTAATTACACATAGTCAGAACTAGCTACAAGGATACAAGTTTTTTGATAATCACAGGTTATTTATTATTATTTTTGTTCTGGACATTACCTATATAGGAAAGAATTGGTTTGCGTCTTATCCTATACAGAATTGAATTTTATGGTGTACTTCAATTGCCTTTGCAACATCTACGGCATTACCAGAGTATAAGTCTTAATCTGTAGGATAGTTCAAGTTGTGAAGGCCTGCAGCAACTGCAGCACAGTTGAAAACATGATGTGGTGTAAGTTCTTCATCGAGATAGTTACCACAGTTTTTATGGTTTTTAGTCGCATCTGTTAAAGTTTTCATGTTTTTATAATGTGTTTGTTCTTAGTCTGATGAGAATCGCAGCTGTTTCCAGTCAATGTTGAGATGAGTTGATTATAGGCTTTGATTCTTGAGGGGGCAATTAATTTTAATTTTTAGGAAAGAACTAAACTATTTAAAAATATGTCTACAAGTATTTGTTTAAAAAAATAATTAAATGCATAATTATTACAAATTTTAATGTATTTACCTCGACCATGAGTTTCAGCAACTCATTCAATCTGTTTATTGTATCTGCTTTTTTATTGTTACTGTCATCACTTGAAGAACCATCCTGTTTGGAAAACAACACACTGGTGTTTCCAATAGTTCTCAGTTGGGTCCCACTAAAAAAAGCACATAATTTTTTAAAATAACTAAAATAACATCCAAATCATACTAAATTTTATCGATCTCAATTTTACAAAAACAATATAACATTTTGATCATGAAAAAATAAGCATATCCATTTTATAGAATGCGAGAACAACATTTGATGTTTAAATAAAAGTTCACCAATTGATAGGTCTTTATTTTGTTCCTAAGGTGCTAAACTTACACATATTTTAAAATCAGCAATATCTGAATGAAAGAAAAAACTAACTTCCTTATGTAATGAAAAAAAACTAAGTATGCTGTTATTCAGCATAATAATATACTCCATATTATAACTCTAAGATACCCTGGAGCCAATCCTTTGCCCTGAAGAACTAAGTATCCCTCATCATTTAATAAACATGCTTGAGTATTTTCATAGATCAAAAAGTTCCAAGAGTCCATAATAATGTTACCTACAGATATGGAGAAGATTACTATCAGTGGTGTACCCTGATCACTCTTGTAATTCTTTAAATGAACGCTTTGGATCTTATGAGGAAACTATCATATCCTTACAATATGATCTAAAATTTTGTACAAAAGTTGATTTCTCTTTTATTAAATATATATTTATTACTTTTAGTATCACTTGGCAAAGAAACTAATACTTACTGATATTTTTCAACAGACGCGTTTTGCACTAGATAAATGCATTGTTCAATGCTGTGAGTCTCTGAGTCTTGTCCATGACTCACAGTATTGAGCATTGATCTGGTGTGAAACGTGTTTGCTGCAGACATCAGTGAATAATGTTTTTTTTGCCAAGTTATACTAAAAGTACTAATTTTATGAACAACAAAAAACTGCAAAAAAATTACTATTTATTAGAAATATACTGTGGTTGAATTTAATAATAAATACACAAAAACCTCTTAACCACAAACTTTCTTTATTTTACCCTTATGCACATTTCAGTTACCAAGTAACCATCCTCAGAGGGATAACATACAAAGACTGAGTCTTACAGTCTTTGTATGTTATCCCTCTAAGGATGGTTCATAGGGGTAAAATAAAGAAAGTTTGTGGTTAAGAGGTTTTTGTGTATTTATTATTGCAAAAAAATTGTTTTTTACAAAGAAGAATTATGTCATTAGAAGTTGTAGAATGAAAATTTTTGAGTAGACAAAGAAAAAGATGTTGGGTATAAAAATAAAAGTTAGGAGATTGGCAATGTCCAAACCCTCCAATAGCAAGAGGGCGATTGTTCTCCAGTTTGTCTAATTTCAGTAAAAGTCTACATCTTTTGTCTTATACTTGTATTTACTATAATTAAATGATACTTAACTAAGTAAATACGTAAGGACTTACTTGCTGACGCGTTTTGAAACAATCGTTCCTTTTACAAAGCAAAGCCTCTACTGGCGGCAACCCCCCTAAGTACAAAGGTTGTCGGTGTGAGATAAATGAGTGTAGAGGGAGTGGGTTAAGTTGGTTGTGTGCAATGTAATGGACCAGGGTGTTGGCTTTAAAATGTGTGCGGTCATTTAATATGTTTTCTTCATCTGTTGCGTAGTGTTTGTATATTTCGTATTTTTCTTAAGTTGTTAGTTTTTTACTTTGTTTTAATATGTGGAGAATGTTTAAATTAATATGTATGTCTGTGTGTGTTGTCTGTTTTTTAGGTGGGTTGCATAGCTGGATTTTGGGTTTATGTGGGGTCTTTGGGTGATGTATTCTTCGAAGCATGTGTAGAATGATCTACCAGTTAGGCCGATATAATAGCTGGGACACTCGTTACATGTTATTGTAATGCAATTGTTTCAAAACGCATCAACAAGTAAGCCCTTACGTATTCACTTAGTTAAGTATCATTTAATTATAGTTTAATCAGTGAATTCAAGATGATTACAACAAGCAACTTTTGTATACCTGTTGTTGTTTTATATTGTATTATTTTCTTCTCAACATAATTACGTCAAACAATTAAAATTAATATTTATTTGTAAGTTGTGTATAAAAACTCTTATTTTTCTATCCCTTTGAATTCAAGGCTATAATATACCATTGGCAGAAAAGCTTGAAAAAGTACCAAGGTGACAAAACATATGCTTAACTTCCCAGGATACTATATCATCCCAGGTGGCATATTGTCACTTTTTTTTACCTGAACTACCCATTAAATTTTGGGCATGTATTTGGAGAAAGTAGGAATAATAGAAAAACATTTAAGATACGTTTTTGAAGTTAAAAAACAAAATCAAATTGGGCATAAATCAAGGGACAAAGATTTGCTGATTGAAAAAGCCTTGTCAGTATATGTTGAGTAATTCAAAAATTTGCCAGTTCTGGGTTTTCTCACTGGCTGTTAATGAAATAATTATTGAAATTTAAAATTTCCTAAAATAATAAATTATGTTATAAAAAATCTGTTTTCCAACCAATAACCACTCTGGTAAAAAAATCATAAAACTAGGAGTTTTATACCATAAGGTTTAAAAGTGAATATTTTTCAGCCTTAAATAAAAATTAATCGCTTTAAATTAGTTAATAAATATTCGAACTTTAAATTTTGTAAATTTGTGAAAACTTACTGAGACAGAATGATTTGATCACTATGTGGCGATTTTCATCAATGTCTTCTGCTTGGAGATGTCAGGACAAGCAGTGACAGTTCTAAAGGCATGCTTTCAATAGCATCAAGAGTATGTGTGATTTGTATTGCGTCTGTTCGTTTAATATGTTTGTACTTTGTGTTTTTGTGTGTCTGTAAATTTTATATTGTTCTAGTGTGTTGAGATCTGGTCTTTTTTTTGTTGATGTGTAGAATTTTTAGGTTATGGTAAATGTCTGTAAATTTGTGTCCTGTTTCTTTTATGTGATTGTAAAATACTGAGTTAGTGTTCTGTTGATGTTCCTCGACTCTTTGTTTAAAGCTGCAACCTATTTGTCCAATATAGAATTTGTTGCATTTGTCAGTTTAGTTTGTCTACGCTTGGTTCTTGTAGTTTATCTTTGTTGTTGGTGTCGTGTTGTATTTTGTATTGTAACTTGTTATTAGTTTTGTATGCTATTTTGTATCCTGTTTTTTGAAATTTGCGGGCTTTTTATTTGTTGTGTTATTTATGTATGGTATTGTGATGTATTTATTTTCCCTGCCTGTAGTGTTAATTTTAGTTTTTCTTTGTATATTGTGCCATAGTTTATAGATTATTGTGGTGCTGTATCCATTTGTGAATGCTAAATATTTAATGGTGTCTAGTTCTTTGTTTATGTTTTCTGTGGTCATTGGAACTTCTTTAAGTCTATGAAGCATGGATCTGAAGGCAGCTTCTAGCAGATCCAATGATATCCCTCGACATAACAAATATGTACACCAAAATACCTGTATCCGAAACTCTCAACATACCAAGAACCCACATTACCGAAATGCTAAACATCCTTCAAACCATTTACAAAGAAAACTATTTCACCCACAACTCAAATTTCTATTCACAATCAGATGACCTACCCATGATGGTAAGTCCTATCAGTAGTGTTCTAAGGGAAATTTTCCTACAACACATAGGAAACACTAAGATACTCACAAGCAATACACATCCACACAAAATCATTTACTGGCACAGATACGTTGATGAAATAATAACACTATAAAGAGGCAACACCTGACAATGTGAAAAACTCCTCACCTATACTAATAAAATATGACCAAAACTCTACTTCACCCCAGAGGTTGAAACCAACCGATCCCTAAACTTCCTCGACCTAACCATAACAAAAAGGCACACACAAAATACAGCTTCAACATTTACAGGAAACCCACAATGACAGATACACTTATCCACAACACCTCAAATCACTATATCCAACACAAACACGCTGCCTTCAGATCCATGCTCCATAGACTTATAGAAGTTCCAATGACCACAGAAAACAAAGAACTAGACACCATTAAATATTTATCATAAACAAATGGATAGAACACCTCAATAATAGACAAACACAATATAAAAAAAAGCACTAAAACTAACACTACAGACAGGGAAAACAAATACATCACAATATACATTAACAAAACAACAAATAAAATAATCCACAAATTTCATAAAACACGATACAAAAAACCATACAAAACTAATAAGTTACAATACAAAATACAACATGACACCAACAAGAAAGATAAACTACAAGCACCAGGCGTATACAAACTAAACTGAGACCAATTCTATATTGGACAAACAGGTCACAGCTTTAAACAAAGAGTTGAGGAACACAAACAGAACACCAACTCAGTATTCTACAATCACATAAAAGAAACAGTACACAAATACACAGACATTTACCATAACCTATAAATGCTACACATCAACAAAAAAAGACCACATCTCAACATACTAGAACAATATGAAATTTACAGACACACAAAAACTCAAAGTACAAACATAATAAACAAACAAACGCAATACAAGTCACACATACTTTTTGATACTATCGAAAACCTGCCTTTAGAACTGTCACCTCTTGACCCGACATCTCCAAGCAGAAGACACTGATGAAGATCGCCATATAGCAATCTAAAATGTTCTGTCTCAGTAAGTTTTCACAAATTTACAAAATTTAAAGTTGGGATAGCAATAAACTAATGTTAAAGGGATTAGATAAGATTCACCGAACGTAGTGGATTAAAAAATTCAAGAGTTGAATAAAAAATTGTGTAAACATAGAAAAAGATTTTTTACAAATTTATAAAGAAAGGATAAACAAATTACAAAATAATTTATGATCCAACAGTGAAGTCAATGCAAAGAACATTAGGCTTTCTGGTGAAAACACACCTAGTTGATTTGCAAGTGAGAACAAATTCGGGAATCTGACATTTTTAGTAATTCAGTACGAATTGGTGAAGGTCCTAGATTAGGCGGCTGTCACTATATTTACAAAATAAAACTTCGGAAACCAGACAAAAGATTAATAGACTAGCATTAACTTCAATATATAGAAAAATTTGCTATTGCAAGAAATAAAGACATAGCAAGGTGAGAACGAAGAAATTCTCAATACACCTGCCAATGTACTAGGAATTCTTGAATTTGTATTATAAAGCTAGGAAAAAAGTAGAAATTATTGTTCGTTCTTTAAAAAAAGGTAATTTAATAATCATAATTATTTGAAAATTCTTTATAGTAATTTTTCAACTTTTACCCATAAAATTTGTGTTTGGTAACATAAAATTATACTAAAAACACTTGTAAATATGTTACAACTTGCCTATAGTAGTACTTACTTATATTTGTTGAGGCCCGTCGTTTTGGGAGATGTGTTGTCAACTCAGACCTTAATTCGGAGCATAACCAAATGTTTCGGTCTGAGTTGACAATGGTACACATTTCTAAACAGCTGTCCTTAAAAAATATAAGTAAGTGCTAATATAGGCAAGTTGTAACATATTTACAGGTGTTTTTAGTGAAAACTAGTAGGTCCTATGAAGATGGTTTCAACAAATATAAAATTATACTTATTAATTTGTACAATCATACAAGCAATTTTATAATATTATACAACTAAAAAACGAAGTTCTCACAGAGTACATGAAACCAAAATTTGATTGTTGAAATTTGTAAAATGTATAACTATATTGGACAAGTTATTCTCATTCCACTATTGTTTCGGCTCTTTCCTCCTTATAGACTACTGTATAATGCCTATTTTTACAATTTAAAAACTTTACTGAAACAACTGACTTGTCAATATTTCTTAGCAGACACATCGAAAATCAGTTCAGGACAATGTTGAATGCTTTAAGATACTATCTATTTGTACAATTTTATGATAACAAACAAAAAAGTAATTATCTACATTTTTTAAAAAATACAGTACACCTGTAACTTTCAAAAGCCCTTGCAAAAATTGTTATAAATTATGTCACAATGTGGAGCATTTAAAAAAAAGAAACTTTAATCTTCAACTTTAAAAATTAATATAAATTGGTACTCAACTTAGGCAGACGAAACAAAGTTCTGAAATATTCAATGATTTAAGAAGTTAATTAGTTCTTTAGTTGTGTGGTCTATATATTACTCTGGAAAAATTACTCTGTGAGGAAAAATTTCTTTCTCTAGTGCCATACTCATTTTGGTAGGTAATTTGAGTAAAACATAATGATTTATTTTTATCATAAATTTATCGTTAGTCAAAGATCTAGTTTAGGTCTGAGAACGAAAAACAAGATGCATTGTGACAAAGAAACAATACCATTGAAAGAGTTTATCCAATTTCTCTTTCATTTATTAAAAAAAAAATAATTGCTAGAAATAGCACCATTGAATGAAAATAATTATAGCCATTACTGCAATAATTAAAAAAAACGTTAGGTTATAAATGTAAGACTGCTAAGTAGTGGTTAACAAGAAATATTGTATTAATTCAAGAAAGTATTTAGGTTTCTGTAAATGTAGAAACTGACTAATTATACATAATGGTGAACCACAAGAAACTACAAAAGTAAAGGAAATAGACAATTAAAAAAAAAAAACTTTAAAGGTTAACACATAAGGTAACGGTGGGTAAGAGTACGCGGGCGGTTAAGAGTACGCAGGTAAATTTCATGGTGTTGGCAACACTGCACGGAATGTCTGTTGTGACGTTTTAGTAAGCCTACAGCAGCAGTAGAAGAAGCGGTATTGTCATTTATCAGCTCCTCTTTGTTGGCAAAATACAAGGTAAAATACAGTTTTCTTACTTTTTTATCTAATTTTTAGGATATAAAACTTTAAGTTTTTTTAGTACATAAAGTACATAAATATTGTTTAAACCTATATTAAATGAAAGTGCATTTCATTGGCAATAACATCCAGCCATTAGTAATTCTTTGTTTGTAACCTGCTGGCATCTAGTGACAAGTCTGAGAAATACTACTAGGGAGGCCAAAAGTACGCAACAACTTTTAACTGCGTACTCTTGGCCTCCCTCTCTTGCTTTTTTAATACCAAGAAAAACCTAATGAATGTAGAATTCTATTTACATTTTCAAATGCATATTATTTTTTTTTCAGTAACCTTTTTCGGCACAATGGCGCCTTATAAACGGAAATCAGAGAGAGCTCTTATTTCTAATGAAACAATTGAAGAGGCTAAACGGAAATTAGAAGCAGGGAAGAGTAAAAGAGAAGTGGCCAGAGAACTGGGGATTAACGAGTGTACCTTGAGGAAAAGGTTGAAAGCGGTAAGTTGGTATTTAAGAGTTCACATTTCTGTCTTGTCAAGTCACCCATATTTATCTCAAATCATGTAGGTCCAATTATGATGAAATCTCTTCTCTTTGCATTTCCTCCCATAAATTACGAGTTTTGCAGGCTGCTGAATCTCTGAGCAATGAACAATAATGTATAAAGAAATTCAGCCTATATTTTTTAGAAATCATTTTGTTGTAATTTTTATTTTACTAATAATAGTCCTACATACACGTTTTTTTTGTTATTTTTTGCAGGGTACCATCCCAGTATCGCTAGGACGTTTCAAACGAGCTTTGACGGATGAAATGGAACGAGAGCTGGCTCAGCATTGCAGAGACTTTGATTGTAGGTTTTATGGATTAACAAGAAAACATTTGATGAAACTTGCATTTGACTACGCTGAAATGAATGGAGTATCTAACAGATTTAACAAAGAGAAGAAAATGGCCGGTAAAGATTGGTTGAAGGGTTTCTGTAAAAGGAATAAGTTATCTGTTAGGTCCCCAGAGCAGTGTAGTATGGCTAGAGCAATTGGTTTCAATAAGGCCCAAGTTACAAGGTTTTATAATAATTTAAAAGAGTGTTGTCTTGATAAAAAATTTTCTACTCATAGGAAATTTAATATGGATGAGACAGGCTTGTCGACTGTTCCAAAAAGAACTCCGAAGGTACTGACTCCCACTGGTAAAAAAACTGTTTGTAAAATTTCTAGTGCAGAAAGAGGGGATACCATCACTGCAGTTTGCTGCATGAGCACAACAGGAATTTTTGTACCACCAGCATTGATTTTTCCTAGAAAAAGAATGAATCACCTATTGTTCAAAAATGCTCCTTCGGGAACTTTGGGTCTAGTAACTGAGACAGGTTATATGAACTCCGACTTATTTCTCGATTGGTTAAAACATTTTGTTCACCACGTAAAGCCATCTGCCGAAGATCCTATTTTGCTGATAGCAGATAATCATTCTACGCATTGTTCACTTCCTGCTATTTTATTCTGCCGAGAGAATAATATCACATTTTTAACTCTTCCACCTCACGCGAGCCATGTCATCCAGCCTTTAGATAAAGGATTCTTTGCACCTCTGAAAGCAGCTTATGCAGCTGAAGCTGAGAAATTTCTTGTGCAAAATCCAGGAGAGGTAATAAGGCTTACCGACGTAGCAGGAATTTTCAAAGAAGCCTACATCGCTACAGCAAGAGTCAAGCTTGCCGAAAAATCTTTCAAATTAACAGGAATCGAACCATTTAATCCGGATGTAATAGATGAGGAACTATTTGCCCCGTCATTAGTGACTGATAAACCACCTAAAGGAGTAAACGAAGGAACAGACAGCTCTTTACCAAATCAGTCTAATAACTCCCCTGCAAAAACTTCAAACAATATAATGGTGAATGTTCAATCTATTCTACCACTTCCAAAAATTAAAGCAAAAGAAACTGAAAATAAAAAAAAGAAGAGGTCATCACAAAAGTCAGAAATACTAACGTCATCGCCTTTTAAAAGACTTTTGGAAGAGAAAGAAAGAGAAAAAAAGGAATTAGAGAAGGTAAAAGCAGAAAGAACTCTTAAAAAGACAGAGAGAGAAAGCGAGAAAGATATTAGGAATACAAAAAAAAAAAACCAATGCACATAAAAAACTAAACTTCGGAAATAAATACACAAGCCCATCTACAAGTTCAGGACAAGCAAACCTACCCGAAGAAGACGATGTTGACCCAACAATTTGCCCAGGATGTGGAAATTCGTATTCTGAGAACTGGGTACAATGTGGTATCTGCAAGGAATGGTGGCACGAAGATTGCTCGGCTTATGAAGGTAGTGGGCCATTTGTTTGTGATCACTGTTAGTGCGTACTTTTAACCACCCTACTTGCGTACTCTTACCCTCTCAGTAGGACAAGAGTACGCACTTGACAATTTTTTAAAATTTATTTTTCATTTTGATGTGTTTATTGCTAAGTAAGTGAAATTTATAAGAATGTTACATATATAAATAAAGAATATTTTACAAAATGTTGAAGTCTGTATATTTTTTATTTACGCAGATATTCGTAAAAAATCATTAGGTGCGTACTCTTACCCTCCCTTCCCATACATACTAAAAACATATATAAAAATAATTGTATTTTAGAAGAAACTAAATATGAAATTTTAAATGTTTTTGATGAAATCAATCATCAGAAATGGTTTGTCTAAAAGACATGGTACAATATTCTAGTAAGCAAAAATGCAGATAATTACTGTGAAATTTATGCATCACTTTCGGTGAAACCAGGAAAACTTACTTCTTCTGCTGGTAGTACAACAGAAGAAACTGATGTGTATTTAGAGAGCATGGAAATTCTCAAGAGAAGGATGATATTAATTACAATTTACAAGTAAAACTTAGAAAGCACTAAAGCAAAATGATGAACCAATGAATGAATATCTAAATAATATATGGCAATTTATCTAAGATAAAAGATAAACTGATTGTTGATTGGGACGTGAAAAATTTTCCACTTCTAAAATTGATATGTAAAAAGAAGTAATTACTTCTAAAGAAAGACGGACAATTGAAGTGATAAAGAAAGTAGAACAAATAAAAGGAGAGGCAAGCCATTTAACTATAGCTTTACTTATTACACTTTTGCTATTACTTGCGACCAGATTTTTTGTTAACTAAAGGTTGTTAAATTACTTACACTTGGAGGAAACGTTTTAGTCTTACGACTTCTTCATCCTCATATTTTTGCCACTAGGAATGCTGCAGTTGTGCTTTCTAGGTACCATTTTTTGAAAGTTAGAATTGATGTGATCGAAGAGTATGTGTTATCTGTGCCGTGTTTGTTTATTTAGGATGTCATTTCTATGTGTGTTGCTATGTCTATATATTTCATACCATGGCCTTTGTTGCATCTGTGGAGGATGCTCATGTAATTTTACATACTTTTGCATGAGTGTTTAGTGTCCATGAGGTGATTTGCAAAGGCGGATTCAATAGTAGTGTACAGTGCGCTTTTGTGTTGTTTATATCTTTTCTTTCGGCAAAAGATCTGCTTGTTGGTCGAATATAGAGCTTATTGCAGTTGTTGCATTTTAGTTTGTATACTCCTGGGTTATTGTATGTGTTGGTATTGTTAATAATGCTTTGTCTGATAGCAGTTTGGCTTTTATTTGTTGTTCTGTAAGCTACATTGTATCCTGCTCTTTTGAATTGGTGTGCTATTTTATTTGTGAGTTTGTTTATGTATGTGAGGGTGATGAATTTGTTTGTGTTTGTGTTTTTGTTGTTACTGTTCTTGTTGAGAAGAAGTCGTAAGACGAAAACGTTACCTCCAATTGTAAGTTAACAATTCAAGAACCTTTAGTTAACAAAAAGTCTGGTCGCAAGTAATAGCAAAAGTGTAATAAGTAATTAACAACCAGCTCGTCATGAACAACAACAAGATTTCGATATATAGTTTTACGTAGGTGTCACCTTCCAAATGGTTCAAGAGAAGAGAAGCATATATTGTTTTTGCTGTTCACAACAATTATATACAAATTTGGACATACAAAGAGGACATTGTATGACTGGTCGAAACTAAACCCTAGGGATTTGTGTATGAACTCCTGATATTCACTTGAACAAGTTTGAAAATGAAAACCCCCTATCACACAAGACTTGTTCTAGCAGCAAGTTTTCGCTGCAAGATCCAGCAACTCTAGTTGCTAGTTCTCCAGCATGCTAGAAGTCGCCAGATTGAGCTGGTGAGCTTGCTCCAGTCTGCTGTTGTGATTGCAATTGTTCTGTTGAATCAGAATGGGAGTGCACTATGCATGCTTAGAACTGTTGCACTCTCTGAACGATGCATGATTAGAACTGTTGCACTCTCTGAACGATGCATAAAGAAAGAAAAGGAGGAAATGAGTTAAGCAATGGATTGAAAGAAGGGATTTGTTGGGAGCTTTATCATATCTTATTTGTGAACTTGCAGCAGACCCAAATTCATATCTGAATATGCTGATGTTAACAGAATTAAAATTTTACAACCTCTTTGAATTGGTAACACCACTGATACAAAAAAAGCAACATGATAGCAACAGGAGCCAAGCAATACATTGTAAAACTAAACTAGAAATAAATTTGAGATTCTTGACAACTGGTGCCATTAAAGTCGGTAGAATAACTCTTTTGAGTGCTTCACAACAGAATATAAAAAATTCCCCCCCCCCCAAAGTTCTGGGTGCAATTTATAATGTCTTACAGCCTTTTATCTAGGTAATATTGATTTATTTATATTACATGTATGTATATTTATCACTTTTAATGAAGTTGTCAAAAGGCTAATACACTCCTAATTATTTATAGAAAAAACAGAGGAAACTATCATAAACATATTTTTGTTCTGAAAAATCAATTCTTTAGAACAAAAGAAAGGAATCTGTTCCTTTGTTCTGATGAAGTGATTTTTCAAAACAGAAAATATGTTTGTTATAACTTCACACCTTTTTTTATAAGTAATTAAGTGTGTGTGTTTATATATATATATATATATATATATATATATATATATATATATATATATATATATATATATATATATATAAATATACTTCATTATTGATATGATGTTTCAACAGCATATAAACAAAATTGTTTTTACAACTATTCTGTAATTATATAGGTGTAAAGATGATTACTTCGACATGTCCAATTAAAAAAAAATATTTATTTAAAAGTTATATAAAGTGGAAAATGTAACAGTGCTTATTAGTTGGTCTTATAAGTTATTATACGATAGTTTAAATAGCTAGACCCAGTACTAGAAAATTAAGAAATAAACTGCATTTGAAAAAAATAAGTGTCATAGAGAAATAAAATGTGTTATTTTACATTGTTTCATTTGAAGGTGAAGAACAAATATTTATTTTGTTCTTAAGTCATACTTTGTTCAATAAGTCATCGAATTCGTTGTGTAGTTCAAACTGAGTGTCTGTATCTGTAGTTTTTGTTCCTATTGGTTTGAAAAACAACGAGTACTAGCACTTCCTGGATTTGTATTTTGAAATAGGAGCAGGATGAGGTAGCTGCAGAGTCAATTAAATTCAGTCCCTCGGTGGCAATGAGGTTATTAAATGCAGCTGCAAAGTGGCATCACACGAAGTTGAGCAGCAATCTGCCTGCAATACTTTTCATAATCATCATCTGGATAAGAGCAGTCAAAATGGCAATAGTTTCAAGTTTATTTATATTTGTTTCAAATCTGGTGGGCTTCATTGATTTTTTAAACTTGTTCTTGGTTGGTGATTTCTGGTTGTGAAGAGTCTGCTGTGTTTTTTCAGATACATTTTCAATATAGTGTGCGTTCAGCTACATTGCGGACTTGAAACCTTCATCACACTGCAGCTGCTGATTGGTTGAAGATCAACATCTTTTTCTTGCAATGTATCCCTTGGAGCAGTAGTCTGTTTGGGAATCAATGGTTCATCTTGTAGAGTTAAATAAAATCCAACACAGTATACACAAAATTGCTATTTATTTATATAGGTATAGTGTGAACCATATAACCGTGTACTTTCCCTGGGATGTATTACCACTTCTAAAAACATGTTACATATTGATAATGTTCGATACATCCACAGCTTCTGCATCATATATGTCTAAACATATTTCAAGAAGGTTTGTTATTTAATACAGAAGCTAATTTATCATGAAACTATCTAATATCGAATGTCTCATTCAAGGCTGTGTTTTGACAATCCTTATCATCTTTGTAGGAAAGTATTTAAACTGTCCCTCTACCTTTCGTCTTACCTCCTGCGATCTTTCAAGGCAAGTGCATGGTTACGTGGTTCGCACTATACCACAAGGTCAGTTTGTTACAATATACAGTAATACCTCAACTGCTACCCGGTCTTACGCAATTCCCAAGTTACCCGGTTTTAAATCATGCTGTCCGAGTTACGCAGAAACTGACCTGTTCTGGAAGAAAATGCTGATGAGAAAGCACATCTATGCTGATTCTATAGCACATGAAGAGAAAATATTTCCAGGTTTTAAGGCCGCCAAAGACAGATTGGCTGTGATGGTTTGCGCAAATACAGCTGGTAACTGTAAGTTTCAACCTCTCATAGTTTATCGCTGAAAAAATCCAAGGGGATTAAAAAATATTTCTAAAGCTAGTTTGTGATTTGGAAGACAAATCAGAAGGCTTGGGTGACAGCTTCCCTTTTTGAGGGCTAGCTTGGTCATCATTTCATACCTTAAGTCGAATATTATTGTTGGTCTAAAAAATTCCTTTAAAAGTAATTCCTATTAATTCACAATTAATTCCTAATAAATACGGGGTATTACTGTAATTCCTTTTGCGTACCAAGAACTGATGAAGAATGGAAAACCATTCAGAAGGGTTTTGGACTGGTGTGGAACTTTCGCAGCTGCTGTGGAGCACTGGATGGTAAACACATTAGGATTATATGACAACATAACTTTTATTTCATGTACTTCAATTACAAAGAATTCTTCAGCATTGTTCTGTTTTCCAAGGTTGACGCTGAATGTTCACACTCATTGATCTTCGTAGTGATGGGAGAGTCAACGACAGTAGTTGTCCAGTGTTCTCAGTTAAACACAGTAATTGAAAACAGTCTCCTTGATTGGCCTATAAACATACTATATGTTGGTTATGATGTCTTTCCCCTTAGAAACAACCTTCTTACACCTTACAACCACAGACAAACTCTCTTCCTGGGAGAATTTTTAACTTCAGACTATCAAGAGCTCATTGAGTATCTGAAAATGCCTTTGGTATATTAGTTGCTAGGTTTCATATGTTTACTCAACTAATACATTTATCAGTAAATATAATAGAACAAGTTGCTAAAACTGCTTGTGCCTTCCAAAATTGATGTATATCAGCAAGATCTGGCAGATACATTCCATCAGGATCTGTTGAACCCAAGGACATCAACTCTGGTAAACTTTTTCCAGGGTTAATGACATAATGAGAACCACAACCCATGGTTGACTTAAAAAATGGTCAACTACAGACACGAAGTTAAGCGTACCTGGAGTAAGTATGACAGACCTTCAAGTACCTTGGCAACTCAAGAGCATCTCTCAAGAATCATCAGAGGTAAAAAAAAGTGCAAGGAGGTAAATGAAATTTAATAGGCGTGAACAAATTATTCCAATTAAAAACCTACTGTTTTTAGCTATGGGCTTTTAAAATGCTAAGACTTAAAAAAGTTAATATTCTAAAAATAAGAAGTTCGAAATAGACCTGTTTAACAACAAATTTGACAAACGTACGGTATTAATTTTCTACTTCTCAATACTTATATTTTTGTTATGATTTAACATTTTATTATTGTACAATTACACAATTTATTTAAGATACTAACCACAATTGAAGTAGATTCCTTGCCTAGAACCACCTTCTTCTAAACGCAATCAGCAAACTATGCCAATTTAGGTTTGTATATATCTTCAGTTCCTGCTCCACTTTTCTTTGATGATTTTACTTTATTTAATTCAAATCTATAAGAATCCTTAATGGATTTAATTTAACAATATCAATATTTCCAAACCCCTTCCTGTTCAAGTTCGGTAACTAGTTTTTGCCTCTTGTCCCGTTTTAAATAACCTTTGGACAAAACATCCTACAAATATGTATACTGTTTGTAAATTCTGTAGTATTTTACTTCAAGTATGACGTTTTGAAAAGGTTATCTATAAAACTTACACCAAACAATCAACAACACACGCCATGATGTGGTGTACTCAAGCCAAAGCGAGAACTGACAAGGCACTGCGGGTAATATCCTATCATGACAGAGTGATAAATGAATTTCATTGAGAAAATGGCAATCGAGTGCTAAATTTAAAAAAACCTAAGTCAAGATAGAGTGGCTGATATGAAGATGAGTATCTACCACCTTCCTTTACTTGTAACATGTATTCTACCATACATGTAGCTTCTTTAAATTTTCTTGAAGCTCTGGTTATTTAAAGTCTCCCAATTCCAGAAAAATATAATTTTCCATAGTTAAAACCTACGTACTGAACACACAAAATGTTTCCAATTAAAGAATTTTTAGAGAAAATCCTGAATAGGATTTTCGGAGTATAAATACCCAAACTCGTTATATGTACTCTAAATTATAGTTAACACGTTGAGTGCGAGAGGGGTATATGAACGCCTGTGCTCTACTAGCATCCGTGTCTTTAGCAGTTCAAGTACATCCCACTCCGTCTCTCAATTCATTGTTTCAGTGTGAGGTTAGCCATTGACGGAAAATTGTGTAGCTTGTCGGTTATTGTACCAGTCTTTGTGAGTATTTTGTTTTTTGTTCCACCATTGCTGTCAGATTAAGAACTGTGTTATCGTATTAGTGTTACTTGAAGTTTGTTATAGTAGTGTTTATTAGTTTTTGTACAATGAATATAGGTAATTAAGATGTATTATCGGAGAATGTCTACTTTGACAAATGTTGTTATAGTAGACATTCTTTAATAATTCATCCTTGTTATCCATATTTATTCTACAAAAACTGATAACAAACTCTAAGTAATACAAATGCGATAGGGGAACACAGTCCCCTATCAAAAAGCAATGGTGGAAAAAACAAAATGCACCGAAATGTTCACAAAGACTAGCACAATAACAGACAAGACATTTAATGTTTTCCAGTAACAACTAACCTCACAATGAATAAATGAATTGAGAGGGAGAGTGAGGCAAGAATGTCTACCGCCGCGGGCGCAAGTAGACTACAGGGGATGCTCGCCGCATTCAACATGTTAAACTTTTTAAAGTGGCAATGAATTATAGCCTTATGAATTAAGTTATAAAACACTATAAACTGATGGCAATCTTTAGTTGTTGCAATCTATACTATTTTTATCAGTAAAATCATTTTTGCTGTGTTGGTAGGCTATACAGATAAAATCTCTCAATCATTTAATCAAGCAGACTAGAGAATGGAGGATCAGTTATAAGCCTAAGAACAGAGAGATCTATAATTTGAGTTTTCTCCTAGCTCTAGGTTTTGTGGATAGAGACTAAAAACTGCGAAAGAAATGCAGCTTATGTTTCTTTTAGCATGAAAGTATGGCACATGTTTGAGCCCTGTAGTGCCTCTAGTAACTTAATGCTTCACAGACAGTAAGTTATGGACCGGTGCAATATCTACGACTTGGTTTTCTATAACTCATGCTGTTTCTCATGAACTCTCTCTCTTGAGTTGCTAAAATGTTCAAATAGTAAGTTTGATTTACAGTTTGACCCTCTGGAATCCAATCAGTCATTATAATGCCACTTTCAGTCATATTTCAACATCCTTGCTTTATTCACTCTTGGTAATGAAGAGGTTTTCCATGTCATGGACTGCCACTGAGTTTCAACATCATATTGGATTATCCAGGCTGAAAAAATTTCTTGCACGTGAAAGACAAATACCATGACAGTTGAAAGAAATTAATAAAGTTTTAAGATTAGAGAAGTGTGTTTACTTAGGGTGCTATAGTGGTATACCATGGCTTGGCTAATGGCATTAGTTTAGGGTGCTACTGCTTGAATAACCCTTAATGATATAGTTCTTTGTAACTCTACTTCTTAACTGATTAAAAAAAAACATGCTTGAAGAGATATTTTTAAATTTTATCATCCGGAATTATGAAAATTATAAGAATAGATGTCTTTAGTATGTTACAGAAATAGAAAAACTCATTATTTTGTATGAGATATAAATATTAAGATGACCTCGGGCTCTAACATTTCTGAATTTGTGCTAGATAGTGAAGGTTGTCAGAAGTCTACAAGATTCAACTGCACAAGAAAATTTTTAATGGGCCAGACCGCTCCTCCATTCATGATATATATATTATATTAAACATGGTGATATCTTTTCTTGTAATATAGTTAATAAATTAAAAATATTTCAAAAACAAGAATACTTTTAATGAATATATTTATTCAAAGTTTTTCGCCGATAAAATAGTACCAGCATCTTCAGGCGAAATATTTTTAACTTATCAATTATATATATATATATATATATATATATATATATATATATATATATATATATATATATATATATATATATATATATATATATATATATATATATATATATATATATATATATATATATATATATATATATATATATATATATATATATATATATATATATATATATATATATATATATATATTATATATATATATATATATATATATATATATATATATATATATATATATATATATATATATATATATATATATATATATATATATATATATATATATATATATATATATATATATATATATATATATATATATATATATATATATATATATATATATATATATATATATATATATATATATATATATATATATATTATATATATATATATATATATATAT